>CM029532.1:34292164-34944164 GCA_017141395.1 Laodelphax striatellus
ATTTTTATCCAGTATTTTCTTCAAGTTTTCTAAAAACTAGTAGTTGTATTTTTGTGAAACTCCTCACAAATGACATATTTATGTGATCACGTAAAAGCTTTATCCTTGTCATACTATGTATATATATATCTATTTTATACAATAAACTATTTTAAACTTTCTTTTCAAATAAATTATTTAATTATTCGCTCCTTTTTAAAATATTTTCAGCGTGCAAGTTGATATAATTTTCTTAAACTTACACGCGTCAAATACATACAGTATCAGGACACAAAATAATTATTTTCTTGAGAAATTATTAGTTTCTATGAAAATATTCGTCTTACTTTGCCTTCTAAAATTACTTTCTTATCAATTATCAAATATAAGAAAATTCTGGAGTGAGTCTCATTCGAATAGGCGCGGATCAAGAACATTGATTTGGGGGAGAGCGAACGTGGGGGTTCTTGGGGTGTGTGTTTTGGTACCCCCCAACCAAAAAGGAGTCCGAGGGGCCCACCCCGGAAAAGTTTTGTATTTTAGAGTCCAATATAGTGCTTTAGAGTTCTATTTTTTAAACATTAATTGATAATACTTAATATGTGCAGATTCACGCTTCATACGGTTCATCCCTCAACATTTTTCGAACAGTTAGGGGGGTGGATCCGTGCCTGGTCTCAAAACCACTTGTCAATCACAGCGGTTCAGGCGATTCCGACAAGAGTATTGGATTTCATTTGGGTCTATGGGACATAGTGAGCGTGGCAGAGTTGAATTTTTGGCCTGAAGGCAAGTTTGGTTTGTCACATTACCTATTTTAAAGAAAATTATCTAAATTTTCGAAAAAATCTCAATCTCAAGTGATACTTATTTCAGAGACCGTGTATGATAGTTCACACCATTATCAGTACCTGAGATACCGGTACTGAGCAAGACAGCTACAGAGCCTTGAATAGTTGGATACAAAAGTTGGGATATCCAATACAGTAGTTGAAATAGAATATTTTAGAGCAGTGGCGTAACTTACACCCCCGCAAACCCCGCGGCGCGGGGGGGGGGGGGGCTAGGGCCTGAAATAATATCATATGTTTTTTAAGAAATAAAATTAAAGTAATGATTGAACAAGAAAAGCAAAAGTTTTATTTTGGGCAATTAACAACCATGAACACAAATTTCAATAATTCATAATTGTCCATTGTAAAAAAATTATGCATCAACAATTAGAATGTCAGTTGGTTAAAAATTGCCATTAAGAGAGTTGTTATGCCAGAAGAACGTGAATAGTTGCACAATTAACAAAAGGTCTGCTGGTTTAAAGTAGCTTATCAGGAAATAATGAATTTTGTTTACAAATCATTGAATGGAGACAGACATCCGGTCCCCAGACCCAGACTGTTTACACAAATATATTGTTTCGCCCATCGAATTCCTGATCATAATAGAAATAGACTGCAAGAGTTGTCGAAAAATAGCCTATAGCTTACTCAGTCAGTCTCAATTCATTATTTCATTTTCAAAATTTTTTCTAAAATTTCTTTTTTAGAAATTTGTGAAATGAGCAGCTGTAAGCAGTGAGTTTGTGAAAGTGGGTTTTAATTATTTATTACGGTACAAAAAATTGATTCATATTGCATTCCTACGCGTATTTTCAGTATTATGATGTTCAATTTAAAATTATTTCCGTCTTTCTTCCCTTCAAGTGAACAAAAATATTTTGGTAGCTTTCAAAATGAGTGTTATCTGTGTGCCTGTTCGTAATATGTTAGTGAAGCCTGTGTCACACCAGGCTACTTTAATCTAGTAACCAGTTTTTTATGAATTATTATGAATCACTAATAATTATTACAATTATTGTAGAATCCAATCAAGAGCATGTTTTATCTTATTACATGATTGTATATGTTATTCACTCATGAGGTATGCTCTCATTAATGAGTTTAATGGTTGCGGTTCAGGGAAAAGGGGCTAAGAGAGAGGGGCGTGAGATTTTAGAAGGAGGGGCCCGGAATTATTTTTTGCGGGGGGCCCAGTTGGCAAATGTTACGCCACTGTTTTAGAGTTATATAATGAGAAATGATCTATTAGTCTGATAGATTCTTTGTTTTAGATAATATCATCGACTGACGATTGCCCATAACCTACTGTCTATGAAACCAGAATGGAAACGTGAATTTTTATTTAAATAAAACTATGCAAGTAGAATACGTCAACAGAAGTCATTTATGTCTTTATTGTTTCATGAGTTATTTCATGTATTAATGGTACTCTGGATTCAAATGTAATACTCCATTTAGATGAGTAGTTTCAATCCAATATGCTATGGGCTAGTTGCACGAAAATCCAATTGAATTTTGCAACCGTGATGTCATTGCACTGACATCATATTCGTTCATTGGTTCCCTTAGATGACATAAGAGAAAAAACTATTTTTCATTTATTGAGATGAAAATTGTCATTGATGATATCATTTCATCACGTTTGAATTCAATAAACGTCTCGGGTAACTACGGAAGTCTCAGAACAAAGACGATAGGAACTAAGTATTCCAATTGTCTCTGCTCAGAAGAAACAAATTTGTCTCAATTAAGGGGTTCAAGCTCCAAGAGTTTCGTGGGGGGACGTTTTGAAGCATATACTGACGACTTGAATCAGTACATTCGGGGTTTTTTTTAGAAACTGATAGAAAATTCAGCTGTCATTCAGACTTATGCCTTGATTTGTTGTGCATCCAAGGATGTAAATGACGGGTGTGTTCGGTGTTGAAAGGGAGCACCAGTGAAGCGTGTCTGATTAGGTTGAGAGTTATGAGCTCAGCTCATAGCATAGGTAGGTACGCCTCGTCTTGGAGCGGAAACCATCGCAGCAGCGTCTCGCCTTCGCCTTGTTTGATGGGCGTCTATTGGCCTGGAGAAAGAGACGCTTGGCGACGGCGTCGAGGCGTCTCACTACACTTAATCGCTCATCTCCATTTCACACTTCGTCGTTGATATGCTGGGCTCGATACCTAATACAGGCCCTCCTTCACACCAACATGCATAATTGCTAACACTTGAATGAGCCTAATTCATACCACTGAACCAATATAATTCACCAAGTAGGATATTATTACTGTATTATCATCTCGTCTTAATCACAGACACTTGATTGCTAATTTAACACTCAGATCGTCCAAACATCTAGTTGATCAATGGAAATTCGATTGGTAATTTGAATCATTGAACTAAGCCTACAAATTCTTAATATCAACCTATTAAAGCGGATAAGATGCTTGTTTGATACTTATGAATTAAATAATAGAATTGAATTAATAATATATAGAATTAATTCTTTGATTGAATTGATATATTGCATTTAGAATCATTTTTATATATTTTGATTTTATTATTTTACACTCATTTATTGATTCGAAATTACTATGGAAATTATTCATGGAATAGTGGATTAAATTATAATATAAAATAATTGGTATGATTATTTTTTAATAGAAAAATATGGGATGGGAAGGCGGCTCTATTTATCTAAAATTATCTATCAAATATGAAATGTGGTATTTGGATAATAATTTGTGATGTGCTATGATCATAAAAATCTCGAAAGCTATTGCTTTCGTTGCTCGGTTTCCGTGAAAATTTATACATTGGACTATGAATATTAAATTAACTTTCAATTTATGACTGACGAATTTTCATTAGTTCTATTCATTTTTTCATGATAGAAATTGTCTAAACTATATTCCATTGATAATTGGAATTGATCATGTAATTCCACTTACACTACATATTTTTTTTATTCTATTAATCTATTTTTTTGATATCAAGAAGCAGTATTGTAATTTGTTGTAATCAAATTTCCTACAATGGAGTTTGTAAAATAATCTTTAACCAACTTTCCCTGCCTTCTAATTTTGAAGAGATCCTTATTCTTCAATTATTCTTCATGTCAAATGATATATTTTAGACATTTAATAAATCAACTTGATTGCCGTTCGTACAATAAGCATACAAATAATCAAAATACCAAATACCCGCATTTCTTAGGCTAGGTGTACACCGGTTAGTCAAGACAAGACGACATTAGTCACGTCTAGTCACAGTAATTCACATAGCTTCTTATGAAGCAGCACACACCGATACAATGACTAATCGGTGTGTGTTGCTTCATAAGCAACTATGTGAAGTACTGTGACTAAACGTGACTAATCTCGTCTTGTCTTGACTAACCGGTGTACGCCTAGCCAAAAACTCATAAAACTCTTTTGTATTTTTCTCGAGGATAGACTCGATATTGGCGCCTCTCTGCATGCGTAACAAACGTCCCAGCTTGTAGACAGGTACTGTAGATCAATTTTTAATGCAACTGATGTGGTTTGATGGGCGTTTGACGTGTTGTTGGGTCCATTGTGGGGGTCGGCAGTGTAGGGGGGGGGGCGTCACTAGTCGATCAATGCAATGAGGAAGCAGCAATTTGCATTCTGTTGTCAAGTTTCAGGCGCATGTAACTTACTCGTAAACTCACTCCAATTTGTATTTAAATCACATTGATTTGCATCCGGACTCAGACTTGCATGGTGGCCAGTGCCTTCCAACTCCCCTGCAGATTGACAAAGGCGAAGGTATAACTTGCAAGAATCTCCCAACGTGGATTTCATCAGCAGCAGCTAGACTACTGCCTTCTGTGCTTCCTTCACTGGCCCAACTATATAGTCACACTGTTTCCAATTTAGCTCACTGACATTCTACTGGATATTAGCCCTCCTTGTTTTGGATATTAGTCTTCCTTGTTTGGAGTTTAAAGCAAACAAAGACCTCTTGTCTCCTATACCTATTCAACTTTCAAATTACCGTATATAATAAGACAATCAAGCAAATCTCTCAATGGATTTTGCAAAACAATATTATTTATTAGGCCTAGAGCTTATTTGATATGATTGAACTTTTTTCCTAATTTAACTTATTATATGAGCTTAATTTGAACTTATTTGATTCTGGAAATTTGGCTGTCTGTGCCACTGTCAATTCACTTTTCTTTCCAAGATATAGTTATTTTATGTTGATAATAATTGTTCGGCTATTTTGAGATGTGTGTGGAGTTTGTTGGTTGAACGATCATTTTACAACTAATCGACTAGACTGTTTCTTTTCTCTCGTTTCTCACAGCCGTAATGTTCATCGATAACTTATTCATGAAATAATAACAACTTAATTTAATTTAGTACTTCTCACTAACACCTTATTTTTATGTCATTCTCACCCAGAGTTCATTTTTTATTATTTTCCTCTCAAATAACAGGAGCTTGATAAAAGTTTGTCTCGGCTAATTTTATAGTATGAACGTATCGGATCTTAAGCACTTGCTGGATGGTCATCCTTCTGCACTTAAGCTATTTCACATCAATGCCGAGTCTTTGCCGGCCCACTTTGATGACTTCAAGGAATTATTTAAAAATGTGTTGAAACCTGATATTGTCGGTGTAAGTGAATCATGGCTTAAACCATCGCTGCATTCTAATTCATTCGAAATGCCTGATTATTGTCTACTACGTAATGACAGAATTGGTAAGGCAAGGGGTGGGGTGGCGATCTATGCTCGCTCTTCACTGTCTCCTCAGCTTGTTCTCACCTCTCCCCAGCCTTATTCTAACTCTCCCGAATTCATATTTATTGAGGTTGCCGTGGGGGGAGTGAAAGTACTTATTGGTATTGTATACCGACCCCCAAAAGCGGGACGTCTACATATTTTTGAGGATGCTCTGTTGGAGATAATGCATAATTACCAGCATATCATCATGCTTGGCGACTTTAATTCTGACCTGTTGAAAGACAACTCGGAGAAACGCCAACTCATCACTATGACTGAATCATTAAATCTGCATATTCTAAATAAAATCAAACCAACCTATCACTTGCCTAACTCGCATACATTGCTTGATCTGGCTATTGTGAGTGACCGCGAATATGTTTCCATTTACGGCCAGGAACCAGCACCTTGTTTTTCTATGCATGACATGATTTTTGTTGTTTATAATCTGTTCTATGATCAGCGGGCATCCTTGGGCTTTTCTTACAGAAGCTTTAAGCATATTGATACTGAGAGGTTTCTGTCTGATGCTTATAATATGCCATGGCACTCTATTGTTCAAATTGAAGATATTAATAATAAAGTTATTGCTTTCAATAGTATGATTCATGAGATTTTTGATAAGCATGCTCCTATACGGACTGCTCAGTTCAAGCATAAGCCCGAGCCATGGATTAATGAGGAAATTTTAAGGGCTAGACGAGAACGTGATAGGGCTCGTAGAACGTTTAGCAGGACAAGCTGTACTTCTGATTTCAATATATTCAAGGTTTTACGTAATCGAGTCAAGTCACTCTGTCGAAACGCAAAGCTACGATTCTATCACAGGCAATTTAATCAGAGCAACTCCGCGTCAACTTTGTGGGATAATGTGCGAAAGCTAGGGGCTCATCCCGGTAAGTCCAAGGCAAGTATAAGTGTTCCTCTTGATGACCTCAACAACTTTTTCACTTCAAACTCGACTCAATCTGCATCTAACAGTACAAATGTTCCTATCAGTATGCCTGTTCTTCAATTCGGTCATGTTCCACCAGAGAATCATTTCTACTTCTCCTACGTCCTTCCTTCAACAATCTCACATGTAATTCTATCAATCTGCAAAAATTCAAAGGGCATCGATGGTATCCCTATCCTCTTTTATAAAAAGCTCCTTCCCATTATTCTTCCTTCATTGACTCACATTTTCAATTTCTCTCTACAGAACGGTGTGTTCCCTGAATTATGGAAATATTCTATTGTTAGACCTATCCCTAAAATCCGCAATCCTACTGAACCTGGTGACTGGAGAGCTATTCATCTTCTGTGTTCACTTTCCAAAGCTTTGGAGAGTAGTACACATGCAAACTAATTTTCATCTAAGTGCATTCAATTTCTTCTCAAAGTTTCAATCTGGATTTCGCCCCAACTTCAGTACTAGCACTGCACTTGTGCGCATCACAGATGATTTGCGATTAGCCATGGACAAACGGCAGGTCACGGTCCTTGTGCAGTTTGATTTTAGCAAGGCATTTGATAAGGTCTCACATCTCTTACTCTTACATAAATTAAAGCATCAATGCCACTTCTCTAATTCAGTTGTTGCCTGGTTCTCATCATATCTCTCAGGTCGCTTCCAAGCTGTTGTTGATGAGTCAGGAAATATGTCAGCTTGGTCTCCGGTGTTACAGGGTGTACCGCAGGGATCTGTCCTTGGTCCATTGCTTTTCTCAATATTCATAAATAATGCACCATTAGTCTTCCAAGACTGTTCTTATCACCTCTTTGCAGATGACCTCATTATCTATTCTCATACATCTGTTGAGAATATAGCTAACTGTATAGAGAATATGAATAGCAATGTATCATCCCTTCTGCATTGGGCTACTGCTCATGAGCTTGTTCTCAATCACACTAAGACCAAGAGCTCGGTTTTTGGCTTCTCTAGACTTCTCAACCGAATCGATTTAGATACACTTCCTGCTATTGTGATTGGTGATGTGCAAATAGTCTATTCTAAGTGTCTCAAAATCCTGGGTGTTCTTCTTGATCAAACTCTCAGCTGGAAAGATCAGACTACACAGGTGTGCAATCGTGTTTTTGCAGGAATGCACCAGTTCAAAAGGCTCAAAAACTTCCTGCCCAAGAGCATTAGAACTCTATTGGTGAGATCATTGATACAGCCCCTACTGGATTATTGTTGCTTGGCCTATATTGATATCACTGCTGAGCAGAATACAAGGTTGCAGAGATCACTGAATTATGCAATTCGTTTTATTTTTGACGCTAGGCGTGACGACCACATCACTCCCTTTTTTGAGGAGCTAAGGTGGCTTAAGCTGATGGAGCGTCGGAGGTACTTCCTTCTTGTCTTGACTTACAGGCTAATAGTGAGAGGTGATGGACCGGACTATCTTCGTGACTCATTCACACTCCTCTCTGATATTCAACCCAATCGAGGTACTAGGTCTCATGAGCTTACCCTCCAAATACCGCTTCATCGAACTGCAATCTTTAACTCATCTTTCCTCACATCTGCCTGCCGAGCATGGAACTCCCTACCCTACCATTTAATCCAATCTAATTCATTGGCTAGCTTCAAAAGGAATTTGTTCAGGTATCTACTTGAGGGAGATTGAGTTATTTTTGATAACATTTCATTTCTTCCTTCCTATCATACTAATCTTTGTGCATGTTTCTTCATTTAAGAATTTTCCCCCTATTCTTCAACTTTACAAGCTGTCGCCTAATCCATTTGACATCATCATTTTCATTACTAGGCTATTCGTATTCCTTCATTTATTATTTGTTCATTCTCAACTTCATTGGTGATTTTTATTTCTTTCTTCCTTCAATCTTTTTCTTTTTCCTTTCACTTTGCTTTTCTTCTTATTCATCCACTAATTTATTTTCATTAAGTTTAATTCTTTCAATTTAATTCTTAACATATCAATTTATTTGAATCTGTTTATAGAATGTAAAATAATTTTAGCATTGCTTTTGTTTTTGTATATTGCTGACTCTGTATTAGTGTTTGCCATAGGTCTCATCAGACCTGGCAACGTAAGATGTGCAAAATAAATATCAAATAAATATCAAATATATACAATGATTACTTAAAAACACTAATCATTATTTTAGTACTAAAATAATATAACAATTATTTACGATTGTTCAAAGCCCGGGCGAATGAATTATTGTTGAGTAGTCATACAAACATTGTGTAAAGTATTGTGAGCTGTATTAGAACTCATGAATTCTTATTATTATTTCGGTAAAAATTTTTTATTTAGAAGTAAACTCAAGATTTCAAATTTATTTTCTATTCTTATTTGGTGTCTTTTGGATTCCGATTACTGTAACATGTTTCTAATCCGTAATTGATGATATCAATTATTCTTATTTTGAAATGGTAATCAATGAGAAATTCAAGGTCCTCCAGTTGGACAAAATTCGGCAGCAAGAAGCCCTGATTGAACGTGATCTGCTCGATTTATTAATAGAATCATGACGAGCCTAAATTGATCAACATCAAACTGTTATCAGTGTGTAGAGTATCAATGGCCTCGAATTAGAAAGTTTTCTAATCAACTTCACAATAATTTGTTCTCCATTCACCATATACATACACAGTATATGATTTTTTAATCTGTGTGACTATAAAATTATTTTTGATTCTTGAATGAATGAACTTAGAATGAAACAAAGGAGGACTGTTCTTCTTTGGTTGTAGAGTATATAAAAACTCTACTTCCACTTCAAATGTTAGATGAAGTCAAATGTCATTTTCTGATCCTTACCAACAGCGGAACCACCACAACCATGAGAATATAATGTGTTTAGAAACAAACTGTATAATTTAATAATATAATAATATTAATTATAATTAGTAATTATTAATATTGAGATTGAAATTTAGAAATAATTTCCGTAAAATATAGAAGAACTAAAATATAGTAAAGCAGTTCCGTAAAATATAGAAGAAGCAGTGCCAAAAATAAAACAATAAAGAGAATAAATACAAAAATGTTGTTGTTGATCATATTCATGAAAATGATTAAAACTATTGGTTGATAATTTTATTATTCGCCAATAATAATATTGTTTGATAATTTTGTTGTTAATAATATAATATCAATAAAATTGGTTTAATTGAATTGAACGCGTTCAGCATTGAGGACACTGCAGGAGTGAATTTATGAGCTACCGAGTGTTGAAAGACACCTGAGTCCAACATTTTGCGGGAAAATCATGCAGGCATACATGCATATATGAGGGAGATTGGATAGGCGGCCGCGTCGATTGATGCAAATCCATTTCGCCTGAGAACAGTTCTCGTTGATAAGAATGATGCGCTCTCTCCCAAAGCAGAGCAGAGCGGTGCACTCTCTGGATATAGACTGTGCACTGTGAATAAAGATTGATCGGTGAGATGTTGAAAGAAGCAGCAGCAGCCGATATTTGCTGATGCGTGGTCTGGCCGCCCTTTCCTCTACTCACTGATTGCACCATCCAGCTTCGCAAGAAACGCCGCCGCCGGAGAATAAGAAACTGGAATAAGAAAGAATTGTTGCGGAATAATTTAGTGAGCAGCAACAAGAAATCCCACAGCCGTAGCTCATTTCCATTTTAAACGCTTCTTTCCCTTCTTTTATCAAACGCTCTCCTTTCGCCACTGGTCTACGTTGCGCCCTTTTCTTCCATTAGAAGAATTTCTCTCATTTGAACAGCTCCTGTTTCAATTCGCCCTTTGTTACAAGTGATACTTTTACTACCACTGCGTTTTCCATGTGTCCAATTTCACTCGTCTGCCAGTCTAATAAAATCTCAACTCTGGGCTGTGGTAACAGTGGAGTATACTCACCGCCGGGAAACCAGGGCGAGATATAATATTGTAGTAGTCTTTGGTAGAAACATCAAAAGAGCTTCTGGGTCTTTTTTGTAGTACTTTTTTTACATGCTATTGAGGTACTTCATAATAATTATACTGGGTGATTCAAAAAGAATACCACAATTTTAAAAATTTGTATGTCATGATAGAAACATCATAGAACCTTCTGTTATACATCTTTACAAAGAGTATTTAAAGAAGTTTTTTCCACTCACAAACAAGTTCAGAGATGTTCCATATGACCCCTCCAGACACTCGAGCAATATCAACCCAAAACCTCCCTCAAACTTGTTCCACACTATCTGTAGCATGTCAGGCGTAACAGTTTGGATGGCTGCTGTTATTTATTGTTTCAAATCATCAATGGTAGATGGATATTGATTATTTGAAACAAGAAATAACAGCAGATTATCAAACTGTTACGCCTGACATGCTACAGATAGTGTGAAACAAGTTTGAGGGAGGTTTTGGATTGATATTGCTCGAGTGTCTGGAGGGGTCATATTGAACATCTCTGAACTTCTTTGTAAGTGAAAAAAACTTCTTCAATTACTCTTTGAAATTATGTATAATAGAAGGTTCTATGATGTTTCTTTTATTAAATACAAAGTTTTAAAGTTGTGGTATTCTTGAATCACTCTGTATTATACAATATTTACATATTAAAATATTCACTTTTACATTCATTTTATATTATTCAATCCCCAATATAGACAATTTTTATCAAATTGATTAATTAATGATGAATTTTTAGTAAAGTCTTCTGTTGATTATCTTGCTGTAAGTTATTGATGGGAACTTGATAAAGTAGTGTGTGCTCTTATAATCTTATTACAAATCACTTATTATAAATAAATGAATACCTATTTCATTACTCATTTGTAGAAGATGACGCGTATTCAGTTCTACTGTAAATGAAAGGCTGTATTTGTCTTATTTACAATTCATGTACAATTAATTAATTGATTAATTGATTATAATGAAATATTTAAATTATTCCTAGTATTCATGAATGAAGAGTTCCCAATTTATGATTTGAAATAATTCAAATAATCTTCAAATAATTTTTATAATGCTGGGATCTATTCTAAATCATAATATTATTCGGCTTTCTGTTATATGACAAGGTAAACCCTTGCAAAACCAAACTCTGATATAGTATTAGCATGTCAGGCGTAACAGTTTGGATGGCTGCTGTTATTTATTGTTTCAAATCATCAATGGTAGATGGATATTGATTATTTGAAACAAGAAATAACAGCAGATTATCAAACTGTTACGCCTGACATGCTACAGATAGTGTGAAACAAGTTTGAGGGAGGTTTTGGATTGATATTGCTCGAGTGTCTGGAGGGGTCATATTGAACATCTCTGAACTTCTTTGTAAGTGAAAAAAACTTCTTCAATTACTCTTTGAAATTATGTATAATAGAAGGTTCTATGATGTTTCTTTTATTAAATACAAAGTTTTAAAGTTGTGGTATTCTTTTTGAATCACTCTGTATTATACAATATTTACATATTAAAATATTCACTTTTACATTCATTTTATATTATTCAATCCCCAATATAGACAATTTTTATCAAATTTATTAATTAATGATGAATTTTTAGTAAAGTCTTCTGTTGATTATCTTGCTGTATGTAAGTTATTGATGGGAACTTGATAAAGTAGTGTGTGATCTTATAATCTTATTACAAATCACTTATTATAAATAATTGAATACCTATTTCATTGCTCATTTGTAGAAGATGACGCTTATTCACTATTCAGTTCTACTATAAATGAAAGGCTGTATTTGTCTTATTTACAATTCATGTACAATTAATTAATTGATTAATTGATTATAATGAAATATTTAAATTATTCCTAGTATTCATGAATGAAGAGTTCCCAATTTATGATTTGAAATAATTCAAATAATCTTCAAATAATTTTTATAATGCTGGGATCTATTCTAAATCATAATATTATTCGGCTTTCTGTTATATGACAAGGTAAACCCTTGCAAAACCAAACTCTGATATAGTATGTAGTATTCATTAAATTTGGCGGATGACATTAGATAGACAGATATATAGAGCTTTCCAAAATTCTCTCTACAAGGACAACAAAACTCTTTAAATATAATAGATTGAACATTCAGAGATATTATTTGTTGACGTTGCTGATTAACGTCCGATGGCAAAAAATATACAGTAACTCTATATATCTATCTATCAAATATCATCCGCCAAATTGAATGAATATTACTATACATATTCTTACTGTTTGACTTCGAAAATACACCTTCTTGATCATCCTAAAAAATCATCTACTATTCAGGGTTGTTTGAAATGATATCTTTTGAAAATCTTCCGTTACAAAGTTACAAAATTGCTGCGATGCTGCCTCATGTTGAATCATCACATCGAATATCGAGATCCATCTCCTGAGAAATATGAGATCTTTGAAATGAAAGATCTTTTTCTTTTGTCTCTTATTACTAATGCACACTCTATCTTCCACACATTTTTAAATAGAAGTATTCATGAATGGAAAAGCGCAACAAGTTTCAAGCATTCAATGAGGTTGAGAAAAAACTTTATTTATAGACTATAATTATATCAACTTCATGATAGAGTGATGGTGATGTTCTTTGAATCTTTGATCTTTGAATCTTGTTTACCACGGGGTTTCGAAATAGCTAGTATCGGATGATAAGTTATAAACTTTTTTCAAATAGTTTTCTCGAAATAAGGTAGAACTCCCACCAGCAGTATCATTGGCCATTTCGATGGTATTTCGTCAAAAAGGTAATGTTACATAATGCAATATGATTACGTACGTCATAATTGAAATCACGTTTGACTTTGGAAATTTCATTGATAACCGATAACAAATAATACAACATCAGAAGAACGATTATCAGTAAAGTAATTAAGTCCAATCTCAGGTCTTAAACTCTCCATGAGAATTTAATATTATTTTCCTTTAGTGTTTTCGGTGGAGTATTGAGGAAAAAGTATTTTATCATCTCATTTGAGCATATCACTCCCAGACAACCGTATTCCACATGACTCAGAAACAATTTTATGATCGTCTCAGAAGTAGGAAACTGATCAACAAGCAATCTCAACAACTGATAATACGAGCAATGTAATAAGACGGCGCATATTGCTGCTGATGGAGAGAGCGTGTATTATTATGAGAGTTAATCAGCTTTTGGCTTCAGCAAATCAGTCTTCCTTGACAATAATAAGTTGGTGATGGATTTTGTTACAATCTAAAAGAGAAGAGAAGCGAGTGGAGACTCGAAAGGGATGTTCAGCCCGCTTCGTTCCATCCCGGCTTCCGCCTCCGGTGTAATCAATTGCGTTCTGTATTGATACTATTAACTTTTCAATCTCCTTCAGTCTGCCGCGTCTGTCCTAGCCGAGCCGAGCACGGCCCTTGACCCCAGCCCACCCCCCACCACCCCCATGTCCTTCGTTCGTCGCTAAGGGTGCAAATCCTCTTCCAGCTTTTCCGTTCCACTGATCGACCGACTACTCTTCCATCAGACGTCTCTCTCTCACTCTATTACGCTCTCGCTCGTTGCGTGATCCATTGCATCCACCTGTAAGTACTCATCTGAAAAATAGGGCTTTTACTCTCTTCTCTCACCTGCTCCGCACTGCCCCAAGGCCAGAAATAACTTCAGAAGACGAGTATAAATGAGATTTCTCATAGAATTGAACACGGAGCAGAATCGCTTCAAAAGAGATGAAATTAGGAGTCTTTCACAAACAACATCCATCTCTCCTTGTCGAGAGCAGGCGCTTTTCAAAGCTTATTATTTCATCGCATTACTGATCCTGTTATGCAAGCGTGAATTCAGCAAACTCATACACTCATCTCCGCCTTCTTCATAACTGGAGCTGAATTATTATGTGAATTTAACTCCAAGATACTCTGTGCTTTTCCCTGGCAAGTAAATGTCAACTACAGCACTCAATTATTACAGTAATATCAACTCCAACATATCTCAAACACTAGTTTGAGAAAGTACTTTATTGACACGTATTCTTCAGCTCCATATAAGCACCAAACTACACTTTTTTAGAAGACAATTTATTTATTATAATTGTATACAAAAGTTTTTGCGCTGTCTGAAAACGACTCGTTTTTCTTCTTCTGTAATAGCGATGAAGATCTTATTCCAATGTTGAATTTCATTTGGTAAGGAAAAGACATTTCTGAAGAGAACTTTGTATGGAGATAAAAATGTTTTCTGTTCTAGAAGATAATTTCCTATCCATGAATAATTTATATCCATCTATTAATTATCATTAGAAATGTTATCGACTTCATCTCTAATTTAAGTGAGAAGACCTTCATGGGGACTAAATATTATTTAATTGGAGTTGTTGAAAAATTGTCCTCGTCACCAAGTCAATCATTCAACCATAACTTCTGTTCTAGAAGATAATTTTCTATGTATAATCTATATTCATCTTTTAATTTATCATTATAAACGTTATCGACTTCATGATAGATAATAGGAGAGAAACAATTTTTTTTTAGTAGAGATCAATAGGTAATGAAAAGTGAATAATATCCGAAGTGTGAAAACAAGCAATATTGGTGTGGTAGTAGTTTCAATTTAGTTTTCATCGCAGAAACAATTCATTAACGAGTGACGCTTATTAGGTTTTGAGGTTCACAGAGCGCTCCACATCAACTTGTGACGCCTACTTGACTGTGCCAGTCACAGATAATTGCTTTTATCACTGCGTTTGAGCCATTATAATCATGCTGCATGAGCCCTGATGTTGTTCAATCTGCCAGCAATAACTATCAAAGGATGGCCGACGGCTGCCACTGGCCTTTTCCTGCTGTTTCTGCATGTGACATCAAACATCAGAAAGCCTAAAGGCGTCGCCCAATTATCGAAACCCACCGGAAGCCAATAGCACACGAATCACTTGTCATTCAATTAAATCATAATGAGGTGTCCGAAATTGAAATATCTTGCTACTCGAATACAAAATAACGTATCACTCTCAAAAGAGTAGAACTTGAGTTCATCAGTTGATTTGCTGAGTCGAGTTTCATGATATAACACACCTCTCAAACAGAGAGCAGCGTGCTGTCTTGGTATGTATCAATTCAATATTCTATAAATCAATATTCACCTTTTCTTTGTTGATTTCCAAGAAAAGGTAATTTCAATTCGATATCTTGAGTTGTGTGAGTGAATGGAAAAGGGTATGATTCTGGGAATTTTTCATTCGAATCCTGGAGATCATTATGGGAGTGAAGCATAAAATCGGGGCTTCAATCACTTTTTGCGAAGCATGAACATGAATCGAGAAGATGGGCTTATATTAAATGTGAGGAAGAGTGTTGAAAAATTATTAATTTGATGAACATTTCATAAAAAATCTGATGAGTTGATCTTCAAGCAGACATTCATCAACTCAAGTATTGAGTTTGCATCTCCAAATTTTATGAGACGTTGCCCGCTTTATTGTATTTTTAAGTAAACTTACTCTACCTTGAGTTTTCTGTTAACAAAAGTTGAAATGAAGCCATTTGCATCACTTTGATCTTTTAATTTGAGGTCTCTAATGAGTTTGCTGAGATTTACCTATTATGAATTTATTCTCGCCAAACGAATCCACGCTATTATTATTATCAAAATCTTTTTCAATGAAAGCGCGAACGCATATTGCTGGCTCAATTCAACATTTGGGGAAGTAAGGCAAGTTTGTAAAGGTAATTAAACCACTTCCTAGCGCTTGCTTCTCGTATATGGCGAGTTGGGGAGGGGGAACACCACCCTTGCTCTGCATTGCACAGTCTATATACATTGCAATAATAAGATAAGGCTCCCAGCAATACACCACCGACCTCTTGTTTGGTGGGTGAAGTTTGTGTTACACAGGCATCTCTTGCCTACCACTGTACTTTAGCACAGCGCGCTCTTAGAAAATTGAAAACTGCAATATTCATTGTGGAATATACGGGACGAGCGGTTTAATTAGTTCACACAGCTATCATATAAAACAACAAGAGATCTCACACGAATTGTGCGCGCCACTTCTGCTGAAACGTAACAACGTCGTCGCAGCAAAAGTTTTGTCGACAAAACTGAAAAGACAAGTAGTCGTCTGCAGCTGTAACAGCCATCTGCCAAAGAGCTGCTAGCTTTCTTCGCACGTATGCCTAATCATTTTAGGTGGCAACATAAATGAAGGTGCATTCAACTCACATCTTAACAGTAAACTGGCTTTGCAGCTTTACTGAGTTTATCCTATATTTCTCATTATTCGCTACAACCACACAATTAAGACACTCTAATTTATAATAAAAGAATAAAAAAAATGAGAAATATAGGCGTACTTTGATTTATGTGATATTTTTTATTGAAAATTATGAAAATTAGTACCATCAGGGCTCAGGGCCCAATTTTGTACAATTGATGGAGGGTTAAATTGACAAGATTGGAGGGTTCCAAGGGCCCCTTACCAGTCCGTACTCCCCACAAAAAAGCCCTGTAGTCTATTTCATGAAAATATAGAAGTCCTGAAATAAAATAGAAAGACGGACTCACACTATAAGTCTAACACTTATACATTTATAGCATAGAATATAATGCTATTCATTTAGTGTTTGTATGTTTATTTGCTGTTTTATAAGACTGTAAATTTCTATGAGAATGGTCTCCCGACTCCGTTAAAAAGTCTGGTAAGGGATTACCTGAATATTACAGAACTAAGAGTACTGATGATTTTGAAGGATTCAATAGTATTGGATCATGGAATATGTACTTTATTCATTTCAGAATAAATGTTGTAAAATTTGAAATGCAATATTACCATCTCTGCAGCATGCTTTCGGACCTCTTAGCTTCTTGAACAATGTCCAACAAATGTAGCGATATTTTTATGGATTATCAACAATAATTATAATTCGTGATTATAGTAGGCTCATCCCATGATGAAGTCAACTTTAATCAACGTTTAGTCCACTCATCAATGTTGCACCTCTATGTTCGGATTCCATGCTGGTCTATAGTTTTTCCCTAGTTTATTCCCTACACGACTCATTCGCCAATTTATCATAAATCATATTAATTGTAGATTACACGAAATGAAAATCACTTAACTTCATTCATTGTTGTATGCAATCGATAATTTTTACAAATTTTAAAAATTCATATCATATTGTAGATTATACAAATCGATAATGATTGTTTGATATACGGTATTCCAATTGATAATGTACACAATTTGTAATAAAGCTAAATGCTGGAAGATTCTCGTAAAGGTCAAACGTTTTAATGAAAAGGTGATTCGATTTTCTAGTATGAATTAAGTTATCAATACACCTTAAAATCAGATTTCGGATGTAATAAAGAAGTTTAATAAAATGGTGAGCTGAAGGAAGGATGTATAGCAGGAGAGCAGCGTGCGAGAGAAGCTGTCAATTGAGCCGCCTTCGGGGCCGTCTACTTGATCTAATAAACCGGCGAGAAGGTGGAAGCCCGAGAGATTAGGTTTGGCCAGGCCTTGATTGAGCTCTTTGTTGATTGCGCATCGGGTCATTTGCCTTCCCTGTCTGTCAATCCCGTTTGTCGCAAATCACCCTTCGTCCCATATGAGCTGGCTGCGGGCAATACCATTGTTGAGCCGATTCCCAGCACATGTCTGATGTCTGCTACTCATTTGCAAAAGGAAATGTGGAACCTTGATACATCGAATCTTAAGGGGAACATTCAAAATTCGATTTATGAAGTATTTCGAAATACCAATGTTCGAATTATTAAAAGGTCTATCTTAAACAGGGTACTTCGATTTATAAATGTTCGATTCAGATAACTTCGATTTATTAAGGTTCTCTTAACACAACTTCGATTTATAAAGGTCCAAAAACTGCAAATCTTCGAATAATATAGGGTTTTCTGCCAAACTTTCGAATTGTAGAGATAAATTAAAAGCCCAGTAGATCCAAAAATTTCGATGAATCAAGGTGATATCTATGAAATCTTCGATTTATAATATATAAAGGTAAAATAGAATATATGGTAGAATAAAAAGTTCTAGGGGAATTGAAAAAATTCGATTTATCAAGGATTTCGAGTTATTAAGGTTCGATTTATCAAGGTTCTACTACACACCGTTGAGCGTACCCAACTATTACTATTACTATAATTACCTTATTCATATCAGCGCCACAGATGGCTTTGAATGCACAGAGCAATCTGTAAGTGTAGCTGAGAATGGTATTTCCATACCACAGTTTGATGTCAATGTAATCCTGGGGATGTTTTCTGAAAAAATCTGTATGAAATATCAATGGATTTAGTCAGCTTAAATTAAACTCTCTTGATTCTTATTTTTCCTTATCCTTTTGCCCCTGCGGTTGCCAGATGACTGATAGGTTAGATTACCCGAAAAACAGCCAAATGTCATCTGGCAACATTGGGTTGCTGACTGAAATCAGATAGCAGTTGCGAAGTGGGCGCAGGGGCTTAGACTACAAAATTAAAATTAAAATGATACAGAAAACGTTATTATCATTTAACGATCTACGATTAACATAGATATCATTTTCAGCACAATAAAGGGGGAAAATTATGCACAATTCACATCATTTTACTGCATTTAATTGAAAATCGATCTTGGAACCCTTGGACTATCAGACAGGCGCTTATCGCCCTCGGCTACGGACCATTCCAAATTGAAGCCTGATCTCTGAATTTTAATACAATAGAATGTGAGGAATCCGATGTTTGTGAAAAGTCGAAAAAAGTTGAGAAAGAGGCAGAATCTGAGATATTTCGATAACTCTTTCAAATCCAGAATCTCACATCACTTCAACCCTAGAATGGTAGCGTACGTGAATTTTACGCATAGCTGAAGTACTTCTCTTTCCTACTATTAAAATATTTGGAATAAAATACTATTCTCTCAGCAGAGCTTCCTTCAAGCGTCGTAATCGGGAATCGATATGCATTGGATTCTTGTTAGAATATTTTTTTGCGATTAATCTAGATTAATTATTGAAAGCTGTGTCCCATACAGAATGATTTGAAGGATGTAACTTGAAATTTTGCCCCTCATATTCGATCTCGTCCAACATTATCACACAAAACTAATTCAATTATGAAAAATGAATCAAAATAAACCTTCCGTGAGCACCCTTCAAAGAGTAACAAGTTGACAATAAATTGCTTGATAAATGTTTTCTATAAATATAATGTTCTGTTCTAACAAGCCTGCTCAGCAAGTCATCACACACCATTTTTTATGAGCATCAAAAATGTGAGCAATCACTGTGTACCATTGAATGTCACACTTATGATTGTTTAACTTGGTCAAATTCGCTATACTTTGGCCAATTCCCATACGATTCACATAGAAAAGATACGTGAATCATATTCTATGTTGATGGATTTACTTCTAACCTCCAATTTGCATATGCCAGTTTTTTTTTTTTAATTTTAAGCTTTCAAATCAATACCAAGAGTAAAGAGGCCAATCGAGAAAACTTATTCTCAATGACGTTCCTCTTCAAGGTAGATCGACAAATGAGTGAATGAGTTCAAGTTTGCCTGTGAGACCACATTTAGGATTCAAATATTGGCGAAAGGTGGTGGCGAGGAAACGTTTTTCTAACTCACTGTTATCCTTTCACGCTTTCACACCAATAATTCTTTCAGACTCAATACAGAGTCTGTGAAGCAAAATAATATTTTTTTCCCTACTCTGCCAATTCGTTCTCCACATTTCAACCAATTTGGACTTTTGAGAGGTGAGTGATATTTTCTTGATTTTCAGTATCATAATACTGAGTAAAACGGTCTAGGGTTGGGCTGGTACCAATGTTACTGAGACACACCTTAATCATTGAATTGTAGAACTTAATCGGATTACAAATACATTAGTGATATGTAAATATTATTTACTGAATTGAGCCGCGAAATTAAACATAAGACCGTCCATTACGTGACGGTATTTGCAGAGCAGATGGCAGGGTCCGAGCCTGGCTGCGGTTGATAAGAGACGGACGTAGGGCAGAAGGGAGAGAGCGAGGGAGAGGAAAAGAGAGAATTGATCTCGACATTTCCCTCTCCACGGAAACCGAGCTGGAAACTTTTTTAATAAATGTCCACAGGCCTCAACCTATTCGCGCACGTGCAAGTGTCAGACCAAAATAATATATCTCCGTCTATCGTCTCCACAAAAATCCATCACTTGGTGTATAATTCAGGCTCATAGCGATCACATTTTAGCTTGTGTTGTGAACTTCCAAGAAGAATTGACATTTTTCAATGATTACGTAATTTTCAAACCTTAGTTGTTTCATCCAGGAAAACTGAAACTTTCTTATATTGTTACTTTCTCTTTCATCCTTTTCTAGGAAGCTCGCCTCATTTGATTACTTTAGGAGCCGTTCATGCAATAATTATATATAAATCTTCAGAAATATAATATTGATATATATGATGGACTGTATGGATGATTGAATATTGGAATATGGATAAAAATGTGGTGCAAGAGAATGCATATTATTATTATCTATGATTTATATTATGATGTATCATAACAAAATAGGCTACATAGATAGGCTGCGTACATTATCATTGTTACTCAGATTTTTCCAAACAATAGAAATTTCCACATTGTTAAGAAGAGCATTCAAAGAATGAGATAGAATGGAAAGTAATTATGGTTCAACTTCTATTCAAGCAGAGCTCAGCATTATTTTCTGATATTTGTCAAATTAAATTTTGTTTAGGAAAGTTTTGTATAAGTTAATTTTTAAATAATGATTCTCAGATTCGTGAGCAAGCTTCTGGTTCCAAATAATCTGAAGTTTATATTATGGTGTGCACAAAAGGCTTGTACACCATTCAAACAAGAACTTCTCAAAAGCTCTACCTCAAACATGATCTAATAAATATTTTGCCTCCAGCAAGTAGTATCAAGTTTGGTCCTATAACAAAGTGTATCGATTACCTTAGCCGACTGACGAAGTTTCATCAAACTCTCATTATCGATTTCATATTGATTCAACTTAGCACAAAATAATTTGCTTGTGCATTCTCACCACAGGTATAAAGGGATAAACTAGTCTGCCTATCCTGCAACAGTTCCGTGTTTGGGTTTTCATGTATTGGTAATAATTCCAGACTGTTGTAAGCTGTCATGTTGAACACGGGACTCCATGTAAGAGCTTGGCATGGAGTATGCTATTCTACAATATCTCCTCTTCATTAAATCGACCTTATTCCACAGCGAATTATTTAGACTTTAGAGGTTACAGTTTAAACTGGGTGACACTGTTCTTTGTCTCTTGAGCATGTTAAATTTGAATATTTTCATAAATCTATTAGAGAAAGTTAGTGAACAATATTACAGTCAATATAATTGATATGCTTCAAGATCGGTTTCCGGTGGTTCGAAGCCCACCCGAAGCTCATCCATAGCAGATAATAATATTACCCTCCAGAAACGAATAATATTTTTCTCATGATTTATTCAGGAAACCTTTCGGCCGTGGTGCAGTATAATTAAGGACTTTGTGATATTTTTAGTTATTCAGCTGTTAGGCTAGGCGTACACCGGTTAGTCAAGACAAGACAAGACAAGATTAGTCACGTTTAGTCACAGTAGGCCTACTTCACATAGTTGCTATCTATCTATCTATCTACCAAGCGTATGGCTTTGGTTGGTGGGGAGACCCGAAGGTAGTTCCACCTCGCCGTTTATAACCTAATTCCATTAGGTTGAAGTTCCATTTCACTTTGCAATATGTTCACAAATTTTGAAAAATGTGTGCTTCTTCATAAGCAACTATGTGAATTACTGTGACTAAACGTGACTAATCTCGTCTCGTCTTGTCTTGACTAACCTGTGAACGCCAAGCCTAAAGATTTAAGATTACAATTTATTCACAGAGGCCGATATACTGCATTCTATATGAGTGCATTATATGGACTTCTGAGTTTAACAGTTCAGCTTATTAGATTGAAGATTACAATTTATTGACAGAAGTCCATTTATATTGCACTTTCTCCAAACTTCAATTAACTAAAGTAAGGAAAGTCTTTCCAAAGGCAAGTTCTTGACTGTGAACTTGACCAAAATGGAGTCAATAATATAGGCCTAATAATTTTTATGACATTGTTATCTTGTAGACCAATATGCATATGCAGACCAATATGGAATCAATACAGTATAATTATAAAGATAAATAAATAATTTATTCCTCTGCAGAAAAACTACAATCTACAATCTGTTATCTTCTCTTCTTGATAATGTTCCACAAAAGAGTTTCATTTGGTGAATTTGTACCCAACAAATTCCTCATACTGTGAAACCTAGTACCATAGACTAACTATACACCTAACTAACTATACAACTAACTATATACTAACTTGTTGTCTATGCTAGTACTGTAATTTGAAAACGATAAAGTATAAACTAACTATGAAGACAGTCACTAGCCTGTTCTAAACTGGTAGAAACTCAACACATTATTATTGTTGTTGACAGTCTCCACATTACTGGACAAAAGTGTGGAGCGTTTTCATCGATCTGATCGAAGCGAGAATATTGTAAGCGTTATTTGCGTGTGGGTGGCAGCCTAGCAGCAGGTAGGTGATGTACTGTGCAGAGATAGAAGGCTCAGTGGCACCAAATAAAAGACAATAATCTGATGAGGCATGCGGCATGCGGAAGGGGGGGGGAGGGAGGAAGAGGCACGTGAGGCGACTGAGACTGTCAAGTGCAGGCTCGGCCTGGCGCCGCGACGCTCAGTCTGGACAGACCGGCGTTCAATTATTCAAATGGACGTGTTGACAACCCATCAAAGGAGTCTGCCTGATAGAATGCCTCAACCCCCTTCCGCTCCACTATCTCTCAATGACATCGAGTCCTCAGTCGAATTAAGCGTGATAACCGTCGCTGCAAACAACTTGTACGGTACACTTGTTTTATATTGAACTCCTTTCCGACCAGACCTGAACAATTCAAAACTAATAGCTCTTCGCCTGCTGCAGATATCTTATCAATGGAATGATAATTATTATTGGTCTCTCCTGATTTCCTTGTTCGCTGGAACTGATATTGATTTTTGAAGTTAGTGTTCACTGGTATGAGTTGAACTTGAATACCAAATTTGAATCAAATCGACGGATCTTCATACTGAAAGTGAAAAATATAACATTAATAAATATGAAGGGGGAAGCAGTTGCCAAACCTCCCCCCCCCCCCCAAAGCAAATGCCTAGAACCGCCGCGAGTCTTTTTCTGATAAAAAAAACTTGAAAAACTAACTTAGGCCGATTTCGGGACATTATGGAAACTCTCCCAATATTAACCCAGATAAACTTGTGTCCCAAACTTGAACTTTTGTTTGGATCGATCATGAAGCAATGCAACAAAATTCTGAGAAAACGTCTGTGGATCTTTTTCTTATATCAGGGAAAATTTTCACATCCATTCTTAGTGCGCGTCAACTGACCAGGCATGTCACATTCCAAAGTTTTTATTGGGTAGAGAATTGAACAAGAGGAGAATGAATGAATCACTCAAAAATCAGAAAAAAACAGAATTTAAAATCAGAAGAATTAGAATTTTTTCACAACTTATTATGGGAGAGAGGGTTTTTTTTTCTGGGGATGATGCCCACTTAACTCTAGGCTTGTGCGTGGGTAATGGGAAGGATGATGGACCTACAGCTTTAGGGGGGTTGAGAACCTCCGGGAAGCTTTTACCTCCATTACAGCACATATAAGCTAAATAATGGACTAAAATTGTTACCAACACTCTGAAATCATATACAGGTAAAATCATATATACTCTTTACAGAATAAATACAGTACGTTCAGAAGGATCATCAACATTTGTAAAGAGTTCGTTTGCTTCAATGGGATCGGTAATTTTCTACTGGAGATAAACAAGCAGATAATCTGAATTGATTTCGATTGTCCCTGCCCATACATTGTTGTCAACAGCTCACACAGACCTCTGGAAAGGCTCTTACGTTTGAACTCTCTTGATTGTCAATGAATGGTTCAATCAGAGTCAAGCTGACTTGATATTTCCCGACAACTGAATCAGTTTGATTGGACATAGATTTATTTCGGTTACAACAAAAAATTCGAAAGCAGTTTTCTAAAAGTACTAACTTCATCAGTGATAATTATTTCTAAATTTCCCGAACATTAATTATTATTTATTGAGTGTTATAAAGGGTCACTGTATGTACAGAAATCTTATCCTGTGTCATTCAATAAGGCCGTGAGATTTTAGCTCGAGCCACTCCTCGAGTTTCGGAGGACACGCTAAGCCGTCGGTCCCGGCTGCCTAAAAAACAGTCGTTAAGTCACGTCAGAGACCCTGAACTTATGAGGAGTGACCTGAAAACTCTGACACCAGACCTGAGCCAGCCAGGTTACACGGAATTATTATTATTATTATCATTATAAGGCCATTATAAGGTCTGTACTGTGCATAGGTCTAGTACAATTTATATCTTCATCATATTCCCAGTTGAGTCTTTTAAGAGAGAAATCAGAGTGACATTTTCGGTTTCTGAAGCGAGGCATTAATATGACTTTCATGACTTAATATGGGTTCTTGAAAAGAATTACATCAAAATCCTGTCTCCTTCTAAACTGATGAGAGTATTGTTGATGAATGCAGTGAAAATTATCTTCGTTATTATCAACACATAAAAGCTTAGTATAGATATGTAAATATAATAAAGCATTTCACCCTGTTTCTTGTATAATGTAAAAGCTCTCTCAAGATTTTTCCCAAAAGTCAAGAGACATGAAATCCCTCAAAAAAGTAAAACTTGTGTAGGGGACTATCCCCCATTTAATCACATCTTTTTATGTGGAACATCATAAAAACAAGCTATGGTAAATTTTCCGGAACGCCCTTCGCCCTTCAAGATTAGTCGTAAAAGAAGTCATTGTTTTTCTGGAGAAGCCAAGATAAGATGATGAAAATTTACTTTGTTAATGAGATCATTCTTCCGGCTCCAGGGCAGGGAGGTATTAATTATATCTCTATGCAACAGTATACTTGGTTTCGGCCTCACATTACACCATTAAACTTCCTCTTCTCCTATTCTCATTCCAATTCATTCTTCATCATCTTTCTTCCTACTGCTCTTGTCCGCTTTTAAGCGGCAGCTTTTGCTCTTTCATCCCTTCTTAATAGCTATCGTCATCTCGAAAAGGACAACTCAAGAGTTTCTGCTTTCATTTTCAGCATGCATTGCCAAGTGCTCAAAATACACTACCCAGAACGATATGATGGCATATTGCCTGGAAAACACAAAACATGCATTTCCTAACTCGAAAACACTACCCTAAGAAGCTATCAATGTAACACTGAAGACAATATCTGAAATGGAATATTCTAAGTATGCGAGACTAGTACAATGACAAGTTGATAAATAATGGAAAGAATTATTCCAACATTTGATCAATTAATCAACATTATGAATACATAATAATTAGTAGAAACAAATCCAAAGAAAGCTATACATTTAGATTGAGCAATGTAGATATAGCTTTGGATTTTTGTTTTACTTAATAATGATTGATAATATTGAAGTCTATAACACACCTCACTGAATCAACTTCACAAATATACCTGAAATATTGTTATTAAATACCAAATAGAACTAAGATAACTTTTCGTTCATTCTTCCAAGTTTTCAAATGTTGTAAAAGACCTCGCTTAGTATAAAGTAATTATTGCATCATTCTTTACTGAGTCGAGATTAATTTCAATAGGAATATTTTTATTAAAAAGAATCCAACTGATGAGTATCATTTAGAACTTTGTTGCGATATGTTGTATATTCTATTAGTTTTGTGTTTGAAAATAACAAATGAACCTTTTTAAGCTGTTAGTCCACGATAAAATTTATAATCAAACACAATCCAATAAAAAACCTTAGATTGAACAGATAACTTGGTTATCGCATGGACTGTTATAACGCGCAAATAATGGTATAGATGTCTAGTGTGTGGCTACCTTATTAAGTAATCCATTTCAATATTCATGTTGTATTGTTGAATCGAGTTTGATGAACAAGTTTATTGTATACGTACGGCTTTAGTATTCTAGATTCTCTGGATTATTCTGTGTGAAACGAATAATCGCGTCTACTAGCTAGCGCTGGAGGCAGGTAGGAGAACTTTAGCCGTGAGCCACTGACAATGCTCTAATAATTTATCATAAAGGTGGTTTCGTCTCGGAAAAAGCGAGCTGGCGCGAGATTTGGGCGAGATTAATTGTTGTTGAGCTGAGAAACTGGGCCGGGCAGTCACAAGATGAATTATTTGAAGCGAACATATCGCAGCGAACAGGCAACACTGTAGGCGTTAACAATGTTATAGTTCTCTATGGGTCTTACTTATAGTCAAGAATCAACAGCTTTTTCAGAAGGATCACATTCTTCAGAGAATAAACAAAGGGGGATTTTTGAAGTATGAAGTAACAGATCAGTCAGGACTATGAGAAAAGCAGCGCAAAGAATGATTTTCTTGTATTCCATTCGATGTTGGAAAACTACTGTTGATTTCGGAATTAGAAAATGTCTAGAAAGTATTGTATAGTAAGCATAAGAATATTACCCTATCCATATTTGGTATTATTAATTAGAAATGAAAAATTTTCTGTACAGTAGATCTGCTTTTTTCATGTGTAACATTGAATATCAAGTAGTATGTTCAAACAAGATTTCTTTTACTGTTTGACAAGAAAAAGAATGTCCCTGGCGGATGCTCGACTAGTTATTGCTCCAGTTCGCCAGTGACTTTCTCTGGTCAAATAGTAGCATTATTGTCTACAATTTTCTTAATTTTATACTGATGGAAGAGTCACTATACAATTTGATACATAACAATACATTTGAAAATATTTAGAAATTCCTGTAGAACAATAGAAATATTGTAGTAAGCCTTGTTCAAATTGATTGAACCATTCAAATATCATTTCATTTATTTTCAAATTATATGAATTGATTATAAACCGCTCTCAAAGCAATAATTATGTTTAACTATAGGGGAAAGTAATGAATTCACAAATTGACAGCCTATTGGCAAATTGGCTAATAGTATGGTGAAAATGAAGGCGGTATAATATCATTATTATTCCTTTCATTGATCACATCTCGATCTTGTTATTAAAGTTATTCTCTTTTAGGAAAAGAATATCTAAGACGATTGTATGAATTGAATAGTTTATTTTCTCACCATGAAAATAATGGTTTGTGAATCCAAAACCGGTGACAAAGTTTGGGTGGAACTGTCAGACAGTTTTCAGTGAACGAAAAGAGCCTGAAATTATAAAAGCATGTTGGAGTGGAAGGAGTGAGTGCATTGGTCCAGATGTGGAGCAATTGGAAAATGTAGTAATTTGAGCTGCGCCGAGTGAGATCGAACAAATGAATTGGGAAGCTATGACATGATGACCGTTTCACAGGCGCTAATATCCCCGCTTCAGAACAATGGATGGCACAATATTGTTGAGGACAGTTACTACTGTAGTTACTTGATCTTTATAGCCAGTGAAATCGCTGCATGAAGTCGACCGTTATTGGGATACTCATCTAATTCAATGCCATTTTTACATGCCTCTATTGGCTTTCGGATAATACGCTCAAAGCAGACCATGAAAATCAAATTACACTTTATATGAGCGTTGAAACTGAAACTCCGGTAACGACTGTGTATCTGCTTCGAAATTGAAAACGATGAACAAATCATGATCGTTGGCCTCCGCTTTCCAAAATCGGTCACCAGATACTCATAAGTGATTCAGATTAAAAAAAGGAGATTGTAGTGAATGAAGAGTTTGGTTGTTCAATGTCACATGATAGACATTGAGAGTTCACATATTGGTCATTAACAAAATCGCTATAAATTTGTTATTGTTATAAGATATATTTTTTCAATCGATGAAGCACCTTATATTTAAACTCGCTTAATTCCTAATTCATTCATAGAAAATATAAATATCAATCATTAACCTCATGGGTCGCCCACTGTTATATTTTGTACAACAGTCAATAATTCAGTTTTTAGATTTCAACACGTAATTTCACGTTGATAGCTTGAAGATTTTGTGTATTCTTTAGTTACATTCTCCCCCACCCTGATCACTTGTGACTGCGTTACAAGTTTAGAGTCAACCATTTTCTATTGAGTAGTGTGGTCGGGAGTTTTGTACTTACTACAGCATTTCGCCTTCTTGCAAAAAACAATTAACGATCTGCTAAAGCTGTAAGCGAAGAGAATTTGATCTCATATAAGTAGTAAGATTGTCTTTTCTGTAAGTAAGTCAATGTTGACAAAGACAGCAATGTGATTAAATAACATTTTCTTGCTTGGTGCAACTCAACATTTGGATATTCCACCATCACAGATGATGACTATCTATGACTATGATTTATCCCAAAAATAGCTAAAGCTGAGGTACAATAATCATACAGAATCAATATCTCAGATAATTAATAATCTGAATGAGGAACCAACAAACTAGCTTCACATTGAAGGTAAAATTTAATGAGTAATTCCAGAAATGTGTTACCTAACTTCCCCTGTAAGTAGCTTCAAGACTAGCCTACAATCCGTTATACACGGTCTTGTCTCAAGATAAATTTCTCAAAATGAGGTGAACCTAGTCTGAGACCCTTTATTCCTTGTCATTTAATATAGTTTGTGGGGGTGATCTATCAAGATCTTGTTCTTACTTTATCTATGAGCTCAGTGAAATAAATTATTGTTACAGCATAATTATACTGCAAGCTAAAGATCCGTTGCGCTGGATAAATGAACTGTCAACAGCAGAACTCTAATTAACTGAGGAGAAGGAAAGAAGGAAGGAGAAGAGAAAAAGTAAATGGAGAGAGGAATTGGGTGAAGAAGAGTCGCCACCCAACTGTTTACGGTTACTAGGCCTATAACATTACTAGGGATTTTCAACAGGTTTATAATAAATCACATTTTTCTTATTTAGGACTGGAGATAGAATAGGAGAATCTCTTATTACACAGCAAGCCTCAAGTGACGTGTGTTCATGATATCCATACCATGATACTAGCTTATTACCAATATCACTAACATTGAGGAGGATATTTTCGCCAATAAATTTCTATCGAGGCTAATCATTATGAAAATTATGTTTAAGAATCTCTTTGCTCTCTCTTGAATCTCATTTTCATAAAAAATAATTATATTTTATCTAAAATTGTTTGTCTTTTGTTGGGACCTCTTGATAGATGAGGAGAGTGAGGACTTGAGTGAGGTCTTTTAAGGACTTGAAACAATTTGTTCACTCTTGTCTTTGAAGACAATCGTACAACTTTCATTGTGTATGAAAACGCAATGAAAACGGATATTATCAAATTGATGGACATTTTACAGTTTTTATTGATAACCAAAAACCAAAATATTCTCAATGAGAAGAAATCAATACACTTCCTCTACCATTATCGAAGGATATGATGAATATGATGAAGTGATTCAAGTTTATATAAAATGGACCTCTGATCATTTTATTTAATTTTTAATTCTAGAGCATTAAGTTTGTAAGTTCACTCTATAGATATCTAGATCTTTGCGATACCATTAACGGTAATTGGTATGATTCACAATCTAAGTTAGTTTGAGAACAGCAAGTTCAATGAATAGTTTCACAAACAGTTTGAGAACTCTTTGTAAGAGCAAAGCTGACATGTGGAGCATTGATTGTAAGCATGTAAAGAGTTGAGCAAATTTATTCGTTGAAACAAAATGAACATTTCTTAGAAGCAATTTTCTCTTGGTACAATATATGATTCCTTATCTATCGGAATGAGTGGGAGGCGAAGCCTGTATAGACGGCATTGATTTTCTGGAACGAGCTGAAAAGTACATGAGGTCGAAGTGTCTTTATTTTGCTGGAGGCGAGGGCTGGTGGCTGAAGCACTTCACGGCTTGGGTTCGACGTAAGTGGGAGTTTCCCGAGATGGACGTTTGACAATGGGCTCTTGATGTGCTTCTAAGAACGGATGCTATCTGTCAAGCTTAAGAAAGTCCCTCCACCTGGAAAATCCTCCTTCTCTTTATATTCGCTTCTGTAACTTTTCCGTCTGCAACTGTAGCTACACACTAGCCTGCTTCTTCGCTCACAGCTCCAGCGCCAAATTACTGAGAAAGCTTTTTCCAATGTCAAGCACGTTAAAAAGCATCTTGTTCGCACAGCAGCTCATACAATTGTTGTTCACTTGATTGTCTGAACACGTGCTTGGTTGACGATGATTGAGCTCATTGGAAAATTCGAATTGGAATTATTGGAAATACAGGTTAAAGCACAAGGAAAATCCAATGATTTCCCTCTCTTTAAAAAAACCTACATTGAAACATGACAAACAATCAACCTGCTTTCTCCTGGCCATCTCATCCCCAATAAATCATATCTTGGAATGATACCATTGTTGTAATTGTGATAATTTTGAATAATTTTATTCGAAACTTCTGAAATGCTATTTTATTGTTTTAGAAACATTCATGATGACGAATTTTGACTTGAAAGCTGGTGAAATTTTGACGAATTCTACAATCAAAAAGTTATCACCGGCACCGGGGATCGAACCCGGGAATCTTTTTCTTTCGTGGAGGCTGCTCAATCAGTGGCTATTATTATCATAATGGATGAAGTAATTTGATCAATATTCAGGATTGGTCTGATCGATCCTGACAAATAATCAATGTCACCCCAACCTTTTCATATTGTTAACATTGAACTGTTAGCTTGCCCCTTAGATTTTTAGCTAAAGCATCTCGTCAAATTGAGACCCTATTAGATTGATAGCCTTCAAGGGTTGATAGCTCCTCATTCAATTATGAAAAAGGTTTGGAGAAAAGAGACAGGGTATGATGTAGGTAGTAGATGTATTATTTATTACACAAATTGTTGGCTACATGAAACAGTGTATCTCAAATATATGTGAAGTGAATTTTCCAATGTCTGTGAAGCTAAAAATAGATATACTTGTTTATTCTTCCTCCAATGTCTATTCAGAGAGTTCAGTCGCTATGCATGCTGAAAGAGAAATTATTTTTTTGACAGATGTATTGATGATGTTGCAAATGAAAGCAGTGTTCAGGGCGTATAATGTCTTTCAGAGGGTGTAGAGCAAAATACACGTTTCTCGCCTAAGCACTGAACTTTGTGGGATCACAAGCGCTTAGAAAGATAAAAAAGACGAAGAAACATGGACGGTGGTTGGATGGCTGGGTAGAGGGGGGGGGCGGATCGGTTCACTAAGCCAGTAATGAGGCGCCCTTCCTGTGCATTCTGAGCCCCGGAGCCTTTATCTTGCTCTAATTATCCCGGAGTTGTGCTAATTACAAAATCCTCACCTCAGTTCTTGCCCGCCCTCGCCCTTACTCGTATACTGTCGTCGCTCCAAGCCATCACCCCTCTTACCTTTCCGCAAACATTTCTCTCTCGCTAGCTTGCTAGATTCACCAAATTTCCAAACAACTTTCAAATCAATGTTCACTGTGCAAAATTAATCTGAGCATCGTTACTACGAAAATGTTTCCACAAGAATTGGGTGAACTATCCTTGAGGTACCGAGTTCACACAATAAGGCAGTCAAATCACACAATATTCAGTTCAAAATAGAATATTCAATTATATTCTGAAAATGGAATATATATTCTGAAATGGATCTATCTGAAAATCTTCCCTGATTAATGTAAATAGGTTGAGGACTAATGATACATGTCGCTTTGGTAATGTAGCTGTTTGGTAATGTAATGACTGAACAATGCCAACCTTTTTGCATCCATCATACATTCCTACATTTCAGGAGCTCTCCATGTCTCCATAGCATTAAAACATGGGGTTTCAAAGAAATATCAATATTTCATAGTAGACTGAAGCTTATAAAAATAATAGATAAACGTTTGTTGATTCCTTCCTTTCCTTCCAAGATGATCAATAGGAATATTGGTGGAAGAACGTTAAAATTGTTTGCAGACCATTTTCAAGCTCATATGAAGCTTTTAAGTTGATAGTTTGCTTCAACAGAAATAATCTTATATCAATATTATTCTCACTTGATCTAGATTTCCAATCCTCATGACAGGAACAGATAGTTCAGTAGGAAACTGATGTAGTCATTGTTCCCTTACGGTAATTCGAGAATGATATATTTCGAATGACATTTTCGAGTTGAGCTGGAGAAGAATAGGAGTTCCATTTTCAGAATTAGAATTGAGAAACTCAATCGAATTGTAGGTTTTGAGATTGTAGAATGAGGAAAAAACAATTGATGGAAAATGGAAATACCAGTGACTAATAGAACAGCATTAGCTCCTATGAACTGATTATCATAGCTTCGGCTCAAAAATCAAGGTTCTTACAGGTTTGAACAAGCTCTTCCATCATTCTTCATAAGGCACTGTATTTAATAATAATTTTGAGTAACCTTGTTCGGCTCCACGGCTCCAGGCCTGAGCTGCAACCGTTCAAAATGTTCAGTGATTCTAATTTTTCTGTTATCTCATCGTGCGTTGTGCTCATACGGGATTACTCAATTTCAGCACACATACTCACATACCTTGAATAGGGGGTGAGGTTATATTCAGGTGATATTATAGCCGAGTATTATGGCAGACTATAACACTTTTGTTACGGCCTGGCGCCCTATTAATCAGGATTGTATGGCAATGTCGTATAGACGAACGTAAAACCCAAGTGTTTTAATGACTGAGTGGTGTGGGGGCGAGTGTAACCTCCCTCCACTCCCTGCCGTAGCCCCCAGTCAGCCAGGGCTAGGTACCTCGTCAAAGCTCGCACGGCGAACTCTCAGCTTTCCGCAGAATAATGTGGAAAATCACACAGAGAACGATCAGAGGGGGACAAAGACACACATACCGGCGTCAACTGAATCACACTTGCCTCACACACTCACTCACCCTCTCTCACTTGGTTTCAACTCTTTTCTTTCTCCCACTTCCATCATTTTCTCATTGTTTACTCGCTCTTACCCTTCGTACATCTTTGTTCATCCCGTGCACTATGACACACGCCACACAGAGATTGATTTTTGGCGTGTAGGACGAAAATCGTTGATGGTGACAGAGACAACAATAAGAAGAGAGAGTCGTGTGCACCTTCCAGGTTATTGCATGGAAATGGTCGTCGTGAGACTCGTTTCGTTTGCTCTCTTCCATAGCTAATCAACTTGACATTGCTGCAAAGATTCAACAAAAGGTAATCTCCACTGAGTCTATTAATAATAACTAATGATAATTTACCGATATTAACGTAGTGTATATTATTTTATGGCGGGTGCTCACACGAAGAACAATGACCGTGTAGAACATTGAAAGGAAACTCTATCCTAATACGAATCACTCTTCACAGTTCAGGATCAGGATCCTAGATCCTGTTTCTGTTTTCTTCGTTTCTACTTTTATCTCAGATTAAGCTATACTGCTCTGTAGACAACTTTCACAAAGTACACTTACCACAAAGCTCACTTTGAGAGTAGACTGATGAGTCTCACTTCAGGTATTGTTAGGACGATTCTTGTTGGGAAAATAAATCTGAATTTATATTATATTACAAGAAGATCATAAATATATATCACGCTTTCAATTTAATCCTGAATTCCAATGATTATCCTAGATTATATGATCCTTATTCTAATGTTTTACTGGCTAGCTTTAGGATTTGCGAAGAAAACCTAACATTTTTTACAATATAAAAAACAGTATAAAATATGTGAATAAAAGCGATATTTATTACCTATCCAATTATTATTCCCTCGATCACATTCTTAAATATATATTTTAATATAGAGGAAAGGTGCAACGGATTACAAAGCGGAATGTGTAAAGCTTTCTCTCGGAGGGAAAAATTGGAAATCCAGAGAAAATAGCTGAGCTTTTCTCTTGAATAAACCCGACAACACACAAGTCCATTGTTGCCATAGAAACACTAACCGCCGCCGCCGCCACCACCCCACCCAACCTAAGTGTGGTTGACCTGTTGAAAAAGCTTGTTTCACTCTGTGAATTTATGTGAAGATCATTCTACTAGTTTTGACTCTGGAATCTATCATGGAAACTTATCAACCACCCACTGGTTTGAGAGTCGACAAACCAAAATATAATCCAGCTTGATACTATAGTTAGTCTACTGGTAACCGGAAAATTACAGTGAAACTATTATTATGAGAAAATCGGGCTTAAAAGGCCGGGTTTCCTAGCTTCCTAGTATTGCTACGTCTTCACAGGGCACTGACTCAACACACGAGAATAGGTACAGCCATTCTTCTACCTGCCAATTTCGGCTTCGCTGTAGTAATAAAGTGCGATAATCAAAACTCCGCGACTGAATACAAAACCTGTTTTCGGCTCTTTGGAAATCCGACGTTTACGTAGGTGTGAGAAATCCGTGCGAAATTAAGAGAAATGCATAATATAATGCAACAATAGAAATGCATAATATATGTTGTGAATACATTAGGAAACAACCAATAAAAACATTAATTTTCTAATGAAATGATGAAATGACTAAAAAAAATATCCTGGAAGCTATCTATTGAGAAAAGAATCTGTTAAGGAGATTGATTGCGAAAACATACACTTAGATGGAAAAATATAAATGGAGCTGGGATTTCGTATATCAGGAGCAGTAGAAGAATAATTGAGAATATTGATTATTATATCACAGACAACAGTGAAATGCATGCATGAGAATGAGAGAAAAACAATTCAGGGAGTATCTCCACTTCAACCGGTCACAGAAATAATGCATAATTTGCCAAAATCCCGTTAATCTCGAGAGAACTAAGGATTGCAACTTCGAAAAACTATGAATAATAGTTTGGGCTTTGTTTCCAGTGGTTTCTTGTTGAACGAGATGCCTCCAATTGATTGGTATTGTAGTGTTTTTCATAATGGTGTTTGCACATGTAATGTGCGATGTCGTCAGGCGTCGTTTGTTGCTCAGACTGGAGATTAATGGAGCCTAGCGCAGGTCTGCGACCATGATAAATAGCGCAGTGTGCTCCTGTTACAAGGAAGTGACCGATAAGGAGGATGGCCAAGAGAAAGGCGATGAAGGAGAGAGAAGAGGAAGGTGGGAGGAGGCAAACCGAAGGCAGAGGTCACGTGAATACCATGTCGTCGCCTGTTAGATATTGGATACTTCCTGACAGAAAGGAAATAAATCCTTTACAAGCTCTCGCCTCTTTTAATTTTAAGAAAGAGAGCACCACCGAATGGACGCCAGGGGCAAAAACGTGCCGTCTCACAATGCGAGTAATTGGCATAAATCTTGAGGATGTACGAGAGAAAAAGAGTGAGTGAGAGAGTGTGTGGAGGAGGGAGTAGTAGCGACCCCTAAATCAGCAGTTCACCAGCACTTACAAAAAAAGCATTGCTGCCGTGCTCTCCTCATACCAGTAAGCAAATTGTTTCAGGAGAATCATTTCATATTCTTCTTGCTTAGCTCTTATATGCATGCCGAATAATATCTCACAGTTTTTCTGCACAGCTGTACTTATCTTTCACGCGTCTAGACGCTGAGCTACATATTTTATAATTCAGACTCCATTCATCGCCAGTTTTTCTTATTTCTTACTCTCTGGTTTGGAAATAATTGAGATTATTGTTGGAAGATGAATGGGAGGAAACGGTGGATGGGAAAACTTTGATCTCTGTAGGAAATTGGGTTTGTTGACTTGGGATCTGTTCAAAGTTTCATCACATATACTTTGTGTACAGAAAATGTGTATTATTGAATTGACAAAGAGAACTTTTGAAAAAAATCAAAATCTTATCCACATCCTCGTAAATTATCAAAGCTTGGGAAGTTAATTATTTGCAGTCTTTGCCCATCAATACATGAAGAGAAAGGGGTTCACCATGTATGTTTTGGTATTCATCTAGAAAGTTTTCGAAAGAATCCTAAGTAACATTGTTTGCATTGGCTAGTGACACGCCTAGAACAAGGCAACAGGCAATTGTTGCAAATCCTTGTCTCGAAAACTCACTAAGAAAAGACTGTCAGCCCCCCACTCGATGAGTAAAAACATTATACACGAGAATATCGCTAAGAAAATGTGAGGCATTTAGAAAAATCTGTTTCAACCCTTTCTTCAACTATCCCCTCCCCTCTCCATAAATTCAATCTGTTCTATTTTCAAAAACAATTGATGGAACTTAATGTGAGCTTCAATTTTAGGAGAGAAAGCCGAAAATACTCGTATTCTGATTAGGTCACTGATGCAAATTTATATATTTAATTATAAGAAAGTGGCTTGCTTATTGTCTAGTTGGAGGGGACAATCTTGTCAATGGAAATTCATCATAATTAGCTGTATTCAATTTGAATTGTCAGCAAAACATGCTTATTTCGAATGGACGCACAAGGTTGCAAACCTTTGCGTTGGTAATGCAAACCTCTGCCCGCTGGGAAATTAGCTTATTCTCAGTCAATGTCCTTCCCTCCACATTCAGCTTTACCTTATCCAGCCGCTACGCCGCAACTCTATTCCGCCTTAATTCATTCCACCGTATCTTTACGAGGCTCTGTTTGTACTTTTCAAATTGAAAAAGGCATGGTTGCACTATTGGGCCTACTTCTGTTTGGCCATGGGTAAGTTAACAAATGGTGTAAGACCGTCATCTTATCAGTGATAATGAATTAATTCTGTACTCTGTATGAGCTTTAGAGTTTCTATAATTAATAAATCATGTTGAGTGATGAAATCCTCTTATTTATTCTCCATATAAGCTTATTGTCTTATTCTTTCAAACATAACCACTATACCACATCACTTCTTTATTCCAGCCTACAGAATAACATTAATTTTTTATAGTAAGAAAACACAGTGTAGGTTACCAATTTGTAGTACACTGTTTTGAACACAAGCTTAGTATTGGAAACATTTTCGTGTCTGCTGCTAAAAAACTTATTAACCAATATTTTAATCGGTTCTCTGTTTTCATTACTTGTTATCACAATGGTGATAACTGGAGTTATCACTCGGATGATTGATCAAGACAGTTGGTGTGAAAACCAGGCCAATAAAAGTCATTATGAGAATATAATTATTATTTTAATTATCTTGTTGCACACGTAAGATAATTGAATCAAAATTTTATTCAAATTATTATTATTTGAACAATGAGTATTCAATACTCATTGTTTTCTTCTGATGGCATTACATGGATATTGGGAATATCAGTAAGTGCTGGGTCCTCATTAGTAGTGGTTTATTAGTCCTCTTTGGAAAATCTGGTATGTAAAATCACTGAAAATGAAGAGTTTTCTGTATTGTTCGTTGTGAAATGTACTGTTCTTGTTTCTCTATAATAGCTATTCAATCGCTCTTCCATAATTGTTGTTCACGAGTATTTCGAATGAAATTTCCTACTTATTTTGATTAGATGATGTGACCATAGATGTAAGAATTACTGACAAAGTGACAAGTGTCAATTTATTTTGATCAAGCACGAGCACTATTGGTAAATTTGATGGAAGAAAGTAATTTGTAGTGTTGTGTTGCCACAGTTGTAGCTCAATATTTATTTGTCCAGCCAATTCAGCTATGTTTGCTGTGTGGAGGGCGGAATACACGAGGCCTCTGTTCTGTTGCAAATGTTCGAGGGGAGGACCGAGTGCCGAGCTTATGGGAAGCTTTCATTGGGTCAATGGTGACACCTGCTCATCCATTAATCAACTCACCTACTCTATTCCTGGGCTCTACAAATCCACTCTCGCTCCACCGCCACATTCTTCTGTGGGGCCTGTTTGCAGTGCCATAATGGTATTTACCTGCAAAATTTATATTGTCCTGCACTTTGTTTTGTACATTCCTTTATCCTTGACTTGATCAAAAATCATAAGCTGATAAACCAATCATAAAATAATAATATAAACTGATTTGAAAGTCTCTAACCAGGAGTTTCATGTGATATTGTGATTGACGATAGAAGTATCAGATTATTGGGAGATTTTGAACTAGAATATTATCTGCTAATTTAAGCATATCATCTGGATAGTACGTGCTGGTTATCATAAACCATTATCAAAGGCGTGTTATAAATTCCAAATTATTGTAAAATGGCTCAAGTCTGATTCATAGACCTCACTTCTGCTTGAAGTGTTTCATATTTCCTGCGTTTACTCAAAATAAAATCATAAAGCTACAGAAGGATATTATTTTGAATTCAATCTTTTCTCCTTTTTCTGTCCTTGCAAGTATTGGATTAGATTGAATGCTGTACATCACAATAATAATGCATTATAAATAGTTCTTCTCGTAAATAAAAAACCGCATTGGAGACAAGCGTTACGCAGAAGCATAATTATTCTGTCTGAATTAGCCGCCATCTTTTCACTGATGACTCTCTCCATTGTAGGAAGCAGGAATTAATCATTTATTATGGAATAGTCGTGAACGGTTCATGAATTGCATACAAACCGTAAGCTTTTGCAGTCAACAATGAGAGTTTTAAGAGATGTGCATAAACACTCAATTGGAGCAAAACCTGTTGAACCCGAGATAAGTAGAGAACTTGTAGAGAACTTAGTAGAGAACTCTTTACTAACCTTGGTTGAACCCCCGTTTCTTTTAATCGATCAAATTCTCACAGTAATTTACTTTTCTTACTTTCTTGTAAACCCATTTCTATATAAACAAATGCAATGATCCCTGTGCATTCATCTTTGAGTCTCATGTGTGGTTAAAAAGGACTAGTAATATACCTTTACATTTACTAAGGTATAGTTATGAATATACAAATTATGAAGAAAAATGAATAGTGAAGCGAGATGATGTGGGGGCGATTCCCTCACCACCATCATAAATATGAGAGAGCAACAGAATTTTTAATAGAGCTAGAATGCAAAACTTCGTTCATCGCAAACCTTGAGTGTACTCTATGGAAATAGAACACACTGATTTTGTTTGTATTTGTGATATAAATGGGTTCAGTGAGTAGAGTTTTATGAGGTCCATGGTCCATTGTAATGGACAAATTCATCTTTCTCAAGTACTAAATGAATTTAGATTCATAAATTCAACAGTGTGAATACGATAAATTCATAAGGTGAAATGGAGTTTTACTTTTGATGTAATTCGATTGGAGATGAAGATGATTACATCTCAGTGGTAGACACTACTAGTTTCAGTAATGGCTGCATAATTTCATACTCTCATCACAAGAAGAGCTGTCTTGTATTTGCAAGTTACAAATGAAGCATTATAAGTTTGTTTCCCAACTTGCAATAAACTGATAATTAAGGAGCGCTGCTCAGATTAGAGAAGCATTATTCCTCCATTTCAAAATCGCATCCAGTGAGTTTGTTACGACGGTGTTATAGCTCGGGGTTCCATCGCAAGGAATGTTTCCCATTAAGCGAAATACGCTAAAGCGAGAAATTAAGACAGTCTAGCACATTTATTCCACTGCTTCGAATTCGTTGGGGAATGTGTCCCACGCAGCAGTGGAAAGCATCTTCTCAGCTAATTATTTCTCACTCGTCAGAGAAAATGCTTCTTGCTATCTCCCGCATGGAACGTTATCAAGAATTTCTCATGCTTAAAATAATTTTAAGTAATGTTGATAGAGAATGAAAATCATCTAGTTTGGATGAAAGTGCAATTGCTCAAACCCATTTGAAGGAGTTTTTGCCACTGTGAATAAAACTTTTCTTGAATTCAATAATTGAAACTAATTTTGGAGTCTATAAATAACTTCTTTCATTTATTTCATCATAGAAATATCAAGTCACTTAACACTCAGTTGGTAAGGTGATCAATTCATATAATTTGCGCCTATTTATCTTGACCGTCTGATATTTTTGATTCATTGAATTATTATTGAAAGATGGAAAACTCGTGACAAATTGGAAACAATTGATTTGTTGTGAGAAAATGTATTGGAGCATTTCTCGATGAACAAACTTGAATAGAAAAGTTCATATGACGTTTCTAATAAAATAATTTTTTTCAATCTACATGCTTCTAATTGAAATTTTCAGATGTATCCTTTCTATCTGTATATCCAGTATCCTTCTCCACAGATTTAATTTAGATATTATTTAAAAATTCACACTGCCGTCATAGTAATTCTACTGAACATTTGAAGTTGACTCTGTACCCAGACTAAGTTGCAACAAAAACTACCCCAGTGGTTTAAATTGACACCATTTATTTGTCATAGGACAAAATATGAATTGTTCATCAACCCAGCATGTTCTCTAACACCGGCCCTTTCACCATACTAACCCAATTATATACCGTTATTTACAGCTACGTATGCAGTCAGTTGACTTCATAATTTGCACTAAGCTGTAATGCACATAGTGCGCCATTTCAGTTGTCAGTGTCATTACCGATAATTGCATTAAGAGAAGTACTAGATGTAGTGTAAACATTGGTGCGAATAATCAATGTTTGTTAATTGTTTGCCGCGGGGAGCGGGGATCATTGTATATAGACAGAGACGGTACAGATTGCAAGTCCTTTGAGAATTGGGGCGGGCGTACGTATCAATACAGTACCAACAGCAGTACACTGTGCTAAGTCAGGTCTCTCTGCAGGTCCATGCTAATTTCACCACGTGTGGGGAAGCCAGATTCATGTTGGCTGACAATTGCATTAGTCCACCTTATCAATAGTAACAAGAACAATGTCCACTTTACAGTGCATTACACTCATTATGCTCGAATTTGGCAGTATTGATCTTCTAACAGAAAATTTCATATCAATATTTCAACCTTGTTTTGGACTCACTCGTAGAATTCTGTTCAAAAGTTCAAATATTTTTACGTCATGGTTGACCGAATCTCGTGAAAGAGCCGTAATTTCTAGTGGTTCAAATGCATCTTGAACTGAATTTCCATCATTCATCATAATTCATTTCATCAGCCAATTACAATTTATGTGAAGTGTGAACCTAAGCAACTAGGAAAATGACACAGAATTCATTGTATTATGTAAAGGTGTCATTAGTGTAAATTAGATCACTTGAAATACTTGATTATACTCACTTGAAATACTGCATTCTTTTTTTCACATTGAAAATTGGAAATATGAAATGAATAATTATACTGTAGCTGAATTGAGTCTCTCTATTATCACATGTTAATGAGTTAGATACAATCAGATTCATTAAGTTTGACGCTTGGCATTGGATACATAGAGAGATATTATTTCATGACGTTTTGATCACCGTAGAGAATGATGGAAATAAATAATATCTCTCTATCTATCTAATGCCAAGCCTCGAATTAAATGAATCTGATTATAGTCTATCGGATACATTTCAATCATTGTTTCTTACATCTTGAAGTGGATCATTCTCAAGTTTGAAGAAGTAGTAAAACGAAACCAAACTGAATGTTGATTCGCGGTTAAGGACTAGATAACACAAACTATTTTTAATAAGCAGCAGATATAAGTTAAAAGAACAAACAAGTTTTGTTTTATAGTAATGATTCTGTTGAAGTAGATAGATATTTTTCGAGGAGACAATGGAATACTTGAAAGATTTGATTTTCCACTCCTCAGAGGATGATATTATTATTTTTCAGAAATGGGGAAAGCTTTTCTACCCTTCTATAATCGTATAAAGAAGGATTCCGATATACTGATAAGTATTCCATGTTCCTCTCTCATAGAGGATGTACTAGTGTAAGTTGTAACAAACATTTTTCAGATATGAATAATCATGACATAGTATTAATTTACATATCACAGGATGAACAGAATTAATGAAATCATACTCATTTTTATTGACATTATCAATAATTATTATATATAGTAGTACTAAAAGACAGAGATAGGTGATGATTTTTCTATACCATTATTTGGCTTTGAAGATGGCTATGTATTCAGACTTCTTTTAAACATTCCCTTATTGTAACAGCAAATCTAAATTTATGGAGTTCCGTCTCATAAAAGAAATCTACCTTCTCCGTCAAATCCAATTAAATCCAATCAGTTGAAATTAGATGTCGAAAAGGGAGCTTCGTTTTCCAGGAAAGAATTTCCTCTGTGTTTTTTAAGGTTGATGAAAAAGAGATTCTCGTGCAAGTGGAACGTGATGCCAAAAACATTTCGAAACTCAAAATCTGATCTGGAAAATTTTGACATACACGGTAGTAGTATTTTTTTGAGAATGATGCCCACATCAGCTATCGGCTTGTGCGTGAGCAAAGTGAAGGGTGAAAATGAGAGATGACTACTAATTTCTAGGCAGCTGAGACCGACGGCTCACGTTTCATCCGAAAGACGGGAATGCTGGGATGTATTAGCTAAGAATGTTCATTACGTAAATAAGATATCGCTTTCCAAAAGCGATGTAATGTAAGCATGCATGCATCCTCCTAAATTATCATCGACCCTCACTCATCTCAATTTTCAACACATAAGTTGAATTATTCAATTTTATTCTATTCAGCTCTCATTACTATTGAAATTGACTAAGATGTAAATCTATAACAATACCAACTATACATTATTTTTTAAAAGAAATAATAATATTCTTATTATAACAGTATTTATTTAATAATTGAATTGATCAATCTCTTGTTATCTATATTATCATTTTTATTTCAAAAAACCGTAATAAATTTAAAAAATCGACAATTTTTTCTTTTTTTTTCAGTGTCCATGTTAAACCTTTATATTCCCAATAATTCACTAACAATGCTATTTCAATGTGAAAATTTTGACATGTGAGTTGTATTGTGGAACACTAACGTAAGATCAATCAATCCTCACCTAGGATTTCCTAATAGATATGAGGCAAAGTTGGTCTATGAGATTTGTGATCAGTGGGTTACTAATCGATTATGAATTCCTAGCTTGCTTAATGACTACTCCAATAAAGCAGATAAATACATTATAGAGTAAAGATATTATCACAATAATTGATTATTTGCTCTACATGCGAGGAAATCAGGAACATTTAGGAACTGTATTTTCATGAACTTAGTTAAGAACTTAAAAGTCTTGTACTCGTATTCACTAGCGAGGTTTCACAGTTTTCGTGGATGGCGGAGGGATCTTGGAAAATCCAGCTGCATCGAAGACTGGCAGGACATCTCGAACCCTGTGGCTGGCAGCTGTCATCGCATCTATCAGTCGACTGAAAATTTTAAAACAAAATTAACATTTTTCAACTTAATCTATCACATTTTCTAAACAAAACATAATTATTCGAAGCCTTAAATCAGTATCTACTACTAAATATATAGAGACTGTACGTTTACAGACTGGCCAAACAGATGACAGATGTATAAGAGTGTGACAGTGTGCTGGAAAATTTTTTCATTTTTTTCCGGTGGAGCATTATTAAACTGTCTCTGTGGACTGTAGTATCTACTAAGTCTTCAAAATACAAGAGCTATTATAAAATACCTTCATTTACGACCGTTTTGTAAAGCAATCATTACAATTGAAATCTAAACAGTAGCTTTTCCGAAATGGAATTTGAAACTTCTATCGTAATTACGATTTTATAAACCGGTAACGATTATAAAACGTTACCTCAATCTGTTCCAGTTTTTAAAACACTGAAACGGAACAGTTCCTTACCTATACGGTAAACATTTAAAGAAAACATGTTCGTTTGAATCAAGGTTAGTTTAGATTGATATTGTAGATATCATTGTTTTTTGTTGGTCGTAGATAGAATGGTGTATTAAATGGTTGTATTTTAGCGTTTAAACTACTCTTGAGATGCCTTAAAATAACTCACGGCGTTGTCGCACGTATCTTAACCTCGGTATCTCACTCGCCGTTTGAACTCACTGAGTGAAAAACTTAATTTTAGGCTCTCACAATACAACCATTGCATTAACTACTATAACAAAATTCCTACTAAATGATAATACGATAACAAGTCATGGTATTCGAGAAGGCTACCTATATGTTTTTGATTAACCTATTCGTTGAAAGTAGAAAGTTTCCGCCTCATTCATCTTGAGAAAGACAAAAATCTATATTAGTTCTTTAAATAAGTTTATTATTATCTGACAACAGTCCATTTCTAACAATATGAGTTTTGTAAAGTAATATCTTTTGCGAATTCTTGTTCATACATCCTATGAATTTAAATCTACAGCTTGTAATCAGTATCCATCAATCTACTAATCAGTATCTTGTAATATATCTTATTGGAAAAATACTATATAGTCTGAAACCTGCAGAGGGTTATCTTGTCTTCGATAGATAAAATTATTTAATGGAGAATTTTAAAAATATTACCCGACTACGATTCATATTCATGAATAATGAATAAATTCACGGATTTAAATTAGTCGCTTCCAAGGAGTTACGTGAAGTGTGGGAGAGCTTTGTGCAAAATATGCTACGGAGGAAGTTTTGAATCAACAAGTGAGAAATCTTTTTCTCTTCTTTATCTGAAATGAAAGTGAAAAGCCTCTTAATAGAGAATCTCATTCATGAAGAATGAGATTCCTTATGCCTTATTAAAGAATGGTGGCTACGCTTCAACTTCGAAATTGAGATTGGCGTGCTGTAATTCAAACCAAAGAGTTTTAAAACTCTTCGAACGTTTGTTTCATTATCGTTTGTTGTTCTTCCATAATTATACTAGAGAATTAAATTTTTCTGAACTCTTGTCATTTGATGAAAAAAAAGTATTGGATGATTGAAACTAAAGCATTGTATTCAAATGTGATTGATGGGTTTATGAATAAAATTGAATATAGAGTGATGCTTTGTTCTCCACTGAATGCATTATTTTGAGCATCAGTGAGTTTCTCATAGTTTCGCAACTATTATAAGTAAAATACATTAATGAATAATAGAATAATTGATTGAACTAGCATTTGATTGACAGTTCAATCACATTTTGTGAATTTTTCATATTAATATCACGTTTTCCATTTATGTTTTTTTTATTCATAAATCAACTCAAATCAAAGCATCAGTCCTTTTCCTCGTTGAAGAAATACTATTTTTACATGATAAATTTCAATACTTAACCTACATAAATTTCTTCATCACAAATTTAGGCTTTATTGCAATTATGGTCAATCATGTCCCAGTACTACTGTAATCGGTAAGTGAAATAAATTTGTCGTTGTTTCAAGTGAACGTAAAGTATTGAGTATATCATTATAATTGTCTTGTCTTATTCACAAAACTATAATAGAATAATGAATAGAAATTAGTATTATTTGAAATATTTGTATATAAAATGCCATTCCAACTGTATCCAAAAGAATTTCATTTAAATTGTGAATTGAAGAATTTTGGGAATTATTATCAGTGGAAGGAATTAAATTCCGCAGTATATAAGTGAATCAAACTTGCTTTATAAACACTTTATGTTATTTATTGAATTTTATTGTCAGTGAGAGAAACTCAATTCCATTATTATTCAAACTTGCTTCGTATACTCTCTTTGATCTTTATATTCTATTGAATTTTTGCACATTACATGACTGTATACCACTGATTCACTCACCTATTATTGGTAATTGACTTGCGACCTGCAGACCTGCCCAGGCCGAAGCCAGCTGCTGGCTCGGTTGGAAAGAAGGTGGCACCATAGAAGTCGAGTCCATTCTGCAGCAGAATGTTGCATTCTTCGAGAGAGGCGAGGGTGACTCGGATTATCGGCGGAGGACCTCCCGGATTGGTCAGCTCTGATCCCTTGTCGCCTTGTAGTATGTCTTTGCCGCCGCGTTTCTCTGGCTGACTCGTGTTTCCTGATCAGAAATTATTATCAATCATATCAATCATCATATCTCAGAATTACAAATCTCTGGCCATCTGAATGTCTAGATTTTGGAAAAGAAGAAGAAGATGATGAAGAAGAAGAAGAAGAAGAAGAAGAAGAAGAAGAAGAAGAAGAAGAAGAAGAAGAAGAAGAAGAAGAATGACGAAGAAAGGGATCATTCCATTTATTTCTAAGAGAGTTTTCAATGCAACAGACATTGAATTCAATCACTTGAACAACGGAAAAAAATGCCAATTAATTTCTTTAAATGTGAGTCAATTTTCAAAACTTTTATTCCATTCAGCTCTTTCAATAAATATTGTAGATTAAGTAAATTGTACAGCCAACATCAATCATTTTGTAGCAGTGATAGAAGAGTAGCTATGTTGCTAAAATAACATTCAAACAGAAATTTATTCGTGTACTGTACGTAATTAAATTCCCCTGAGTTTGAAAATCAACTTAATATTGTTTTAGTGGGCCGCACATAGATATTTTTCTATAAATATAAGATCAGAGTTTAGGGAAAAAGGTGGAAAACGTCTTTTTTGTTCTCACCAGATATTAATTGCGGAATGGACGAGCCACTTGGACTAGTGACGATGCCACCAGAGGTGGATGTGTAGAGTCTGGCCACCTCGACAATCGATTGGAACTTGTAGAGAGAGTGTCGAATGTCCTCTTCGGGCACCTCCTCCGGAACGTCAAGAACAAATACCACGAACGTCTTCTGAGGTCGGCATGGAATGGGAATCTGTAAGGTGATAGAAATCAGATTTTGCCATACTTTTCTGACTTTCACGGTAAAAACGGATGAAATACATTGACATGAAATGAGAAACATCGTTCCACAGGCAATAATATTATTATTGAAGACACTCAGAGCCTCTCTCCATAATGTTTTATTGTGGAGCAGACTTACCTTCTTATAACCTTCACCTATAAGATCACCTTTTTATATCTGTAAGATCAGAATAAATCTATTATAGTAAATAGTTGTGATTGGAATAGCAGTAGCTTTCTGAAGATTTTTGTCATCTGAAAGAAACCAAGCAATAGCGAAGACAATTCTTCAATATGGTACCTGGTACTCCTAACTTTGTATAATATTTGGCAAACGTAGATCAAATCATAAACAGAAGAAGCTTGTTCACGATGGCTTACTCATATTTCCTTCCCAATTAATATTTTTTTAAGTATTGTGTTAATCCACGTAATAGTAAAGATCAACTATTTTTTCCTGAACTGGTCTCTGTTGTGAGTTTCCTAATTATGATCATATTGAATGCTGTCGAAATTCTTCGAATTGACAAGTTGTCAAGAGGCACCATCGACATTGACATGCCAATTCCACTCGTCGCTGTATAAAAAGATGTGTGAGTTGCAACACTCCAATATTATTAACTAACAAACAGATAAACTCACTATACAGTATTCGATACACTGTAACGCTTTTCAGCATAAAATTGTTCTTATCAAACATAATATTGTATGTTTTCAGGTATTGAATCTTCTAGTTGAGACTTTTTCTTGAATCTTTTTCCGAAGATCGAATTTGAAGCTCATTTTAGTTGCATTGTTTATTATATAGTACTGTATATTGCATAATATGAATACAAGACGCCATATAATTATTATATTGAGATGGAAGGAAATGAGATTTAGTACCTCTTGTCCTCTAGGGCACTTGTCCGGCAAACAAGAGATGCGGGGTTGGATTCGCGCCTGGGGAAACGTTTTTTGTACAGCTGCATTCATCGAATTTCCTTACTGGCTATTATTCTGTTGTCAATATTCGCAGTAGCGGAAGTCTCCAGAGTATTATATGGCATTATTGATTGGGAATTTCGTTCAATTAATTATTACCATATATTTATAATTAACTATGATTTGGAAAGGCATGGAATTATAACCTAATCCATATCTTCATGCGCAGTGGCAAACAAACCATTAACTCGAATGTACTGAGCAGTTCATGTGCATGTCATGTGTATGTAGAGTACCCAGCTCAATAGGTTTCATCATTGACTTACAAATAGAATGAATTATCTCTGATTTTAGAAACACGAATGAAACTCTTACGAGTTACATTCAACTCACTTCATAGTTCATCCGCGACCTAATTAATATAATGTTTATGTATGCACACTAGCACACATGATGTTATATAATGTACCCATATATTATAACATAACATAACACATATATGTACACTTGTTGGGTCAGAAAGATAGCAACGAATTTTCGAAAGGTAGACTAGAATATATTACGGTTTTAATGATATACTGTACGTTCATGATGTATTTTGATAGTTGATATATTATGATAATTTACTGTACAGTTCAGTTGTTTTCGCAGTAATTCAATGTAAGCTGTATAGGAATACGTAATAAACACTTTCCATACATATAATATTATCATCCTTTCTATGAACATCAGTTCACCGACAAGATGTAAATAGTATTAATTATTAATGGTTTCAACATAATTAATTCGGCTGCATTCAGTTGGTTTATTCGAAATGGGGAATCTGAGTTTTAGGGCACGTTGTAATGCGGTTGGAACGCTTTAATAAACAAAGGGAGGCCAATTAGTATTCGACGGATTGCCCTCACATATGTGGCAGTCTGCATCGTTAAGCCATTACTGTTTCTAAAGGTGAAACTGCACCGTGTTTCTACTTTATTAGCATAACACAGGTTCAATAATTCTCATCTCGAATAGTGCACTCTTATCCAAGTTGATTAAAAATATTTCAACTATGCGGATTAGGTTACTAGGTCAGTAAACTTGGGAAAGATAGTATAATAATCAGGTTGAAGAGAAAGAAAGCCAATCACATTAACAAATTGTTTCATCTCATGGGCCACATATTTGTTCTGATTTTTTTGAGGCGTTATGAGAATAATATTATGTTTGGAATCATTTGAAATGGAATAAATAATAATTAGAAATCCATATCGTGAGCTACTCGCATAACTTATCGTGAATATAAGGATTTCAATTTCCAGCTCATCTGCAAAAACTAAGGCTAAATAAACTTCAGTGCTGCGGAAGAGGTGGATTCTTTTAGAAAGCGTTGCTTTCTGCTCATAGAGTGGATATAGAAATGCTTCAAGGGTTGCACGTGGCACTGAATGCAGTGGTACACGTTCAACTCTGCTTGAGTTATTCTCCATGCGGTTCATGCTCTTCAGTTATCCATTGTTCCTATAGCCTACACTACACGCCAATATAAACAATAAAGTACTGTATTGTATTCCAAAGTCATGATTATTTTAGGAAAATAGACAACCGATTCTTGGGTAAACCGTACCTATGCTGTGAATAGAAACGGTGTATGTATGTGAAAGCTGACTAGTTCTGATGATAGATGCAATTATATCACTTCTGAGTTAGGTGCGTTACAACGCATTACATGAATATGGCAAAATAGCAGATAATGGCCGTGCATTATCCATTTGTGAGTATTGTCATTCGTTGTTATCAATATTTCGCTTAGAATGATATCTACGATAATAAATTGTAGTGTTATATTTATGATTACTGAAGTTTGGATTTGAATGAGCCTAATGAACAATGGGGAAACTAATATTTGGAATTCATTTTTGTCCGTGTGAATATTAATTTTCTATTTAATACAGATATTCAATGATTGAATACCTGTGACTAATTGAATTTAATGAGTGAGATTCAAAACTTTTTGATAATGGGAAGCGGAAAATTAGAAATATAGCTCTGTTTAAACTGCTAGTGGAAAAGTTTGCATTGAATCGGAGATTTTCATTCACTAGTAAATTACTGATCGAAGGATTGAATATGCAATATTTCAATAATTCGATTCTGAATTAGAAACGATTTGAATTTGAATTATCAAGTTCACTCTTGATCAACATCAGTATTGCACATTCAGTTTCATGCAATCCATTATCATAATTTAAGCATAAATATATTGAAGAGATCTTTTGATGAAATTAATTATTATTTTGTTGACACGCATTCCTGCTATAATAGCCTTTCATTTCTACATTTTATACTAATAATATTATTATAATTTATTGTTGAATTTACGTAAAAATCTTGTCCTGTGCATTTTTCTGTTTTTCCTGTTCTTTTCTGTGTGTGTTTGATGCTTTTGGGGAAATATATTCTATTAAGATTAGAAATGTATGTGAATGGCTAGCCTGACTGACCTTTTTATAGAATCGAGCGCCGGTGACTTTGTGAAATCCCTTTTTGAAGGTGGCCTGGTAGTCGTCGGGCTCTGCGAACTTGAACAGTATGCCGGTGGCGGTCTTGGTGAGCGAGTAGAGGCCCTTGAAGTTCATTTTTTCGCAGATGGCCGACGCTTTCTCCATGTTGAGCTCATGGCTGGGAGTGAGCAGGAAGGCGCCCTTTGACAGGAAGTGGTCCGGATCGGCATTGTCCGGCTCCGAGTCCGAGTCATCGTTGTCGCTTCCGGGCGCGTGCAGGTGGGCGCGCGTACTGCTGCTGCTGCTGCTGCCGCGCACGTCTGCAGCTGACGCCGACTGCTTGACCGCTGCCGCTGCTCCGCTGTCCGCTCTCAGCATGGCTGCCGCTGCTGCCACTGCTGCTGAACTGCTGCTGCTGCTGCTGCCACTGCCGCTGCTGGCCTGGCTGCAATGTGACCCGGTCGGACTGACGCCTCGCGACGCGCGTCTCGGCTCGTCTGCGCCCGTTTCCTCCTCGCTAGACATTTTTGTACTTGCACTTGCTGCAAATTTAAATATCCCTGGCCCCCCACACCTCCCACTCCCCCCACTATCAAACCGAAAAAATTATGCCACAAATGGCATCTCCGCCTACAACACTGTTTTGCATATGTCGAATTCAACTTTCCTCCAGCATAATTTATTTCTGTCGAGCTACATTACACCTGAAACAATGTTGGTGTGACTCGATTTCACACAACATGAACCCGGCTGGATTCGTTGTCATGCCATTCTCTAGGAACTTTTTTCTAAAAAAAATATCACTTGAGAAAAGTCACTCCACCCTCTAAATTTTTGGCGCTCCACTGTACAAAGCCACAGAGAGCTATCTCTATCTGAATCAGCTCAGATTAGACTAGTGAACTTACGTCCTTTTATTTAACTGTAATTGATTTATTGACAGTTAAATTGATTCAAAGCAAATTTTTACCCATTAAATTTCACAAAAAGTCATACGAGTTATTTAAGGGAGTATTAACTCAGATTGATGAATCCTTGAATCAGGATCTTCCCAATCTTAAAACCAGGCAGTTATTCCGATTCTTCATTAATTCAAATTCAAATAATCATTATTCAATGAAGTTGCATTTACAAGAGTCTACGCTCAACAACATTGAAAGTGTCACAAATATAATATAACATGAAATATTCATTGAGGTGAGAAATTGTAGGGAGGAGACGTAAAAAGGCTAATGTAATATAATTTACATTAAGCACCATTTTATTTAGCCTAGATTGAATGAAATGAAATAATTAAAACTAATTTATTACATCACTATTTTGCCATGAATTCAGGTAATAATTATGTAGTTGAGGCTGCCTTATAAAGTTGTGGGGATAAAGCTGTGGCTTTCTTCTTATAGAAAGGTTTGATGTACGATTATTCGCAAAAAAGCAGAATTTCAACTCGTTGAATCATAGATTATTAGAGTTCTACTGTAACTCTCAAGTTTCCAAATCTCTGAAATTGTTCATGAACTTAACAATTTCCCACAAAAACCTGAATTCTGACCACAAAAAAAAACCATTCTGGGATTTCCACACAGGCTGAAAGTCTTGGACCCAAAGTCCCTGCGCACAGTGGGACTTGATGAGTTATAAGCATGAGAGCAGATTCCGAAGATGAAAGATATCTCTCATTACACTGATCATAGTGAAAATCTATTGTTTCCTTCTTTGGAATTTCAGATTACTCTATTCGAGTGGAAAAAATATTTCCGCTTAGATTCTGGATTACAATTGCCATAAATGTAAGCAATCATTCTTCGAATTTCGCATATATGCAAACTTTGTCAACATTTGTGAAAAACTAATTGCTAACTCCCTGAAATACTGATAATCAGTTATTCACTTAGATAATCAGTTATTATACTTTTCTATACACGAGATTGTTTTTTTTAATGTGCCTCGAATCCTAATTTTTCAATTCATAATAAAATATTACTTACTTACTTACTTACTTACTGCTGGGGCGTCACAAATCTCAGTCGATTTTTTGCCTCGTAGATTAGCCTCCTCCATTCTTCTCTGTCCTCTGCCATTCCAATTGTTCCTCCGCACCGGACAACATCTCTCCCAACTTGGTCAAGCCACCTTAATTTAGGCCTTCCTAATGGTCGCCTTCCTGCAGGTACGGCCTTGCACACCTCCTTCAGCCTTGTTCCCTCCTCTCTACGAAGTACATGGCCTAACCAGCTAATTCTTTTGGCTTTTATGAGGGCTATTATATCTGGCTCTTGGTATAGGGCACGTAATTCCTGTTTCTTATGCGCCAAACTCCATCTTCACATACTGGGCCAAAGATTTTCCGCAGAACCTTTCTCTCAAAAATTACTAATCGTCCTTCATTTCTTTTGGAAAGGACCCATGTCTCACTGCCATACAATAACACCGGCTGTATGATGGTCTTGTATAATCTTAACTTTGTACATCTTGATAGCAGTTTGGAAGATAGAATTTTTGTACAGGCTCCTAAGCTCTTATTGGCATTTGCTAGTTTACATTGTATCTCCAAGTCTTCACAATTTGAACTATTTACCGTAACTCCTAAATATTTGAAGCTGTCTACACAATTTATTGAATAATCGGCAATGTTGAAATTTACGTTTGTATTTTGAGTGTTTCGCCCAAAGTGAATAATTTTAGTTTTCTCTTCATTTAATTCTAATCCTACTTTCTTACATTCTCTTATTAGGTTTTCAGCTAACAGGCAGAGGCTTTCAGAATTTTCTGCTAGGATCACTACGTCATCAGCAAATGCCATTATGTTTAGGTCTACTCCCAGTTTAATACCTCTTTGGAGGTTCTTTGTTTTTTGTAAGGCTTCCTCTACAGCTAAAATATTAGTTGTTCATATTTGTACTCGTACAATTGATAGTATAGCGATCGTTCATCATCAACAGGACAACTGGTAAGAAGATTAATTTCTATTGCCTCAATGGAGGGTAATTATTGTATACTATATTCTATTCCGCTTATTGAAAAAATATTTAAAAATCGATCAAACTTGATAAAATTAAAAGGAGAGTACAAAAGGCTCATTCCAAAAACTATGTTTTGGCAAGTTTAAAAAACTGTTTAAAGTTTAATTATTGACGTTTAAAAAGCTGTTCCTCTACCACTACACTTACATTCTAAATCAATTTTATCATAACACAATTGATGTTGTCAATTCTACTTTTATAGAGGAGGCGAAATATAATAATGTTTTCTTTCATCATGGAGCTCCATAATATTAACAGAAATTCTTCAAATTATTTGTCATAACCCAATCTTTCCTTGTTTCACTGATCAAGATGAATGAGAACTCTGAGCTCATGATGAATGAGAAATTTTCTCCTCGTGTTATCTTCCCAAAGACTGTTTCAATGTCTGATGAAAAATACCAAGCCAGACAAGAATATTGATCACATATTAAGATGCGCAGATGTAGATAGCTTGAGTGTTTATGGCAGCCAGCACTGGCAGTAACAATGTCTGTGGAAGCAGACTCCCACGTGCCAGCTTTCAGAAGGACAGACTCCGGCTAAATATTCGATAATTTGACAGCAATAATTGTTATAAATCATAGTATCTCAGGGCGAGGCTTTCCTGCCTTTGATGGGTGCCTCCCTTCCTGTCACTAATCCTTTTCCCCGTGAACTCAGCCGGCCGGGTTCAACTCAACGCTTACTTTCCTATCTGAGTAGGCGGCATCAAAGATTCACTTCTTTCTTATCTTGGTGCCAGAAATCTTTGCACGCTTCTAATAAATGTCAGCATTGTCTAGTCTAGACCATTTTCATTGAAACTCACATCTATTCAAATCAAAATACTCAGTTAAAGATTGATGGCCGTAGATTATTCTTCTCCATTTTTGTTTAATCATGAATATTTTTGAAGTCTTCTATCAATCATCATTCAGAACAAAATGACATAATTCTTGCTTGATGTCTAATGCTAACTATTCTTTCAAGTCTGTTGCCTAACATAATTTTTAATAAAATCTGAAGCAGAATCTGTTGGATGCTGAAGAGACGATGTAATTCTGCTTATCTGTAATCAAAGACATTCCAATACCATAATATTCCATTAAAATGGTTTTATTTCTCATCAAATTAGGGTTTCATAGAATGACTTCATTTTTAATGCTTTCAATTAATTAACTTTTATAATCACAAAACTGTGAAGAATTTTTAAAACAGCACCTACTTTATTTTCTTTACGTCAATGAACAGTTAGTTAGAAAAAGCTACAAAAACCCTAAAATAGAAGTATTTAAATACCTTATAATGTGATTTTCAATGTAAAAAGAATCGCTTTGAACTAAATGAGTGAAGTAGACATGTGAGAGGTGAAACGCTTTTACTGAAATTAGACGGTTCAAATAAACATGAGTACGTTGAAATGGATATAGGCTCAACCTTAATAACAACTCCATAACAACTGAATTAATTAATCAGATTGCAAATTTACAATAACGATTTGTTCAACCAACTGACCGTTAATTTCAGTTGATTCTATATTTGAAAATGATCGGAATGTTTCAGAATAATTTATTTTAATCAAACTCCTTGCGCTCTCTACCATATTAGTAATCACAGTTGAAAAAATAAGTAACCTCATCCAAACTTGGAAGAAACTGCAATAGATTCATTTGTGCTGCAAAATTGTTGAAGAAAGACATTGATTTCGTTCTTGAACGTATTTCTATTTCACTCAATCAAAATTTCTTCTACGGGAAGTATATAATTCTTCATCTGGCAATTGGATTTTAATTTTTCTTCATAACAGTAATGTTTTTCATAATTATGTGAACGTATGAAAAATAACCGTCAGATCGTTTCAGTTGACATAAAAAGCAAACTAATGGGTCTCACCTTTTTCAACAAACATCAACATTCTAAGCTGAGATGAATTAGCTCAATTGTTCAGACTAAGTGCTGTATAGTAATGATAGAAGAAGTCCCCAGACGATGGGAATCTACAGGTAGTGTGATGTAACATTTACTCCATTGGAAAGCTCACCCTTATCCAGCTCACATAAATCTGACAAGAGACTGCCAAGTGGTAGATGAATATTATTCCTGGTTTCATCATGGTTTATTGTACAGTATCAATACCAGCAGCTTGCTACACTTTATTGAATCTGGTTCTCTTACATTGAATGCTTAGAAATAACATGTGAGCTCGATCAACTGTGTTGAATTAGAAAAAAAACAACAAATTGATACATACATTTTATATTCTTCGTCATGGCAATTAACTTTACTTTTTTATTTGTTCACCGATGCTATTCATAGCTCCCTGTCTTTGTATTGGATGACTCTGCTCATCTTTTATCCTTCAAGTGAATTTCCCTCTGGGATGACTCTCTTAAAGTTTAAATTTTCCCACTAATCCTGAAATCATTATTGTTGAGGATCATTGCAGGTAGTCTGTCCGATTGGTATGCGGCAGTGATAGAGTTTCTACAAGTACGCTGAAATGAGAAATGAATTTTTACTATTCAATTGCGGACTGTGGAAAGAGTTGGTATCATGAGAGCGCTGCTCATATGCGATAGGATGGTCGCAGATGAGTCGATCGGTTTTTATGTGAACGGCGGCGGTGGTGTGCTCAAGAAGAAGAAGAAGAAGAACAAGGGACCGAACAGTGAGCCAGCCATATGGTGGCGGTGGCAAGTAATATGCATCCCTACTCCCCACCCCCACCCACACCCAATGTAGACTGGGTGGGCGACAGGGGTGGTCTACGTCCAGTATTGACTTTCAACGAACTTTACCGAACTTTCCCGAGCTTTCCCGAAGTCCTCAATCACTGCGCGCCGGCTCTGTTCGTTCTTATACAAAGTGAACTCAAATTTCCTACCCCAGTCAAGTCTGAAGGCTTCAGGATAGTGCGCATCAAGAAATCAAAATTTTTAACGAAGCAAAACGGTTTGCCCAAATGTCATCAAAGAGAACAAATCAATGGACAGAGACATTCGATCAGTGTACGTTGTCCAGACGGCTTCTTTCCAACGGCAACCGCACCATCAAATCAACCAGTTGCGCCTGTCCTGCCATCTACATTTCTGCCGGCAGAAGTTGTAAACTTGTACAGGTCAGCGTTACCTTCAAATTATTCCCAAACTTCACCAATTATCACCCCTCCATCCATAAACATCACAAGAACAGCCATTACTCATCTCATTGCATCCACAATTGAATGTTTTCACTGCCTGTTACTTCGTTTCTATCAACTGAACTCATACAGTTTTTCACGTTACTGAAGTTTCATGATCAACTTGTTGTTGTGAGATAAGCTATTAATAGGCATTGAGATTATTACTCTCAAATTAGCATTAACGAGAAAATCAATTATTTATCATAACTAATTGAGAAAAATTGAAAGCAACTTTCTGGTGTATGCTTCAATATGGTACAGCGTTGTTGAGTTGAGAAAATCTTTCTTTTCAACATTTGTATTGAAAAATTTGCAGAATGGTTGAGTAATTGAAGAAGACAAAGGGATATCTCTCAACAAAAAAACTGGAACATCTGATGGAACATCTGGAACATAGAATTGTGTTTCATTTAGTAGATATAATATTGATGTGACAGAATTTCAGCTTCAATAATTGTTGAATAAAGTTATGAAATTGATTATACTGGCTCCTTCTACTCGCATGTCAATCCTGAAGTTTTGTGAGTTTGTCGAAATTCATTGAGAATATTGAATAAAAAGAGTCAATGTATTGAAAAGAGTGATGATCAATCAAAACGAAAGATTCAGAGCAATAAATAATTGATAGTTGAAAATAATATGTGTGTATTTAAAATACTGATCGGTTCGTGTCTGTTGAAATACGTAAAGTTGAGCCGGATAGGGTTGGAATGGGGTGGCTCAAGGGGTAGGTGGAGGAGAGGGTAAGACTCCAACAGGTTGAAGTCTGTATCAGGAATGCGCAGACTTCACAGTTAGCTGACAAGAAGTAGTTGACTAGGGAAGGATGGGGGAGACAACGATCCAAACTATTTTTGCTCCTATTTGATATTTCCTTCTCTATCAAGTTTATTTCAATGAAAACACCTTGAAAGTTATGATTTTAATTTATTTCTAATTTTCAACGATATTCGATATTTGGAGTCCGACACAAATTCGGAACTCGAACATTTCAGCTCTGCACTTCTGTCTTCACATTATGAAATGAATTCAAATAATGTTAAAATAATTAGAGCGGAAGAGAATAATCATTATATTTGAAAACTAATTTCTCTAATTAGTTCGATCATTAAAAGTTTTATAATGATATTTTTACTTGATCGGGAGTAATTGTAGAAAATTTGATAATAAACATTCAGATTTAGAATCTTATCCAAAGAAGGCAGTAAACAAATTAATAATATCACTTTTCCTTTCAATTGGACTCTAATCAAATGGAGATTCCTTGCATGTGATCGAGCAACACTCAATGTTATTATTCAAAGTGTTGAGTCCAATTCAAAGGAAAAAAAAATATTATTAATTTGTTTACTGCCTTCTTTGGATAAGATTCTAAAACTGAATGTTTATTATCGAATTCTCTACAATTACCCTCTATCAAGTGAAAATGTCATTGTAAAACTTTCAATGATCGAACTAATTTAGAGAAATTAGTTTTAAAATATGATGATTATTCTCTCCCGCTCTTCCTCACTCTTCCAAAAGACTTGGATGAGCTACCAATAATAATATATTATAATATAGTAATATATCATGAATAGTATAATCATTATATTAATAGTCTATAATATAGACTATTAATATTCTCGTAATATTAAGGTGAACCAACTTGCCTCAAATTAGTAGGGTTGAATCTATGAAATTAATGTTAACTGTTGCTTATCATCATAAAAATAATTATCCTACAACAGTATGTTCATGTTCAAGATGTGGGTATATCACTTTGAATCACCGACTGCTAACAATATAGCCCTGTTGATCAGGCTATCTTTGGCAAAGACTCTCTTATGAAACCAAAGGGCGCAATCTTACTTTGAAGTTTCTTTCTCATAGACTGAGCATTTTGGAAAAGGTGCACAAGCACATTACACTCGTTAATGAAATTATTCAACAGCTTACCAGTTGAATTTAGCAAGATGAGGAATTTAAGGCCGTTTAAGAATTTTCTGAAGGACATTTTGCTCACCCGTCCTCCTACTCACTAACATAATTATTCAACCATAGATTCCTTATTCCTATCTTTCTTTTAAAACCACGTTATTATAATATTAGAATCTTTTTACTTAAATTAGTTATCGACTTGTATAATTTAGAATGTTAGTTCTCGCTTCCCTTGTAAACGTGTTGTATGTTGACTGGGTAAGCTTTAAGCTAACATTATCAATGATGAATGAAGGATAAATATTTTAAACTCAATAATGATATGTCTGCTCCTGCTTCTCATGAACCATTATTGTATTGAAGCTAAAGCAACATTGCAAGCTACAGCAAAAATTTTATGTTTCAAAATTTAAGGCTATAGGGCTACTAACTCACTACGGTCTTGTGAAAGTTTTTTTAACGAGAAAATTTATGTTATTGGAACAGCTTTCATTTGAAGATTAAGGAAGAACAAGCGGTTCTTCCTCCGCTTATAGTGCAGTATTGATCAGATAATGAAGTTCGTATATTATGTTTTCATCAATGATTCTGTTTGTCTTGTGAGATTGGAGATTAAGAACTTTTGATCCACCGCAGGAAAGTTGAGCTACACCTTGGGAGCTACAACATCATCATCTTTCTTGCTAGCGCTCAACCCTCAACACTAAACATGTTCCTTGCAACATAGTTTCAAAATTTCTGTATTCCAGGTTAGCATATGTTCTTATGAAATTCGCACTTATGAAGGAAGGAAAGTTTCTTACATTGTTCAGCCTAACGAACGAAGTTTAGAGGAATGGTGTGAGTTTAAAACTGAAAATACTTGGTCTTGGAAGAGTTGAGACTGCCTGTCATGATCTGACCCAGCCTTATTTAATAACTCATGAATAAAGAAGATATCCGCATACATATCCCAAACTGTAAATTAGAAAGAAGAACATAAATCATAAAAACTCCATTCATAGCGCGAGTGAATGAGGTTCCAATAAGCACTATAAATTATTGCATAAGTAAGTGATCAATATAAAATGACTGATAATTTTTATTATTGATTTAAAGATACAGTATGTAGGATGGTTTAGTTGAATAGAAACATATTCTAAAACTCACATGGATATCTTCCCTATTTGAATAGATATAACTTCCGTATCGGTGTAGGAAAGATAAGTAGATTTAGGGAACATAATGTACTCTGATATTGAGGTTATATCTATTCAAGTATGGGGGAGAATCATCTTAGGATATTTCAAGGTGAATCTAAGAAAGTTTTAGATAAAACATCTAAGGTGAATCTTATCACGCAGATTTAAGTTTTCTTTTGTTAAGGACGTACATTTTTGGAGATAAATTGAGACTTTGTACAAAATATATCAGAATTATTGAAGTGACTTGAATACCACGCAAAATATTTTATTTCTCCTGCCTCTTTAGCTTTCACATGCAAGAAGAGAAAATATTCAGAAGAATTTTGCAACAGAGACGGATTGAAAGATTACAAAAGATGGACTCTCACTGCAAACGCTGTATACAACTGGACCTGAACGAAATTCCTTGTATTTCTTCACGTATGAATATCATATACAGAGTTATGTGCAACTTGCGGATCGTTGAACAACTTTAACAAAAATTTTTATGAAGCATATGACAGTAAAAATGTCGCAGTCTCCTGGAATCTACCATACGACGTCTTTCTTCCTTTGGAATCGTTCAGAGTGAAACATTGTCATTGCAGAAGTCTGACAGTCGTTCCTCGAATATGCACGGGATATAATATCAAATAGTTTAGCTGATATTTCTTCTTATTTTAGAAAAAAACAATTATTCGCTTGTTGAATTATGGCTTCATAACTTAAAAAATATAATAAGGGAATTTTAACGTGTCTTTTAACCTGGTTTCCCACTATATTCAACTATGAAATACATATACATATTGCTTGTGATGACTGAAAAACTGAATATAATAATTCATTATTTGAGTTATCAACTATATTAGAAAAGTTGGAATATTGGAGAAAATGAATTTTGAAATATGTTTCATTGTGACATTGTATTGTAAACATTTTTATTAAATATTGCCGAACTATTCTATGAAAGAGCACTTATTCGTACCGCTAATAGATTGGAGCAACAACAATAGTTGAAATTACTCAAGTGTAGATGGAAATGCATTAATTCTACGATTAAAAGAAATAAATGGCCTGCTACCTAAATGAAGGTAGAAATCTATCTCTATCTGTACCTTGGAAGTATCACAGCAGCAACCATAGTTGTTTCTGTAATGTTTATAGGCCAAAATATATACTAACTATCACCACAGAGGAGGAAGAACAGAGGACGCATCTAGTGTTACGGTAAATGGGACCCAAGCATTGAAAGTTGGGTCCCAAGTTCTTTGTTTTCCGGCTAAGGAGAGGGAATTGTGGAGTGCCACTCCTATCTACCACGGCAACAACTGTAGTTGTAACATAGCTTTGACATAAATTAACATTTGCAGACGCAATTCATGGCTACCGATATTAATTGCAACTGTTTACAAGCCCAGTAATCTGTTGAGCTTGTCTCAGGGAAAAAAAATTATTTCATAGTTCTAAGACTACATATTAGTTAATAATTTGTTTAATTTATTTCCTATGTAAGTCGCAAGTTATTGTATTGTCTGTTTTTTTCCTGAATAAATTTCTATTTCTATTTCTATTTCTATTTCTGTATTGAGGCGTAACAATGTCCCGTATGAATGTTACCTCTGTTCTTCCTTCTCTGTGCTATTACAGAGATTTGAGGAAATATCACTTTGGAATAATAATTATACGACTCAGCAATCTTGAAACTCATCGAATCAATAGTTATCTAATGAAATATCCATTTCTGAATTATATCATAAGTTCTGAGAGCACATTTGTAGCGAGAGTAGTCCTCACACTACATAGTGATAGGTATTCAATGAACAATATTACACTTGATGAAAAAGTCTGAAGAAAAATACTTAAACAGATAGGCCTTAGCTAAATTTTGAGACTGGAGTATGAATAACATAGGCTAAAATCTTAGTTGATTGTTGAATGGATCTTGAACAGAACTCATTCATTTCAAAGACTCGAATCAATATCAGCTTAAATTCAATCTTTCGTATTCAATTTCTGTAATTTTCTTTCTGCTAGGGATGATGCCCACATAAGCTCTGAGCTTGTGCGTGGGTGAGGATGATTATAAGAGATGAATGGACCTACAGCTTTAGGTGGGTTCCGAACAACCGGAAAATAATTTAAAATTTCGAAGTGCACATTTTGTTTTGATTTGGAATTTTTGTGTTCAACTGAACTGGAAACGTAACCTTATTTTCAAATACACTATTTGTCGAGATTCGGGGGAGAAACAATTTTGGGCTGAGCCTGTAGTTTCTCTCCCAATCATATTTTAATTATTTCTGCGTGTATCAATAAATGAATGAGTTGAGTTGAATCTAGTGATTGATTGAACGATTGACTGATATTATTTTCCACTCATATCACGACTTCTTAGAATACATTTTCAGTGTAGGCTAAATCCTCTTCCCACGAGGTGTGATTAATTTTCAATCACCGATTTCATGTGAGTATAATGCCTGAGGGAAAATGCTTCTAAGCTGATATTCTCTAGCTGAATGTTCCTGGAAAGGCCGCGTTCGGCAGTCGCCAAATGCCTGCATAACTTCGAAATTCTCTACACCCTCAAGTATTCGCAAGTAAACTCATCTCATGTGTCATATTTCACTCCCAACTCTCTCATTAAATCTGCTTTAAGAAGCTGCTGCTCCATGAATGAAACAGAACTTTGTACAGAAGAGCAAGATTTTTGTTATGGCTGGAAACGGGATTAAAAGTGGTGCATTATTAACGGGGAGGTTTTGTGCCGTTGCTCTGAAAAGTTCTCAAAACAAGAGAGAAGTTACGAATCCTCGATTGAAACTTAAGATTAAGAATATTGTTAATGATTCATGATAACAAAAACTTCGAAACTTCACCAATAGAACATTATTTGTTGAGAACAGGGATAGGGATAGTCCCTCATGATTTTTCTGTTGATTCCAAATAAAATAAATTTGTTCTATTATCCACTAATTAAGATTATCAGCTTTCTTTGACATGAATTAGATTTTGATTTTTTTACTACTGTACAATATTACTCTATCTAATTGTAGTAATCTTTGAATCTCTCATCCATTTTCAATAAATATATTATTTGGACCGGGATTGAAAATCCTGGTTCAATTTAATTTAAATTTTGAATCTATTTAATTTAAATAAAATTCTCAATCCTGGTCTAACTAATCCTTTAGAAATATTCTGTATTGAATTCTCATCGTTATGAGCCTGTCTATTGCATTTCAATTCATTCATTACATATTGAATTGTAGAATTGGAAGCAGATCTCCAACCTGCGATTCTCAGGTTTATTAGTAATATGACGGGAACTACTTTTCACCCTCATAGTAAACACGTGTATAAGGAGTATGCTATCAATTTTCTCGTCCAAAGCGTCTGTTGAAGTTGTTGCTTATCAAGCTGTAACTCACATCATGTGTGCGTGCTGGTGAGAGATTCTGGAAAATTCTGTTACTCGATTTTGTCACTTTGCTTCCGCTCTCACCAACTCCACAACAAGATGGGAGTATAATTTTATAAGTTTTCCATTTATCTGTATCTCTTTCTCGCTCTCCTCATCCGCCGGTTGTTTCTCTCGCTTCTCTCCTATTTGCTGTGCCGCCTAGCTGGTCTAAACTGTCTCTCTTATAGCAATCCGCTTAAAAGTCTCCATAAGTACACTTAACAAAGTTGTCTGTGACTCTTGTTGCTGTGCCAACTTTCTCCTCTCATCCACATCCTTCGACTTTTTATTATTCCCGCATCAAACTTTCCTTCTAATAGCTTTACATCAGTATCACACGATCTTATTTCGTCTCAGGCTCCAACTCTTAATCCTCACTTATCCTATTCTGCTTTTCTTCCCTAGTCACCACTTTCAAGTGCGCGTATGTTATTCTACACACTTCACAAACAGCTTACATCAAAAACTGATATCTGAACAAATTGAAAGCCTGCATGTGACATACTAGCTCAAGAAATCAGCTGAATCAAGTAGCGTTCCTCTTGGAATCGTCTATCAGAGCTGAACTTTGTGGATGAACTTTTCATCCTCAATCTTTTCTCCATGTTACTGGTACTCCACGATACTGGATTCTTGGATATTTTAACGGTATAGTTTCATTTTCAATCTTTTCCCATGTACTCTTTTCCCATGGCTTCTTTGATGTTAACGATATGGTTCCATCCATCTTTTTTTTCAAAGTTCCGATTTTTTAAGATATAAATTCAAGTTTGATGAGTATTCAAACTTATTAAACTCTTTCACTCAACAACAAAACACAGTCTTGTGATTTGTTTCTATCATCCTCCTACCAAACGAATGTTTGCGTTCTAGAACCATGCTTGCCTATTCTTTTTTACAGTTTTAGTCCATTCACAAGAAATATTGGATTTCGACATAAACAATATCAGATGAATGTTCCATTTTATCATAAGTTGGTAGTGGGAACCCCAAGCACTTTCATGCATGGAAGAGTAGTATCCAGTTTTCTTAATACTGAACCTGTTTCTCTATTTTGCAGGAGCTCTCAACTTCAATCACCACTTGGCACCAACGTCTCAATCTTCTCCCAAGACCTATCACAGCACCAATATCATAATCTTTGTAAGTTCATCAAAAATCTATAATATCTTCTATATTTCCATTCATTCAATAATTAAACATTTTTTGAAGATCATTTGAATCGACAACAGTTTTCAGGACATCATTAGGGGAGAAAGTTTTTTAGACATTTTTTTATCAATAATTTGATCAATTCATCTATTCAAATGTTGGGTAAATTCAACTGCAGGTGTGAGACAATAAGCTGCATAAATGCAAGTTGATTCGAAATAATTGTCGAATCAACAATTCGAATTGAATATTCGAGAAGCTTTATACGCTCTGAAAAAAATTACGGAAGATAGTAAGAATCAAGCAATACCATTCTCTAAAAAATTTCCAAACTGATAAAGTTTTGGGAAGCTTCATCCATAAAGACTAGAGAAATTGAGAAATATAGAAAAAATCTACTTTCTTCCAAAACTATTCCATTAAAAAATAAATTCAACTTCTAGAGACCATGCTCCATTTGAAAAAAGTTTAAAATTTCGTAAAATAATACAATTTTACTAATTCCTATTGGAACAATCTCCTTTCTCACAAACGTCTAGAAACTTTAGCTTCAATAAGCTAAGTTCCATTTCGATCCATATGTCCACACTTGGTCGATTTTTGTGTGCTGCACAGAAATTCTTAAGCAATAAGCATCCTGCATATTATGCTAGCATGTTGCAACACACATAAATCGAGCAAGGACATTGGGAATAGAAACTGAGAGAATGTAGGAGAATGAAACAATTCTATTTCAAATTCTAGTTGAAAGTGACAGCAGAGTGGCATTTAGTTTCAATTAAATATTCATTCTGTGCCGAAGATTCGTTAAAAGGGGGGAGCAATTAATTGTGTATGACTGGACGATGGTTCGCTGCAGCAGTACTGGCTGGGTTGAAGAGGGGGGAGGGGGGCTCAGGTCGGGTCTGGGTCTGGCAAGGGTGCAGAGGGGTGCAGAGTAGAGCAGCAGCCGAAGATGCAAATCAGGAGCGCAGAGAGTTGAGTCGATTGGAAGCAGGTGGTTGGGAGGCTGGGAGGAAGGGATGCTGTGCTAATCTATCTGGGATGTTCGGCGAGAGAGAGAGATGGAGTGAGTTTGGCAGAGGGTGTAAGAGAATGACAGTGAGTGAGTGGACACAATTTGCCTGATCAGTCTCAGCCGTTTATTGAGCTGGATGCTCAGAATGTGACGGCTGTTGCCGGCTGGTCCTGCCCTCACACTGAACGCAAAATACTGTTGAAAGAACAGTTCTAAGTTTAAACCTCAAGTGTTTAAATTGATAACACCTTGAAATCATTCAAACCTAAAATGAAAGTTTTTTCTGTAGGTGATGCCCACAAGATCTAGTGTGGTGCTCATGAGCTCTAGTCTCGTGCGTGGGTAATGAGAGGGGTGTTGATGAAAGATTTCCATGTAGATCGACGAAAAATGTCTCCTCCGAAAGAAGGGAGTGGTCATTTTTGTGGTCAAAATCCATGCCTTTTAAACTTGACTACTCGATTACTCGACCAATCTTCTTTGAAAAAATCTAAAAAGGTCTAGAGATATGGTGGTAGTGGAAATCGCTCAAATTATGAGCGGTAGTACAAAACTAATTCTACTTTTACATTGTATTCGATTTAGTTAATGATTTTTTTAAAAAATCAAGAATTTACCATACATTCACGTACCTAGGACCTAGGATGAGTCCAAGGCTCCTCCTTAAAAAATTGATGATTAGTTGGATTATGCAGGTCGAGACTTCACTTATGCAGATGATTAGTCTGTGGTATCATCAAAAAATGTATTCTCATCAATTCGTTTGGGGTACAGCAATGACTTTCAATAAGGAAAAGAATAAATGAAGATAGGACGCTGAATCAGAAAATAGTCTAAAATAGATGAATTATTGAATTTGGTGTCTTTTATTTTCTACATTCTATCCTTCAAGTATTTAGAGTTTTTTCCTTCTGTTGATGGAGAAAGAAGAGGAGAGTTTACAGGAAAAATATCTTTTGGCAGGAAAAGACATTTACAAGTTCAATCTTCCATTTCTTGTGGATACACCGCGATTATACAGTATTATCATTATATTATCAGATTGATTCTGTCAGTTTTATCTTTTTGTAATTCTTCAGTATATTATTATTTGTAATATGAACATAATCACTACTTATTTCAAGTTGTCATGGATAAGTATAAAATATGAAATTTTACTTAATCCTCAATTTCAATATAACAGGTATAAGCTAATTGAGAAAAAAGAAAATCTTTTCCCATTGTATAAGTGCGAGAATTCAAATTGGAACCATGAAAATTGCTTTTGATAAGACTTTGATGTACTTCAACGCATAAGTTAACGATGAACCAGTATTTTCCTCAATTCGGCAGGAAAGGAATTCTCTCTTCGAACATTTGCAGAAAAATCACAAAACGCAAATTCATTTCGAATGATAATCTGCATTTGAATGAAACATTTTGAATAATAATTTCTCAAACCCAACGAGAGACCCTTACATGCAGAAAAGATATTGAAGAAATATTCTTATCTCACTGTTTGATCACGGTAGCTCCTTCTATCTACAATCTTTTCGAGAGCTCTTCAACGTCGAAGAGAAAATTCAAACCTGGTGAGTCACCCACATTTCTGGCACGAACAGCACAGATTTACCAAGCGTGAAATCTCAACACATCGCTTCAAAGAAATCGCTTTCATAACTCATTATTCACAGTCGCTTGGATATTCTGAGTCTATTATAAATTAATAAATTCTTATATTCTATTTTATTAAATCAAATCACAGAACCCGATTTTAAACAAACTCATTTCAACAGGAATGAAATCAATCGAAACGTTCTACATTTAAGAATAAAGGTTATAACAAGAAAAAGTTATTCAACAAAAGTTGTAATATGTAGTATCCAGTCAGTGACAAGAACTAAATATTGATGACTACTTATAGTCGCTGTACTACTTTCAGCTTCTAAGCTCTATTTATGAGGGATTTCACAAACTAACTCAGTACATTTAAAAGCTCAGTATGCAACACATTTTAATGCCAACAGATAGCGCCACAGGTACCTATTTTTGGTTCTCATTATAATTTTCTCCCATTAAAAATATTATTTTTGAAAAGCAAATAGAGCATGCAGAAATTAGATTTTTTATCTTTCTTTTGGCGCAAACCTCATCAAAATCGGTCCCCTTAAACTCCTCATCTTTCCAAAATCTACTCTACAAGGGCACCAAACTTTTTTTGATATAGAGGGTTCGGAGCACCGAATTGTGAGAACTATAGAGTTTAGATGACAGTGTTCATAGTCATCCTAACCTGGAACATATTTTATCCTTATATGTAATATAAAAAATACTTCATTGATTACCAGAAAATAAGTTGAGCATAGGAGGACTATGAGACAGGGCGAACACTGAGAAATGTAAAATTTGAAAATTCACTACTCTTTACTACTTTTTATACCACATCAACACTTGAAAAGTCATGAGAGAAACTTTATCACTCTACCTTGCAATATTGTGGAATACTCTGAATCTACAGAGAAGGGCAGGATGGTTTTTGTATATGATCAACAAGTTCACTCTCGATATGTATTTCCATTTATGAATATGTAGGAGAGCATGATGGGACACTGGCTTCATAAGATGAAAGCCCTCTAAAGAGTTTGTTGCTTTTTGCATACTGGTCTTTAATGGGTGGAGATAGGAGTTGGAGGGTCACTAATGCGTTTAGTGATTCTCCATCTCACTCGTGGACGCTTTAGAAGAGACGCATCTCTTTCTACGCCGACAAGAAAAAACTGGAAACTGATGATGGAAGTTTGACTGGAGTGCTCCCAAATTGAATAACTCTCGAAAAACAACGATTTCCTTGCCTCGATATTTCGATGTTTGCTAGTATTCTGTTGCCGTTTTCAATGCACCGAAAACGTTCTGGTCACACTCAAACTCGTTATATCAATTATTGAGGAGTTATATCGATGATGGTGGTTCGCTAGAATGTGAGAATAATAATCCTATTTTTTGTTCGCTTCAATGACTATATTGGAGCGAGAACTATGAATCTTGAATATTTCCCTATAGTCTATCACAAACGTTAAAGGCAACGACATTATTAAGGATGTGAAATTAATGAAAGAAGGTGTGGTCTCCTAAGTAAGAAATTAAAATCCACGGTACGTTGAGAAAGATAATACTGATGATACCTGTAATAATGATGATACATAGAATGATGATAAGATTGGTAATTATAGCTTTGAGAATACATGTTAATAATTGTTTTGAATTAAATAAAAGAGATAGTGAAAATATAGTTTGTTCAAAGTACACGATTTTCCAGACACAAATTATTAAATTTTTTCTAATGAATAATCCAAATTCAGTACTCTTGCATCTACTTCAAGATTTAGCAATACTCTATCGAGTACACTATATAACATTATCGAATGCAACTAATTCTGGTCCGATATTTTTATAATAATTTATACTTCGTTTAGTAATCGAATAAATATTCTGATGGATTCCAATATTTGGATTTGAATTTTTTATTGTCAGATAGATATTAACAATAATTGTGACAGATGGAAGAGAGTTTTCAAATGTGTTATTCGAATTTCATGTTATTTATATATTTTTGAAGTTGAGCTGTCATATAGACAAGTATCACAGTGGGTAGTTTCGAATGTAATTAATATTCAAGAGCTGCCTCTGAGGAATTAATCAGAAAGAATAATTCATCTTCCATATTATTTGTTGTGTTTGTATCAACAATGTGAATTGAGCACGACAATTGAAAAATGTATTGTTCACTGGTGGGATGTATTGTGGAGCTCGCACAAAAACTGTATTACATTTGTATGTGCGGCGGTTCAACCATTCATACAGCGTTTGGAAAATTATTAAAACATTCGTCTGGAAGATAAACTCGGAAAAAGTGGGCTCGTTTGTCAACTGGGGAGCTAGCTCACACTCACACAAACTGTCACAATACTCACACTCATATGCCACTGTTATTACATTGTTCACGGTCACATGTTCATTGCAAATGCTCAAGACAACGGAAATAATATGCTGTTCCAAGTGAGAATTTAGTTACAGTGGAGTTACCTCCTGTATTTTATGAACTTCCATTGAATCACATGAGATTTCTTTAACGTGGTGGGGAATTTACCACTTGCAGATTGCAAGGAAAATTCATAGTAGGGTACTTTCATTGAGTTCACCATTCATTTAGTTCCAGGTTTATTTAGTTTACACTAAAACTCATTAGCACTGGAACTTTGGTGATTCTCAACTATTATTCTTTGTTATTCAATTTACGAATACTGTATGTTTGTTGTTCACGTTTACAAATTAACAATTTCTCTAATACCCAATATTAGAATAATAATATATCTCATATTTTGACTTGATTTTCTGAGTTCTGAGTTTATCATTGATAATCTTCTCCCTCATGAGGATAGGACTCACCCTGAACTAAACTTATTCATCATATATCAAAGAACTATGAGATTTTGAAAAGTATTGGGTTTTCACTATGTTTTTTATTGAAATTACATGTATATCCTCCTTTTTCCACAGCTTATTCAGTGACATCCAGGTTGCATGCAATTACAACCTGCAATTGAAACGTGATGATCAAAGGCGTCAAAAAGGCGTTCACTGTACCGAAAAATAGATGTCGGCACATCTCTACAACTTACGATGAAAGTGAGTGCAAAATTTACATGTTTACAATTTTTTGGATATTTTTACCAATTTTCATTTCTTGATCCACTATAATTTTGGATACCCTATCCAGTATGATTATTACTACATAAACATTCAAAACAATGTTCATAGTATTGATCAGGTTACTTCAAATTGAAAAAAAATCAAAGTATTGTTTTTAATAGAATCATAGAAAGTCATGAATGAATAATAAGAGTCGATCATGTAGGCTTTGTGACGAAGTTGATTGTCAAAAGTTATAAACCTGAGTTTGCTAACCTCAAACTGTGAGGAATGTTCATTACAAATTCCAATTGAGTATTGAGTGCAAATATTAGTGACGCAAGAGTGAGTTATCAGCCCAAAAACATCACTCCACATGACTAACAAGCTTTTGCAGCATACCTAATCGTTCATTATTTCTTTAGCATCCAATCTCATCTTAATAGTTTGGGAAAAAGACGAATATATGAAACATCTCAACTATGAAAATTGAGCATTTGAAAAAATCACCAAGGTTTCTAGGATTATATTATGATATTGGTATAAGCTTGAAAATTCATTAAAGATAATCTGAAGACATGTTTCTGGAGTATAATAATTTCTTAGCCTAATGTGAATGAAAGTAATGTGATAAAGATTATTGTAATTGACCACTCTATTGATTGACGATAAGTTCTATTTATAAAGCATAAAAAGATCAGTGAAAAGACGAAATTTTTGTACTGAGCTGCGAAGTCCGCCAGATTCAGTGTGGAATAATCCGAAGCATGGAAGGAAAGCAACACAAAAATCGGCTTTTTTATTTTATCGCTCTCGTACTGCCTTGAGCGATGCGCCACCCTGATAGCTATCTTCTCTATTTTCCTCTGAGCTGAGCCGAGCGACTATCCTGCCAAAGAGATACTTTTTACAGCTCATGATTCTTATCCCGACTCTCAACTCGTGAACTTCATTGATCGATCTCATTTTCCCTCAGTTTCTCTAAGGTTTATGGATGCTCCATTTTAAATTCAATGCATCGTGACACTATTCAAGTTTATTCAATCCAGTGCCTGATAAACTGGAATCTTTACTGCTATAAATTCCCTTATTTTTACAGGAAAATTGATTTCCATCCATGCTACTCCTTATCATTCATCATTATCATCAGACATTCCTCTGTAGTTAGAGAGCAGATAATTATGTACATTTTAAAACATTTCTGCTGATTAATTAACATAATACATTCCGCTCCAATGGTTCACAGGAATTTCGCATGGAAACACTAGGATCATTGTATTGTTTACCACTAACGCCTGTTTCTCCTTCCCTTCATATTGTATTAGAGATCAAATAAATTATTGAATAGATAATACATGGGAAAGTTTCAATTTACAGTGAAATACGCTCCCAGTATTATAGGACCTTTCTCTATTGGAAGGGAAAGTTATATTTCCATCTCGAAATGTTATTAATCACTGAATTATAACCCTAGGGGATTAATATAACTAACATTATTCCATGAGGAATGAATAATAATTATCCGTAGTGTTTTTCATTAACCGTCGTAATGAATATTCATTATCTGGGTATTGAATATATATATATAATTTGGGGATTGTGTGATTTGTGATTTGAATCGACCACTAAAAACCTGATATCTTTTAACCTAAATTTTTCGAAGAGTGATGATGATTAAATTCAATTCTAATTCAAAATTTGAAATTTCAAATTGAATATTGCCCAACAAACTGGAGTAACTGAATTTCTCATTAATAGTGTGCCAGAGAGTGTCCCATTAATAGTGTGGACATTAATAGTCCATTCGTGAGATTGCCAGAGATAATCCATTCATGAGTTTGCCAGATACAATCCATTTGGTCAGTCTATAGTTTTGCTAGATCAAAGAAGTTGAACTGGTAGGATTATTAAAATTCTTCATTTTGTCAATTTGATGTTTTTCATTACGAATTTCCTGTGTCAATTCAAATAAAAAGAACTAATCAATGTAAGAAAGAAATTATTAGAATAAGAATAAAACAACAAAATATTACCAATTATATACAAAATTAATATTTTACAAAAATAAATTAATCATAACTACAGTATTCCAAAAGGTTTCAGACACTTTTTGTATGAATAGATTGCTTGAATACGCCAGCGAAATAGTTCTACCAAACAATTATTACTGGAAATTGGAAGAATGTATGATATTCTTATACATCGTCATACTATTTTTCTTGTTTTATGGGATTAGCGAACGGTCTCTCATGAATAATTTAAATGTTGATTGTATCATTTGAATGAGCTTGAAATACATTTTAAAATGTGTGGCAATGAAAATCTTGAATTTCAAAACATTTTCCATTTATGGTTTGTATGGTATAGCTTGTGTGGTGATAACAATTTTTTGACCTGAAATTCTTCATTAGTGTGACCAACTTTATCAGTACTGGAATCAAGATCTTGCAGACAATGACGAGTGGGATATCAATTCATTATTTTCTTTATTAATCTCAATTTCTGGGCAGATCGCTCTTCGATTCTCAGCCTCAAAATAAACGTTGCGAATCTGCCAACATACAAGAACTGTAAGGATAATCCTTGGTGATGCAGAAGCTTTTCAGGGGATGAAAAACATGCATGTATATGGAACAGGTCAAGAATAAAAGATGCGAAACGGAACGTGGCTCGGAAATAAGGAAGTCGTGCAGGTGGAGTGAAGGCGGGGCGGGGGCAGAGGAGCAGATGCAACTTGTGAAACTGTCAGAGTGGATGTAAGATCTAATAGAAGAGTATACAGCAGTTGGCATGGGAGGGTGGTAGTTGATCAGAGTTTCCTTTTCTTCCTTATAGAAAACTCGGCTTTTTTGTTATCGACCCATCGCTTTAGGTTGTAAGTCTCGTAGTCGGTTAGGGGTTCAGATGCAGTCGAAGAGAGAAACACTCAGCCGAACAAGAGCAATCTCTAAACAGCGGGGTTTCTGGCCGAAATTAGATTCAGTTGGAAATACGGTAACCGGGCGCGCGCTCACATACACGCACATGCACGCGCACCAATCGCTTGACGTTCGTGGCACGTCCTGGACGCTCGTCTGTCGCCAGCCAGACGTCCACTATACTCGAATCAAAACTTTCGCCAATCGCCCACTACTCGTTTAGACATGCCTCTCACATCGAGCAAGTTGGTGGCAGAGGCAGTACAGTGGCAGCCAACCACCTTCGTCTTAGCTGCTTATCATAAATAGATTTCCAACCTTTTGACTGGAAACTGTTGCTTTCGCCATCACAAATTGGGTCCACCCGCTTTGCTGTATCACGGCTATCCTCACTACTTGAAAGTTAAGGCTATGGTTTCTTTCACAACTATGAAGCAAAGAGAATACTAATCTTATGAAAGTATCATTTTTTAGTACAAGACATCTATTTCTAATCAATGTTGCCTCGACTGAAAATGATCTATTTTTACATCAATTATTGGCACAAAGAAGCTGTTGAAGAAATTCTACAGGTACCGTATGTATTAGCCTACATTCTGCAAATCTTATCAGTTTTAATTCTATCATTTTTTCAATTAAGAGCTGGCATGTAAATAGAATACGAGGGACATTTCATAAATATTGCACAGGCTTGCACTACTGCGGGATAGATGATGCTGCAACAACGAAGTTGTAGAATCGATCAATCAGTCAAATTAAATACCAATCAGATTTGAATTATAATATTCAGTTAATCAATATATTTTAAATATCAATAAGTTTTTTTCATATTTTGACTATCAATAACTTGTCATCAATAATAAATATTTTCTTTTTGAGAATTTATTTTTTGTCAAGGTTGAAATTTTAATTTGAATCAAGTACCAAAATCTCATCTGCATCTGAACCTAAATCAAGAATTCTACAATGGAAAAATCACTCCACAAGGTGCAATAATTAATAATAAATAATTCACCACATAAATTCTGGCCACATAAGTAGCCGAAATTGCTGTTCAAAGAACTAGCTTTCGAAAGCTACTTTTTCTGCGGTTGGCTGTCGATTTTGTAGCTCGAATATTCGTAAATTGGTTGAGAGGGTTTGATGAAACAACAATGGTGATGGTGATGGTCGTCAAATGGACATTTTAGGTACAGTGTACAGTCGGCCACTGAGTGAGGTACGATCGGCTGGTTTATCGGCTAATACGCATCTGAATATGGCTAATATCGACTGTTGTTTGGAGAGATTGTGAGTGCATATAACGCGCGCGCGTTGTGACGTCATTGGTGGATGGCCATAGATAACAACGGGCTGATAGTGACTTTATTACAGCAGATGTGCGCGCCAAGTGTGTGCGTGTGTGCAATTTGGGGCAAATAGGTTGGTGGTAGCAGACGCGAAACGCGTTGCGGTCGAACGGTGAACGCTTATCTGTCGGCTTTAATATGACGTAGACAGAGAGGAGCGAGTGAGAGAGGCGCCCGCCGACCATAAATCATCTCATGACAAGCTGATGGCTGTCTTGGACGCCACCCGCTCCCTCGCCACCCCCCACCCCCCCCCCCACCCTCTCCTCCTCACAACAAAGTGACAGCAGCAGGCCTTTTTACCACCGATAAATCAATACCCTTTTCTCTTAAAGTGGAAAAATTATGTACCGGATGACTCTCAGCGGCTGCGAAAGCTTTATCATTCGTCACAGAAAGAAAACCGACACTCGGCAATGTTGCCTGACTTCGCTTATCACAATCGATTTCAAAGTTTGGCAGAAATATTTATTTCCTTCTATTCAATGAGAGTATTCGCGTTGAGTTTTCTTGTCATTTGTCAAATCTCTGTCAACTACTCCCATAAAATCTGATTCGCTATCAATATAAGTTTTCATTATCATCAGTACAAACTCGTAAATTGTGTTTGAATCAATATTTCTTCATATTTTGAGAGCTCAATGAGAATTCCTCTCTTACACTATTTTACAGTAATAGTCTCGAATATTCGAAACAGTGCGACTAGTAAAAAAAGGTCATCACAATTAAATGATTTTAAAAAACTCAAAAAATTTGAAATAACTACTGATGAGATTTTTGTTTAAAACAGTCGCGAAAAGAGTGAGAAGTGTGTGGAAACTAATGAAAATTGGCAATTCACAATGTGGATACACGAGTGATTGTCAATCAGTTCATCAAACAAACAAATGAAGCTTGCCTGTGTTTGATGTACTGGCTAAATACTGAAATAATGTTAGCTTTTATCAGTGAGTTTTTTTGGGATTGATCCCACTTTTCACACTGATCCATTCAGTGTCGGATTATTTTATTTGTCGAGAGAAAAGAATGTTGTGTTCAGCAACAACATGAGGAGGAGGAGGAGGAGTGCAGGTCCAATATTTACATCAGCCAATGATTGACTAGCGGCAGGTTGGGATTGGAGGCGATTTGGTGACAATTGCTGCTATTCAACGTGTGCCGGTGAATGGATTCGATCGAGCACGCTCCAACGAGTTCGAAGAAGTGCTTCGATCAAAGCAAATAAAATCGCAGCTCGACCGAGCGCGTAGAGTGGACTAGAATCAGCTGCAGAGAAGAAAAGAGCGCTGTGAATCGGCCCTTTCCACGTTCATCAAACGACGAAACTTCATTTTCAATGGTGGAAAAATTCTCTTGATCTCTGTTTTTAGTTCGAAACATGCTTTTCGAACTTTGCTCTTTTGGAATAATTGTACAGAAACTCCTTTCTTGTCACCCACTAGAGCAGATTCGTAGCCTATGAATGGTTCTCCTGGTTGCTCTTTTGATTCAGCCATTCGAATACAAGGATTATTCATTATAGTTACCTAGAAAATTCTCATCTGCTTGGAAGGAATAAATTCCTCACAAAGGATTTGGCTACAGTGAAAGATTCAGCCAATATATAAAACTTTATTGGAAAGTAAGCTGAAGCTCAGAATATTTCGGTCTATAAACTTCATACTGTCGTTTTATTTATGACAGTTGTATATTTATGGTAATCTTTTCATTCCATTTTTTTTCAAAAAGTTCAAGTGGAACAGTATCATATTATACCATAGTCTGGATACAAAAGTAGTCTACAAATAATATAACCAACCATTTGTAGCTCTGGATTAGAGTACTTAATTTTTCTCACTTTAAACTTCATTTTCAGTTTCATGACATGAGGAATACATTTATCAATTTTCATTAGAATTCTCAAAATATAATACGTTGTGAATCAACAAATCTTCTTGAAATCAGTTAATTAACATCCATTATCAAATTTTCAAAATTTATGGCACGGTATTTTTTAATTTAGTGTTAATTCACTACATGTATGTATGTATTTTGTTTCAGAAAATTTATTTCATCAACGCTTGTTATAGGAGTAGATTATAAGTGTTATCTGGTTCAGGAAACATGCTTTGGAACGCGTTTTTTATTAGAGGCTTGAATGGCGATAGGCCTATAGCGTTGCTATCGCCTTGAATGGCGATAGGAGTCGGAGTTGAGCCGTGGTGAAGGACGGTCGTGCTGTCGCAGAGCTGCAGATTAGATAAGCTTTATATTAATTTAGCATTCGATTCGATTTTATAACCTAGAATACTGACAAATCCAAGTAGTAGCATAGAATAACTCTGTTTATACCTATAAAATTTTACCTTCTAAATTAAGTATAAGAATAAATCATACTAATTCTCTCTTTAGTTCTCTAATTCTCTCTAGAATACTCACAGAAGACTTTAAAACTGTTGCGTAGTATACTAAATAAAGCTCGATGATAATTCGTATTCTCTCGTAATCTAGTACACTTCCATCTATTTTTACATTTTACTGACAAATATAATCACTTAATTTCACTTGTTTGTAGTTATTGGCAATTAAAGCTAACAGAAAACCAAGTTATAAATTGACAAAACAAACTTGTTCTGGTTATTAGCCTACCTTTTTCAATCAAATAATAGATAATTCTTTTATAGCATAATATCCTTTACTCAACTTTCATAGTACTCAATACACCTCTTTTCATAAGGGGCTATCTAGATTTATTTATAAATTCATAGACATGTTTACATAAAAATAATTTAAAGCCTACTAATAATTACTTCTTTTTATTAATTTTTCTACTTGTCTAACGGCACTGCTTCTCTCTACCAGTTGTTTTAAAGTTCTGACTGTTTCATTCACGCAATAGCAAAACCATAATGAATTTCTCTTTTTAATTGGCAATCTGTTGTGGTCCTATTGTTCTTGCAAGAGTTGTGTTGGGGTGTGTAATTTGTAAACCTCTATACGGCCTTGCTCTGAGCATTTAGTCGGGCTTGTCCTGGGTACGGACGGGATACGCCCGATTTATTTTTTGGGATCCACATGAGCCTTTTTAATTTCAATTATTCCGATTGAGAGAGATGCGGGCCGATCGACTTGAATATTAACTATATATATTATTTAAAACATAAAACATTTTGAATATATTAGAACAGAAAAATCTCATTATTATTTCCTTTCACTTCAAGTAGGCTATTATTTTCTTGTTTCGAAGTGCTTAATTTCTGGCTAGCGTCTTATCTGTAGTGAAGTATCTCTTACAAGCTTTATCCGTTATCTCTCCGGCAGTCTTTCCATCGGTTCTTTATCACTGATACGAAGGTTTCGTTGAAATAATTTTCATCCTTTTCGTCTGTAATTGTTATCGAGCTTACAGCTAGCATTAGAACTTTTTGTTATCGACTTCATTCAAAACTATTATTTATTTCAAACAATTATTATTTTCTTGCATGTTTAATAGTTTAACATTACATAGTTGTAGCTTAGTGACTTATTTACTGTAGATTTAATAGTAATAAATAATACACTGTAGTACTAATATTAGTCAGTAGAGTAAATATTTTGTAGTAGAGTTTTAATCTAAACAAGATCTGATAGTCTTTCAGTCTCCTTAATTTTTTATTGACATGAGTGCAATATAAAGATTCATAACCCAACAAAAAACGCCTGGCATTCAGTACAATGGCTTTAAATATAGACGTGACGGCAGGCGCAGCGACGGTCGCGTAGTTTGGCGATGCTTAAAAAGTTCGTGTTCGGCGTTTATAAGGACAGACTCTGACGAAGCCAAAGTATTGACTGTTGTGGGTTATCATAATCACTCTTCCGTCAGTGGACCGTCCCCATCAAAATCATCCAGCTATCTCGACAGTTCTCCACCATCAAATAAAACCCCTTTAAAAACACCTGATAATGCAGAACATGTATCAGAATTAGTGGATGAAGATGTCACACCTAATAAATCAACCCTTTCCTCCCTTTCTACACAGGCTGCGACTATGTCAATAGACATATCCAGGTCAATCCAAAACACCCCTACTGCCTCGAAAATTGAAAGAAAAAACGAATAGGTTAAAACACCTTCCCATCCGAATATTCTTTCTAACTCTGGGGATTCTCTTAAAGAAATAGAGCTCCTTCAACAAAGAGATGATTTGATTTCCCATCTAATGAACCTTCAAGCTGAGTTGGATTCTCCTAGGAATAACAGTGAATCCCAAATAAATCAACTACAGTTGCGGGTGCATGAACTCGAAAATGAGATGAGTAATAAGATCAAGTTAGAGCAGGATAATAGAGCTCTCTCTTCAAATATATCCGAATTAAAAATCACAATCGAGGTCTTGGAATCTGACAATGGTATGCTTAGAAGTAAATGTAAAGCTCTAGAGTTGGAAGTAGGTGATCTTAGAAACTTCTATTCCCCTGGAGATACAGAAACGCATATTCCAGTCAATATAGATACATTTGAAAGAAAAAACTCCTTCGATATCCTCACTGAGATTCCAAAAGATTACGACTCAAACACAATTGAATATGATTCAGTGGTGAATAATAACAGTAATGGTTCAACATTCAAAAAATCAAGGAGGAAATCTAAAAAACGAAGGGTATTGGTATTGTCAGCCAGTCACGGAAGAAATATTGGCTGGGATCTGAACAACGAAGTAGCAGATAGGGGTTTTGAAGTGACCGTTTTTTCAAAGCCAGGTGCCTCATTCAATACGGTAACTCATGACATCGATGATTTCACTAGAGATTTTGATAAAACGATAGGGTAATAATCATGGCAGGTACCAACGATATAATTGATGGAACAGTGCAACCCAAAGGCTTTAATTTTCAAAAAATACTGAACACAGCTACTCATACCAAGGTGACCATTTCAACTATACTATTCAGATACGATAGACCACGCATGAATGTTAATGTTTCTAAACTTAATTCGTGGATGCAAGGACAAATTAGCGGTTATGAGAACATTGAAATGTTAGATTTGAGTAATTTTGAGATAACGGATTATACCCGACATGGTCTCCACTTGAACAAATACAGAGGAAAGCCGAAACTCATAAGGCTATTTAAGGATCATATAATCGGGGCTTCGGTTGACCCCATGTGCACTGCTGATACGAGTCCTATTCATATTCCTACTACTGATGAATTAGACAGAGAGCGTTTTTTATAGGTAGCAACTTTTTCCATGTCAACTGTCAGGGACTTAGTAAGACTGTCAGGAGTAAGATTACAAAAAGGAACACAGGACACTTACATTCTAATGTAGACTCTAAATTTTTGAACAAAAAATGTATGAAAAAACAAAGACAAATTAAAGTAGTGCATCTTAACGTGGGATCATTAGCTGATAAGGTGGGTCAGGTGGAGATATTTTTGGAAGATGAAACTCCAGATTTCTTTCTTATTAGTGAACATGGGCTAGCTGATGGTAAGCTTGATTCTATTAAATTACATAATTACTCCCTATTAAATTACTTTGAAAGACATGACATGAGAAAAGGTGGGGTTGCAATTTACAAGAGTGAATCAATGCAAACTGAGAGCTGTAAGGTTTTAGATATAGGTAAAAAATTTTCCGAACAGAAGGTTTTTGAGTGCTGTGACATAAAAGTTGAATTTGATAACCAATGTTTAATCTTATCGACAATCTATAGGAGTCCTGATTCTAATGTGGATGATTTTATCGTTAAGTTTAATGCCTATCTTAGAGCGCTGGAACCAGCTATGAGGTCTCATAGAATAGTTATAGGTGGGGATTTCAACATCAATATGATGAGGAAAGATAGAGCTGCAAAATGTTTTGAAAACCTATTAAAGAGTTTTGGACTGGAATTGAGGATTCTCTCTCCTACTAGAATTACAGAACTAACTGCTACCTGTATTGATAATATTTGCACCAATTTTCCAGTTCATGAACGTGAAGTTATTGAATGTCATATATCTGATCATCATGCCATTTCCATCTCATATACACAAAAATCTGTTAAGCTTACTGGTTTTAAAAAATGTATGGCACGCAGTTTAAAAAGTCAGAACCTTGTAGAACTTAGAAATAGATTGAGGAATGAAAATTGGACTGATGTTTACAGTGTGAAGGATGTACACAAAAAATATGATGCCTTTGTTAAATTGTTCTTACACCATTTTGATATTTCATGTCCTTTCAGAGAGAAAAAAATCCATAAAAAAAAGATAAAATGGGCTGACGAAGAAATTACTAAACTTAAGAATGATATGGTTGACCGGTACAAAGAATGGAAGGTTAACAAGACGTTAAATAATAATATCTGTTATAAACAAGCTAGGAGATTGTACAAGGCAAATGTAGCACTTGCTAGATCAGGCTGGTATAACAAAAGGATTGAAGAGGCTAGTAATAAATCAAAAGAGTCCTGGAAAATAGTAAATGAGTTCAGGGGAAAGGGAATAAGAAATATAGAAAATTTGATTTTGGTAAATGAGGGTAGGACTATTAAAAATCCAAAACATATATCAGAGATTATGAACTCTCACTTCATAAATATAGCTAAAAATATTAGTGATAAGATTGAAGGAGCTCAGCAGAGTGAGTGTGATTCAGTTATTCCTCAACAGCTAAGCAGAATAAATAATTTTGTTGAAGTAAATGAATCTACACTCATTGACATAATCTCTAAATTTTCACAAAAATCATCCAGTGGTTTGGATGGCATTAGTATTAAGGTAATAAAATTCTGTGTAAAAGAAATAGTATCTCCTTTGTTAAACTTGATTAATGCTTCTGTAAAGAATGGAATTTGCCCTGATGGTTGTAAGATAGCGAAACTTAAGCCTCTCTTCAAAAGTGGGGACAAAACTGATGTGAACAATTACAGGCCAATTTCTCTGTTACCGGTTATCTCTAAAATATTAGAGAAAATTATTTATAATCAGCTGATTGAATACCTGGAGGACAATGATATTCTTTGTGACAAGCAATATGGTTTTCGCAAGTCCAAGTCTACCAAATTGTTATTAATAGATTTCCTGAACTACAGTATTGATGCAATTGAATCTGGAGAGTCGGTAATTGCTTGTTTTGCTGATCTCTCCAAGGCGTTTGACTGCGTGGATGTGGAACTATTGATGACCAAACTTGAGTTCCTTGGTTTGGGAGGTTTTGCTTTGAAATGGATGAGATCGTATATGACAAATAGGTATCAAGTTATGGAGATTCAACATGAAACAAAATACAAAATAAAATTAACTCAATCAGAACCAAGATTAATTATTTCAGGTGTTCCCCAGGGATCTATTCTTGGCCCTCTGTTGTTCTTGATCTATGTAAATGATGTTTCAAGATCAGTTCCTAATGAAAATCTCTACATTTTTGCAGACGATACCACCTTAGTAACAAAAAACAAAGATTTGAGGAATTTAGAAGTGGAGTCTTACTTGAAAATGAATAGTCTCTGTCAATACTTTGCTGATAATAAATTAATGTTGAATCCATTAAAAACAAACTATATGTGTATTCAAACTCATCAGAACAGACGTACGAAACAATCAGAAACGCCTAAATTATTCATTGGAGAATCAGAATTGGTAGTCAAAAACTCAACAGACTTCTTAGGGGTAAGACTGGAGGAGGGGTTGGGTTGGGGTGAACAATTAGATAAAATTGAAAAAAAGGTAGCAAGTGGGATTTTTGTGTTAAGGAATTTGAGTGTATTAGGTAATCGAAATCTATTGAAGTCAGTCTATCATTGCTTAGTAGAGTCACACATAACTTATTCAGTGGCCCTCTGGGGAGCTAGAGAGAGTAGCCTTAAACAAATTTTCATTTGTCAAAAAAAAGCTCTGCGGACCATGTTAAGACTGCACCCACAAACCCATTGTAGGGATTATTTTATTAGCATGGAAATACTCAGTGTTCTCTGTCTCTTCATCCTTGAAATGTGTATTTATATTAGAAGGTTCTCACTCCACCTTATCAACAAGGAGCACGCTCATAATACACGACATAAGAGCACTTTTTCTGAGTATCATAGACTGTCTTTGTATGAAGAAAAACCTAATTATATTGGTAGAAAGATATATCAGGTACTACCGATTGGGTTGAAGGAAACATTAAGTATCACTGAGTTTAAACGTAGATTGAAAGTATTTTTAATTAATGAGTGCTTCTATAGTCTAAAGGAGTATTTCGATTACTGCAATGGAGTTAGAAATTAATAATATTTGACTAATTGAGAAAATTTACCAAATAACATAATTAGTGTCTTGCAATTTTGCAAGCACTTTGACTTGTCTGACGCCATTATTTGGCCAACCAGACGTAATGTATATCTATCTATCTATCTATCTATCTATCTATCTATCTATCTATCTATCTATCTATCTATCTATCTATCTATCTATCTATCTATCTATCTATCTATCTATTCATCTATCTATCTATCTATCTATCTATCTATCTATCTATCTATCTATCTATCTATCTATCTATCTATCTATCTATCTATCTATCTATCTATCTATCTATCTATCTATCTATCTACCTACTGTTGTCAGTAAAGTACAAATTTTCCAAGTTGAATGAGGGCAAAACACAAACTAACTCACAGTTCATCATTACCGTGCTGCTCTCACCACAGCCAGTAATCCTACAGAACTAATCCAAACAGGGACAAAGTGAAACAGCGAGCTCTGAAAAACCTCAACTAGGGCGTATGCAGAGCATATGTGCTGCCAGAAAGAAGGGTTGTAAACCAATTTATTCCGGAAAAGAGAATTAAAAAGTTGTCCTTGTCAGTTAACTCGCTCATCTCTTTACTTGCAGGCAATACGGAGTCGGCATTAACTGTCCAATTCAGCGGAAGTTCTACACTGGCGCTTATCCGGCCTGCAGACTTGCACCTGTGACGTCACTATTCCTGACTTTTCGTTGCTGGCATGCTCCCTTGGCTTGGTCCTGCAGATATTATGCCGCTTCTGCAATCAGCTCCCCATCCAGATGATCACCTTACTTCTCCTTCTCCTTTCTACTTCAACTCACTCTGCAGAGCGCTTTAATCCTATTAGAAAGTTCCTTTCTCCCAAATCTCTCTCCCTTTCTTCTTATTTTTACTCGGTCCGACTATCATCAATTACTTCCGAGTCAATCAACTCTTGCACCTGCATGACCGGGTGAAGCGACTACTTAATAATAATCATAATGGTAAGTTATACCTTCTATTGGATTTCCATTTAAATAATTTATCTTATCTTGTTTTATCTTGATTGGTTTATGGTTGATAATTAAAATCTTATCGAACTGGAGAAAAGTTCATGTGTTTTTTCAAGTCAATTAAAATGACGTCTTTTTGATAATGGGCGATGTTTCAGCTAACAAACAGTGGTAGCTATAATTAAACATTTTTTTTTTTTAATTCTTCGTATAGGGAAAATTCCTTCTCAGAAATCAAATCAGGAAAAAGCAGAACACATCATCTTGCTTTCTTCAAATTCAACTAATAATAAAAATTGTCCACATCCAGTCATTATTCAAAGGCTATAATGAATTAAGTGTAATCCAGATTCATTCATCAATCATTATTTTAATAATTTACATTATTTTACATTGGGAAGGTATACATGAGACCAAAAAAGATAGTAGATTTTTAACGATTGTTCCGCATTACGGTACCTTTTTTAATTTTAACAGTTTTTTTTATAATTAGCTGTATTCTAAGTATTCAACAATAAAATATATTATGAAGTCTTTACAATTTTATGAATAGATTCACCTCTATCATAGCAAAGTTGAATTTAAGTTAAGTAAAGTAAAGTAAATTAACATGGAAAGTTGAATTCCCTCTGATATTTCTGCATGGAGTCTGTTCACTGTCGAGGTCAATTTTCAATTGAGTACTGTTACGTGAGGTATTCAGTGTGAGTTTAGAACAATACTGCACTCTGATCGGCGTTTGAAATCGTATCTGTCGAGCTCTGGAATCAATCGCCACCAATGCATGCCTTCTGTCAGTGATATGTGAGCGAAATATTCAACTTGCACGTTCCACTCGAAGTCCCACTTGATGCAGGTGTCAACTCAATCCTTGATGTCTGTTTTCCAGCGCAGTCAGCTCTTCGTGACAATCAACCATAATCTTCTATCTGACAATGTTTAAACTTGTCAAACTTCATATCCCTACTAAAAAGTTTCCCTACTTCATTTCTAATCAGTTATTTTCATTTATATTCTACAACAACGCGAATAAGGCTAGGCGTACACCGGTTAGTCAAGACAAGACAAGACGAGATTAGTCACGTCTAGTTACAGTACTTCACATAGTTGCTTATGAAGCAACACACACCGTTTTTCATTGCATCGGTGTGTGCTGCTTCATAAGCAACTACGTGAATTACTGTGACTAAACGTGACTAATCGCGTCTTGTCTTGTCTTGACTAACCGGTGTACACCTGGCCTTAGATTTATGAATGTACAAAATAATGTATTAAAAGTAGGTATAAGTTTGCATTGGAATTGGCTGATGAGGTTGATGGTAGATAAAATGTGTTTACATTAAATAAAGTAATGAAATAGGTTCAATATCAAAAGATCTCTGTTAAAAGAGTTATTTACCATCAGAAAAAAGTAGATGCCAATATAAATAGAATAGGTACCAAATAGACCTTAATTTGGTAATAACCCACTCATATACCTCATTCCATCAATGTATCCATCAACTGCAAAAAAAAAACTAACCAGCTTTAAAAGCAGCTTTAACCAGCTTTTTCGTTATGGTGCGAACTTTTCAAATTTTAGAGAAGTGTTTCATAAGACGTTTTCATGGAATATGGTTTAAAAATGCTCCCTTGAAAAATGGTTTGGATGGATTTACGGTCTTACTATTCAGATAAGATTCATCTTATTCAGGTATCTGATTCATCTTTGCCAAGGCTAGTATTTGCTGATGTTAGACACCCCTTCCTGGATAGACCTGTTACTGTGGACGAGCTGGATATCATTCTGAAAAATACAACAAGGGGTAAATCTCCGGGACCTGACGGGATTCCATATGAATTTTTTAAGTTCTTGCCCAATGAATGGAAGGAGTTTATAACACACATTTTCAATCGTATATTAGACACGGGATCGATTCCGGGAGGCTGGGCGTTCGTAAGAATGTTTCTATTGCACAAGAAAGGTAGCTCGTTGAATCCAAAAAACTATAGAACTATAGCTATTATAAATAGTGTCCTAAAAATCTTCACTAAACTATTATGTAAGAGATTGACTCAGTGGGTGGAGTATTGTGGGATACTAGATGAAAGCCAGTCTGGGTTTAGAAAAAATCGAAGCTGCTTGGATAATATATTCGTAATGAACACTCTAATCAAGCTTTATTTAATGAAAAAAGGTAAAAAACTTACGCTATCTTCGTGGATTATGAGTCGGCCTTCGATTCGGTCCCTCATATGGGATTATTGAATAAGTTGGCATCACTAGGAGTCAGTGGGATCATGATAAGAGTTATCCAAGACCTATACTGAAAGCTCGTTTTGTATTGAAGTCCAAGAAGAGGATCAAGGTAAGGTTCAATCACAACCAATACAGGTGACAAAAGGCGTGTTGCAGGAGATTCGTTAAGTCCTCTTCTATTTGCTCTGTACATATCACATATGGAATCATTTTTCAGGAAGAGAGGATACAGCGGGCTGCGACTTGACAAGGATAACGATATTTTGATACTACAATACGCCGACGATATAGTAATTTTTGCGGACAGTATCCCCGATATTAGAAATAAAGTTCGATGTTTGTACGAATTTAGTGAATCACTGAGTCTGAAAATTAATTATAATAAGACGAAAATATTGCCATTCCACAGAGGCCGACTAAATAAAACTAGGAGTGTTGCATGTGAGGGAGGTATAATAGATTTTTGTAAGGAATACAATTACCTGGGAGTGGTTTTTCAATCATCAGGAGGGTTCAAAAATATGTGTATTAGAGCGTTAAATAAATCTAAAGCGGAAACTGCTGCTCTCATGAATGCCTTGGCAAAGCTGAAATCAGATACTTGGGAGACGAAGACAAAATTATACGAATCCATTCTGATTCCTGCTACACTCTACGGGGCGGAAATTTGGGCTCAAGGTATGGAAGAAACATTGGAGAGGGCGCAATTATTCTTTTATAGGCGATTGCTGTTACTTGGGCGGGCAACCCCAGGGTGGGCAGTCAGGTTGGAAATGGGTAGAGCACATCTCAAATTTTACATATTTAAATTGAGTTTATTATGGCTCTTGAAAATTCTTAACATGCAAGAATCTAGGTACCCTTACGTCTGTTATCGGGTTTTACTTGAATGTGAGGTTGAGGATCGGAACTGGGTTGCTCTTATGAAATCTCAGCTTAGATTGGTGAACTTTGGACATGTTTGGGGAGAGGATGGGCCCTGTGGAGTAGATATTTCCAACAACTATGAAATTATATTGGATAGTTATCTAGCTCATATGAAGAGTGAGGATACGCAGCATGCAGTCACTTCACAGAGCTGTGGTGCTTACTGGAGACTCAATCCCTATTCTGAAATTTCTGAAATTGTATCGTGCAAGGTTCCAATGAAAATTTTAAGATGTTTAACCCAGCTCAGGATTCCCTCTGTCTTAGGGACGGTAATAAACTTTGGTAACAAAAAATATTTTATCGATGTTAATAAAGTGTGCCCATCTTGCTGTCTAGAAAAGAAACATTAGAACATTTTCTGTTTAATTGTTCCGTGTATCAAGAAATTAGAGAACGGTTTATTGCTACTTATGTTCATAATATTGTCAATGATAGAGATAAGATTATTGTTTTACTCTCCAATTTCACAAGGCAAAAAATTATTGATATATATTCATATGCTGTGGATTCATTGAATAGAAGAGGCTATCCTATTGCTTGCCACGACTGATTTCTTGTTATCGTAGTTGTTACTGTAATTGTTTTTGTTATTTTTATTGTAATTGTTGCTGTAATTGTTATTGTTTATTATGCAACTCATTTGTATAGTTTATGTAAACTGTGTACAAATTAATTTGAAATGAATAAATATTCAGATAAGAATCATTGTTGTTTCCAAATCACCATGAATCAGTCTTTTTGCAAATTATACAGCTTCACTGGTTACAAGTGATAACCCTTTCATGGAGGTACTGAACGCTCGTCACTTATCTGATTATACAGGAACAAGCATCTAGAGAAGGTAACCTAGAGACGGAAACAAGAAGTTATATAATAAGAAAATTAATATATTATAGTGTAAAATGGGAATTGTATCATTAGAATTATTCGTTCAATTTCAGTCATCATGATTATATTGTACCATACATTATGAAACAATAAATATGAGTAACGCAAAGGAGGGAGCAGTGATAAACCGAAAGGATAACTTTGTACCAGACAAACAAAGCTTGCAATGTGAATGAATAAATTGTAGCGTTTCATCCATATGTGTTGATCGCTTGTATGGGGTTGCAACAATCTGATTCAGGTTCAGGTGAACAGAGCAGTTGCAAAGTTTGAACGTGATAGCATTATTACTTGGGAGAATAGGAGGCGTCGCGGCGCGTCTCCTGATATCGCTGCTGCCACAACTATCACGGCTGCTGTCGCTGGTGCTGTTACCAAGCATTTATGTTATCCGGAGAAAACTTTGTTGCCACCGCCACAGGCGGCCATCTTGGATTTTGTCACAGCTAGGAGCTGAGAGATAAAGTTAAGAGTTAAGTTTTCTATATGCAAGCCGTTTCTCTCCTTCACTTCTCTCTCTGTCTACCAACCTCCTTCTCTTTTCTTCTTTCTCTCTTGTTGTTGGCCTGTCAACCCTTCACCAACCACTCCGCTTTTTCCCACCAATCTTTTATATTTTTCAGCGTCTCGTCTTCAGCGTCTGCATTTCAAAGAACCTCTTCGCACTTTTTCCCTCGAAAGCGGACGAATGACTAGCAAATACCCATTTTTCTTTTTCCTTTTCTTCCCTTGCCGCCGTCAACAACCAGCCTCGCTTCAAATCCTCCTCCTTCCCCTCCCCCTCACGCTCCATTTCTCCCAGCTTTCTCTCCATTCTTATCCACTTTTTCATTCCCACTTTCTCCAGATGTAATCCTTCCCCAACCACCGACGTTTTCTGGCATCGTTTCATCCCCAGATAAACTTATCTGATAGCGTTTCTGCCGTCATAAGTGTCACTGATTAATTCTCTGAAATCCTCGGGCGAAATGGAAAAATCAAATTGAATGTGAAAGAATTAGAAGATAAGAAATTATGGAGTGATAATATACAGAAGAATTCTGAAGCAAGCATAGGAATTGATCAAGAAGCCTGAATACTTGTTTTGCAGGTGTGGAACGGGTTCAATAATAATGAAGAAAAAAGCAGTAATGATTGAAGATTAAAATTTGTATCCTTATCAATCTGGCACTAATAAAAATACTTGCTGAAACACTATCCCTGTTAAAATGCATTCCTTACATCCTTCTTTAATCGGAATTTATTTATTGAACCGATAGAGGTCACAAATTATTTTATAGTAATCCCAATAGAATAGAATTGTCTTTATTTTACAACACTTTAAAAAAGGAAATACATGCAAAGGAATATAGTGCAATAGTCTATTAATTAGTCGATTATTTCCTATATATATAATTTGAGTGTCGCCGGCAGATACCCTAGGACATTAGAGTGCTGAGTATAATGTAGCTAGGGTATAATTTAAAACCATTTAGAAAAGTTGAGGCTGTGCATGAGGGAGTGAATGTGAAAGGGTGCCGGGTGCCGGTCATTATAACATTCTTGAATATGAATATTCGATTGTAATTTTAATTCTTGAAAAAACTATAATTAATTTTCTGATATATGAGGGGTCAAGTCTGTAATTTCCAGGGCAATGTCCTCCAATTGATTCTCTATTGCTTTTGTTATTGTAAACTTTGTTTTGGTCTTTAGAATAGAATATTGGAAATTACTTTTATAATTATAGTTTTCTCTTTGAAACTATAACAAGTATCACCTTATTTATTATTTAATAGCTAGGATATTAGTATGGATATCAGTCATAGATACTGGGTTTCAAATATATGTAGTGGGAGTACAAACCAATCCGTCGAAAATGTAATAAAAACCTACAATTCACGTCTTGTAGTGATGCTGAATATTTCCGTCCAAGGCCGTACCCAGGGGGGGGTCGGGGGGGTTGAAACCCCCCCCGAAATTTCCAGAATGAAATAGCCTATTTTGAAATTAAAACACAAATTTTCACAAAATTAAAATTAAACACGTAAAATTAAGATGTATTGCTAATGCTAACGTGTCTCTTTCTCACACTCTTACTCCCTCACTCTCTATCTCTCTCTCTCTGACTCCCGCCCCGAGCCTACCAGCATTAGGCTAGGATAGAAGAATAGAAGAGCAGATTTAGTATTATAGGTTTTGAAGTTTTTTTTTAAATATTACGTGATGATTGTATTAAAATTATTCAAGTCTATTTGCATTTTGTATTTATCTATTCATTTTCAGAGCTAACCAATTCACAAGGGAAAGTATTTCCATAATTGAAATTAAATGGTAATAGCTTTAAACATTAAAAAAGGATCAAAGGGTATCATACGATATGTTAATGCAAAAACATTCTAATGGCTTAAAAATGGACTATTCAATGTAAAAATGTTCAAGTCAAACCATAGATTTTTGCCTATAAACTCTGGTTAATCAAGAGCTTAAAACGGTCTTAAAATGCGTAATTTCACACTTGAATTTTCAAAATTTCCCCGGGGAGAGCCCCCGGACCCCCCGCCCTCCTGGGGGGTATGGAATGTAAAAATTTTCAAGTCAAACCATAGATTTTTGCCGATAAACTCTGGTTAATCAAGAGCTTAAAATGCGTAATTTCACACTTCAATTTTCAAAATTTCCCCGGGGAGAGCCCCCGGACCCCCCGCCTTCCTAAGGGTATGGAATGTAAAGATTTTCAAGTCAAACCATAGATTTTTGCCTGTAAACTCTGGTTAGTCAAGAGCTTAAAATGCGTAATTTCACACTTAAATTTTTCAAAATTTCCTCGGGGAGAGCCCCCGGACTCCCCGCCCTCCTGGGGCGTATGGAATGTAAAAATGTTCAAGTCAAACCATAGATTTTTGCCTATAAACTCTGGTTAATCAAGAGCTTAAAACGGTCTTAAAATGCGTAATTTCACACTTTAATTTTCAAAATTTCCCCGGGGAGAGCCCCCGGACCCCCCGCCCTCCTGGGGGGTATGGAATGTAAAAATTTTCAAGTCAAACCATAGATTTTTGCCTATAAACTCTGGTTAATCAAGAGTTTAAAACGGTCTTAAAATGCGTAATTTTTCACTTTTCCGGGGGGGTGCCCCCGGACCCCCCGCCTTCCTGGGGGGTATTCCATACCCCCCAGACCCCCCGGTGCTTCAACCCCCCCGAAATGTTTTCCTGGGTACGGCCTTGTTTCCGTCCAATTATCACTATTATTGTAGAAAATGGCCTAAATTGTAATGGAAATAACCTATTCAATCACTCTTTTTTATCATTTGCTTCGAAAATCAACAATGTCCATTTCCAATAATGGAGCAACATTTTTCCACACTTAAGTTGAATACTAAAATCTTTTCTGTTGAAATACATACATTACAATATGTACTTGCCATACCTATTTTACTTATATTTGAGATACTTGAAATAACCTAAGGATATCATTAGTTACACGATTCATCTATCAATCAATTAATCCATTATTTATATTATTGTGATATTTTTATATCGTAAAAATTGATTACTTTACATTTTGTGGAGGGTTGTTTGGCAGAGAGGACCAGGAGTCTTAATATCGTCCTTAATAAATGCATGCAATCAACCATTCAATCTGTCTCTCTATGTACTCATTTTTTTCACATTTGTATAATTCCACTACACATTTGTCCTACGAATCTTATATCTGAAGTAATTTCGCGGCCAGTTATCGCCGAGTTCAAAGTCCTGAGTACGCCCTTGACTTCATAAATCTCGGGCTAGAGCTGTACGTCCCACATTTTTCTGGTCCAGCCGCCGCGTAGCGAGTGAACAGTGAACCCAGCCTCCAGCATTCAGAGGGCGTTCTGAATAATGTATTCGCATTTATACGGGTTGAAACTTGAGAGTTGAAGTTTGAAACAGATTCAGTGAATTAATGCTGCGGAGGGTGAAGTGTGCTGATTGCTGGTGTTGGAGACAGAGCAGAGCGGAGCGAAGCAGTATTTGTTCGGGTAGTTTGGGAATGATTGGCCACAGTCGGCTGAGTCTTCGAAGGTGTTCTGGTGAGAGTTTGGCGGGAGGCGGTGGAGGCGGCGGAGGCGGCAATAAAATCGGCGACAATTAGTAATGACGTGGAACGTGGGGTGGCGTCGCCGCCTTGCTGCTGCCTCTGTTGTAGTTGTAGCCGGTATTCAAATCTGTTACCTCTCTATTCAAATATTGACGGGCGATGCGAGGTGTGGAGGATACCGAAGGCGACGGTCTCTCAGCTCTCAGTCAGCTGCAAGACTTGGCTGTGTTTGCAGAGGACCCTTACAAACACATCAGCCACTCACCGTTCTCGAGACTGGCTCAAACAACCGGATCTCCACTATTTATTTGCCCAATGACGACGACTCGAGACGCTTGTTCGTTGTTATTTATGCTAGAACAATGGTCGGATGCTCGCTCATATTTGGTAATATTGTAGTCGTTCGTAGCTCCAAGACAAACACTCAGTGATAACATTCTCGCATTAATTGAGACTCAAACTTTCATCCTCGATTTCCCATGACTTGTCTCAATTTTCATTAGAAACAAATTACAAACCATTAAAAATAATTCTCGTCTCGTATCGCTACCACATTATATTCATTCATGTCTCATTTTTAATAATAATTAATGTATTTTTTAGTAAGTAATTTCACTAAATGATAGAGTATTTAATTAATGCCATTATCGTATGTGTTCATTTTTCTCTCAATCTTCAAGGCCGGATTGAACGGCCGTTTGATTACTCCTTTTGTTCTTGAACTATTGTGCAGAGCAGTGGTTTTCAAACTGTGGTAGGCCTACGCAAAAATTATGAGGGGGTACGCGGCCGGTCAACCAAAAAAATTAATTAAGTCTTAGAAAATGAAAAAAAAAACTGATAATTACTACAGATTAATATACATATTGCACGCTGTGTTAACTGTAAATAAAAAAGAAATAGCATCAGAAGAAAATTAATATGATAGCATACCCTTTTTTTATCCTTCAATAATAGCTGAGTGGGAGAGTGAGGACACGTTGAGAAGGAGTACCTAAAATGTTTTGACGGTAGAAAGGGGTACAGTGTTTGAACTAGTTTGAGAACCACTGGTGTAAAGAGTAAGAATTCTTTATAGAGGAAGTTCAAAAATAATCAGAATTCTTACAAGATCCATACTTATGTCAGTTCAGAATAAAACAATGGGAATGAATCCAATTTGAAGTTGGTATATTGGACTGGAAAGTATTTAATGTTTTAAAGAAAAGAATATACGTGACTGAATAATGATGAATGGACTAAGTAAAAAACCTTACTTGAAAACAAAATAGCTTTCGCCAAGCTAATCAAAGTATGTTTTTTGAATGTAACTCAATGTTATGAATAACTCAACGCCAACAAACAGTGATGGTGAAGGAACTTATTGCAATTAACAAATTCATCAAAAATGATTAATGATTAATCCTGATCAATGTGTTCATAAATAGGAGAAGCAATGCTAAATGTTTTCATCGATCAAATATATTTTATCGATCGAGAGGGGGTCACATTATTGCCTAATGTATCGCAGCTCACTTCTTGCATATTGAATAATCACTTAAATAATGCATCATCCGCAGGATCCATATTAGCTGATATTCGAGAATCTTTTGAGTCGTTCTAATGTCAATCATACTTATCCAGAAAAATGATTGGTTACTCTTGAAGTTTCAATACACTTCATTGATTAGCAGTCCTTGGTACAAGACATTTGAATAGTAACATCCAAAATATCTTATCCATTGAAAATACAGAAGAGACGTTCAGGAGAAAATAGAAAACAATTTGGAAAACTCTTTAAACAGATTGTAAGAGAAGATTATCTAAGGAATGATTTTGATAGTGGAGAAAATCTGTGTTGCTCCAAACCGGCCCACTAGTTCATCAATATTGTTTCCGAATTAAGTCATTGATAATAATGTGTTGGACTCCACAAGTTGGGCTAGTTAGATGATCAGAGTAACTTGTTTTGCTGTTCACCCAATTAAGCAATATTCAAAACATGTTGTTAACTCGGTTATAGTTGTTACCAATTTGCAATGTGGTGGCGTGGCATTCATTGAATGCAGCGACGATGAAGGGAGAGATGATCAAAGGGCAAGAAATTTCTGAACCAATATTTCAAGAGTCAGTGAATACCGAGAAACGAAGCCGGAGCTTTCACGTTCTGTAATTTCACGCTGCCCTTGTTAGGAAAGTTACTCTCTCTCCCACTTACCCCCTCCCCCACCCACTATCAATTATTACTCTTGCTCGCTCTTTCCTCTCCACACGCACTCACAATCACAGATACTTACGCTTTTTGTGATCCACCTTTTGCTTTTGAGCCGAACAGAAACGAGTCCCAACTGTTAATCATCGTTATTTCCACTTTCCAATTACAATTCGATATCTTGTCGTCTATTTCCGAGTTGCTGGAGCATCTCATCTCATCTCGCCCTGCTCTGTCTTTCTCTCCATTACGACTGAAAGATCACCAAAGCGACTACATCCTGATTTTTGAAAGCAGCTCAGAAAGAACGAAAAGTAGATTTTTGGAAATGTCGATTCTTTGAGAGCTTTACGTAACTTGGATGCCATCAATCGGTTTTCTGTGGAACAGTGTCTTGTTGCATTTAATCTCGGATCCGTAGCTGTTATGAAGGAAGCTCTACAAAAAGAATAGCTCAGAAAGCTTATAATTTTCAACGACTCCCATAAAATTGTATCTTGACAGAAATCTTGGATTATAATTATTTGCTCTATATGGGTTGCAAACGATCAAGTATTTATCAAGCATAGGATCAAGAGTCCTTGAGTCCCTTTTACAAAGGGCCTTTGTAAAAATAATTGATTTTAGTGCAAGGTGTAATTTAGTACTATCTCGTAACATTCAAGTGTCTGAAAATCAATCATTAGTAATTTATTATTCATAATGATTGTAACATTAATCATTAATTTCAATCTTTCTTGAATTTGAATATGACTTGGTAAGTCGAAGATGGTTTAGAACGAGATATTCTTGACTGACTCTTGATTGTTTCTTGGATCACTACAAACCCATAACTGCTCCCAAGTCCATTACATAGATTCAAGAAAATTTGACAGTTGCTTTTTTAAACCCCCTGTATGTGAAAGAACTGAGATCTCTCAATTTGATTTTAAAAACTTTGAAAATCAATGATTTCATATTTTTTCATATTCCAACAGAACTGTATTCTATTAGAACATTTATTTCATCAAATTCACAATCTATTTGAAAAATTAAACTAGAATCATTTTCTGTATGCCTGCAGGTTCATGAGAGGAGTGGGAGACGATGAGAAAATCAGACTTGCAAGATTTTAGAAGAAATATTCCCAGACAACACACATTAGTTTGCTAAACCTGTAGCTGAGAATGGAGGCTTGGCTGAGAAAATTCCAAGGTATTTAACTATCTATACAGACTGCACTGATTTGCTCTAAATCGTTCAAACATGCTGTTCTAATTCATTATGTATATCAATGATAAATGTACTGATCATAAACCTTTCTATTTCACAGTAGACGAAACTTCTATGTCTTAGTAGTAGTATACATTGAAGTATAGTTTTGTTGGAATTTTTTATTTCGAATGAATTTGATCGAGCTTTACCATTGAAATACACCTAATCGTAATATTGTTGTTCCTAGCATGATATAGGAGATTGTAACAATAATAATTTAACATTCAATCTCCCCTATGTTTCTATCACGACATTACGACAACTTCAATCAAATGTCATGTGCCCTACCAACTCTTACATTTAAGAACTTTAATCTGTTGTATAATATGAATATCATGTAATATTTTGTTTTAAAATAATTGAAATAATGTCTCCGAATGTTTTATCATCTACTACCATTATTATCAGCTACTGTTATTACTTGTGGAATGATGAATGGCATTTTCAAACTAATATATTGTCCAGGCTGTGAGAGTACTCCCATTATTCATTTGGGGAGACAGTAGTGTAGTTGAGAAGGGAAATGCAAGAGCGAATGTAGTGTAGTGAAGTTAGTACCGGGCAATGCGAAAGCGAATATTGCGTTGTGGGTGATACTGAAAGTTAGCTATTTGTCGATGGTGGCGGTGTCTTGTGTAGGTGTGGGAGATGGTCGTTGTGAGACTATCCGCTGGTTTGTTGTGTCGCTGACTCTGGCTTAGCCATGGCGGCGGCTCCCTCCAGGGGATACCGCAACGAAGCAAGCTAACGCGATGGCGGCGCTAAGACGTATTGCGTTGCCAGGCAAAACGGGGGAGATTGATGGAGAACGTCGGATATTTCCATTTCTCACTGGTTCGTGAGTACGGCACCTGAATGATTTATGTTGCCCCAACGACGAACTGCTACGGTGCTGGAGAATGGTGAAACGTAGCATGTCTTGTTAGCATAATTCTATCGCTGTGCTGGAAAAGTTATTGGCCACATCCAACCTAACACTGCCGAGCAGTCGGTCTAGAACCGATACAAAACTGTGATTGCTGAGCCAATCAATATACTGCAGATTGTTGTTCAATGTAGCCTATTCGAGATTGTGTGTAAGTGTAAGAGGATAGTATTGAATCTCCAGCTAACGAAATGTACAATAAAATGCGTGTATGAATGAATTATAAATACAGTATAGCAAAGTATGAGTGGAATAAAACTTGAAACCTCAAAATAATTGGAATGATTGGAGTGGTCCGTAGCCGAGGGCGATAAGCGCCTGTCTGATAATCCAAAGGTTCCAAGATACAGTTGCCGGAACGGATTTTGACAGAAACGGCCACTCCCGTCTTTCGGAGGAGACGAAAAGCCGTCGGTCCCGACTGCCTTAAAACAGTCGTCATCTTTCATCATCACCCCTCTCATTACCCACTCACAAGCCTAGAGCTCATGTGGGCATCACCCTCAAAAAAATTTCAAACTTACCATTAACGCTATAAAGCTATTTATAAACTTACAATCTCATAAATACGTCACAAATTAACGTGAGGAACTTTTGACAAGCTTTGAAGCTTCTATCAATATTATTCTCATAATCCATTGAATATCTTAAGGGACTCAATTTTTATGGTTCAATGCTCATTGATGAGCATCGTCATTTCAGAATGGCTGAAGCATGAAATAATGGAATGGATTCATCGTAATGAATAATGTGAAAAGTAATGAACCTTTGACAGTTCATTAGTTCCAAGGTGATATCAAATAATCAGAGACACTGAGAATAGATTGTTTCACACGGATGTCATTGAAGTTTGAATTTTTAGTACATTATTATTAGCAGTTTCATCATCTCTCTCAACTATAATGAATTATCCCCTCAATTATTAGTCTTTGTAATTTAAAAACAAAACTAGATTTCTAAGCAGATGCATTCTGGGCTTTGTATAGCCAGCGCCTTAATTCCTGGAGTAGGCAAACAGCTAAACAAGATTGGCTGAGCAGTATCTGATTCTTTGAAGGAGTAAGTGCTATTCATCAGAGTCAAGATAATCCTTTCCAATTATGTCTTGAATGAAACAATATAAGAGGGAGTGTCTCAATGAGTAAAGGTTTCGTTCAGGCAAGGTACTATTTTACAATAAAGCTAAAAACATTGGTTAAACGCATACAATAAAGCTAAAAACATTGGTTAAACGCAAACCTCGACTAAACGAGACGAGTGTTTCGATTAATCAATGTTGCGTTTGGACAAGTATCTTAATTAATCCAGTATTTCGCCTACTGTTTCGAATAGCCAAGTGTTTCAAATGGACACTAATGGAAGAGTTATGAAGTATAGTATACATATATGTATATAAGACACCTTGTCTATTAACGGAACATTGACTAATCGAAGTATTCCTCTCATTTGATAAAGTTTTTAAATTCATTGTAGAAACTTTGTCTAATCGGAAGACTCTCACCTTGACTAATCGTACTACTTTATTAATCGAACTACTTGATCTCTTATACTCTCATATGATAAGAGAATGCGTGGTGTGAGATCACTGCGTTGAAAAAATAATAAATCGAAAAAACTATTTTCCAATATTCCTATTTGATCATCAGAAATCGATTTCTATAATGATATTAGGCTAGCCATCGGAAATGATCATGAGAACGAATGTGAATAGAATGACTACTGTAATTTGATTAATTTTTAATCAAAGTGGAGGAATCTCGTGGATAGATTGGGATATGTTTTTCTCATGACATTTGAATCTCTGATGTTTTTGTTCTTGATATTTGAATCATCTAGCTTGAACAGAGATATAGGTATTGTGAAAATATCACTTCAAATTGAGAAGAAATGTGAAGAAAGTAGCGACTTCTCCATAAACTAGTTACCTTACTCTGAAAGAACAAGGTAGGTAAACGCTGTTTTCCCGTGGGAGTGGGACTACACTTTTTGTTACTGTAGCCTACTGCTCGTTGTGCTCCCTACTTCTTGAATTTCTGTATTGTAACGAGACACACTCCTTCATAACCGAAACAAGTTCTTAGAAAACAGTTTTCCTCGAAATTTCTTCCCAGCCGATTAATGTGGAGAGGCCTTTCCTTGATGCGATAAACAATGTGTACAGTACTTGGAAACTCTACCTGCACGTTGGCTTATTATCTGATAAATGAATATTCACGGTTACCAGTGCTGTGAAAACATCAAATTGTATTTTATGAGACTGTTTACAATCCATATATTTGAATATTGCTCCTCTGCATTATCAATTCATAATACTATACATTTGATAATACGTATCATCAATATGAAGTACTTGTATATTCGAAATGCAGATGTGAGATGATGATATCAATCTTCTGGTTTGATAGGCTCCTGAATTATCGAAGTTCTACCTGAGACTTCGCACAATGCTCTTTCGATATGCATAGTACATGAGAACTGTACCGAAGTCTTTTAGATCTTAACATAGACTAATGAAATATAACTATGGTGGGCGGGAAAAAGAGTATAAGTCAAAATTTGGCAAAAAATAATAGGATAAGTCGGTTTCTCATGTAAATAGTGCATTATTTACAACCTGGCTGAATCAGTCAATCAGTCAATATGTTTCTATGCCCAATTAAAGTGAATGGGTACTAAAAGAATAAGTATCTGCCTTTTCGAATGGATATGGTACAAAAAAGATAAGTTCAGTTATACTATCAGAACCATTGAAGAATAAGTCCTTGTTCAATAGATGGCACAAAGTCATAGAAAGTGACTTATTCTATTTTGACCAACAGCTGTTGAAATCTTTGAATGCATTTTCCCACAAAACAAATTTTTTGACTTATACTGTTTTTCCCGCCCACCCAGATAAATGGATTATCTTTGATCTCAGTTTGTACCTCACAGTCGAGTTTGATTTGGTCGAACGTACAATCACGTGGAAAACCCCAAACTTCTTGATACTGTAGCTACCCAATAATCATAGATCTTTCATTAGATAAACCAGTCATTTCTATAAGTTGATTCTTGATTGTAGACATTTTCATTCGGATTATTGTAGACATTCGGGATTTTGTACAATTTGTTCAAGATAGCATTATTTGAAGATAGAAAATAAAGATTTGATAGCATTAAAGAAGATATATATATAGGAATTGTTTGAAGATGACATTTTCTCTATGAGAGGTTTTAAGTTGGAAAAAATACTGAGAACTTTGGGAGACATTAATAACGACGTTTATTTTGCTTCAGTTCTTCTGTGAATAGGTCTCCATTGAGATGATTTGCAACAACCAGGTAACAGAGACTTGCGGGATGGTGTGGAATTGTTGTTGGTGAAGAGGATTTAGGGATGGTCGAGCCGGGGGCGGGGATCGGGGGTGTGTGCCTTGGCTGCAACCACAGTCATGTGGTCGGTAACAGCTCGAGCTGCTCCAGATTGAAAGCAACAAACCAACCCGCCTTTGCAGAGGTACGCTGTAGCGAGTAACGAGCAACCAGGTAACACCAAGACAAAGAAGAGTTCAGGCGGACGGAATGTAATACTGTTCTCGGTTTCTCTGGTCCTAGTCCAGTTTACGGTTGCAGAACAAACTCTGAAAGTGAGTGGATCTAGGGTACTGTACTTCAAACTTTAGATTCTACCTGAAATTTCAATGAATGTTTGAGATAAAACTGTCAATAAGTGTTGAAATGAATGATCATGAAGTTACTGAAAAATGAATGATATTTAGTGGTAAGAAAAGAAATAATATGAGAGACCATTCAAGGAAATTATGTCTTCGTAGTCTACATCGATACTTGAAAAGGAGTTGATAAATGATGCCACTGTATCAGAAATGAGACTTAAAAAAGTCAAAGTACATTATGGTGCGGGGATGCCAACCAATTGTTCCAGTTTTTCATTAAGTACAGAAATTTACTAGTCAAATTATTGTTGAGTAGGTACTGTTTTTTTTTTACATTATGGTGCATTAAAGTACAGTACATATGGTTTTAAAGTACATTATGGTGCGGGGATGCCAACCAATTGTTCCAGTTTTTCATTAAGTACAGAAATTTACTAGTTAAATTATTGTTGAGTAGGTACTGTTTTTTTTTTTTTGTAAATTCAATTGAACCTCCAAAGTTATTGATCGTTTAAGAGAGTCAGTATTTAAAGACTTAAAAGTTTGTTAAATCCTACTATTAAGTTCAAAACCTTCACTGCAGGTTTAAAAACTTAGAAGGTGTAATAACGAATAAGAATTTACCCGCGTTTGCGCGTTTCAATCAACAAAATAACAATATAAGTCTTAACAATATTAGAATCTAATTAAAAAAAATTGGGGTATTGGCCTACGAATATTTTCATACAGAGATTGATTTTCATACATGGAAAATCCTTTTTTCAGTTAGACTCGATTCTTGTGATTAATTATGTGTTCTCACAATATAATACCATAGTAAGTTTCCATATCCTAAGAGAGGAGGATGCAGTATACAGCTCTAACAATATTACAAAAACAGAGTCTTTGTCCTTGCGACTGAGCTGAAATTACTGCACAGCTTTAAGCTTTTGGAGAGGTAAGCATCCTCGTCGAATCACTCTTCCTAACAGGAGAGAGCAGGAGAGATTTCGAGTGTATAGGAGAAAAAAGGAGAGAGTGAGAGAAAAATAAAAACAAGAGAAGGCAGAACCGAGTCGCGTGCCACAAATTATAGGGTATACCTGTGCGCTTCGGGCCTTCAGGCCGGTTCGGGTCCTCCCATCCCATTCTCATTATTTTAAAAGCTGTTAAGAAAGTTAATACTTTTATGGAACGTGCTACACGAATGACGACATCAATTTATGGCATGCAGATCAATTTGCGGGACTCTCTGACGCCATAACACCACCTGACCCCTCTCCTCACAAACCATAATGACCCTGAAAAGAGTGCTCTGGCTGACTCATTGAAGCCTTTACCTGTTATCTGGCGTCTATTTGTCCGGAGTCAACTCGACAAAGGAAGTTTGTAATTCGTTTTACTGTCGACGGTCACTCATCCCGTAAATTGAGGAACTGACGTCGGAAGAAACGTCCAACGCAGAAAGGGCGCGAATCGATCAAACAACCTTTTCTACTTCCTATTTTCCCAAATACCAGTCGCTGTTCCTTTGTGTGCAGGATCTAACTCATGAGAAATAGCGAATTGCAGTCAATTCAACCTCTTTGAAATCTATTGAATTCGAAAAAGTGAAACAATTTTCATAACAGGGATTCTGTTCTTACATTCATAGTTCCAAAGAGGAGACCATTCTTGAATATTTGTACAATAGAAATTCGGAGTATTTATAGAATTTTATTTCAATCTATATTGTATTTTATAGTTAATATGATTAGTTGTCAAGTGAATTTTATTGACAAACCAGCTATATTGTTGCTATAATACAAGCCGATGCTTTCATGAGGAACTATTCAATAACCAACAATACAATCACTTAGTATTGCAAAGATTCACTGGAAAACAAATTCAATGTTAAAATGTATTGATTTCATAGCGTGATGAATATTAGAAATTACCCCGCACGAGAATAATATTATTTCTAGATGTAACAAGAATTCCTCAGTTCCTCATTTAAATCCCCTTTAATTCATCCCAATTAATTCCCAAACAGTGGTTTATCAATATCTTCAATACAAAACAATTAAAATCAGTAAATAAGGGCCAGAGAATATATAGTGCTTAACGATGATAATGACGATCTATATTTTATCACCAATTAACTTACCACAATGAATTAAATCTGAGCATTACAGTATTAGAGGAACTGCTAGATCCGTAAATTTTTCATAAGGAGCAAAATTTTATCCTACGAAAGTATCGAAGGGAAGCGGTTGCCTTCATACGATCATGTAATAGACTCGCACCTATTACTCCAATTTTATTGGTGACCACTTTCGTTTAAGGCCAAATTCCACTTAAAATCATTCATTCAAGAGAATCAAATCGCTTCCCGGTGGTTCGAAACCAACCTAAAGCTGCAGGTCCTCTCATCTGCTCATCTCTCATCATCATCCTCCCCATTACCCACGCACAAGTTGAGAGCTTATGTGGGCATCACCTCAGAAAAAAAATCCAATCCACGCAATAGCTCTCGAAACACTAAACACTAGGTTGATGAAACGTTCATTTATTGAAAATTGAATAATATACGCCCAAAAATAAGACTATACAAGTGGTTGAGTTATGAGGTAAATCCTACAGTAGGAGAAATTGGGGGAAGGGATTGTGACTATTATGAGTATAACTGTTCAGCAAATTCAACGAAATTAGACAGAATAATGCTAGTATATTCACGAATCGACTAATGACAGTACCTACTATTAAGTCATGAACTAACATAAATGACAAAGACATCGTAAATTTTTGATGCAATGTAGGGACTGCCAGTGGTCACATTGGCAACAAAAACTGAAACGATTACGAATAGAATAAATAGCTCAGCGTTTCCATCGTAATAAGAGTTTTTGTTAATTCGTCAGCTACAGCTGGACCAATAAAGATGCAATTTATCAACGAACCAGCGTTTTCCTCCTTCTGACTTTTTCCTTGACGCGGGAAACTTCCGGTTCACAGTTAATGTCGCTGATGGTCTCCAGTCATCAATTACTCGACTCGTCCAACCTCCATGTTCCGGCGAACACGGCACACAAACCATTCATTCGGGACATTTCGAAGCGATTCTCACAACAAAACGCAATTGTTCACTTTATTGCTACTAACGTTTCAAAAAAAAAAATGATAAAGCAGCAAATGCTCAGTATCGTGTTGCGGGATGAAATTATCCTCTAAAATATCCAACACAAGAAAGGTGAGAAAATTATGAGTTTTTATAGAACATTTTACTTTGTTTTAATAGTTTTGAAATACACCCAGGAAACTGAGAGGGTCTCATACAAGTGTACACTTAAAATGTAATGGATACATGCACTGAAAGGTGAATGGATTATTTTATTATGAAAAACTTCCTGTTTTGAAATCAAAAGAATGAAGAAGTCACTTTTGATTCTTATTATTAGTGAGTTGCATAATATTCGAATAATGATAATAATAATAATAATATCAATATTACATATCAATCATACGTTCATCCTCTTTTACAACGTATTTGAATTAAATTTTCTGAATTTAATTTGAAGGAAACGGATTACTATACCATCTGCAATCTGTTCAAGATTGCAGCTTGAACAGAAAACAGATTCAAGTGTTCTATTTCAAATTATCATAAATTGTTTTGCTGCTGTTGTTACCCACATAATTTTATTACTTGTGCGTGGGTAATGAAGTGAAGAATGATACGGTGAAAAGTGTCAAACGGAACGGGAATCAAACCCGTGACCGGAGCAGCGATAGCAGACTGAACGTTGACACTCCAGCTAACTGGGCTATGAAAATATTCTGCATGAAACTTATAACATAAAATACATTTTAAATCTACTCGTCGCTGCACAATTTCATTGTCAATATACAGCATCTGACAAACGAAATTTCAGCATAATTCTATTAATTTAATCAAGAAAACTTTTTGAATAACTCATTGTATATTCTATACACTCTTTGTATTTGCTGCTCTGCATTTAAATAAATTCTATTCAATTCTATTTCCCAAATTCTATTCAAATTCATCATAATACTCATCGATAACATTGATTCCATGATAAGGTTTGAATAGGAACGGAATATTAATCAGACATAATACATCTAAATCATAATGAGTAGTTTTGGATTTCAGTTTTCAATGATATCTACACGAAGCGAATGAAAATGACGAGAATATAACAATATTCTATTCAAAATTCATCATATCGTATGATTTGAATTCGAGTTTTAGATGCGGTGAATCGCGATGAATGCAATCTACCGCAGCGCACCGTGTGTGGTGTATGAATGAGTTGAATTCAATTCAACCAGAAAGAACACCGAAATCCCACAGCGGTGATGGCGGCCGAGGTCCAATGTGCGGTTAACGCTGCTGTTTACCCAGCTTTAAATGAAATGACAGTACCACTATCTAACTCTGTACCGGCGAGGAAATATCAATTAGAAAATGAATAAAGAGCATTGAGCGCCGTTGGCCATGTAATATAAATGATAACAGTTATTACGTTATCTGCAGACCAGGGATGATCTTCCACCTGGATGCATTATTCTAGTTCAAATATCTTCATTAAACTTTGATACTGAATTGCCAAGTTCACTCGTTTTTCCAGTATCAACCAGTGAAAATAGAATGAATTAGAAAATTACTACATAACATCACAAAAGAATAAAATAACAATAACTTCTTTCTCTCAGATTAGACACGAATAAGGATGAAAACTACCTAAAACAATATTTTCTAAAAGAAGTAAAATTTTTTCAAATGTCACAAATTTCTCAGGTTACTCTGCAGGCCACATAGATCAAGAATATAATATCTCATAACAATAGTTCATGTTTCATAGAATGGATGGACTCGATATGAGAAATAAAAGTAACTGAAGTAGGCCTACTCATATAGTTTTATTACAGTGTTTATTCGAAACTTTAAACCCATACACATTCTATAAGCTTATTTTGCGATAGGTGAAAAATTCTCAGCTGACCCCAACAAAGGGTTGACTAAAACTATGATGTCAGATCAATAATCATATCTCGGATTGAAAGGAATTTAAAATTTTAATCTTGATAATGCTACAATCTGACATTTGATTATAGTAAAGTAGTCAATGAGTCACTGTCTCATCAATATTGGTTAGTGATAATGTAGTGCTCATGAATAATACTGTTACATAAAAATATTGTAAGGAACATTGTGTAGAAGTAAAGCGATCCTCATTGTTTCTAATTCGAAGCGGTATTATTTATTCTTCATTTTCGGGGCTCTCAGGATAACACAGGGATAATTCACAATTGGGCTACCCTATATTTTTTCCATTCGAAGTGCGAAACCTTTTTCCGAGTTACGGAAAGTTGTGGAGTGAGCTAAAACAGGCTATCTCCCTCACTAGCTCTCACTTTCTCTTACACACACACACTTCTTTCTCTCTTTCTACTTTTTATCATAACGAATTTAATTAATCCCTAGTTCCATCGCACTCTTTCTTCGTAACTGGGCTCTGTGGCACTTCCATGAAAGTGGAGCACACCCCAATATCCCTCACGGGAGATTCTCTTTCTCTCTGTCTCTTGGTGCCTGCCCGCCTCCCCTCTTTCTCTTCACTGGTGCGTGGAGGTCGACACTTGAGTTGTTTGCTCTGCAGGCGTTAAAACTTCTAACGTCCAAAAGGGTCCATTTTGTATTTCCATTTATGAACTTCGGTCCTCTCTCATTTAACTCTCTCACGCACTTGTTCAGTGTCTCTCTCAGCCACTCGAAACAGGCACGTCTACTAATTTAGAGCCAACTTTATTGGTAATGAAGTAACTGTTGAATATAGAACACTTTCGAAATCACAAAACAACTTCGCCATACATTGAAGTGCTCTTGTAATGTTTAGTCGCTGAGAAAAGCTTTGTCAAATCGCTCTTGAGTTGTTCCACGAACAGTTTCTTGACAATTTGATGAGCTCTACGATTACTATACAGTCATCCAATAGAGCTCTATACCTTTTTCATTTTCCACAAGGGAAACCCCTGTATAGGAAGAAACGTTAAGATCGAATAAGATGTCTGTGATGTGATTATGTGTTCAGGAATGTACAACACTGAAATCGAAAATAAGTAGCAGAAATCCTCTCGACATTATCGTCGAGTTCACTCACGAAACCCGTATTATCGCCGCAAAATTCTTTTCAGTTTAGAGATAAATGAAAAGATGAACACCCAATTCTTGATGAATGCAAAACATCTTATCCATTGACTTTATGTGAGTTGAGATGAAGTCTCCGTATTCCTCCGTATCTGCTTTCAAGCGATGAGTACCAATAGGAATGTAGAAATCTTCTCTGCGCATGACTATATTGTTAAAACGTACAACACAACTTCTTCTATGTTCCAAGTTAGCCTGGTTAGTTACAAATCCAAAAGTGGTGAGAGGACCTATTGTAATATACTGTATCTGATTTTTATGCAAAAACTAGGTGTCCCGGTGAACTTCGTATCACCCTCTTCCCCCCCCCACAAATGTCCCCCATCTTCTCCCTACAAATGTCCCCCTCTTCATGACACCCCCTAAAAAATGTCATCCCCCAAATGCCCCCCTTTATTCCCCCACAAAATGTCAACCCCCAAAAATCCCCTTCATTTCACCCTTTCTTTCCCTAAATGTCCCCCTTCATGTCACCCTCCCCACAAAAATGTCACGAAGTAAAAGTGATTAATTTAATATATTCTATCTATTTTTTATTTTATATAATCAATAATTTTTTTGTTTTAATTTATTTTATATATTTTTTCAATTTTATTATTAGAAACAATAAAACATGCATGATACGAACGATAACTCATTTTTATTATTGATGATTCTAGCGTAAAAAAATAATTAGAGTAGAAAACCTAGAGCAAAAAAAAATTGACCGTAGCGGGATTCGATCCCGCGACCTCTAGCATCAGACGCAGAGTTTTTTCCACTGAGCTACCGAGGTATTAAATGAGAGTGCTGTGTTTTCTGATCTTGAATCACAGTCATCTTTCGGTAGCCGCTTGGCCGGCAATTTCAAAACATACGTCTGTAAATGTATGATAGGTTAGGTCATTAGTTTACTAATTATTTATTAATTATAAAGGGATTTTCTTATATTTTAATACATATTATGTTAACCAGTGCTGTAAAAATTCAAACGAATCCAAAATCATCTAAATCGGTTCAGCCGTTCTCGAGTTATAAGCGAGCGTACAGACACCAACTCTCTTTTATTAATATAGATGTTTATTGAGTTAGCCCTACAACATGAGTTCTATCGAATTGTATAGCCCCATTCCAGTGGCGTCATTTCACCAAAACCTTGAGGGGGGCAAACCCCCGGGGGGGGGGGTATGGAATACCCTCCACCAAAAAGGGGGGTTCGGGGGTCCTCCTCCGGAAAATTGAGCACTTTTGAAACCAAAAAGAGGGGTTTAAGCTTATTTTAAATTTCAAATGCACTTTGAATTATAACAAAATTATGAGTAAAATTTCCTTAAATATACGTAGAAAATGAATGCAAAACGACAATTATTAGCCTATTGTCAACAGACAAAATCATAAAAACGATCATATACTTGATACCATTTCATTAGTTTAGAAAAAAATATTACATGTAGAATAAAAGAAATCGGTAATATGTATAAAAAAAAGAGATACGTATCGAGTTTAGCTGACGATGTGTTGCACAGAGGAAGAGCGAGAAAAAGGTACTTGGGAGGGAGCGAAAACGATCTTTGTCCCGGCGACCGAGTCGCTCTCGGCTAATAGGGCCGAGAATATAACGTGTTTGAAGAGTGTTAATAGTAGTTAATATAATATAATTATATATAGTTAATATAATATAATAAATTAATATTTTTTTTTTAAATTACAAGAATACAAAGATTTTTACTCTGCCGCTAAGTTTTTAACATTTCACTAGATAAAAGGCTCATTATTTTGTACATTAGCTAGTACACAATATTTTCTGTAACCCAGGAATCAGGGGGGGGGCATTTGCCCCCCCCTGCCCCACCCAAATGACGCCCCTGCCCCATTCATGAATGTATTTACAAGGACATGACGAAGTATTGTAGAGCTGTTTGATAAGTTTTTTTATGCTGGGTTGCAGCAAATGCAATCTGGATCAAAACTAAGCTAAGATAGTTTGATTATCTGATTCAAAATAGTTGGTCCCGGTTAGGTTGCACAGATGCACACTCAGAATTAGTGAATGGCGTTGTTGAAGTTGAATTGTCAAAATGGTGCGTCCATAACTATGAGGTAATCATTCGATTGACCTTTATCTGCGATTTATTTTTTTCAAAATAAGCTGAATCAAGAATTAAAAGAATTCTTTAAGAGGTTAATATTGGAAGATCTCCAAGATTCGACTCTTAAATATTATGAATCGTAGTTACACCAAAGCCAAAAAGTAGAACTAATGAATTGAAAAAAGTGGCTAGATGGATGATGAATTGGAGGAGAAATGATGTACAGTATGGACCAAAATAGTGGTGCTGGCCATATATAAGGGTGATGAGCTTTAGTAATTAATTGATGTCTCTAGTCAATTCCAGGGAAATCCACGTATCATTGTAATGCAAAGTGCTTGCTGTGTGCAATTTAATTTTTGGATCTCCTCGACACGATAAAGTGACAAGCTGACTGAGATGATATTCCTGAGATATCAAAGTCAACACATACACCGTCGCACATTCACCCTCGTTGGGAACATCAATCACATTGAGGATGTGATTAATATGGAGCAACGCTGCTTGAATGCAGAGCCCAATGCAAAATGAATATGGAGCTAAGTCGTTTCCCGATATTTAATACAACGGTAGCGCGTAAGCTGCCAAGGTAAGAGCGAGATTAGGGAGCAGTACAAAACTAGATGAGATATGTAGATGTGCAATTGCCGTTTGCAAAAAGATAACTCACACACTCGCTGTGACATAGCCACGTGCACACACAGGCACGCAAGATTTCCGGAAGCCAAACTCATAGGAATACGAAATAAGGCCACAGCTAATGCAATATGACGGGAAAATCCCGCTCTCGCGTTTCCATCTTGGTCCGTAAACCGGGATGAAGTAGCAGCCAGCAGCCATTGCTAGTGCCAGTGCCGTAAGAGGATTATCTATCATCTCCCACCCAAGTGACTGAATGCAGTCCTCTCCCCCTCACCATCCACTGCTACCCTTCATCCTACCTTCAGGCTGCTGTCTCTCAATCACTTATCTCTTAAATGGATTCCTCTCTCTCTCTCCCTCTCTTAGCTGAGACCGCAGAATATTTGGTTGAAAAGTATAGGTTCACTCAAATTGAACATTTTTCAATTTAGTTTCAAATGTGCCCAGAATGAAGTGGGATCACAATTATTTGGTTTGACGCTCTGTTGCTCAGTCGCAGTTTGATTGCAATCAATCAATTATTGATCACAATCAATCAATTAATATAGATTTCGATCAAATGAATCATATTTCATTCCATCAGATTGATGGCTTCATAGTAGACGATCAGCTGATTTTGGCTAAGTTCTCTAGCAGAAAGATGAAATTGAGGTTAGAGTTCTTTCAACATTCCGTATTTGCTCGAAGAAAGATGTCAAGAGGAAAGCACTTGATTATATAAACTCTAATTGTATTAAGATTCGTTTGGAAACAACAAAAGCAACAAAGATTTTACTGATAGAAAACAGAAACACAAAAGTGAAGACTTCGTAATGGGAGTTGTTTGAAATTTCCGGGCAAGAACCCACAATTCCTTTTATATCATTCATTAGCAGCAACGTTTCAGCAGAGAACAAACATCTATCAATTTGAAGAAACGTATATATTGACATTTAATGAATTATTAAAAAAAAGTTATATAATATTTCTCAGTTGATTCATTACAAATTACAATGATAAAATATTAAACTTTAAATCATTGGTGTGTCATCATAACGTATAATATATCAATCCATTTCTTCTGGAACAGTTGGTACTGTAAAAATTCTTGATTGCAATCAATTGATTGCGATCAAACTGCGACTGAGCAACCGAGCGTAAATCAACTACGCAATTGAGTACCTACCCAACTTGAATAACCGTTGTGTTACTCGAAAACTCTGTGTGACGAAAATCTGTATTTTTATCTAAAGATTCTTTAGAAATTTATCTTTCTCTTCAGAGACTAACTTTAAATCCATGATTCACTTTGAGGCAATTAGTTCTGTCACAAGGAGTCAAGTGATGTTATGAAATCAGTTCAATCTCAATGTTCTTATTATTAGGGAAAAGGTTTCTTCTCTCTAAATTATCATCTAAATTCCAGACATCAAAGGTTCCTTTTGTTGTTTTAAATTGCTGTTGCCTTCGTTCCCTCATAAATTCATTTTCGGATTCCCCTTCACAATCCCAGAAGAAGATTGTTCTGGAGATTCATTTTACTGAATGTCTGACTTGGAACTAGATTATGATCACATCTTTCATCACCACTTGATGCTGCTGATTCTGGATTTGCTGCTCCTAGATTATCATGGTCGAAATCATCTTATATCTTCTTTTCAAACATGTTACATCACGATCATGATCGAATATATAAATTCTAGATACAGTAGTTGAAGACTTTACTGGTTCGATTGAAATCAGAAGAATGAAGAACAGGGTTGAATTTTCCATTAGGCCCGGTAGGGCTGGGCCTATAGGCGCAAGCTCCCTGGGGACGCTCGTTCGAGAGAAAAAAAAATTGAAAAATATTTAGTAGTAGAAATAAATAGACATAACTCCACAAATTGAAATTGTAGGCCCGAGATATTCATTCAGACATGGCTCTTCAGAGCTCTTCATCGCTTGTACATTCCAAGTTCGACAACTAGTTGTCCCTTGGCATGGTGCTCAAGAACCACTCACTAGACTGATTCGTCTGACGTCTTTGTCAGAAAGTCCGATGTCCGAACAGCTGACCATTTGATTCAATGATGCTAACCTGTAACTCACTACCTCATTTAATGCAAGGTGAAATGTAGTATAGTTTAGGTGAATGAACTACAATATTGTATTACAAAAAATCTTTTCTAAATAGTAGCTCTCATGGCTAAATTATTAAATAAAACCAGAGTTATTCCCCAGTCTTTTCTTAGAACATTAACGATATTCTATCAAGGCCAGAACCATGTAACTTCATGAAAAAAAATTGCAATAATAAACTGCATTATAGAGTGGTGTTCAATCGAATAATTTATAGGTTAGATATACTTCCACATAAAGACATAAAGGGGTTTCAGGAAATAATTTTGAAAATTACTTGTAAATATATCTAGTAAAAATTGTAGAAGAATTGACAAGACCTACCAAACCAACCATATCAAACCAACATGTATGAGAAATTGGAAATTGATATCTTAGAGTTTCCAAAAAGGAAAACCTCAAATCTAATAATAGTCCACGTATCAAAGGTTACTGGAAACCGATTATTTAGCTTTGGCCTATTGGTGGAGTGTGATAGAACAAAGGAGAATTAATGAAAAGGAAAAGCGAACCGAACAGGACGATGCACCGATAAGAAGAAAATATTGAACCGGATGGGTGGGGCAGGGCTGGACGAAAAGCTGTAAACGTCACACCAGCTGTGTTTATTGGAAACAGCAGCACCATAAACCAGATACACACCACCAATACCAAGAGAGAGAAGGAGAGTGATCGTGTGTGAGACAGGGAGTGAAGAAGATGCAAAGTGTAGCTGAGAGAGTACGAGTGAGAGAGAAAGGAAAGTAGGACTAGGGGTGTGTGGAGAGAAGGAGTGAGAGATTGAGGGGATCATGAGAATGAGAGAATAGAGAAAGGGATAAACAGTGTAAAAAAGCGATAATAAAACAAGGAGATGGTTAATATGGACAAAGAAGAAGGACATGACAAAGAGTTTAGGAATAGGGATCAGGAAACATTAAAAAGAGTTATGAGTATTGGATAGATAGAGCAAGGGAGAGTAATAGAGAAGGATAGAAAATAATAGGTCTAGTTTCTATGCGGAAGAGAGAAATTGAATAAAGTTGTATTAGTGTGGGAAAGAAGACTAAAAGACCTAGTAGAAAAGCTTGTACATATACTATGAAAGAGAAAAAACATAATACAGTATAATATTATTGATGTTTCATAATGTTATTCTAATAACACACTATATTAGTGCGTCTGAGAGCACGGACAATTCTATCAATAGAATAAGTAGTATTATTGTCTATGGTGAGGGGCATGGTGAAAAACGTATGCTTCTTATCACTGTCGTTAAACTTGATCTCTAAAAAATGATGGAAATAGGAATGGTGTTCATATTAAATAGAGAAAGAGAATAATCTCAGTGAGGGAGTAGAGAGTGAGAAGCCTAGTTTCTTTTTCGGCTAGACTGGCTTCTTTCGAAAAATTTCGTCTCCCAGTGAAAAGCCTTTGCTCCATTTCTGCACTATGCTACATTTCTAACTATACTGACGTAGAATTTTGACAGAACTCCTCAGACAGAATTCAGCCCAGGCTATTCACTATTGGTTCCCAACATTCAGTGTCGGAAAAACGCGGCAAGCATTGCCTACGCATAGACTAACTGTCAAAAAGACCAACCCTTCGCTATCATGTAGCGAGAGCGTTGAACAGACGATCCAACATGATCGTCATTTTCTTCCGAACGATTCCGTTTCTGCCGTCTCCCATCCACTGTGACTCTTGCCAGCAGCAGCAGTCCATGTAACAGTATTTCTCCCAGGAACGACTTTCCTACCGAGACACAGACAACCCCCCTACCCCACCAACACCCTCTGTCCGGTGTAATAATCTTCACTGCCTGCTTTCGCCTTCACTTCTATTCCAAAACAGGATTAAGTTGGAAGATGTTTTCATCGCTATAGAGACCTCTCAACCCCTCACTTCCCCCCCCCTCCAATCCGCCACAACCCTACCAACCGAGATCTTATTATTTTTGCCGCTCTTCCCATTTAGTCTATGTTCATCAGTTGTTCCTCCAATTTCGTAGTATCCTTATTCTCATCCTTCTCATCTTCTCTCTATTCTACGTTGACAATTTCCTCCCACTCAATCTATTTTCTCCCACCTATCTATTCCTCTTCATCTATTTCTTTCCTCCATTCCATTGAATAACTCTCAATCCACGTCCTCCACAGTTAGTATCTTTATCACTCAATAGCAGAGGCTTTGTTTTTCGACTGTTTATGTTCCAGTCATTGACGTGGAAATTTTTAATCTGCTCGCCTTCTCTTCCTCCTCGATGTTCGAGTTCTTAATCTCTTGCCCTTTATTATCTGATCGTTGCTGCAGTTTTATTCTAATATCCAGTCAAGAGTGCTCTTTCAATCTCGAAAACAAAAGTCAAACTTAATAACTGTGTTCAATTTAGAGTATTCATCAAGTTACAACACTTTCTTTTCAACCATCAAGTTGTTTTCTTGCAATTCATAATGGAACAGAAGTGGGGAGAACAGAATCTATATTAATAAAAGAGAGTTGGTGTCTGTACGCTCGCTTATAACTGGAGAACGGCTGTACCGATTTAGATGATTTTGGATTAGTTTGAATTGTTAAAGCACTGGTTAACATAATATGTATTAAAATATAAGAAAATCCTTTTATAATTAATAAATAATTAGTAAATTAATGACCTAACCTATCAAACATGACATCCATTCTGATCCAGTCCGAACAATAATGCTTCTATAAAATCGATGTCGGCTATAGTTGAAGATGCTGCAATATAGGTCTTCAAGAGAAGACTTCGGTGGTCTATTGGATAGCGACTCTGCCTTCCACGCAGAAATCTCGGGTTCGATTCCGAGACTGGTGAAATTTTTTTGACAACTTTCAGCATTGATTAATATTGATTATTAGCCACTCGCTTTAAAAATTAGTATATTGCAGATTTCTTTCAATTTTCCATCAATAAAGCGAGTGAATATAGATATTTTTACTTCGTGACATTTTTTCGTGAGGGGTGATATGAAGGGGAAATTTGGGGAAGAGGGGGGGTGACATGAAGGGGGTATTTGAGGGTGACATGAAGGGAGACATTTGGGGGGTGAAATTTTTTGGAGGGGGGAGGTTACATGAAGGGGGCCAATTGGGGGAAGAGGGGGGTGACATTTGGTGGGAAAGAGGGGGTTGACATGAAGGGGGATTTGTAGGGGAATGAAGGGGGGCATTTGGGGGGTGACATTTTTGGGGGTGGCATGAAGGGGGAACATTTTGGATGGGGGGGGGGGAAGAGGGTGATACGAAGTTCGCCGGGACAGCTAGTATATTAATAAAGGAGAGTTGGTGTCTGTACGCTCGCTTATAAATCGAGAACGGCTGAACCGATTTAGATGATTTTGGATTAGTTTGAATTATTACAGCACTGGTTAACATAATATCTATTAAAATATAAGAAAATCCTTTTATAATTAATAAATAATTAGTAAATTAATGACCTAACCTATAAAGCATTCTGCAGACCTACGACGTTTCAAACTTGCGGCCGAGCGTCTACCGAAAAACGGAAAGATGATCTGTTTCAAGATCAGGAAAATCAGCTCTCTCACCCTAAGCCTCTGTAGCGCAGTGCATAAACGTCTGCGAGTGAAACTAGACGATTCGGGTTCAATTCCCGCTCCGGACTATTTCTTTTTGCAATAGGTTTTCTACTCTAATTATTTTTTTACGCTAGAATCATCAATATGAATGAGTTAGAATGAGTTATCGTTCGTATCATACATGTTTTATTGTTTCTAATAATAAAATGGAAGAACGGAAATAAAATTTGAAAAAAAATAAAATAAATTGAAATAAAAAAAATTAAAAATAAATAAATATGAAAAAAATTCTTTCTTTTGATTAGAATAGGACTGATAAATAATTGAAGAACGGAAATAAAATTTAAAAACAAATAAAATAAATTAAAATAAAAAAAATATTAAAAAGAAATAAATAAGTAAGTATAAAAAAATAATTGGCGCGAAGAAGGGGGTGACATTTGATGGGAAAGAGGGGGTTGACATGAAAAGGGATATGAGGTGACATTTGGGGGGGGAATGGAGGGGGGCATTTGTGGGATGACATTTTTTGGGGGGTGGCATGAAGGGGGGACATTTGTGGGGAGAAGAGGGGGGAAATTTGGGGGGGGGGAAGAGTGCGATACGAAGTTCGCCGGGACAGCTTGTATTAAATAACTTACACTTGCATGTTTAACATGCAAGCTAGTCAAGATGAGATCTCTCTGAATTAGGCTTGTTCCTTGTAATCAACTCATTTCAATCCTGAAAATTTAACTTTGGAATTATGAAACTATATTCACTTGGAAACTGACCTAGAACAATTAATTATTGTTGTACTTCGATTCTAAATTCTTACCCTTGAAAACTGAAAAACTACAAAAATATCAAGTACTTTCCTAGCTCTATGAGCTTGAATATAGCTTCTATCAAACTCATATAAATATATAGAATATAGCTTCACAAGTTATTTTCTTTTCCTTCCTGTTTCAAGATTTTCAACTCATTGTACTCTCTATAATTATCTTTATGTGCAAATTCAATCCAAACCTTCTTCACTCAATTTTCAAGATAAAAAAAATATTTTCTTGGAGTTTTACAGTGTGTACCATGTTAGATGATCTATGTGAGTTGATAGCCCCAAACATTTTGTATTTTTTTTTTAATGCTTTCAATCTTTTTTGACAAAATTGTTCCCTTCAATCTTAGATTATTTATTGAAGTTTGAGTAATTGTAAACCATATAACTCGTTCTCAATTTCTATCTATCTCTTAAAGGACCGAGTAAAATTGAGTCACTGATGGTGACTGGTGTGAAAACGTAATTGACTGTTGGTGAACAGGTGCTATACTCAACAGTAAATCACTACATACATTCTAGAAGGTGAATATCCTTTTTTCTTGCCCCTCCTGGTTCACGGCTTTTGTGGAAGTAGGTGACGAACACTTTGGGGTCCGTTCCTTTGTCACACTCTTTCTCCACTGCTGTGCGCGCCACTCCATCACCTTACACTTCATTTGCTCTTCTCCCGTCTTCCATCCTCTTCGTCTTCCTTATCCTCAACCTCCTTCCGTTGTCTTGGTTCTTTGTGCGCAGCGGAGATAAGAACGCCGGCTCTTGTGTCTACGCCGGCTGGTGTAGTCAGATTAGAGAAGAGGCAATCATCAGTCAAAGGAGGAAATGAATGGGCGTGGGAGGGGGAAAACGAAGTGGGGAGGTGAGAGGGGGGTATGATGAGGTGTGAGGATGCTCAGGAACGGAATCGGACGACGCAATTGCCGCTTGATGTGTCTGTCTCTCTGAACTGCGAAGAGAGTGACTGTTTGCTGGCGCAACCAAGCGCGCTTCCTGCCCTGTGGACTCCACCCTGTACTCTACTGACACTGCCTTGACTGACAATTGATGAAGTATCTTGTTGCAGTAAGAAGTACACTGATTCCAATTGAGATTCTAGTTCAAAGTACTTGTATGTATTGAAGTGAATTATTTCGTGTAGTTTTGAGAGGAGAAGAAGTCTCAAAAGTGATTGTACTTGATCCAATATTGATCGAACAATTTTATTTTTTTTTTTTTTTGAGGGTGATGCCCACATGAGCTCTAGGCTTGTGCGTGGGTAATGAGAGGGGTGATGATGAGAGATGACGACTGTTTTTAGGCAGTTGGGACCGACGGCTTTTCGTCTCCTCCGAAAGACGGGAGTGGCCGTTTCTGCCAAAATCCGTTCCGGCAACTGTATTCGATCTTGGAACCTTTGGATTATCAGACTGGCGCTTATCGCCCTCGGCTACGGACCACTCCAATTATTTTGGTAATGGTAAGAAAATATAAATGTCAAGCAAGCCTAATGATGAAGACCTCAGACATTTTCTGATTGGGATAATAAGGAAAAGAAATAAAGTGCTTGTGAATATGTTAGTACATCGAAGTGTGTATGAGTGAGGTGAAGAATAATGCATGAAAAAATGCTAGACAGTATCTGGAATGAAACCCGTGACCGCTGCAGCGATAGCAGTCTGAGGTGTGACTTTCCAGCCATATAGAAGAGGAAGAATTATTAAGCAAGAAGGGGAAGAAACAGTTGAGAATGAGCCTTTTATGCATGAATGAACATGATAATGGTATCAAATTGTTCAGATAGAACTGAGAGGTGGTTATCGTTGCCCTTAATATAATTATTAAATTACCCACGCACAAGCTTATGTACTTCACAAAAAAAAAATATCATGAATTAGAAAAATCAATTAATAAGTATGTGAACTTATACTGTCATTATAGAGGAGTTGGAGAAATCATTATTTTTGATACGACAACCAATCTTCTGAATGCTTTTAGCTTTGCCTCCTCTCTAACGCTCCTTCACTATCTCTTGATAGATGAACCCCGATTTTTTTATAAGTAGCCTGATGATCAACTCCACTAATTTGAAATCTCGTTATTCCTAGATTGCTGTGGAACATGTAGCTTAGAGAGGAAAAATAGCAGTGCATGCATATTGGTTGGGTAGGTTTTAAGTTAACATCTCCTTGTTAATTATGTTATCTTTTTTACTATACTGAAAAATTGAATTATCAAAACAATTTGATATAATTCGGCCTCCAAATTTATTGGTTAAGAAATACGTTTAAATGCAACATTTCTTTCTCTCGAGCTTAGTTCACTTTTGACTCGATCAACAACCATAATATTATTATAATTTAGTGAAAGACATTTTCACACCATTTAATCCGTGACTTTTCTTGATTTTGTTATAATAGTGATCATGTTATCAATTGGGATGTGCTTGGGTGTAGGCCTAATCATGATTATCAAGAGTGATTATTCAATTAACTCATTGGAGTCAGTCATCTTTAATTCATTATTAGCACAGAATTCAAAAGAGTAGAAGGCTCGATTATTACTGGGAGAGTGAAGATATGCTCAACTCCTCATGTGACTGCTTTTGATTGGACTACTCTAACTCAGATTGCCAATTTGAATCCAAGATTGTTCACGTTCAGTCATACCCGAGATTAACATTCCGTAGCTCAAGTTCCCGAATACTATACCTCGTATATCACTTGATACACCAGAAGCGCTGATTACTTGATCAAATGATCATGTAGGCCTACTTACCAACTTACCGAATCCATTATTTGATCACATCAAATATGTTCCAACAGGATACAGTAACAGCTCAACTATGATGATATTGTCCATTTGAAGTAAGATAAGCACAAACCTGATCTCATAACAGATTAATATTCGATAAGCAAATAAAGCAAACGCAGTTAGTAAGCATAAATGACTCGTTAGTTGGAATAATTTATTAGCAAGCCATTTGTGCTCTGATACATGGTTAATTTCAATCACTGAATATATTTTAAAATATGTATATATTATTATTATTAATCGAAATAAATTTACTGAAATATTTCAAATCTATATACAATCAATTAACCACAGCGAAAAATCCTGATTATGATACTTTTAAACCAACCAAAAAGTACTTCATCATGATCATAGTACTTCAATATGCGGAAAATGTGTAAGATTCAAATCACTTTAATCAAATTCATTTCTAATCAAAATCTTCATGCAAACTGAAACTTGTATCGATTTTTCCACAACCCTCATCGATCAGACTTTGAAAAGTGCCTGCCATTTTCAAATTTATATTTTTAACCGTTTTTTACAGCTTCAGTACAACCTGGATTTTTTTTGCTTTCATACTTCGAGTGTTTGTGTGTTGGCTTTTATGATTCTGACAGGTTGGAAATTTATGATCGCCGAACAATCAAATTGAAAATCAAAACGCATATTATGATTCATTACCTTCAACCCTCACGAATTTTCAGATCATATATTATAAAGAATATAGTATGATTGAAAGTTTATCATTGTGACTAATTCCATCCCACAACTCAAAATAATGCAATTGGCAGATAATTTATACATATGAATTCCGACATTTTGCAATTTATCTTTTCTTTTCAATATTGTTTCACGATATGTCTAAAGCATTTCTGTTGCATGGAAATTGGAAATATTTGTGAGGTGAGCATGATGATTTTCACCTTCGTAACCCAGCACGTTTTAGTGGCTGTTAGCTGTGATGTTAGAGGTGCAAACTAAACTGGAGGAGCCACAAGGTAGCTGGGGACTGAGAAACGAGGAAGACGCTACTTTGCACGGTAAGGTGGAAATGGAAGGGACTGGTTGACTCGTGATAAGACCAAGGTCATGATCGTACAAGATGGAAGATGGAAGAGGCAGCCTAGAAGCGACAGGCAGGCCTATAGAGCGGCCCGGGCACGGAAGATGCACTCAACAGGTTGGCTGCTGGCTGCTCCATCCTCCACCCATCGACTCTAATTCTATTTCCGTTGTGACGCAACTCGCCCGGAAAACTAATACTCCGCTCCGCCTCTCCTGGCCACCGCTCTCTGTACAAAGACTCGCTTCTCTTACAATATTCGGAAAAAGCCTCTCTCTCGCACGACCTTTGCCCTTCAACATTTTTGCTCCCTTTCCCCATACGGTCCCTTTGAATTACGATCGGAAAGCCCTTGTTTTAGTTCTTTGTCAGTCGATTCACAAGGATTCTTTCCGTGACAAATATAATCCAAAGCCCGTTATTGCAATCTATTCTTCAAATCTCTTTTGGAACGATTCGAGGGCTTTTTTTTCTGATATCGTCCGATAAAATGTGTCTTCGCTGCTTCTAATCATCTTCAAATACATTGCTCATAGTCCTTTATGATTTAATCCTCTTTTACTCGTGTAGCTTAGTGTCAAATTAAAAAAAGGAGCAATACAATACTCCAAAAATCCGAATCTTCTACGATTTCTTTCGATTCGCTGATTCTAATTAAATAAAGTAGTGATCGACTATCTTATCATAATATTCACGTGATATAGATAATACATGTAATATGTAATAAAGAGCGGAATTTTCATAAGGTTTCGAAAATATTAATTATTTATCTTTGAGATGATAAGGGGTTTCTTAGCTGACATGAAAATAGCTTATCTTTAAACAACACTAGGGAGGTGAAGCCAAAAACAAGTTTGAGATGGAATTTTCTATTCTCATTCAATGATTACTGTTACTCCAATTATCAATATTACTTTCAAGGTTAATCTTTCTTATATCTGATTGTTGAAAATGGGATCAATTCCACATTCCCCGATCCACGTAATTGAAATAAAGCTCTCTATTGAAACACTCCACACTTTATTGGAGTGCAATCCAGGAAGTTCAATTGATTTTCACAGTCGTACTATATTGTAATTGTGTTTTTTTCATTCTTTCAGTGATTGGAAATTGATTCACTGATTGAATAATATGGAATTATAAAAATAATCTATTATCCACTTGAATGATTCATATTCATACAGTGAGATTAAATGGAACTGAATTTCATAAATGTATTTTTGAATAATATTCAAGATAGGGGAACAAATTGAATTGTAAACCGTATAAGAGCAGCCTAGTCAGTGAAATTCGCATTTTCATGGCATCTCGCACTGTGAAACTCCTATCAATTTCCTCCAGTGTGGAAAGCATGTTCCCTCCTCTCTTCCTTCATTTCTCTCTTTCTCATGCCACAAGTTGGCCGCTCCTAATATCATCCCACCGACCCTTTAACGTCGTCTATCTCTATGCCTTTCTTCGTCAAGCCCTTCTGTTGTGTTACAAAGAGGAAAAACAATTACCCTTTTTAAGGTGAATCTGTTATCTCACGCAGCCCTTCACGAATAACGCCCCTCTCCTCCCCTCCCCTCCTTCTCGTTTTCTTTCTACCTCCGTTGAATAGGAACAAAAACAAAGAAAACCCCACATTTTCTCCAACCTGTGATGAAAAATGGCTGCTTCACATTGCTTGCGCCGACAGCGATGACATATCCTCATTTTGAATTGTCAACACTTCATCTCATCTCCGCTTCAAAATAACTAATAGTGAAATCGTGCATTAAACTTCTGCAGGAGTTCACTCACCCGCACGATCACTTAATTCAAATTTCTTTGAATTATTTTCCAATATTGAAAACCATTTCAATGTTACCGTATTTATTTTTCATTCTATTCATGTTGATCAATTGTTACTGGAAATATAATTATGTTGATACACTTGAATGATATCATTATCACTTTGGACTTTGGATTACATAGTGCATACTTTGTGCTTTGATTATATTGTTTTGTATCGTATTCATTGAGAAATAAACATTAATTAATTTATTAATTTATACTGATAAATAGTAACAGATTGAACCAATGAACATCCTTCGCATTAGCAATCGACCATCAAATCATATCAGTTTGATATCATAATTATAAGATAAGAAATTCAGATTTTATAAACCTGTGAATAAGAAAATGTGCCCTTCAGTTTTCAAGGCAATTGCCCTCCAATCATACAACAATCATGAAAGGATAAATTGAATATTTTCGTGTCTTTAAATTTCTACTTCTTACTACCTTCAGACACAGAAAAGGATAGTTTTACTATTCAATTATCTCTGCTTTAGGGCAGTGGAATTTGCAAATTTTGGCAATTGAAATGCTAATATCATGCCTCATTTACACAGTATCATGATTATTTTGTGCCTCATCAATATAACAGAGTGAGTCTTATACCTCTTCAGTTGTTGTAGAATAATCATGATGTCCAGTACTTGTAAACAGTAGCTTTTGCGACACATAACCAACCCCACCTCCCCTTATAATATAACCCACTCACCTGAGTTGATTCGAAATTCAATAGCTGCAAGATGGTCTGACCGACTATTGTAGTAGGAAGTACCATTCATTTGGTTGGTCTATGTTTACAGTGAGATGCATGTACCGCGAAACGTTTTCTCTAGAATTCAGTAGACAAAATTTAGGCTATATTGTACTGAAATATTTCATGCCAAATTGATGTGATAGTCATTAGTCAATGCTGTAATATCATTTCAAAATTGTTACAATGCTTTTTGATTCGATGAGTTTGAATGAATCTGGAGGTAGAGTGGATTTTACGTGATTCTTGGCCATTTTTATCGCAATATTGTTTTTGAAAAGCTCGAATAGTACAGAGCAATATTTCATTGCTAGTGCTGACATGTCGGAAAATGAATGATCGTTATTGTTGGGGCGCGTTCGATGAGCGCCGTTGACATTTGACAATTGAAATGTAATCAAGTGTGTTCTTTTAGTTGCTCGGCACGATTTCACAGCGCATTGCCGCGTGACAAAAAGCGGCTTGATTAGTTCGAAATCAACGAATTGTTACTAACTGAGTTGAATGCTATCTGGTGACGACAACAGGCAAGAACTGAGAAGGGTTGTTGCGTGAGAGAGGTTGATAAAGAGTGAGAGAGAGACTGGCAAAGAGAGAGAAAAGTCATTATGAGGACAATCCTATTTCTGGCGTTGCGTTGGGAGGAATGATCGGATTGCGAAACAGGTGAGAGTTGACAGGAGTGGTGGGGGGTAAATGCTATCCCAGTGAGCTCCCGGTCGGCTGGAAATTATCGGTTTCAACCCCCCCCCCTCCGCCTTACAAATACCAACTCTTCCAATTCGCACCGCAAGGAATATCGTTCGGTGTGAACTCAGGTGCTTGTGCTGTATAAATCGGAACACACCAGCCTCGTCGAAAACTGATGAAACTCCAATTCGAGGAGAAGTGAAGGCTACTACAAAAGTGTGTTAATTATCAGGAAATTCCAACTTCAACTTGGATCACATTCAGAGTTTATCTCCTTAACTTGGGCAATGGGCTCGAGTAGATAACTTTCTTTGTCTAAACTAGTTGTTATCACAAACTTCTCTGAAAGTTTGGGCAAAACCAGATGAGGAGCTACTTCAAGTTTTTACAAGAATTAAACTCGTTGCTCATTATAATAGGACAGTGTTAGGAAAAGGAAAGTTGATAGATGTGGAACCAATTTTCCACTTTCATAATATTCAGTGTAGTGGATTTCCCTTTTCAATACCACATCTTCCAATTATTCAGATTTCTTGTATTTATTTTATCTGAATATTGTATTGTTTGTATTTGTCTGTATGTGTAAATGATGAATAAAGTAATTTTAATGTTGACAAGTAATTCTAATGTTGAGTTTCGATTTTTTTCAGCCTTGGACTGACTGGGGCTCGTTTATTTCCTACATTCATTGGGTTGAAAGTTATGATGAACATGAAAACAAGACAGGTATGTCACAAGAGTAAGATTATTAATTTTTTTTTGCAATCAAGGTTTCAGCAGAATTTAATAACAAGACAGTATCTTGCCTGCGGTTTCAGTAATAATTTAATAGAAATGCTGCATTATTTGGGCCCTAGGATAGTGAAGTCTCAACAAAGCAAATTGAATTGTTAGCAAGACTTCTTAGCAAGTAAGATGTATAGATGTATTTATATTCTATAATTCAGAAAATTCATATTTCTAAGGAGATGAATGGAAATTTGTCAGCTCTCACTCCAAAGATGGTGTACTGAATAACTGTCATTGAATACAACGTATTATATACGGTTCAGGGTTTGTAACAGGAAATAGAGAGAATAATATAAATTTTATCTTAATCAGTATATACCAGCCTTGTTGATAAAATCAATGGGCATCAAAATGTTATCAGATCTATAACATGCTAACCCGAGCTACTATGAGACTAAGAGAGTTCTTTCTATCAAATATAGATTGAATTGATGCCATCATCAGTTAAAAAACTTGACCGAGAATTAAATTATTCAACACGGTACACGGATGTTCTATAGTATAATAACAGTGTGCCATTTAATGACACATTTTTGAAGCAAGAGTTATCAAACTGATCCGATAGTTATTTGATGGTCTTGGCTTATAACCACTAATACTTATATGTGATAATAAAAAGGAAAAAAGAATATCGGAGAGAACCAGGGCTGGTTAGTAATCGAACTTTCATCCAGCTCTTCCTACATTAGCCACAACACAGTACATATATTGCCAATTTTCAAACGACCGCAAGAAAACTCTGGGTTTTCTCTTGAAAAACACAGCAAAGAGGAGAGCCGAGTAGGACTTGGGCGTTGAATTAACATGGAGTCTGAACTACTCATCAGATGGGGTTTCCAAAAAATTCACTCCGCCAAAAAAATAACGATCTGTAAATTACTTTTGCTGACCTTTTACGGCTACTCTCTTTCTCTCTCTTACTCTCTTTATCGACTCCCATTTCACAACTCCCATTAGTGGAAATATATGACTTTAATAAGTAGAATTGAGGCGAATACTGTTGAGGCTTTCCCACCACCTATTTCCAAGATGAGGAATTCCTCACGAATAATCGCTCCCTTCATCATCTCCACGCCTCGAGTCCATTATCATAAACTCTCAATCTCTACTCCTTGATACGGAACAAAGTTGTGATAATCTCCAACACACTCCCTCTCTCACTCTCTCTCTCTCTTTCACGCTCAATCTCATTCTCTCCACTTCTCTCCTTCTCTTTATTAATGGCTTTTGAAGATCCCCCACCTCGTGTAACACTGCTTGTTGAACGTGATCAAGATCATTAAACGGATTATCGATAAGCGATTCTATGTTAAATCACTATTGAGAGAAACAAAGAGATTTTTACATCGTTTGTGAATGAATGCCAAATTTATAAAGATCTTCTGCATTAACAAGCTCTTGTATGTCATCAGTGGGGTTCAATCAATCAATTTTATTAATTATCAAACGCCCTTCAATATTAAAAATATTCTCAACTAGTTTTCTCGGCCAGTTCATCATTTATCAATAACAAGCTGTCCCGGCGAACTTCGTATCGCACTCTTCCCCCCCCCCCCAAATGTCCCCCCTCTTCTCGCCACAAATGTCCCCCCTTCATGCCACCCCCAAAAAAATGTCATCCCACAAATGCCCTCCATTCCCCAAATGTCACCCCACATATCCTCTTCATGTCAACCCCTCTTTCCCATCAAATGTCACCCCTCCTACCACCAATTATTTTTTTTATATTTATTTATTTAATTCTTTCGGTTCAATTTTTTTTTAGCCTATATTTTTAAATTTTATTCCCGTTCTTCAATTTTTATCAGTCCTATTCTAATTAAAAGAATTTTTTTCATATTTATTAATTTATTTTAAATTTTTTCATTTTAATTGATTTTATTTTTTATTTTTTTTTTATTTCCGTTCTTCAATTTTTTATCAGTCCTATTCTAATTAAAAGATTTTTTTTCATATTTATTTCTTTCTTTTTAATTTTTTTATTTTAATTTATTTTATTTATTTTTTAATTTTATTTCCGTTCTTCAATTTTATTATTAGAAACAATAAAACATGCATGATACGAACGATAACTCATTCTTAATATTGATGATTGTAGCGTAAAAAATAATTAAGAGTAGAAAACCTAGAGCAAAAAAAGCGGTCCAGAGCGGGGTTTGAACCCGCAACCTCTTGGTTATCAAGCAGAGACTCTTGCACTGAGCCACGGAGACTTAGGATATGCTTGCTAATTTATCTATCTTGAATTGCGATCATCTTTCCGTTGTACGTACACGTTCGTGCCGGCAAGTTTGAACGTAGCTCTGTTTAATATTTGATAGGTTATGTCATTAATGTAATAACTATTTATTAATTATAAAGGGATTTTCTTATATTTTAATACATATTATGTTAACCAGTGATGTAAAAATTCAAACGAATCCAAAATCATCTAAATCGGTTCAGCCGTTCTCGAGTTATAAGCGAGCGTACAGACACCAACTCTCTTTTATTAATATAGATAGAAGATTAATAAATGATAGTTCATCATTTATAAATTTTCTTCAAGATGTAACAAAAATATTACAAACACTTTCATATATTCATGGTTCAACCTTGGTAGTACAGCTACCAGGATAGCATTTCAAGATAGTATTTTTTTCAATTACACAGTTTCTTCATACTTTTTCCAGATTCCCTTGTATTCTGAAAATTATTTTTCCCTATTTGGATATTGAATATTAAATGTTAAAAGGAATACGTATGTTATGCTCATAGTATACGAGCATATTCCCGAAGGCTGTTCTCCTCACCTTATGCAAAGTACAAACTTTTGTTCGGCTGTTTTTTTGTCAAGAAAACGGTATTAGGACTTGTGTCCGGCAAGAAAGCTCGAAATTCCCACGAGGAAGTCGGCTTGTACTGTAGTTGTGCCTTGCTTTGAACTGGCTACGAGTTGAATCAGAAGAAGAATAAGAAGAGGAAGAGGAAGAGAGGTCACAGAGCAACCGAACAGTGACGAGCCAAGATCGGGAGCGTGATAAATATTGTGCAACAAGGACGGATGCAGAGAGAGATGCAGTGAGACAAAGAAAAGTCGTGAGAGCACCGACTTTCGTCCACCTTCACTTGTCTTGGAAGTCTTTATCTTGTGTTGAACAACGAAAGGTAACAAACAAGCAAACGTTGCCACAAGAGAAGGATGAATAAAAAATAGGCTGGAACAGAAGAACGAGACGTGCCTGGTTGTCACATAATGTATTCACAAAAGTTTTGATGTCGAGTCATCATTCCTTACATCGTCTCTTCACTTCTCATTCACCTTTTACTCCTCTTCTGCCCCCTCATCTACATCGTTTTGCCGCTATGTGGTTGTTGCTGCTATTGTCAGCTGAAATTTTGGTAATTTACGAATAGAAGAGACAGCGTCGAAATGACGACTCCAGTCGACTCTCTTACAATGTGCGCCTCCCACAACGCAACCTGGACTAACAAAACCAAACCAAGACGGATATTTCACATTTCGAATGAATAGCGCTGCACTGCGGATGTGAAGTATCTGGAAAGGAAAGATTCCGACGACACAGTTCACTTACCCACGGAATGAACTTATCTTTCATTCCATTTGACGAAACTACGTGAACTAGTTTGAACAGATCAAACTCTTTTGTGTCAAGAAGCATACTGATTCGTTCATCTTTATTCTATCCATATTATTATGGATAGATATTTTGCAGAACGATGGATGAAGCTATGAAATAAATTTCAAACATAATAATAATAAATAAATAATAAATAATAATTTTATTTCCTTTTCAAAACTAAAAACCTAAGAATACATTACTAAAATTGACTACAAAAATATAAAAAGAAACATATAATTTTTATCAAGAAAAAAACTTCATGGAAATTAACCCACTCAACTGTGGAATTCCATGTACTAGAGTGGGTGGAGAGAAACAGTAATAATAAAAAGCTAATGACAATGCCCTAATACATCACATTAATCTTTGTTAATGTGCTCATCTTTCAAAACGATTTCCATCCAACCATTATTTCTTTAATATTCCCCCATTCCATTTTTTATAGAAATCTTCAGTATACAAAAAAGATCCTCTTTACAACTCTTGAAAAGGATCATAATGCGATAAATTCAATTTAATTTTCAATTATTCAATATTTTTTTTTTTTTTTTAATTTACATTATATATTATAATATTATTACAATACAATATTTCTGACCAATATTGCTATGTAATTCAAATCAAGCTCGATAATCGCTTAGTACATAATTCAAATTGAAGTTTGAACGCTGCCAATAACATATATTTGGCTCTGATTGGCATTCATATTATATTATCATTCAAGTTCAACTGCAGGGACTAATAGAGAATCCACGCCTCAACTAAGTATACAATTCTGAGATAGATCATGAGATTTCCAGTACTTCAATTTCAGGCTCATCTCCAGAACTGATAATCTAATAAGAAGTGAATTGTCGCATTTGTTGTTATGGTGGGCACTATTCAAGAGGCCTGGTACATTTCATCACTGGCAGGCATTGACATCCACAATACGAATTAGCGTTCCGACGCGCATGGGCGGACGGTCGGCAAATGGAATTTCATTTTCATGTTAAATAGCGCAGTGAGAATGGACCAAGATAAAATTGCAAGAGCATTTGTATTCGGCACGAATATTAAATTTCAGATGCGATGTGAATAAACGTAATGGGCGACGGACGGAGAGCGGAAGAAGAAAGGTAGTTGAAAAGACTGCTGACGGGACGAGTGGGTGCGGGTGGGCAGGAAGGGGTTGTGGAGGGGTGGTGGCACACTGGATTACGGCGGTGGCGTTGGGCCGGTGGCGTAAGCGGCGTTATTTCCCAGAAGGCTCTTTACTGGAGCCTGCCGTGAATGCTGAAGACGTCGGGGACAGCAGCCGGCACCAAAAGTCTCTTTCTCGGGACCCAGCATCAGCCGTTTAAACGATCGACCTGCCCTCTCCGGTTTGGATGCACGTTTCTTCTTATAAATCAATTCAAATAGTTGTGTCATCTCTCATAAGGTGGACTGCACTGCACAATAACGCTTCGCTTATTTATTTTATTTTTCCAGGTAAATCATATTCTTGGTGAGAAGTTGTGTAATCAATTAAATTCTTGGAGATTATTTGTTTGAAATTGGGTTGTGATTACGCAATATTTAATTACTCAACTACGAGCAAGGGTCTTATTTTAAGTATATTAGAAATATTCAAAGACTGTGGGTTTTATTCCAAAATACATATTTATTTTCATGACATAAGTTTGATTAGTTATAAGTGTTAGTATAATCGATAAGTGATATATTCATACACCTTTATCGATTACTGTCACTTAATTCTTTCCTGTATGCTGGAACAAATTTATGGGGAAAATATTCTTCGCTTCAATTTAGTTTTTATTGAAATAGTAATTATTATTGAAAACTGAAGAGTGAATAGATTCACACTATATTCATGGGGACTTTTTTTCAAATATTGTTTTGAAACTTTTTCAACTGTTTAATATAAATTTACACGTTGAAAGAAGTCTTATTATAAATTGCGTTCTAATGCCTTTGGATAAATCTACTTTTCTTCTCTAGTGAACCTACTCTCACCATTTAATTACTATCATGAGATCATGTGTAGCTATTCCCTCAAAGGTGGATTTTGAGAGTATTCCAGATTTATTTTGCTTCTGAGCAGATATGGTTTAGACTGGGTATGGTATAAGGTATTAAAGTATTATTCATGAATAGCGCTTGATAGAGGAGTGAGATACGAGCTACAATAAGCAAGGGTGGGAGAAGAGACCTAACAGAAAATACACCATATTCTTCGCCACCTAGTGAACATGCTGTTACATGTGTGTTGTGCTATATACACGCGTGTAAACGTGTGGAAAGTGAATGGCTTTGCCAACCCCTTCAGTGGAGAATATTCTCCTCCAAATTACTGTTTTAATGTTCTCCGCATTTGCTCCATGCTGTTTCATTTCAGAAAACTTCGATTCCCCAGTACCATAATGTCCCTCCCAAAAAGGTGCTATTCCATTTTCGGTTTCAATTCAAATGCAAAAACAATTTTTTCACAAAAATTGATAATAATAATTGAAGACTTACAACGAATCGCTGAAAGATTTTGAATGAATTTTCTTATTAATGAAAATTTTTGATATTGTTTCTATTAATGATTAAAAGTTGATATTGTAATAGATTCAACATTATTGAACAATAGCGAATTACAATAGTTGTGAGAACAACAAACTTATTTTAATTCTGTCTGATGACATTGTTGAGGAAATATCTAATCTGAGAAACTTATGTAGTTTGGTTTGAGACTTGTGGTTCATCATTATACTTCGGTTTCACACTTATACACTGTACCACAAGAGTTTAATCTAAACCAACTTCTTTGCTACATGATTGATAATAAGAATTTCTCATTCTGAATGTGCTGTTAAATATTTACAGTATATAACAAGAAAACGTACAAATATTAACATTCGTTATCATAGAAGTGACAGTAATCAATTCAACAAGATTATTTGGTCTGAAAATATTTATTCCATGCATTACAGATCTTTTGAGGAGGAACTGTGAATAATTCCATGTTTAGTAACTTCAAATACTAATAGTATTGTGGTGATATGAATTCGACTAATTTTTTCATTATACAGTAATTGTCAAAGACTTAAAATTTGCCCAATACCATTTCAATTTTTAAGCACGATTGGGTCGATTAGATAATCTTTTGTAAAAACTATACATTTCATTTCTGTAAGCCTTAACTTTACATTTTAATAGTCCTGTAAGGATATGGATAATTTATAGATTCTCCTTTTTAAACAATGTATTCTTACAGTGATTGATCGTCGGATTTTATTGGTGTAAGACGGGAGCTCCTTTCCTTTCTTCACATTTTAAAGCTCAAAAGAAATCTCACTCTGGATGTCAGGACGAGCATTCGTTGGAGCAGGTTCATTCATTTCAGCGTTTTTTCGCTCGACTGCAACCTTTCCGTGTCCTTAAGTCTCATCCTTTATCCTTTTCAATCCGTTTTCGATCCAGGAACTCCCTTCCGTTGATCCACTACTAGCCTCGTCCTTCGCCCCCCTTCTGCGTTCCGCCTTATCTTTCTTCGTTCATGCTGAACTGGACACTTTTAGTGGGATGATAATAATTTCTGGCCTCGTTCTTCCTTCCTTCCCTCTTGTTCGGCTCACACACTATTACCGTCATCTCCGAACAAAAGTCACGCTAAAAAGAATGACAAACTGGACAAGAACATTGGAGTCCGTATGGCTCTGCCATTTCTCATCTTTAACAGTCAAAAACTGTAGCTTGAGAACGAGTCGGCGATAGAAATGTGCCGGGAATAAATGTGCTGCTGAAATGATGGTTCCATTCTGAAGAATATAGAAATAATATTACATCACCAGTTGAGATGGAAGTTTTTGGAAGTAGTAATTGGATATTGCAGTTATTCAATCGCTTTCAACTAATTTGTTTCGAATTCTGTTCTAATATGCAGCTTTTCAACAAAATTTCAATACCTGTTGAAAGGGATTCAAATGTAAGTTTTTTTCGGGAATTGGAGATAGCACAGGCGAGAGTTCAATTTGTTGCAAAAGAATAGCTGACATCAAAGTATCGAATTTTCAAATACCTTATCCAAATTGACAGTGTAGTGTTGTATATCCATACTTTCTTCTACTGATGAAATAAGAATGTTTAAAAAAATGCTCTCAAGTAGAAGAACTTCTACTAAGATATAAAATTAAACTATTAGGCTACATGATGTAATTTTTGTTTTTCTACTTGGAAGTGTTTTTTAAAATAGTGACAGTATAGTATTTTTCTATCTGAGATGTTGGAGACCCTTCGTATCAACAAAGTTAAGGCCCCTTAATACCTTTGACTGGATTTATAAAATCGAAATGATTTATGCGTGCGCGGGTGACCACCCTGGTCAAAACGAGTTTACTCCTTCGGACGCTATTAAATTTACCAACCGATAGGTATGAAAATGGTACCAAATTGTTCAGAAATATTTGTAGAATGTGTGTATAACGTTAAAAATTCGATTTTTTATCTTTGACATGGCAGTATGAGTCGATGAACATGAACTAAATTTCACTCATTTTAACCATCAATTGAAAAAAATTGATAAATGATAATACAATTATAAGGTACAGCAACCATTCTAACAATTTTTATCTTCAATTTAAGACCATCCACACATTTCTAGCTTTTAAAATAGCGACCTAAGGAGTAAACTACGAAGTGCATGTTTTCATGCTTTTTCCGAAGGTATTAAGATTTTGATTTTGAAGATTTTTCGGGACTTATAAGTTGAAAATTCAGTGTCGGACTTGACCTATAATGTTTTTCCATATTTCTCATAAGGGAAAACTGGATGATTCGGCGAGGCGGAACACCCGAAAGGGTCTCTCCGCCAAAAAAGCCATAAGCCTAATAATAATAACGTGTTGAAAAATTTTTGGTTCTAAATTTATCGTTTAAATTTTTTGTATAATTCAATATTTAATTTGAAATGTGCTTTCGTGAGTATCGTATTAGTGCTGTTAATCTATAAATTGGAAAAAATTGATTTTGAAGATTTTTCGGGACTTATAAGTTGAAAATTCAGTGTTGGACTTAACCTATAATGTTTCCATATTTCCCATTAGGGAAAACTGGATAATTCGGCAAGGTGGAACACCCGAAAGGGTCTCTCCGCCAAAAAAGCCATAAGCTTAATAAGGGCCCTTAAAGGAATTCCTTAGAAGTAGTCTAAAATACTTGTTGTGATAGTCGACTACGAAATTATACTATAGTATTTTTACTCTAAACTGAAAAAATTATGGTAGGTTTGACTGGAGTAAGTACTTCTTTCACGCCATGATAGGTTTGATTACGGTCTTACACTTTCATTATAGATTGGACTATGATTGAATTGTTACTGAAAAATAGCACATTAACTTACATTTGATGTAGTCTGTATCACACATCACCTTGATTGAGCAGACAGTATTAATGTAGTAGAAAACTTCATAATTATTGCAATAAAGTTTATCTTTTATGCTCTTTTATACTTTGCAGATAAGAAAACTACCTACCAGTACCAGTTTGACAATGTACCTCAAGGCTTAGCTATAAACATGAACATACACTGTTCAATCTTCTCACATGACCAATGTTATTGAATACAAAACGTGTTCGTGAACTGGATCAATGGCCTTTGTGCAACAAAGGGTCTCATCTTGACCATATAAGATGACATCAGCTAGTCCTCTAGCCTCAAGTCCTTATCGATCAGCTGGTGTTACTCATGCTTGTATCTGGCCTGCTACATGCGCATCCAATAATCAATTATGTTACATATCCAGTAATCTAGTCTTGAATAATCGATTAATTAGATAATAATTATTCAATAAAAATTAAATAATGAATATTATCAACGCAATTAACAAGACGATTTCGGCCAGTTCCACGAAATCAAATAGAATTTCAACGTTGTAAAATTATGTCATCCAACGGAACCAATTAAACGAGTACCAATTAACGAATCTGATGTCAATGCAATGACGTCATTTTACTTTTACTAGATTGAATATTCAAGACTCATTTTATCCATCAGGCCACAAGAGCAATAGGCAAGTCATACAAAGGATCATACAAAATTTTCAAATAAATACATACATTTAAACATATCTAAGTGTTGAAATGATGACTGAAAACACACGAGTCAAATTTTTACTAATGCTAGTTTGAATTCAACTTATAATTCTTGTACAACTAGCTGTGTGAATACAATCTTCAATGGAGTAGTATCAGACATTTATTCATTTTGTTTTCGTACTGTAATAGCCTAATTTCTCCCCATAAGATCCAAGAGGGTTTTCCTCAAATTTATCTCCTTCCCCTTCAATTTTTTCCTTTCAATACCAACAATTCATACTCGTAAATATTATGAGTGAATTCCTCATGGGTGAATGGGGCACTCGAGTTCATCAATTTGACCACCCAGCAGCCTTTGTAAGTTCTTAGCAAATTAATACTGACGGTCACAACTCGTTACCGGTACAATTGTTTATTACCAATGTTTCGTATTTTGTTCTAATGATAATTGCTGTAAGCATTGTTCTGACACTCGCCCAACATGGCCGTCTAAATTTCCTACTTTAGCACCTCACAACGTTAATAACTAGCTGGCAGTCAGAATATTACTACAGGAAGAAAGCGCTTTCGCTTTGTTGAAATTGCAATCGGGGGAATCCGGCTCTCTTCTTTACAGCTCTGCGGTGCATTTTCAAATTGGCTCCTCGTCCTGAAGTACTCTCTCATTCACTCTCTGTTTCTTTCTCCCATGTGTGATAGTTGTGTCTATGGTCTCCTGCCTTCCACAACCAAGTGGACCATTAATGTCTTGGTGAAGGTTGAATTGTTATTCTCCCATCTTATCTCGGAAATCTTATCTCTTGGACTGACCGAATATGGATGTAACATTTCTTCTTCTCTTATTTCTCTTCATTGTGCCACAACAAGCTGCAGATCACAGATCACATTCACTTTACTCGCAGTCTACTCTCAACTCAATAGTTTTCCATCCATTGTACAAGTATTCTATTCAATGCTGAATAGAAAAAGGGAATTTATCCTCTTTTATCTGGAATGAGTTCATCTCCCCCACAATCTATAGACAATAAAACTAATATAACTTGATATAGAAGTTAATTGAGTTTATATAAACTTGAATTGTCAACTCGAATTTCAATGCCTGCTGTAGTACAGGCACTCAGAACCGGTTGGGTACGTAGATAAAGCACATTTATTTAGAACCATTAAAATTTTTCAGAGTAAATTAAATACAGTCTCTGTACCAACATGACTAGGCTTGAAGACTTTGATAGTTTATGTCTATACAGATGTTTGATTTCTGGTATAGATTAAGTTATCAGTATAGTTACCAACTTTCAGGTCACGGTTACATTGGAGCTGGACCAATGAATGAATTAAAGTTACAATGAGTCCAATGAATAAGGACCAATTCCTTTCTACTTTGTGATGCAATGTAACTTATGTAACCAGCCTTGTATATTCTAGGGATACTGTTTCTCTTGTACTGGTAGCCGAATTTACTCGCATTCCATCTCGAATACAATTCTGCTGTACTGACAAAACTATCAAGGAAAAAGCCCGGTATCTTCAATTAATAGTTGTTTCATTCAGCAATATAAATACGGTAGTCCTAACCAATCAATAACTCTATTAAAATTCACTATCATTAATATTGAACAGTCCCAATATTCAGATTTTGAAACCATTCATTTTTAATGGTTTCTTCATGATAATGATTGTGATTTCACTAGGATCTTGGAACAATTTTTGATCTTTATACATGTGACTGTATGAAGAGAATGGATGGATAGTATTATTTCTAGGCTTTCTATTCTCCTAGAACATACCCATTCTAATTTACCTTACAACTTATCTTTTCTCTCAGTTTAATTATTTTGAAACCGTTATCGATCTCTTGTTCCTCTAAATATATTATTGAGCTACAACTAGATTGCTAGGCTTCCTGTTTATTGTTTCCCTGCAACGAGCCCCCTTTCATCAGTTTTTATAGAGTTGCAATGCTCTCTTTGCTTATTCTTTTGTTTGGAAAATTGTTTTTGTGGAGCTTCTCTTGTCTTTCTCCCAGAAGTTTAACCAGGAAGGTGCCTCCCAGGCACGTTTTCATGCACGTGGATCTCAATCGTTTATATAAGACTTTGTTCAAGGTATTTTCCTCTTTTAAAGCAATCATTGTCTTGCTCAATAGACGATCCAGTCCCTGGTTTGATAATTATGTTTTGAAATACATTTCAAAGGCTGCAGGGTTTTTAGAAGAATTTTCTAGAATATAATTCATTAGTTGATTCTCATACAACTTTTCTCAACTTAATTCATGGCAAACAATTCTGGAGGAAAACAGTTAACTTAAATTCTCCTCTCGGAGAAAACTTGAGCAAAGAATAAACTTTTTATCGATAACATGTATCTGAACTTTGGGCCTGAGGCTGAGTTTAACCACAGACTAGGTATATTTATTCTTCTTCTATCTTTCATTCTTCTATTGTCTGTGGTTTTACTGAACTACACGGTTGGGATTCGGTTTACTGCCTGGAAGGGCTTTTTTAATTCGTTTCAATCCCTTGGTGAAAATAAGAGACTTTTCATGGAGATTTATTATGTTTAAATACAGAGAGTTTCAAATTATATTCAAGTCTTCTATTGACAAAATATTATGGATAATAGAGGACCGTCTAGGACACATATACAAGCAACGCATGCATAGACCCAGAGAAATTGAAAAATCAATGAAGAATACACAAACCTACAATGAAGTCTTGCAAAATGAGGTTGAATTCAGCTCTAAGTTCGCCGGAATTCCTGGAGAGTCCCATATTCTCAACAAACATCTGCGGGAAACATAGGAGATAATAAATTTAGCAATGCAAATCGGCCGTTACCTCGTGTAGGTGGGAGGAGGGGGGAACAAACAACGCAACAAAGTGAAATGTGAGAGAGAACATTCGACTTCAATCTTCCAAGGTGGCACTAAAAGTGTCGCGCTTACTTTGACAAGGGCTTAGCAAGGATGTGGGGTGAAGGGGGAAGTGCGAACGACTATAGTGTAAGCAAAGGACGTGTTGTTACACTCTTGCCGAGCGTTTTGAATACAAATTTTGAACGATTCATCTTCGGATAAAATAGCACTTGCTCATGCTCTTATGATGGCGCCTAATTCCACGAGCTGATGCAAATAAAATCCCACTCAGCGACGCTCTCATCTCTGGCTCTGGCGAGGCAGTCATTCATCCTGCAGCGTTTTATTTGTAAGCGCGCCCTTCCCCGCCCCACCCTGTACAACATATTTCTGCCTCTGAATGAGAACGTCTTCAACTGCAGAGTACCTCTCCTGAACATTAAAAGGCATGAATAACATTACGGATAATAATAAACGCAAAAATAATATGCATAAATAAAAATAATATTGTTCGAAATAAACTAAAAACTGATCAATTCAATATAAATAGAACTATATTGATATAGAACTATTATTGATCATCGTGAAGCGTTAAATCGTAAAAATAATATTGTTCGAAATAAACTAAAAACTGATCAATTCAATATAAATAGAACTATATTGATATAGAACTATTATTGATCATCGTGAAGCGTTGATCAATAATAGTTCTATAATTTTGATCCTACTGGTAGCTACATGTCCCCTTTTAATTTGATTATTTGCTTTGATATGTTCAATCTGGCAGTAAAGTTTGAATTGCAATTTTGAATAGCAATTCAAAATTTGTGGCTTCATGTTACAAATAACAATAAAAAGAGATAACAAAAGATCTCAGAGAAATACGACATCAAACTAGTAATTTTATTTGGTCTCCTCAAAGGGATGAAGGGTTAATTATTGAGTACTACAGTGGTCGATGATTCTTCACGTTTCATATATGTTGTTGCAATGCTTGAAAGCAGTCAGTTGTTGATCAATATGTAGAATGGCCTCTAATCAAAAAGTGGTTCTCCTAATATAATTTTCGGGTCAAACTCGCAAAAACAATAATTATTATAAGATCTCAATAATTCTGCTTCAAGAAACACAAAAAAAACACCTTCCAGTTTCAATAATAGAATTAGTAGTTTGATAAGAACAGACTGAAAGTAAGATCAGTGGTCACTCGGTGAGAGCGGTTGCTAAGTAATCATGTGGTTAAGTAACAAACATTCAAGACTGCTCTCGGATGGGTGACCGATACAAAAAATAAGGCGAGGTGGAACCTACCCGTGAGGGTCTCCCCACCGATAAAAAGCCATACGATAAAAAAAAAACAGACTGAAGATATTCGCTTAAACTGAACTAGAGATTAAACTCTAGCTAATTGAACCAAATTCGCGTCCATTCCCAACACTCCACAATGGGAGAGCTCTCCCATTCGTGATAATAAACCTTCTTAATCGAAATCTGGATATAATATTTAATTTAATAAAAAATATCAAAATATTATTTGAGAGTTAAGTTTATTTGATCAATATTAATTCAACAGTGGTAACTATATCACGTACTACAGAGCCTTGAACATAAATATTATCATAAATATCATTGATCATCAACCACATAATCATAATATCATCAATTAATTGGTAGCTGAAATTGAATAGTGACAGAAGTAGCCTACAATCATTCATTTCGAACCAAATTCAGAACAATAATTCTTCATAATTGATAAAGTGTCCAACAAACACAATAGCTAAATTTTGGCCAATTTACCGCAGCTTTAACGCTCGGGTAATCAATCACGATAGTTGCGAGGCTCGATAACATCGTCACAGAGAACTTCACAGCTTTCCTAAGTTCAGCTTATTTGTATTTGCTTATCGGCTTAGTGATCGGATATCTTTGGGTTTTGCTGGTTGTTCCGTTTTTTGTGTTTTTTCCAACAGCATCGGTGAGTGGCGAACAGTTAGGAAGAATTTATTGCCAGCATCCATTATTTAAACGCTCCGGCCAGAGCCTCCTGACCATTTAGATTTTAAATAAAACATGTCGAGAACTGAGCAGTGCGAGTAGTGGAGTAGAGAGCAGGGCGTAGAAGCATACAGTGACCAGTGCAGTGAGCTTCTGATGCCGGGTGAAAAAGTAATCACCTTATTCAAGGTTTATACATCAGCCGGGAACGAAGCGGAAGAACGAAAGATAACAAGGGAAATGGAAAGGGCGCAAAGAGAACGCGAGGGTGTGAGAGAGAAGTAGCGAGAGAACGACAGAAAAGAACGTCGGAAACGTCGAGAACAATAAAAGGCTAAAAGCATCGCTTTTCATCCATTCATTGTCCGTGAAATGCAACCGCTTTGGTGTAATAGTGACGTCACCAGTAAACGAGCAAATATTGCCATCCTTGTAGAAATGAATGTTGAAATGCATAAAAATAAATATTTCATTCGTCTCTCTCAACAGTTTGATTCCGCAACAGCGAGCCGAAAAGAAACGCTACATCGGATCGGCATCGCCAATGTTTTTTCATCTTTCATTAGGCACCGAACGATTGAGAATTGAATAATAGCTTGGCTTTTACCGTTTCATTCCCGGATTTGTACGAGTTTTGCCGCTTTAAACTTTATGGTTTTTTGTTCGGTGAGCCTGTTAATAAAGCTTTTGACTGCAGAAATCGAATGTCTGATCAAACTCATTCTGATATTCCTATAGAGAAGAATACGCAGATTAAACATTAGCAGAGATCACAACGTTTATGATACTGTCAGGTTTGCTGTTTTTTTTTAATAAAGTTTTATTGATTATCTACTTTAAATATTGGGAGAAAATTCACATGGATTACAACCAGTGATGTAGACAATGTGGCAACAACAGTTTGTTGGCAATGTGGTAATCATAATATTTGAATTAAACCAGACGTTCCGGTTTTTCATGCTGCGTTTACATTTGTTTGAAATGATAATTCCAAATCATTTTTCAAAATGATGATCGATTTTGAATTCAAATACAATATGAAAACAAGAATGGAAATATCTTGCCCGGTCACTGATGACTTCATCATCACAACAATCTTGAATGATAGAACTGCAGCATTGAATTATTAATAAAATACACACAAATTTTTCTCATACAATACAGGCGTGGTCTCGAGAGTATTTTAACCACTGTACTGTTTCTATTGTGATCGAGACAGAAAGCAGCGCGTAGTCTGAAGGCGCGGGGATGATGTATTATGGATGCCATATACTAGATGTGTGAACCCCCATCAGTCACAAATTATTCGCCACGTCCTAGTAGAACGATTGTCAAGCACTGCAACCCAGCAGCAGCTCAGCCAGCCCCAGCCGAGCCAGAGAGCCTCTCGACCCACACTGCTCCAGTGCGTCCACGTCCCAACTGATGGTGACAAATACCGCTGTCCCTGTCACCGATTCAAACAGCAATGTTTCATGAAAATTTACTCCCGGCAATTCTCTCTTCCCACGCTTCACTCTCCACCCTACCAACACTTCACTTGGATACCACACCAAGTGACGTCATCAACCCGTGAATTCTCACATTCATCTTCACTTTTTCCCTTCTGCTCGACCACTATTGTAACTAAATCTACTGAGTACTTCACATTTTCACATTGAGGTCCAATATTCTTACAAAATCAGTTATAATTTGTCCAGTTCATTTGCGTTATTCATAATTTATGAATTGCGTAATTAAAATTATAATTTGATTCATAATCCATGATTTTATATATTTATTACAAGCTGTCCCGGCGAACTTCGTATCGCACTCTTCCCCCCCCCCCAAATGTCCCCCCTCTTCTCTCCACAAATGTCCCCCCTTCATGCCACCCCTCAAAAAATGCCATACCCCAAAATAATACCCCGTTCATTCCCCCCCCAAATGTCACCCCCACATATCCCTCTTCATGTCAACCCCCTCTTTCCCATCAAATGTCACCCCCCTCTTCCCATCAATTTTTCTTTTTTTTCAATTTCTTCAATTTTGAATTTTTTTTATTTATCTATTTCTTTTTATTTTTTTAATTTATTTTTTTTATTTTATTTCTGTTCTTTAATTTTATTATTTGAAACGATAGAACATGTATTATACGAACGATAACTCATTCTTAATTGATGATTCTAGCGTAAAAAATAATTAGAGCAGAAAACCTAGTGCAAAAAAAATGGTTCGTGGCGGGGATCGAACCCCCAAACTCAAGGTCGTGAGACCGAAACGCTATCCACTGAGTCACGGAGGCTTGAGATAGCATTGCTAATTTTCTGGTCTTGAATCACGATCATCTTTCCGTTCTTCGGTAGCCGGCAATTTCAAAACGTACGTCTGTGAAATGTTTGATAGGTTAGGTCATTAATGTACTAATTATTTATTAATTATAAAGGGATTTTCTTATATTTTAATACATATCATGTTAACCAGTGCTGTAAAAATTCAAACTAAACCAAAATCATCTAAATCGGTTCAGCCATTCTCGAGTTATAAGCGAGCGTACAGACACCAACTCTCTTTTATTAATATAGATGTATATAATATGTATTATATCTATATGTAATATAGTATGTATTTCATTTAAAGGACATTACATTTTGCAATCATTGGATTCGAACCAATATTACAATTTAAAAATATTTTTTCTGGCTATAATCTTCATCATTTTCGATATATTATGCATCACTTATTCATTTATTTATTCAACTTTCAACGGTACACCATTTTTACATAAGAGATAACATAACAATACATAATAATAATAATAGCAAAACATAATATAGATAAATTGAGATTGATAGCACTATATCGCCATGCATTGAGATAACAAGTACTTGAAGTTGTATTATAATGAGCGTGAAGATCTGAAGATGGGAACGCTATTATTATAATTATGATGAAAGAAATGTGGAATGGCTCCACTTCCTTATTTTAGTGCAGGAGCGATCTGAATCTTCTGATAATAATTTATTGATCGATCAATTGTTTAGACTGTTGGTTGTAGTAGTAAGATATTTGACGGATTTGTGTTATTATATTAATATTTGTCCAATTTTTGAATTTTCCTGTACTTTTCAATCCATGTATTTTACAAAGACTTGAACAAAGCTTAAATGAATTGGAAAAGCAGTGGATATCTCACAATGTCATCTATGACATTATCAAACTTATATTGTGAATTGAGTTTCTAGCAACTGGTGCCTCGTGAGAGATCAATGTATGACATATCTATAGTAAATCGAATCCATATAGTAAATAGAATACCATGAACCACTAACAAACTATTCAAGTCTTCATGAAGTTGAATGGAGATGAAAATCAAAGAATGATAATAAGGAGAAAATGAGAGGGGAGGAACAAAAATATGAGGGAAAATATAAGATTCAGAATAGGAATGTTATTGTGAGACATATAAAGTAGCATGCAATAAAGGCCTATTGGAAAGCCTAAAAGCCTGGTATATTGGTATTTCAGAATGTTTCCCTATCTTGAGTCCCGTAACCGGTGAGCAAGTAAAACGGATTACGTCATGACATTGATACAAAAAGGGTTGTTGGTTCCCCTATTCTGCGGCTGTGAAAGGAGCGTGCCACTTTACTCCTTGCATCACCTTTAGCACCGCGAGCGGGCGGGCGGGCGGATGACTGGCACGATCTAGAAATGAGATCGCAAAATTTGTTTTCGAAGCTATTTTACATCTAAATAACCTCGGTGAGATTGTCACTGGAGTTTTATTCTATAACTTTCTTGGCAGAGACATTATGCAAATAGGCGGCAGAGGCAAGCGAGAGAGCATCTGAGAGAGTGAAAGAAAGAGAGAGACTGAGTGGAAGAGCGCGATGGGATGAAAATTCGCCAGCATCTCCATTACTGCGAAAGTTGTAATGGGTCCACAATTGAATGTGAACAATGGAAAGCCGCAGGGAGAATATCTTACGGTTTCAGCAACATGCAAGTGATACACCAACAGTTTCTGTTCGATAATGAAAGCGAGCTTGCCAAGTGTTTCGCTGCCTACATCCTTCGAATTTTAATGATATATTTACTTGCGAACGCATCCGTTACTTCCTCAACTCCATCAGCACGTCGTTTCGCTATTCAATTTGTCGAATGCTTTCAAACTCAATTTTTTCAATTCCGACCTCATACCAATAAGGACAGAAAATTTGTGATAGTTTATCTATTTAAATTACAGTATATGGCGTTTAGAACAGCCATTCATGTGTCTTACTTATTTGGGTAATAATGGGAAAATTTAGTTGATTTCTCATCATAATTGACTCTTGGAGAGACGTTTTAATTAATTCACACATATTAACGTTCCGTTTACGTTTAGAGTTTGTAGTCCAAAATAGGACTACTAGTAAGATAGTCGATTCCAAACACGCTCCAAAAACAATGAATATCCTATTTGTAGTGTAACATGGATAGCAATTTATGATGTATTCAAATTAATTTTCGAAATTTACAAAAACTCTTTCAATTTTTCTGAAGAAATATAAATGTTATCTATAGTTCACTCGATTTACTCACGTAGTTCACGGCATATTTTGGAGAAAATTACGATAAAACGATTGAGAGCGAGAAGCCGAGCCATGTAGTTTTGGAACATTTATTATGATGAATTCAGCGATTGTATTCATCTATCTCCATTGCATAAATGGTCTTCGTAGAGTCTTTGGTCTTCGTATGGTCTTATGAAGTGTCTTTCCTAGTTTTTCTGAAGAACAAATCCATAACCTTGAATCGATAAACTTCCTTCTCCTTCGTACATCCTTTGATGGAGGGTGGTCCAAATTACTAAGTTCATCAATGGGTGGTAGATTATAATGAGGCTCACTCATCCCTGTTCGATACTATTTTCTATGACGAGGAAGTTCCTGAAAGAGTTTTGATATGATGCTGGTGGCTGGATTTGTGGTGGTGATCGATTAGCCCAGACATAAGTTTGTTGGAAATCTGTTTAGAGGCGCAATTATCACGTTCCACCGAATTTAATATTTTGCTTTTGAGTTGGAAAATTCAAAGTCGTGTGTGACTGAATAATAAATACTGTGAACTTCCTCTTGCCTTGGCTTATCAACACATCCGGGCCTGGTGCATTCATGGCTATGGAGTTACTTTTTTCTCTCCTGGATTGTGTAACATATGGAAATCATACGTGGCTGTACTTTACCCCAGAAAAACTGGAGCCGAGTTTAGCGACCTTCAACCTTTTTCAATTCACTTTTTTATTTCAGTCCAATATTCTGCGCTAAAGCTTCATGGATACGTAGTTCCCGTTAATGGCACACGACTGTGATGCAATTCGCTCAAACGAGTGTACAGGTGAAAAGTTCATGCCATGAATTTTTTATCGCCATGTGTTGAGAACGCTATAAAATACCACTGACTACTTTCATCGTTCTAATTAATATTTCAAAAGTATAACAAACTAGACGCAATACGATTTTCACAAAAAATCATCGTTTTATACGATACTCGAATGCACATTTGGTGAGCAGGAAACTTTTCATTTCCATCCTTCAATCATTCAGAGAATGTTCTTGATTAGCTCACTTTACACAACCGGTTTTGTTTCTCAATCGGGCTGAAAGTAAAATTTTTCAAAATCGTACTTTACTGACGTAAAATCCTTTATAGAGTTTAGTCACTTCATGCTTTATCTGTGAACTCTTTCACTTTCTATTATTCAGGAATAGCTTTTAATTCTAGGAATTCGTGTACATTTATCAGTCCCTATCTATTTTTACTTTAGCGTATATTTTTCCAATGAATGTGGATAACAATGAACTTAATCCAGAGTTAATCCATTGCAGGACTTTCAGTCTGAGAACTGAGATGAAATTCCATCGAAACTTACAAAAGATTTAAATATTCTTTTCCAAATTCAATTAAATTTATATTTTATTCTGACTAACACAACAAACATAATTAATAGTTATTCAAAATGGAGAATTGATGGAGCTTGGAATATTGAAGTATTTTATAATACTAACAGTTCTTGGCTTTCCTTTTTCTGATTTCAGAAGCAGTAACAGATGAGAACTCTGGATCTCAAAAACTCTGGAACAGATGGAACTCTGGAACTTAGGTTTCAGTGACTTCAGTCACAGCTCTGAATGACTATTCAAAACTTATCATCAGCCACAGCTTGCTCGGCATCCACTGACTTACTTTAAAGGTAAGTTTATAATATCAGGTAATTTTTATAATATTAGTTTCTGAAACTAAAAAATCTATAAGTTTTCAAGCAACTGTGGAATTTCTCCAATGGATTTCCTTACACACATCCAAAACAAAATTGTTCACGAGAACAATAAAATGCAGACAAAATTTTAGACTCTGATAGATAAGACTAGATTAAAATCAATATATTTTATATTTCATACATAAAATTTTATTTAACCTAGAAAAACATTGATTGAAGAGAAACTGAGAGATGTTTTTCATCTTGAATGTTCGAACTACAATTTTTCTCGACTATTCCACTAAAGTTTATAGCTGTGTCATTCTGCTAAGATACCTGGACTATGGAAAATACCTCATCACAGTCTTACACACTCTTAAAAGTTCATAAGAATTTATTTACTATGATGCAGTTATGTTACTATTTTATAGTGCATGAATTTTCTCACACTTTCAACATTGAAAGAAGAACGCGGAGAGTTTGAATAATAATAATAATAATCTATTCTAATTGCAATTAAGTGTGATAAAAATTCATTGTTGTACAGAGCATTTGTAATTGAATCTCAAGGTGTCCTCTATTTTCTAGTTTAGAGAGGGTGTAGCCTATATTACACCGTTTCTTCAAACTATAAATGTTCTGTCATAGAAGATTAGGCCTACATTAAATATGCATATCAACCTTTTGCGATTTAAAATATATAATCTAATTGTGGTTGGCTCTTCTCGAATGAAAATTATAAATGTGAACAAAAGATTGCCTTACATTGGACACTATCTGATTTTGGACTTTTAGTGTAATTTCTCCATTTCCTTGTTTCAAGAGACTTTATAAATTTAAATACTTATTGTGCGAGTTTGGATCATTCATCTACAACATACGAGGGTAAGTCAATTATTATCCGCAATACAGTTATAACATTTTTTTGGAATCAAATAGCAAACCTACAATTACATCATTCTTCGACATAGTCTCCTTGCTTTTCAACGCAATTGGTCCATTGTTGTTCAAGGTTCCTGTTACCCTCATAAAAAATGTTTTTGGTTGAGATGCAAGCCAGGAATGCACCGCTTCTTTCAATGCTTCATTCGTGGTGAATCTACGGCCTCTTAATGCCTCTTTGAATGGACCAAACAAGTGATGATCAGAAGGAGCAAGATCGGGACTATGTGGAGGATGATCGAGTACTTCAGATTTTAATTTCCTGAGCGTTTCAGCAGTGTGGGCAGCAGTATGCTGACGAGCATTGTCGTACAACAAAACAACACCTTTTGACAGCAATCCTCGGCGTTTGCTTCGAATTGCAGGCTTTAACTTGGCAGTAAGCATCTCACTGTAACGTATTACTGTTTATTTTTATACCCTTTTCTTGATAATGTTCCAATACTGGACCTTTTGAGTCCCAAAAAACTGTAAGCATCAGTTTTAAACGATGCTCACGACTCCTTTATCATGCGTAACACTTGTGCGACAATTTTTAAATTTTTAATCCATTCATAGACACTCCGTTGTGGCAAGACACTATTCCCGTATTATTCCGAAAGTCATCTATGAGTTTTGGCCCCTAATACACCTTCCGACTACAAAAAACAAATCACTGACCGTTTGCTCTTCATTGGTGCAAACGGAAAGCGGAGCGGCCATGATTAACAGCAAGACAGCGACAATGAAACAAACCTAGCAGCTTGAAACATGCGCAGATGTGACCTCAAATATTCAAAGAAACGTGTCATCAACGCAAAACAACAGTACTGCCAACATAAACAAAAACATACCTTTATTGCGGATAATAATTGACTTACCCTCGTACATTATTCAAATAATCATGACACTCGTGAGACATCCCCTTCTACAACAAAACAGCCCGACCCCTACCAATTGCAGTGAATCAAATAGACATTGTTGGAAAAAGAAGAGATGTAGATCTAAATGCGAGTCCAATCGCGGGGCGCATCGGAATAATTGGCACTGAAAATTTACATGACAGAAAAAGAGTATGTCGACTGTCATACGCGATGAGTGTCGATAAGGGGAAGTTATGATGAAAGATCGTTGCAGTTGAGGGGTTCAGACAGAGAAAGAGATAGTTTGATTGAGGCTGAGAGAGGAGGAAGGAGTGAGAGAGAGAGAGTATTGATGGTGGCTATGCGTCATAAATCTAGACTGCAGTGACGGCCAATGCATGCTACGACTCTCGTTCCACTCGCAATGCAACCAATAATTCACGTGTTAATTGATCAGATGGAGATGGACTGAGTCGCCGCCGCTACTGTGTTCAATGTGACCAGCCCAATTCAGCAAACCCACCGCAGCACTTGCTACACATATTGACCGTCTGTATCCACTATTAGTGCTAATTTCCCTGCTCATCAGTAGAGAGTTCTGTGTCCTCCATCATTGTGCATTACACTTCTCTGATGAATAGTTACACGTAATTTCCCTATCTAATAAACATAAGGCTAAATAAGTGGCAACCTTATAGTTGGAGCACGCTGAAAAAATTTGTAAGATCGACTTTTTGGAATGACCTGTTTCCTATCATATTGTTGAAGCTTCCTTGAGAAAGAAATATGGATAGGTATGAAATATTTACATATTTGCATATATTACATATTACATATATTTACATATCAAATATGATTCTCAAATTTTCAATGACAGTTCTAGTTGATTGACATCTTTAAAATTCATCCATGCTTCTTCCAATATAAACTAGATAGATGAAAGGTAATACATAAGATAGTTATGAAAATATCATACAAATATAATCGATGTTCTCATGAAACAACATTGAACTCTAGAAAGATTATCTCTGTCTCAAACAGAAAAAAATTTTGAATTGGCAAATATCGATAAAAATCAGAAATATATCAAAGTAGATTACTTCTCATTATTATGTTCCTGTTTCAGGTGTTTCACCTAAATTAAGTGTAACTTACGAGTAACTCCTCGTCAGAGAATGTGTGATGCACATTGATGGAGGACAGACTCTCTATTGATGAGCAGGAAAATATGCTCCAGGTATAAAAATAGCAAGGAACATTCTCTGCAATAGAAGTTTATCTCTTTCACATGTCTAAAACTTTTGAATCTTTGGAACACATTAGAATAGAACACACATTAGATCAAAGTCACTTGTTTTCATGCCAGCACGTGAGTCGTCCTCCTGTTTTCGATCATTTGAGAGTAGGCTAACATAGAGGAGATAAATAGAGGACTTGAATAGCCCAGCTCTACAGACTGGAAATTCTAGGTATGGTGTAAATTATAGTATGGTCGTATGGCTCTTTATCATACGGGTACCTAGGTGTGATATCAATGGAACAATCAATAATAGGCAATATTCTCCAACTATTAATATGTCCAAATAATAGTCATATTATGAATACAGAGGCCAAATTTATTATATTGCTTACAAATTCAAGTCATCTTCGATAACTTGGGATCTAGCATTAAGGTGGATGAAGGTGAGCCCTTAATGAGCGCCGAATTCAATGCCCGTTAGCATGATTGGAGCAGGCGCAGTCATTAGAGCCAATCATTTAGAATGTGAGTCAGGTGATTGCCATTACCGTTGCGTGAGCTGCTAATTCGCTTTTCCTTGTTCAGCTAGTTGGGTGAGGGCGTGTGTGCGCGTGTGTGAGTGAGTAGGCGCTTCTTTTTCTTTTCGCTGAAAGCTCGTCTTGTTTTTCGGCGTCCCTGCATGGTTGCACCTGATCCGTGAGTGAGGGGGATGTGGGGTGGATACCTCCGGCATCTGCCTACATCGTCGTCGTCGTCACCAATCTGTTTTATGAGTGCCAAGAAGAAATGTCAACAAAAGACTTAAGCGGGCTTGAGTCTGACCTGACGTTTGAAAAATTGATGGGGGAATGTTAACAAGAGCCAAGCACCGCGCTCGCTGTCCCTGATCCCGATTTTGCCTTCCTCTTTTCACCGCTGAAATCCCACCGCTGACACACCTCCTCCTCCCCCCACCACCCCACATCCAGTCACTGTCGTCAGTTTTGTCGTACTCCAGGGACCTGGAAACTATAAGCTCTCTCTCCACTCCCAGACCACGATTCCTTTCATTCTTCACCCTTTTACTTGCTGCAAATGTTACTCCACGTGCCCCTCCTCTTCCTCTGCAATACCACCCCCTTCGGAAAACCTACTGCTTAAAGCAATGCTAATACGTCACAAGTTTGCTGTGCACCCAGAAACCAAATATCCAAAGTCTTCATCGTTAGCCAGGTCTTCCTGAATAGATCGCGTCATAAGAATAGAACTTGAAAACCAGGAACTCCACATAAGATATGTGCTTAAGACCAAAAGTATATACTATTGATAAGAACTTTATCTGTTGCTACTGGTTCGTGGTCTTTATAATTCCTCTCTACAATGTTTCATACTAGAATGGAATAATATTGTAACTAGATTTAGCGATTGACAAGTCACCAGTCAAATGCGTTTAACTCAGAATATGATGTATTATCAATTATAAATATTTGTATTTTGTGAATCAATATTAATCATCATCATCAAGCGAGTTTTTATACAGCATCAGGCCGTCTCTCGCATCTCTATTTCCACCTTTTCCTGTCCTCGGCATCTTCAGGAGTCAGCTGTCTTAATATCATGGCACCTCTTATGGCTTGCTCCCATTGCTTGGGAGGGCGTCCTCGTTTCCTTTTCTCATGATGCATCCATTCCATGATTGATTTTGGCCATCTACTGCTCCGCATTCTTCTGACGTGGCCATACCACAGTAATTGTCTTTTCTCTATGCATTCAGCAACTGACTCTTAGTTGTTAATAAAATAGTCTAATTCGAGACTACATTAAAGAGACCTTGTTATTTTGAACTCTGTATTTTCTTATTAAAAAATATAAACTAAACCTGTTGATCCATTTTCCTCCTGACATACTCATTTCTTATGTGCTCTATTCTGGAAACCCTACAACTTTATCAATATTAATAAATAAATATATTTGCGAATTTATTTATGAATGTAATCTATTGAATTCAAATACGTAGTCAACATGCCCATGCAGGAATATCTTAGCTCATGTAGTCGAGATTGATCAATATCAAAATGTTTGGAACAGTTGAAGTTACGTCACCTATTTAACAATAAATTCAGTCCAGTATGAAGAATTACTTAGAATCAAAAATGAATCTACCGTGAAAATAATCGATTTTCCATGGAAGAATTCTTGTTGATGGAACAACAATTGCTGATTTTCCTGTATCCACCAAAAATCATATTTTATCCGATAGCATATTTATTATCGTATGCATTTCATTGAATGCTAATATGAAAAATGGAAGCTGCTCATTGAATAAAACATTGTTACACACTCTTTATGATCTGAGGAGAATAGAAGGAATTATGGAAGAGATAGATTTACTATTCCACAAATTACTATTGCGTTAACATCAAACTGAATTCACTGATTAAAATTTGAAATAAATAATATCATTAATAACTTTTATTTCATTTTTATAACACAGCAAGCGGAAGTTGTTTGTCTACCAATTATGAATTGTATGCAATGTTTGATTATGTTTTAGACAGGCTCCACATTGTTCAGCTGCCGGACAATCAAAGTAGGCCTACCACTTAATTATTCATCATGTTCATCAATGCATATTTGAACTATATGATCTGCATTTACACTTTATATGACTGACTTTATTGTGATTGACTAGCGTTTAGACTGACAAGTTGTCATCAAATATCAATAAAATAGAAACATGTTCCAGTTTATGGATGTACATTGTGTGATAGTGTCCAAGTACCCATGTTTACATATTATCATATACGAGAGTATGTAGGCTGCCATCAATATTCAATTCATACCGTAATGCACCTGAGCACTGCTACACACTGTCTACATTGCTGCTATACATGTATTCAATAATGATGTATGGATGCAAGCAGTAATATTGCTAGTAATAGAGCATATAGAGGCCACTAGAGGCCTTGATTAGCTTCAAATCATAGTATTGATCTGTATCTGTCATCTTTGACATGCATGTCTGGAAGCTTAAGTTAGGTGCAGTGTAATTCAAGCCTAGGCTATAATTATGTTTCTAGCTAAGTCAATATTTTTCTAAAAATAGTGTGGACTAATTTTGTATGATCGATTAGGTATGAATCATGTAATGGTACAAATATTATTGGAATCATATATGAATATACATAGGAATCTTCTATTACACCTTTACACAGCTATGATAATAATATCTCTTATTTCTCTCGTTAAAAAACAGGTGCAGGATCAGTAAATATGAAAATATCCAAACCTTGAAAATAAATAAAAATGAATAAAGTGATAAATATAAACCTTGACACGTTGTCTCCCTATTTTTACCTTCCAATCATCAACTTTGAATATAAAAGTTGTTTCTCCATCAGGATTTTCACGAACCAAGTCTATTTCATTCTTGGTTAAATCTTCACTCTTTATTCATTGCCTTAACGAGATAGAAATTATCCATTTCTTGTTCAATTCTAGAAACTTAATGTTTTGGGAATGCAACGGAATGAGGCGTTTAGCAAAAATTGCAGTATTATACAGTTAATAACATAATTTTTAGTTGATTCGGCTACTAGGCTACTAGTGTAATAAAAATTTACTACTAAGTTAAGAACTTAACTACTCAGCTCTAAAAAAATAGTTCAGCATGAACTGGTGTGCGTGATGGGGTGACTGACTGCTCGTTTTGGTGAATCAGTTGTCCGAATTTCACAAATCTCGAACCTACAACATAAACATGACATATTCATTAACTTAATATATTCATTGACTTAATCAAAAACGTGTTAATCATTTGACAAATCATTACCACTTTCACTGTACTATGCTATTATGCTTGGATTAATTAGTCTTATACTAGATCTTTATATTATTGATCTTGCATGATAAAGACTTACTCTTAAAAAGCTACTTTAGAAGATACTTACTATATTCAGCACTTGCTGTACTGCAAAGTTGAAGAATTTGTTTCGAAATCTAGTATCTTCTGATTCCAATCGTCAAAAATGTACAGCTGCTCATTTATAAATATTACATATTTTGCAATTGTATTGATGTGAGAGATAAACTGCAGCTCATGACGGAGGAAGATTCCATCTCCTGGATTTATGGTCTGAAAGAAGATAAAACTTCATCGTGTTCAGACGCATCCCAATGATTTATAAGCTATCGATTCGCAGCTGGCAATCCAGTCAGGATTCGACAGGTGAATGATTCACTGTCCCAGAAAATATTACTTCAAACCAAGATGCCTTCATGCGTGTTACTTTTGTACCATCTTTCTTGCGATTCTTGGTGCATTATCAATTTTCACAATGTTCCAACCTTCAAGAAGTTGGTCAATCCTTAGTCTGTTCCGTATACTCTCATCTCTTACTCATCTCTTTTTTATTCTCTATTTTTGATCGATGGATTAATGGTTTGGAGATTTTCAAGCTTTTCAAGGAAACTACCCTGGATAGTATCTTCTCAATCCCCTCCATTATTTTATTATTCATTTCTGTACTCGAGTTTCTGTGTTTGCTTTAAAGAATAAATTCCTGTGATCTATTATTTGTTCAGGGTTGTGTTTCTTGACAGGGAAACTTAATCAAGATATTATTAGACATCTAGAGTTTTTATAACAATAATAATTACAGTTCATTGAGTATTATAATGATTGAAATGACACATGCCCTGACACTTACTCGAATATTTCAACAATTACAAGATGTTGTCTGATGATGTCTTATTTGAATATGGAAATCTTGAAGATAATCAGAGTTGAGAAAAGGACTGTGTTAATCAACAGTTGCAATTTGATTGATGCTGATCGACAGACATGGTAGTTTGATTGCTGTAGTAATGCACGATCAACTTTTACAATCGTGATTTAATTCAGTTATATTTTTCACTTAGTGATGGGATAATGGTTTTTATTTTGGAAATCTGAGGACGAAAGTGTGTCACGCGAGCTGACTTCATTTTTTGACGTAGGCTCCAGATCGTAGATCGTGTGAGATGAGTGAAGCAAAGGTGAACCACAAGCACTGAAAGTGAAGCGGGAAGATACGTTGTGAATGGATAAGAAGAGGACAAAGAGAGATTGGGTGAGGTTGAAAAATAAAAATAATGAAGAAGAAGAAGAAGAAGAAGAAGAAGAAGAAGAAGAAGAAGAAGAAGAAGAAGAAGAAGAAGAAGAAGAAGAAGAAGAAGAAGAAGAAGAAGAAGAAGAAGAAGAAGAAGAAGAAGAAGAAGAAGAAGAAGAAGAAGAAGAAGAAGAAGAAGAAGAAGAAGAAGAAGAAGAAGAAGGAAGAAGAAGAAGAGAAGAAGAAGAAGAAGAAGAAGAAGAAGAAGAAGAAAGAAGAAGAAGAAGAAGAAGAAGAAGAAGAAGAAGAAGAAGAAGAAGAAGAAGAAGAAGAAGAAGAAGAAGAAGAAGAAGAAGAAGAAGAAGAAGAAGAAGAAGAAGAAGAAGAAGAAGAAGAAGAAGAAGAAGAAGAAGAAGAAGAAGAAGAAGAAGAAGAAGAAGAAGAAGAAGAAGAAGAAGAAGAAGAAGAAGAAGAAGAAGAAGAAGAAGAAGAAGAAGAAGAAGAAGAAGAAGAAAAGAAGAAGAAGAAGAAGAAGAAGAAGAAAAATATGAAAAGTGAGAGGGAATGATGACAGGAATATGGCCGGGATCTTGGTTTCAGGAAGTGGTTGATTGATGCTTAAAATTTTGGACGAAAGGGTAAGAGATGAAGGGTAGGAGAGAAGAGTACGTCCAACTCTTACTTGCGAAGATGTTGAGGATGATGATGACGATGCGCGCTTTTCCCTCACGTTTCACTCATTCCCCTCCATATGAGTGAGGTTGAGGTCTCGAGGATGAGGCATAAGCGAACTGCAGATGATGAGGAAAAGTCGGTGATTGAGCGGCTCTGTCTTTCTCTTACTCACAACTTTCTCACTCCCTCAGCCGCCGAGGATAATGAATGAGGAGGCAGGCAGTCGGTAGAAATTCCGAGCCAAGTAATACGGCAATTTAAAATCAATCAACGTTCAGAACCCCCAGACGTCAAGAACATTTCGAATCCGTTTTTGGTAACTCAATCCATTCCCAAACGCCTCGCCTCACCCTCACCAGTCATCATTCGCGAAAAATGACCTCTATCTTCTGCAAATGCGATATGACTGCTATCAATTACAGTGAATGCCTTTGTTTCCAAGACAGTAATTATCATGCTGAAATCGTAATACATTTGTCAGCATCCATGGGAATCAACTATGTTAATGAAAATATTCCAATGATGTATTGATAAAGCAATAAACTCTGATTAATTTGAATTCTCGATCCTCATTTCAAATCACTAACACTGACAATTCCTCATACATGTTTGAATACCTATTACATATACATGTGTATAAATACATGAAATGTGTGTTTCAAATGATTTTTTTTCGATCCAATTATTTGTAGCATACTCTGTATTTCCAATCAAAGTCTATAACCATGAAGAAATTGATTTGCAGTTCCCATAAGAAATTAAAATTTGGCGATTTCATTACGTCTTTTTAATTTTTGCAATTTCAAACCATAATTTCCATAATAAGACGGCAGGTAATCAGGCAATGCTATACTACTTGATATAATGAGCTCTTTTAGATTTTAAGATTCAAACTTTTTAGATTTAAAATTGATAATTAATAATTCAATTGTGTAGGGTTTTAGTGTCAATATTGTTGATGTGAACAACAATGTTGGCATGACGTACCTTTCGGCTAATTTCATGACTAAATACAGCGCCTGTTTTTTTCTTTCCTGGGTATTGTATTACTCTATCAAATAAATAAATAGAATTATCACTGGAATGACATTATCAATGTGAATATTTTGAAAATACGAATACTTGCATTGAAAGGCTTGATGATTCACAATTCTTCATAACATATTTACAACTTTCCTTTTCCCTCATAGATTAATATTCATGCATATCTTCATCCAATTTATTGTGACCAGCTATGATCGCTACAAAATTGTGATTGGAAACAAAATTTCCAATACAATTGATACAATACAATTAAGGTATTTTGGTGAATGGCGAATAACTTTAATTTAACATTCTATGGTAACGTATGGTGGATGTTCTGTTGATTTATTTTTCATATATGTTTTTTACATGCTATATACACTATACAGTATTCATGTGAAAAAATCAACAAAAGATCACCCATTACCATAGAAATGTCAAATGAAAGTTATTCGCCATCCGCCAAATTAAACGAATCTACCTATAAATGTGAAAAGATCATCGAAGAACTGTGTTGAAAAATTGCTTTTCGGAGGAGAAAGTACAAACTTGAAGCATGGTGAAGTGTTATTAAACAAACAAATTAGTGGCTGAGAACAATGTCAGGAATCGAAACTAATGTTAGAGTCGAGTTACGTGTTTCGGGAAAATAATGAGAACGTCATGAGAAATAAGCTGTAGTATTTGGAGGAGTGAGAGGGATACTTGAGTGAAATTCACTTGTCCAGGCAATAAGTTTGTTACTCGTTCAAGTCCTCAACCCAATTTCCACCATTTTCGTTGCTAATTGATTCTTTTCTCCCCATTCCCTCCAACTCTTCCCCCTTACCCACACCATCTTTCCTTACTTTTCCCCATTCTATCCCCTTTAGTCTCGTCTCCTTCTCTACTCTTTATTAATTCTAGTTATCAGAAACTCTACCACAAACATCCTTCAACATTATTGACTTAGTTTCCAAGTTTTTAAAAGCCTTAATAGTAGAACATATCTCTAAGGCTCTACTCACACTTGCAAACTCAAATCGCGGAAACTCAGTGACTCGGATAACAAACATGTGTTTTCAAATGATCAGTACGTTCAGATAGTACGGTTGCAGGATCGTCTGAGTGACATAATTCGACAGTATTGTTGATGTGGTGTGAGAATTTTACACGGCAAGAATGAAAACCTTCAGAAGGAATCCTTTTAGACGAACTTAAAACTGGAGTTTCATGGTCACCAGTGTCTGCATGATGTTTTCAATCATTCCTGGAACTTTTTTCAGAAATGATTGAAAACATTACGCAGACACTTTTTCCAGGAATGATTGAAAACATTATGCAGACACTGGTGACCATGAAACTCCATTTAAACTAAAAAGTTTGTATAAAAGGATGGAATCAGTTCAGCCACAAGTTCTAATTGGGCAATAAGCATCTTTTCAGTAAAGTTTAAAGCACAGACAAGAGATAGGTAGTTTATATTCTGGACAGACCTAGTCTGTGCTCAATGGTTGCTGAACCTCCCTCTCATAATACATCAGTCCTTATTCACGATGCTTACCATGTTGATGAAATGGGTTGTGCTACTTGAGGTTCAGGTCTCCACCACAAAAGGCCTGTCTTCAACTTAATATTAATGAAACTCATCAAGCATGCTTCAAAATTTCAAGCTGCCAATGAATGTTGGTGCGCTGAGTAGATTTGCATGATCAGCTGGATGTTGGATGACGTCACAGCTAAGCGGAGTAGAGGGGGCAGCCAGTGGCCGTCAGCAGCCTATGAATAATTCAGCATTTGTTGGTGTGTGGGGGGTGTGGTGGAGGGGGAAGGGGCTCATGGCTGCTCATTGTTAGCGGCGCAGTGCACAATGCCAATGCCAGATTATGCTAAACGCTTGGATTAACGTCGCCGTCAAGTAGCTGCTGAACTACACCGTGCTATCGCTATACCATGATGCACCAGCACCAGGCGAGCTACATCTCCAAAACCGAGAACATCTCATTTCCTCGTCATCTCCTTCTCTGCCATTTCCAACTTTATCGTTCTATTTCTTTTCAGCTTTTCTTATTTTTAATTTCCCCTTCTACCTTTCTCTTCATCTCACCTTATTCGTTCTCCCAAATCGCACGATACGTTTTCTATTTTTTGCTTTTGAATCTTTTCCATTCATTTGTTCCTTTAAATCTCTCAGTATGTCTGCTGCATCCATCCCTTACATTCTATACATTCTTGGTATATACCATACAGCTTTTCTTCTAGTGCTCGTCTTATAATGCTATCTCCGCTGATTTGAGGAATAAGCTTATTTACGTTGTTTATTGAGAAATAATATTATTTATCTATTTTATTATTCATTTATTCTCTGTATCAGGTTCTCTTCCATTTCTATCCCCTCTCAATCCTTCCACAGCTCCCTTCTACTTCGTTCCTCCTCGCGACATCTCATTCTTGTTCTATTATTGGTAATTGCTTCTCAATCCTATTCATTTACCTTTTTCCTATGTCTTTTTTCGATTCTCTGCCTTCTTCTTGTCTTTCAGTTCTATCTACATTTCAACTTGTGTAACCTTTGCTCTTTTCTTTCACTACTACTTTTCTAATATAATTTCTATAAATTTCTATTTCTGTTTCTAATATTTTTGTTCTCTATTTTTTCTTCACTACTCAATCTTCTATACTTTTTTATCATACTTATCATTTTCATCTGCTTTAGCTTACAACTTACAATTCTTATTACTTATATACTTTTCCACTCATTAACACTTCTTCAACAAATATTTTTATTTTATCCCTTGTTCATTCCCTTATCACTTCTCTTTGCTATAATTTATTGTGTTTCTACGTTGTGCTTCCACTGGAGCTCATTTATCATTTCTATTTTCCTTAATATCTTCTCAACCTTAAACTTGATTCTCAAACACACGCATGTTTTCTCTTCTCCTTCCTCTTAGTTACTTCCTTTTCCTTCCATTTTCATTCTATCCTCCTTTCTCTTTCCTGCCATAAATCAGCTTCCTCTCCACTTTTTAATCCTTTCCCTTACCTCTTTTTCCTTCACAATTTGTTGTCGCTCTTCCATCATGGCCCTAAAATAAAATAGATCAGTTTTACTACAGAAGATCAAGCATATCTCCTTCAAATATCTGAATTGATTATTATTTCATATTCAAATTGAATTGATGTAACTGTGTTTTCTTCACAAATTTTGTTAATGAGTCTCTTCATTTATAATTTCAAAATTACAATCCACTAATTTCTATAAGTTATTCTATTTCTAGTTATTGGCAAGTTTCCAATTCTCGAAATCATTATTCTAGCTGAAGATTAGTTAAATCACTGGATGTATTCATTGATCACTCCCATTGAGAACACTCGGCACACTAAGCATGGACAGGCCATAAAGTGCAGACTAACCTAGTGGACCAGCGCAATATGATTAAATTGGAGCGTGAAAAGGAAGCATGTCTATATTCCACCATTACACAGTATTATGCTTCAAGAAAGCATGTCTATATTCATTCGCTATTACAGTGAATGGAATGAAATACCTAAGTGCGCCCATATCTGAGCAATGGGATTTTACAAAGATCGTTCGAGTCCTGCCATTCTCTGCTAATAGCCCCTTCTCTCACCATCGACTCTTTCTCCCAACACATTCAGTGTTGCTATAATAATCGAACAAAAAGTGGTAACGATTTACTCGTTGATCCCATATACCCTTGGCTCTCACTCTGCTTCCCATCCGACCTACAAAGTAAACGTTTATTGTACGATTCTTGGTTCAAATCTATTCAGGAGACTGCAGGCTTCGAATGGATTAGAAACAAACACTGAAAGCTCAATTTGTATTCTATGTCATGGTTTGGCCTAAGTAGAGAGTTCAAACCAGGTTTGACTGTCAAGAGATAATAGGAATTGTAGGACTAAATAAGGGTTGCTGTCGCGTTGTTCAAGAGATAATAGGAATTGTAGGACTAAATGAGGGTTGGTCAATCTTGATTGCAAATATGCAACAAACAGACAAACATACATTTGTGGTTGAAATTAAGTGAAAAATGAATAGGCATATTATATTATATTGAAAGGAAAAGCACAAACAATTCACATTAAGGCGTCTGATCAGTTATCTGAGAAAGAGGGAAAGAAACACAAAAAATAATTACAGTATATAGAAAAGAGAAAAAACAATTTACTTTACGTTGTCAGATTAGTTATAAGAGATAGAAGAAGAGATTGAAATTTGTAAACTCCCTCATGTACTGTATCCTCCATCTGTATTGTGAATATTAAATGATGGACAGATCAACAGCTTGAAGAAGATACAAACATGATAAATATAATACAGTACATATATCTGTAGAAAAATACTCTAGTCCATTGATTTTTACTACTGTATAAATAGTCTACTATGTGCAATATTGAGAATGGGAATTTGCTCAGAATTTTGTATCCTCTCAAAAAATTCTCCAAAAAAGAATTCGTCACCCGTCCCCTACCCCCGACCCTATTGAAAACGCTGGTGTGGAAACTAAAATTTGTGTACCAAAGAAAAAATCCAAAAATTTTTTATAAGCTCTTAGTAAGAAAATGTTTTGATATAGCCTAAATAAGAAACCCGCCTCCCTCTGCAATATACATTTATACATACAATATAATAATTATGTGTAGCCAACCCAAACAAAAATGAAAACTCTGTTCTGGAAGCCATTGACATTGAGAAAAAATTTGGAAGAAATTTTGGGGGAGGGCGAGGGCGCTCAATCTCACCAACTTAAAATCACGAATTAGAAATAAGCTAAACTTTCAGGAATCATACTCTCAGTGTTTAAGCTAACAAGTTTTTATGAACTTTCTAAATTATTGAGCGCCCTCGCCCTCCCCCAAAATTTCTTCCAAATTTTTTCTTCAATGTCAATGGCTTCCAGAACAGAGTTTTCATTTTGTTTGGGTGCACATAATTATTACATTGTATGTATAAACGTATATTCCAGAGGCAGACGGGTCTACTACTCAGGCTACATCAAAACACTTTCTCACTCAAAGCTTATAAAACCCTTTTGGATTTTTTGTTTGGTACACAAATTTTAGCACCAGCGTTTTCAATAGGGTCGGTGACGAATTCTTTGGAGAATTTTTGAGAGGATATCAGTTTTTTTTTAATCACCTTCTTGTTATAGAGGTATAACACTGCAAACACAATGGATGGGGAGAGAGTTAATTTTTAAAAAAAAAGTGAAATGCCATGTTATTTGATAAAAGATATTTTATCCTCACTATTTGGGTGCTACAAAATTATTCTAGCTATAAGTGAGCCAGTTATGGTTAATACTGAATGAACAAACAAGACGTTGTGACTGTGTCTGTTGCATCACACGTTATCATTTACTATCCAGACTTTAACGACATATCATTGTAGCAACATTAATTCATGTATAAGCAGTTATCCACAAAGTTTGTTAAATAAGATTGAGATTTTGAATTTAGATTGAAATTTTAACCCATTACGATAGGTCACATGACCACTTTTGATGAAAAAAATATTTTGTAATCGAAAAATGAAATCCTTTAAAATTTGCCCAACACCATTATTATACATTCCAGGAACAAAATTCTCAAATTTTCCCCATTAATGATTCTAAAATGAACGATTCAATTTTTCTATTTCCTGTCAGAGTTTTATTTCTTTTAATTGCTAAAATTGTTGAATTGACGCGACATTTACATTCTTTAAAACTTCAAATTCCAAATATTGCAACTTTAATTATTATTCGGGCAGAGCTACAGAGCTTAATCGGACATTGAATGATTTGAAATTTTAAATGTGAATAGACTTCTACTAATCTACTTGAAGGCCTATATCTTCCAAACTATTAGGCCCTCAATGACCAATTAATTCTTAAATTGTAGGTATTTTAATATACTTTAAGAAATATGTTGGATGTCATATTTGAGAAAGTGATACTTCACGGTCAAAATTCAAAAAACAAATGAAAAATTACGATAATTCAATGAACTTTGAAGAGCTGTATTTCGCAAACGGTTGAGCCTACAATAACAAATTTGGTCTCAAATTGTAGGTAATTGAATCAGCTTCCAAAACTATGTTGAATGTTCCATATGGAAAAATGATTCTTCCGGGTCATAATTGAAGAAATGTAGAAATAGTGGAAAAATTCAACAATTTGATAAACTTTGAAGGCCTACATCTCGCAAACTATTGGGTCTACAATAATCTATTTGGTCTCAAATTGTAGATTCTTAAATTATCTTTCAAAACTTTGCTGAAAGTCACATTCGAAAAAGTGATGCTTCACGGTCAAAATTGACCAAATGTGACTTTAACTGCAATTGATAATTACGAAAATGTATTTTTCTTATCTCATGTGTATAGTTTGTTATATGTATTTAGAATAATTAAATTTCTCAATGGAAGAGACTAACAATTGTATTTTACTAAAGAGTATTGAGGAGGTCAACAATTCTCATATATCAGTGTGCTCTAATTTAACTGTTATACATCAGAATATTCAGGGTCTAAACAGTAATTTTGACAATTTATTAGTATATTTGAGTTGTTGGAAGAAAAAACCAGCAATTATTGTATTATCTGAGGTATGGTTAAGTTCTTGTGAAGAAGCTTCTCAATTTTACATTGATGGTTATGATCAATTCTCAAATATCTCATTATTTACATGAGCGACTGGTCTAATTGTTTATTACTCCACTGAGCTCGTAAATTTTTCTTGTGAAGTCTTGGATGGATACTCGATGGAGGGAGCGGACCTTGTTGTTCTGAAATGTTCTATTTCTAGTTATAAATTTAATCTTGTAGGTCTCTATCGATGGCATAATTTTAATTTTGAACGTTTTCTTACAAGCTTTCATTCAACCTTGGAGAGTTTGCCACCGGGTGACGCTTTTATGATTGGAGATATGAATATTAACATACTGAACAATGTTCAAGATAACTCAGTTGACAACTATCTAGAAGTTCTAAGCCATTTTGGCTTTTAGCAAATAATTGACATGTATACTAGGGTTACTGATATATCTGCTACTTGTATCGATCATGTTTTTCTCCGCTCACAAAATTATTCTCATTTTATTAAAGGAGCAGTTATCGAGACACTGATAGGTGATCATAAAGCTGTGGCTTTTACTGTGAGTCAAAATAATATTCTCGATAATCGAAGCAGGTTATCTGAGGTAAAGACTATCATAGATTATGACTACATGCGAGATAAGTTGATGTCACATGACTGGTCTGATGTCTTGTTTAGTAATGATATTGACTTCAAATTTGACACTTTTCATGTATATAGAACAATCGAGCTTATCAAAAATAATAAAGTCTAATACTAATGGATCTTTGATTCGAAAACTTAAGCCCTGGATATCTGATGGATTATGTGCAGCAATTCATTCACGGGACAAACTTTCAAAAATACTGAAAAGAAACCCTAGTAATGACAGATTAAAATTAAAATTGAAGGCTTTCTCTAAGAAAATTAAGTTATGGATTAGAGTTGAGAAAAATAAATACTACTCCGAAATCAATGAATTACCTTCACGTGAGAAATGGTCCGTTCTGAATAAATTATGTGGTAAGCCCAATAAGAAGAAAAGCTACGATAATCTTAAGATTGAGTATGGAAATTCTATTATAACTGATAAAAAGGCATTGGCTGACCTATTCAATGAGTTTTTCATCAATGTACCAAATGAAGTAAGATCCACAATAGAAAATAGTCATAGTCAAATTTTGCAGGACTACAAACGTTTGTTCACTACAAATTCATGTCCCAACTCAATATTTTTGGAGCCTGTAACATTTGATGAACTCCTGCTCAGTATTCTAGCGTTAAAGCAAGGAAAGGCACCTGGAGATGATACAATATCTTCCAAGCTATTAAAAAATATTGCTTTTGCTATTGTTCCGATTCTCGTTAACATTTTCAATTTTAGTCTCTCTGGTGGTAGATTTCCAAGTGGAATGAAATTAGCCAAAGTGATTCCTATTTTTAAAAATGGTTCTCATTCTTGTTTAAGCAATTACAGACCTATATCTCTTGTATCAGTGTTCTCAAAGCTCTTGGAAAAAATGGTTAAAAAAAGATTGCTCAATTTTTTAAATTCAAATAACTTTTTATATAATCGACAGTTTGGTTTCCGAGAGGGGTTTAGCACAGAAATGGCCTTGAATAATTTCATGTCATCAATATATAACAATCTCAATGCCAGGGTTACACCTTGTGTTGCTGGTCTTTTCCTGGATATCAGGAAAGCTTTTGACACGGTTGATCACACATTGTTGCTTGAAAAACTGTGTAAGGCAGGTGTTAGAGGTGTGGCATTTGACTGGTTTGCATCCTATTTGAGTGGAAGATCACAATATGTTTGTATTGGAAATTATAAAAGTAATGTCTTAGATATTGGTTGTGGAGTGCCGCAGGGATCAGTTCTGGGTCCTGTATTATTCCTAGTTTTTATTAATGATCTCTTCCAGGGTGAGTTCAGCGGTACCCCAGTTTCTTTTGCTGATGATACAGCTTTGTCTTATTGTGGTTCAGATACTATGAATTTACATTTTAAGATGCAGGAGGACATAAAAAAATTAATTATATGGTTTAACTGCAATAAACTCTCTCTCAATTTGTCAAAAACCAAGTATATATTATTCACATTATCCACTCCATGGAACTTACACGTTCCTTTGAAATTTCATAACTATGCTTGCAATCAAATCATTTGTGACTGTGAAAAAGTGGTACAGACTGACTCTATAAAGTACTTGGGCGTATTGCTAGATGAAAAGCTCACTTGGTACAATCACATAAAATACATTAAGAAATATCTTCTGATTCTACTTAGGAAATTTTATTTCCTTAAAAAGATAATTCCTCAAGTTGTTCTTAGACAATCGTATTTTGCACTTGTAGATTCTAAGCTTAACTATGGAATAAGTTGCTGGGGCTCTACTTTTAAATCTCATTTGAAGCCAATAATAATATTGCAAAAATCAATAGTCCGTGTCATGAAAGGTGTAAGAAGGAATGAACACTCTTTTCCAATTTTCCAATGTTTCAACTGCTTGCCATTACGCTACATTTATGTATTTAAAGTTTTATCTGTTTTCTATTTGATGTCAGGTGACCATAGTCGACAAAATTACGAGAATCAAGTGTATTGCACAAGAAGTTCAACTAACAACATTTTAAGACTCCCAAAAGCTTACTCAACTTTTTTCCAAAAAACATTTATATTTCTGAGTCCTAAATTTTTCAATTTTGTGCCTATTAATATTAGACATTCAAATAATATACATTCTTTCAAGAAACAAACATACAAATGGTTGTTGAGCCTAACGCCTGAGACCATCGAAAATTTTTTTAATATTATAGTCTAAGTCTTAATTGTTATGAATACAAATTATATGCATAGATTTAATGTGCGAAAGGTGTGTGAATGAGTGTGTGAATGTTAGCATTCAAAAAACTTTTTTTTTAAATATTATACTTTGCTCCTGCTTGCAAACAAATTTTAATTGAATTTAGCAAGCAGTATCTTATTTTGGATAATATTAGTTATTTTATAAAAGACAGTACATTATTTCGCTTTATTACTCTGTATATTCATCATATTTTATAAAATACTTGTATGCCTATAATGTATATTTCATGTACTTGTAATATTGTTTTCCAAAATAAAGAATGATTTGATTTGATTTGATTTTTTGAATGTAAAAACAAGTGAAAAATTACGATAATTTGATGAACTTTGAAGAGCTGTATTTCGCAAACGGTTGGGCCTACAATAACCAATCAGGTATCAAATTGTAGGTATTTAAATTTACTTTTAACCCTATGTTGAATGTCCTATATGAAAAAGTGATTCTTCAGGGTCAAAATTGCGAAAAATTGAAAAAAAGGGTAAATTCTCATTAATTTTATGAACTTTGAAGAGCTGTATCTCGCAAACGGTTGGGCATACAATGATAAATTTGGTCTCAAATTGAAGGTAATTTGATATACTTTAAGAAATATGCACAATGTCCTCTATGAAAAACAGATTCTTCAGGGTGAAAATCAGCCAAACATAAAAAAAGTGCAAAATTCCGCCATTTTGTACGATTTTTGGAGATGAACCGGTAGTTTGCCTAGGTCTGAAACTTGGATTTAGCATCCCAGGACTACCATAAACATTACTAAAAAAAAACCTACTATCCCATTTCATACAAGGTAGACCATTTTTGATGACAATTTTACTGGGCTATTATTGAAAAGGTCGAATTTGGCGGTGGCAACAGTGTGAAACTTTTAGTTTTTAACCGCTAGGATCGCGACATTTACATCAGGGCCACCTAGGAACATGGTCTAGCTAGACACTGAATTTAAACGTGCAGCTGACGTCATCACATCGTGTCCATAACAACTCATGTTTACAACTCATCCCTGCATTAAAATTGGAATTCGTGTTTGGTTTTTCTCGTCTCGAGTTTATTTCAACTGCACAATTACCTTTTGGTGGGTAAGTAGGTCTATTTATTTATTTTTAAATAATAAAAATTTAAATATTCAAACTTGGTTGTGATCAGTGGCTGTTTATGAACAGTATAGTGGAGTGGTAGGCCTCTTAGCCGTGACGTCACACTTCGAGTGTCTAGGCCATGTTCCTGGGTGGCCCTGTTTACATTCGATAAAAAGATTCAAATTCTAACTTCAAATTGCAAGTTTAATTTTTATTCGGACAGAGCTACAGAGCTTAATCGGGCATTAAATGATTTGAAATTTTAAATGTAAATAGTTTAAACATGTCTTCAATCGCTTTTGGTAGTCCGGAATCTCAACTCATTACAGATTTTTCACATCAAGTGCTCAAAGTTGAAAAAAATTGAATAATCCCAAAATTAGTAAAATGACAAAATACCCGTATATAGTATCTTTGCGAATTTATATCGTAGAAAGTTCGTTCTGATCTTAAATGAAAGCGCTCAAAAATCTAAGAAAATAATGTCATTACAACATTTTAAAATTTACACTACCTTCCGCGTAAATTGAGATGGCGGCATGCGAACATCAAAGGGAAGTTCGTTACAGAATATACAGGGTGTCCCAAAAAATAGTGATGCCAGTACTACCACGGTATTCTACAAGTCAAAACAAACAGAAAATGTCGTTGGCAAAATGCTGATTTCTCCTTAGTTTACCTGTAATCCGCCATTTTGTGTTTTTAATATTTTTCATCATATCTCGTCGAAAAAACCAGATTTTCTCATGAAATTTGGTATGGGTATAATTAAAGGTGTGGTTTACAAAATACATATCTCAATAAATTACAATATCTGTTTTTTCCAAAATGGCGACCGACCAAACTTTTCAATTCGGTTTTACTGGAGAAATATTGCTTTTCACAATGAAACTTAGAAATACAAAAATGTAGAGAATTTTATTCTGAATAAAATGGTATATGATTTTGAAGAATCGGATGATAAATAACCGAGATATGGCTATTTGAAGATTACCACTTCTGTGTTTCTTCATTTCTTCAGCAGTGAGACATGAGAATAAATTTATGAATGCAAAACATATGTTTGCATATCTTGAACGTTCTCAAATAATTTACTACTGTATCATTTTTACATTCATGAAATTCATCAATTGGATAATAAATAACCGAGATATGGCTATTTAAATATTACCACTTCTGTGTTTCTTCATTTCTTCAGCAGTCAGACATGAGAATAAATTTATGAATGCAAAACATATGTTTGCCTATCTTTGTCACTCGAACGTTCTCAATTTATTATTGGATGGAACAACCAATTGATGAATTTCATGAATGTAAAAATGATACAGTAGTAAATTATTTGAGAACGTTCAAGATATGCAAACATATGTTTTGCATTCATAAATATTTATTCTCATGTCTCACTGCTGAAGAAATGAAGAAACACAGAAGTGGTAATCTTCAAATAGCCATATCTCGGTTATTTATCATCCGATTCTTCAAAACCATATACCATTTTATTCAGAATAAAATTCTCTACATTTTTGTATTTCTAAGTTTCATTGTGAAAAGCAATATTTCTCCAGTAAAACCGAATTGAAAAGTTTGGTCGGTCGCCATTTTGGAAAAAACAGATATTGTAATTTATTGAGATATGTATTTTGTAAACCACACCTTTAATTATACCCATACCAAATTTCATGAGAAAATCTGGTTTTTTCGACGAGATATGATGAAAAATATTAAAAACACAAAATGGCGGATTACAGGTAAACTAAGGAGAAATCAGCATTTTGCCAACGACATTTTCTGTTTGTTTTGACTTGTAGAATACCGTGGTAGTACTGGCATCACTATTTTTTGGGACACCCTGTATAGTGGTCCCGGTCTTTCATTCGTATCACGGGGGGGGACGGGTGGTGGAACGACCGTTCCACTAGATATTCTCGAAACTCCAAGAGCAATCAATGAGTTCTGTCTAGCATCACCAGTAAATGATAAAGTTCCATCCCTTATTTGCAAATGTAAGGATAGTAAATCGAAGATACAAATGCTGTATGGAGTATTTATGAATTTATAAATATTTGAAGAGATCTCATTGAGAAATTTCTAGGATGATTGAACATAGTTTGCCAGCTAGGTATGAGGTTTCACTGAATTTTTGTTACACTCGGACAGTTGTTTGAGAAGAAACTCCATGGTATTATTCACAAGCACCACCTCGCTATCAACAAGGATACCACATTAAGTATGTCTGAATAAAACATACAATTATTTATTTATTCAGCGTATGTCTTTAATAGTGGGGAGACCCGAGTAAGGTTGTTCCACTTCACCAAACATACAATAAACCGTAATATAATTGTAATTGACAGAATTCAAACGTATTCAGGAGTAAATTAATAATAGCAGATTTTGGGAGAATGCAACGAGTGCAGTTGTGAGCTGTTGAGCGTCTCGTCTCGTCGCTGTCAAAAAATCAATAGAAGCGAATTGCCGCCGAAACCCATTTGCATATTAAAGCTCGCAACAAATCAATCCTTGATAACCCTGTGCGCGCTTTATTAGTATTCATAGCGTTATCTGAGTAAATATGAAAGATTCCACATGCACACACACACAGTCGACCATCCTGTCCGACAGCTATTGATCGAGTAGCTTCATTTACTGCTGCTTGCTGATAGACTGTACTCCACTTCACTACACACACTGCTCTCCCACTGTTTTACTGCCCACGATTATTATGGCCTATGCAGCTCGTCTGCATTCACAGCAGTCTGCTCCTATTCGTTCACTTATATTGTGAGTCACAATAATACAGTATTGTATACACGGTTATGTGAGTCAATGTGCAAAGTGTCAATGTAATTTTATTAATATTATGGCTCGACTAGCATAAGTTAAAAGTTGTGCGCTAGCTGTGATTACGTGTAATTGTTGTTGCAAATGATATGATTCATTATTCTATAGGTGATAATATTATTGATAATGAAGTATTATTTGGAATTTATAAGAATGAATCATTCAACGAAAGAAATTTAAAATTAAGTTAGGTACTCAGTAATAAGTTAATAAGTGAAATAGGTATACAATAAAGGTAATACTGGTAGGTAGAGTTAATTGAAAAAATATATAACGTTAAAAGCTAAAAACAAGTTATGATGTGGTGGTCAATATTGGCTGGAAGTTGTATAAGTTAAAGTATTAATAATATGTTATATTCCTAAGTCGAAGTAAATTTTTTCTTGGATCCATTTATCAATTTCTTTAGCTGTGATTCCAGTGATTTTGTTGATGATAAAAGAAGTTGGTAGTTTGTTGATAATAATGAATTTGCTGTAATAGAACATTTGATGGCGGTTTACTGATAAATCTGTCCTGTCTAAATTGTAGATATTTGCTGCTGACTGACGAATATTATAAGGTGTTGCATGGATTGTGAATTGATCTTTATTTTTATTGATGAATAGAATTATATTTCTTGCATAGGTTTGTCGTAGAGTGTAAACTTTTAATTCTTTAAATATTAGTCTGCTGGGATATAGTCTGGGTCTACCAAGGGCGGCTCTTATGATATGTTTTTGTAAATTGAATAGTTTTTTGAAATGTGTGTTATACGCTGCTCCCCAGACTTCAATAACATATTGGAAAAGGGAATGTGCATAAGCAAAATATATTTTTCTAATAATCTCAGTATCTTTAATTTTATTTAGTCTATAGAATATGCTGATCAAGTATTTCAGCTTGGAGCAGAGGTGTTTTATATGTTCGTTCCATTTTAGGTGTTGGTCAACAATTATACCTAGATATTTTATTGATTGAACTTTTTCCAGTAGTTTGAATTGTGAGTTTGTATTAGAGCATATATTATTATTTATTATTTTGAGTTCCATTTCTCTTGGAGGTTGTCCACGGCTCTTTGTCTCTCGTGGAAATGTATGAGAATAAGTTGGCCACATTCAGCATACCTTATACCAAGGTTATGAGCATACATGTGGATACAATCGACCAATTGCACGAAAATCCAATTAAATTTAACAGCCGTAAAATGAAGTCATCTTACGCAGCCAATGCAACGAGCACCAATGATGAAATCTGTGTCAATGCAATGACGTCATTTTACGGGGGTAAATTGGATTTCAATGCAACTGACCGTTTGTATTCTATTTACCTCACATTGATTGAACTATGGAATACAAAGATACCTATTCCCCTCAACTGAGACCAACACAAAGCTACTGAAATTTACAGTAATTGATACACTATGTTATGTGCAGTCAAAATGTTGAGACTGCTGTGAATTTTATGTGAAGATATGATTAAAGGCTTACGTGTACAAAAGCAAATTCGGATTTTGAAAAATATCACATTATGGTTTCCATATAGATTTAAATGTAGGCGAGACAATGTTTCCAAGCGTAGTCACAATAACATTGGTGTTATGGAAATGAGTAGTTTCTAGAATGCTGCTACATCTAGTCTGGAGATTTTTCAATGGTAAAGCATCCCCTTGGATTTTCAAATATTGATTTTCATAGATTTAGTTGTTTGCTTAGTTCTCAGTGAAGTAACAATAAAAGATCTAGTTGCCAAGGACCCTTTCAGTTGATCAATGAGTTGCTTTTCCAATGTAATAGATTCGCTTTTACAAGTTTAAGAGTGTTAGGTGAATCTTACCTTGATAATTCCTTACTCAAAAATATGGGCGTAGACATTATTATGAGTGAATTTGACTTTGAATTGAATCAATCTCTTGTTTATTCAACCCGTTCCCATACGTGATTACTTTTGTATTTTGCTTGAAAGTGGGCCTACTCTCAACTTTCCTTGGAATAAGGGTGCATTCATGTCGGAGCTGTGATAAGCGATACCAGCTGTGATACTAGCAGCGTGTAGATAATAGTGACGTGCTTTCTAATAAGCCTGCTCATGTCGCAGCTGCTATGTTTATTGCACTTGGGCAATCGACCATCGATGGAAGCGTTGCTAGTATCACAGCTGTTATCGCTTATCACAGCTCCGACATGTTCCCAATTAGAAGTATGGGAAAATCGACAAGATAAGGTAGTTGAAAATCATTGCTTGCTTTTACAATCTACTCATTCTACAGCTCCACCCCTGTATCAGTAGTTTCTAAATATGCAATGTCTTGTAAGAGAAGTAAACAAACGGTTACTGGAATTCTTCGTACATTATTAAACAATTGGACACCTTTGAACCTTTGACTAAAACACGGCTGTTTGCATTCTATGAAAATCTAGTTCTCACTCTATTATCACCCAAGACATTATTTTTTTTCTGGTCGGTTCGGTTTGATATTCTGTAGGTGCTTTTCATCACGTTGTAAAAGGACGGTCGGATTCAGGAATTCAAAGAAGGTTTTCTTTCAAGTCATGCTTTTTCTTTGTTTTCTAAGAACTCGTTTTCCTTTAACGACGCAATTAGCACCTGCTAATTGCAATTCCCAATAATGCTTTGTGCTGACTATTCACTTTTGTCAATTCAGGGGGATAACTGATTGTTGGGGATTGAAAGTTTTTTCCCTCCGGAAACGAGGAAAAGCTTTGGCATCCGCGTAAACTTTTTTGCCAAGTGAGAATAATTTCCACTGCGAATATTCATATCTCTCTGACAGCGTTCTGAGAGGAATTGTTTTCCGTTAATCACTTAACATCAATTGATTTTTTCCGGATTGATAGTTTCCATCTGCTTGATTTACTCTTATTATTGTATATCATATTCATGATGAGGACAATATTCTATCATTAGAACTTCAATCATCATAAATGAACTTCAAATCCGAGAAAAGTTCTTTTACATTAGAAATATTCAATTATTTATAACAGTCAATAATCTTGAATGCATAAATGTCTCCTAACAATAACTTTATATATACATAATTATTATTGTAAAATCACCAATTCCAATTTTTTTCTGTGATTGAAACCCAACAGCATGGATTGAATTGATAAATGTTCTGAATAAAATGACTTGAAGTTGTTAAATCCACAAATTTGTGATTTTGACAACTTCAATTTTTTTTTATTTAGTATGGATAATTTCCACAATTCCACTTCCACTACTAAACAGAATGATAAATATTCATTCACCAAATTGATGCATGCATGGATGATTCATATTGCCTTCAAGCCAATAATTACACACACATTACACACGTACATTGTACGTTGGAAATAGTATCCTTCAATGTGGTTCTCACTCACACATATTTCCTTAACTGAGTCATACAAAAAGGGAGATGGATATTAGGGAGATGGATTCTCAGTTACAACAATAAGATTAATTAATATATTGACCGGGATCAATTCATCCATGAAATATTGATTTCAGAAAGGCGATGAGATGAGAGTAAATAATGAAACAATATTCTAGATCCCCTCAGTTCAAATTATTGATTCAACCTACCTTCAATGAGCTCTATTAAAGTGATGCAATAGAATGTTATGCAAAATTAACTTGGAGTTCAGTCGCTGGCAGGGTTACACATTGTAGCTGGAAATTCTTGGAAAATGGTTGATGAAGTGTTGTATAAAGGCTACTTATGTTACCTCTTGACAGTTTGAACGATAAAGGTTTGACGTTTAATCGTTTGATGTCACTCTATTCTCCCATTAAATTTTTAACGAGAATAACAGAAACCAGATGAGCTTTGAAATTAATCCATTATTTTAAAACTTGTTCCTATCTTCAGGTTGCTTGAAGCATGTGGAAAATGAAGTGATCTGGATCCGCAAATCTCCTTATATTGTGAATATTTTTTTTAAAAAGAAATTTCTGGTATAAGTAGAATTTTTCCAGAGTTTACTGCTTCAAAATTTTAAATAATAAAATTTGTAGAGAACTCTTCGAAGACCCCTTCTACCTAAATCATGGATAATAAATCCTCTACGCCACACACCTTTCTTGGAACATTTTCTATTGCGAACATTTTTCAACTGCTCAAAATTATCACAATTCATTGTGGAAATTCACTTTCCATGAGCAGTGTTCTACTAGAGAGAAACTCAGCTGCGAAGGGACCGACAAAACTTTCAAATTGATTCTCAATCTTCTCTTTCTTCCAATTAATTACTTTTTTTATTATCAAAGTAATCGAATGATGAAAACGGCCTTATTTAAAGCGCTGTATACAGTCGCTGTGAGTGGATTAGGAATTTCGGACTTCTTTTCTCAACATTAATCTTGTTAGAACAATAAAGTGCCTAATAAAAGGGTTTAATTTTCTAAGTAAGAGGTCTGCGTTTAAAGGTCACATTATTAAAAGCGCAACGACTTCGAGCACTTTTATCCGCTGACATTTTCTCTCTCACTCAGTCTCTCCTCTTTCTTCTCCAAACAAAGTGGAGGAGGGAATTTAATCCATCAGGAGGAAGAAAGCTGGTGTGATGGGAGTGGAGGAGTTGAATGAAACTGGATTGAGGGGAAGCATGCTGGAATTAGAGGTAGAAATGGATTTGCGAAATATTCCAGATGTGTTTTGGAAGGAATGCAATAATAGCGTTTACTCTATTAATTTTTTTTCTAGGTGGAAAACGCCGTGGATGGAGGTGATAACGTTTTTCCATTTCCAATTCTCATTTGGCGCTTTTCTCCGAGCCGGGAAAATGAAGAGGGTCTGTCACCGATTTTCAAACAGTTGTTCATCAGGCGATTTCAATCGACCAGTAGACTAACACACAGACAAGACTAGACGGGTGAGTATTTGCGTGAATTTTGAAAACTCGTAACTTGAAAATAATACTGAATTTTTATGCATATGAATCAGCAAATTCGACTACTGTACTAGCAGATCACAATACTAACACATGGCCAGTAATCATGTGAATATTTGATTACTGCACTCAGAGAAACTGTATAGTAGTATTGTGGTATACACATTATTCGTTATTGATTATCAATTCGATCCATTTGTATTAGCACACTAATTAACAACCCACAGATACTCATATCCAGAGTGCAGTACTTGAACGCCTTCTTCCACATTGATTATCTAGCAAATGCTAGCAATTCATTTTAAAATACTTCAATTGTGAACCAAAAATCACTATTCAAAATCATTATTCTTCAAACTATTTCGAATTGGCTGATCGTATTTGATCAGCATTGTACTAATTCTGAATCAAAATGATCTTGCTTGGTGCAACCCAAAGTGTCAGTACTACTGTAACAGTTATAGACTGAAACTTAACAAAAAGAGTATAATTATATTATTATTACGGTCTCTGCAATTCAATCTTTACGTTTTTATGCTTAGTGGTACCTGGAAGTGACACAAAACAGTTTATTTACTTTTTTTGCAATGTCAAATGTTTTGCATGATGAACTTTTACAGTTCTGTAGCCCTTTTGAGTGAGACTGTTTTTAGCAGGTCATATGAGTTTCATGTTATTACATGCAGTTCTTGGATCGTGTTCGTAGACTGTTTTTGGGAAACTCTATTGAATTTGGCGGGAAGAAGCGACAAATACGCATAAGTGAATACATAAACGTAGGGTTTAGCGTGGGACGTAAGGAGCTGCCTAAATTGAATTACTGTACTACTACGAGATTCGCATTGTTCCCTCATGGAGGAATGATAGTGTGGTGTGGGGGGTGGTGGGGTGGTGGTCCGAATAATGCCGGTTCTATTCAAGTCTATCGAGCCGAGCCATGGCTAGCTTGCTACGGCGTGCGGGCAGGCGCGTTTTAGTTAATGCGAATTTATTACCGTGTCGTATTGACTTGCACCAGACCGACCGGCGAATGCCTGGGCACCCTGTATCTGTATAGGACACCGCCACTACTAACTGTTGAGTCTCGGCCTGCGTTGTAGGGGCCCACTCCACACACGCACACACACATACATCTCAACCAAAGAAAAATAGTCGTCCAACACTAAATAAATGTCTGTGCCACCGTATGCCGTGAATCTAAACACCGTAGCATGTATGAGAGAACTCAGATCGAGGGCACGCAGCTATAGCCACAGCTACTACATGCGAATTCTACTCTTGGGTTGGTGCTGGATTTCGGTTTTGTTTGTTCACTGTCTCGATACGCGGTTGCTGTATGAATTATTGAAATGTTCTACTAGCAAAAGTGAGGAGAAAGTAGCGTTCCACATAGATACAGTTTGTTATTCGCTGAAATATACAAAGCTATATTTAGAATAGATGGAATATTAGAAAATAATCATGGGGAATAAAGGTTGGCTGGAATTTCTGAGAGATACAATATTATTAATGAGCTAGCAAATAAGATCAGAATAACACCCAAATAAATCAAACTGAATGCAACAGGAGCATCCGAATAGAATAATTTTCAATGTTACTGTAGGCCTACTCATAATTCATACTGAAATAAATTATTTTAGAGTTTGTGAGAGTTTTAAAGAAAAGAACATAAACCATTCACAAGTAACCATTTACAAGTGAACTATTTCACTCGTATGTTATCAAATATTGATGATTGGATGCATGTTTTGATTTATTGAAGAAACGTTCGGGTACAGTATATTGATGGAATCAAATTATAGGATGAGTGCTTTCCTTTAACTTTGAAGCCTTGAGTCAAATGCCATTTTGAATGTGAAATGTCAAATTCAAATGTCACGGATTTATAGAATTCAATAATTTTATTGATATGTCATGTATTTAAAATATGGAGATATGCTTCGATTAGGCAAATTTCTTGTTTCACTATGTGCTCATTATACTGGTAAATGGAACGGTGGGAATTGGTATGACACCCCTAGTTAAACAGGTAACCTTGCAAGGCTGCTTTGAATCAATTAGAAGAGTTATTAAACTTATTTGAATGTAAAGTGTTATCACCGTGGAACTCAATGTATAGAAGCTTCTACTAACCTTCATTAGAAGATTTTTCCTAAATTAATCAGTGCTTCAAATGTTAAAGGCGAACGATACTATGGCATAATCGAATCATCACCTCCCACAGTTGAATGATATGACTCAGATTAGATCATTGCAATAATGTACTCCAATATTTCATTCAATCACAAGATCTTCAGTAGATCTACCTGTAATTGAAAATTGAACTATTATTCCATAAATTATACAATTATGAGATGGACTATTTTATAAATTTTCACTAAGTGAGAATTTGGGATCTTCTACTTTATTAACCATGAATAAAAAATAGAAATACAAATTGTCGGATCTGATACATGAAGAGATATTGATTAAAAAAAATAGTCCTAACCATCAATTCAACAAGATCAGTTTTGTTTCCTTTATTTTTGCAAATTTCTATCAGGATTTATTCAATATGTGCTTTTGTTCTAAGTTTTGAAGTTTTCCTTTTTCGAACTGTTTTGTAAAAAATCAGGAATTCTTCTGAATGAGTTGCTTAGTATAGCTCATTGCTTACATTACATATGAGAGGGACCATCCATTACCCATCCATCCTCTTCTACTATTAATTTGTTATTTTTAGTCTATGACATAAGTAAAAGAAAGATGAATCTATAATTTAATGTTGGAATTTCTATTCTCATGGCTATTTTCATGTGAATTGATCAATCAATTTGAATGAAAGAATTTTTAATTTTTAATTTTCTCTTGAATAATTCTCATTTCCGATGCTTATTTCACTGTTTTCATCTTTTATTTGATACAATATATAGATGTGGAATAATAATAACAATTGATTTATGAATCACATGGGTATTGGTTGTCAAGGAAATTTTCAAAGCTCCCGCTACATTTATTGCATCTCCATTTGTATTTAAAAACAACGAATGGATGCATGCATCACATAATGGTTATGAGTTTTATTACACAATCATCTCCATCCAGGTTCCGTTATGCATTTGCTTCTGAGTTTCAGAACAAGTTGATTTAATTCCGTAAAGCTCTTTGAGGACTCCAAACGCATTTTGACTATTGTATAAGAGAATGGGAATGCATTGTTTCAACAACACACAGGAAAGAGAAATCTCATAACTATAAAGGAAAAAATATGGATATGGAGCACGATCAAAATGACAAACAAATGCAATCAAACTTCTATGATTGGTTTAAATGGTTTGAAGAGAGGAGCTGATATTATGAAAGCACAAGTTCATATCTAATTGTCGAGGGAATGATAGAGATGTGTTACGAAAAGTTATAGGATGTGATACTCGGTGCAGTGCAATGCTACATGTCTCTTCTTGTATTTCCCTAGTGCGTGCTACTCATGTAATAATGCACTTCCCGATTTGAATACAGATGTGATAAAATGCCCTCAGCAATTTAAATCTGAGTAATATTATGGAATTTTGTTTCGGAATTTTAACTGTTCACTCGATGTATGTTTCTGTTCAAACCTCAATTTTTCAGGTAATCTGTGTTGCTGCCTGAAGAATGTCTGAATCTTATTCGATCTTCATCAGCTTCCAAAACTCCTCCAAAAGAGATGCTGCCAACTGATAGGGTAGATGAGATGTGGATTCGTTCTCAATGAAAACTGAGAATCTAGAATCAGAAAACCAGCCAGGTAAGTTTTATCGAAATCAATCTATTTTGAAGAGATGAAGAATAGACTATTTTGAATAGGTGATGAGAGAAAAAATGTCTACTACTATTTTAATACATCCCATGTGAGAATGACACAGTATTCAATATTTTTTATTGGAAAACATGAAGCATATTGAACTAAATAACGTCACCTCCTGAACACCCTAAGCTGGAATTCCGACTATTCGGCGTGGTGGTAGTTTGCATTTTTTTTTTTTTTTTTGCTAGGGATGATGCCCACATAAGCTCTAGGCTTGTGTCGTGGGTGATGGTGATGAGGATGATGTGAGAGATGAATAGACCTACAGCTTTAATTGGGTTCCCAACCACCGGGTGTTTGCATTCTACCGTATAGACATTGGATACCTCAATTTTAATAAAATCTATACAATGTATATGTATATTTAAATGTCATTTAAATTTCAACAAGTTAATAAAATCTTGTCTTTCATAACTACGTCGTTATGCATTTCAATTGCAAAAGATGGTGTTGTCAAATAGCCATGATGTCCAGCAACTAATTCCATCAACACCCTTTTCTCAGCCAGTGGATTCTGCCCGACTGTAATTCAATAAGTTCATAACCTTTATTCTGGTAGTGCCTCCTGCTAAATAACTGTAAATTGATAACTTTCAATTGCATTTGAGCCTCTGCTAAGTTTAGAATGCAGAATAAGACATTTATTCCAGGAATCGTCACAGTTTAGAAATCTTCTTGGAGCTGTGGGGGCTAATTGAAACAGTAATGAGTAGTTGCTCGAGCGGAAGGCGAACAAAACAAGTTGCAGGGTGAATTATTTTACCGAACAATCTCTCGTCTGTCTTGAATTATTGATGGGGGTTGGTGTGGTCGGTGAAGACAGAGACCCGGCTGTGAGTTGTGTCCTCGGTCGCCAGAACTTCTCTCGTCAGTGAGGAACGCCTCAGAACGAGAGAAGAGGTGTCGGTGCCGTAAGCTAAAGTGCAAGCTAAGAGGATTTATCCGAGCCGTAGAAGAGACAGCAAAGTAAGTGAGCCTTGAATAGAGAAAAGCCTGTGACTCGTCCCATTGGCTCTGCTGGTGGGTGCGCCCGTGGCGCTACTGGCGGATAAACGCTCAACCCAGCCTCCGCACCGATCATTGTATCAGTTCAGTCTCAACTCCCGGACTTGTAGCAACTTGCAACTTACAACTTTATTATCGCTGCCTAGCGTTCTATCAAGTAAGTCCACCCCTAATTTAGTGTTGTATGTGTTGCGCTTTAGCCTACTCTGTGCAGTCATATTTTTCAAATACCTTCAAACATAATTCCTTTTCACAATGGTGAGTTGTTTATATTTTTCCATAATACAGGAGCTCTTCGCAAAATGATATGGTCTAGACAAGCGCCGGCTTCCATTTCTGTGGGGTGGGGGTGGGTCACCACCCCCTTTTCCTCCTCACGGAAATTTTCGTGAAATTAAAATACTGTGACTGGCGATAAAACTAATTCCGACATGAATGAATCTACATTATTAGAAGCGTTTGGAATGATAACGATCATGTTTGATATCAGTGAAGTAAATGAGGATTATTTTTAACTTTCATAAATGATGGATTATTACTTTAAATTCATCGTATACACCAAGGTCCTATAAGGAGGAACTCATTTATAGTTAAAAATTTATCTCGTATAACATTATTTCTCATTACAACATTCCTAATCGATTCCATCTGGTGAGATAAGAGGTAGCTCTTATCTCTCTTCTCATAATTGTCACTCTCGAAGTTTCTAAAAATTGATTAGTTATTTCAAACTAGAGTTGTTTTATTAGTATTATATATATATAATTTCCTCCTGGACTAGATTCCAGATTGATACCATATCGTGAGATAGAATGAAGTGATAGATAACCAGATCTCTTATCTCTTATCGTATCTCAAGTTTACTCAAGTAATTTTTTCAAGTTTTGAGTTATCTGTGCAGGAATATGAATCTCTCGAGTTGTTATCACTGTTTGACGTTATTAATAATTTCATCCTTAATTAATTGATTAACTGAGAGATGATGTTGTTTGAATTCAACTTTCTTATATCTTCAACTAGTGAAAACTAATTTTCCTCGTACGGAAAATTTCGAACTGTCAAAATTTGATAGTTGGAAATTTTCTTATCAATAGTTATTGTAAATCGCAGAAAATTATGAGAGTTCTAGTTGGTGTAACAGGTGAAAAAATTTAGTGATGGAGTTCTCCATAAACCTACATTTTCGATTCTTCTTATCCTTTCTCTACCATTTGAAACCTGTAATCAAGAGGAGAACTCTCTAACTGAAGTACACCCGCTATATCATTAGACAAAATATGGCTACCTTATCAGTTTATTACGCACAATTGACCATTGATTGACAATATAGGATATCTTGAATTCTGCAGGAGATATGCAGTAGACTATCGAACAGTACCGAGGATTAATTTCTCAGGATATATTCTATTGTTAATCCAATATTATAGCCATGATTTAGAAATAATTATACTACTTTAATACTTAATTCAACATTTCCTTATTGAATGGACCAACTTGAACGAATTCAAAATACATTGTTGGGTCTAAGGATTCTACAATTCTGGATGATTTGACTCATTCAGAGGCTCTCTTTTCTCTTTCCCTCTAGCAATTCATCCATACTCTCTTCGAATTTCTCTCGTTCTCTTCCTTTTATAGTTTCTCACCTACTCTAACTCTGTTTCATTCATATTCACTCAACATTACGTGTCAAAGGCTATCATAACCATGACAAACCATCTTCCACATTCGTTCTATCTCATGTTCAATATTCTGTTTTCCGAATAACTCTCTCCTCGAGCTCGTTCTTCTCTTTCTCCTCCTTCTATTCTCCTTCTCGTCTCCTCCCTCCTTCTTCTTCTCCTTTTTCTTTTCCTTCTTCTTCTTTTCTTCTTCTTCTGCTTCTTTTCCTTCTCCTCCGCCTCCTTGTCCTTCTCCTCCTTCGCCTGCATTTCCTCCTCCTACTTCTCCTGCTTCTCCTCCTTTTCCTAGTCCTCCTCCTTTCCCTATTCCTCCTCCATTTCCTTCTCCTCCTCCCTTTGCTTCTCCTCCTCTTTTTCCTTCTTCTCCTACTTTCCTTTCTCCTAATCCTTTCCCTTCTCCTCCTCCTTCTCCTCCTCATCTTTCTCTCCCCCTCCTCTCACTGTCCTCACACCCCCACTACGGGCATTTTCTTATCATTTTTTCTCTCCCTCGGTTATCCTCCTCTCTGTTCACCATCAACTCCTCTCACTTGGGCACGCATCCACCCTCTCACTCACCCATTTCATGTCATTGCTTATCATGGCGTCTCTCATGGCACCCTGCTATTTCCAACTTATCCTCACCTCACACTTGCTTTCTCGCACTCCATTTTTCATCAGGCCATCAACCCTCCCCCACCCCACACCCTCACGCCGCCTTATTACCTCGACCACTCCCTCCCATTATTATCACTCACCATTCTCCTCCCTCACACCTACACATCATCTTTTAGTCATCCTTCTTCGTCCCTCACAATTGAACTTTCCTTTGTTAATAGATTTCTAGGCAGATATCACCCACTCCACTTAAAACCAGCGAATAGACATTTTGCCAAGCAGTGAAATACTCGTGCAATAATTGAATAGTTATCATAATAAGCTGTGGTTATAGCGAATGACAAATCACATATAATTTATAACCATGCAAAATGTTATAATTGTTAGCTGGTGATTAGGAAAATTATAATTGTTACTATAATTGATTCAAAAACAATTATTTTATTTACCAAACAGGCTGCCTTCAGTTCCTGCATTATGAATTTCCTATTGCTTTGGGATAAAATCTCCATTAGGCTAGGCGTACACCGGTTAGTCAAGACAACACAAGTCAAGATTAGTCACGTTTAGTCACAGTAATTCACATAGTTGCTTATGAAGCAGCGCACACTGATGCAATGACTAATCGGTGTGTGTTGCTTCATAAGCAACTATGTGAAGTACTGTGACTAAACGTGACTAATCTTGTCTTGTCTTGTCTAACCGGCGTACGCCTAGCCTTACGTTTTCCCACAAGAAGACAAAGAATGATTCTAATACTAATGAAACTCATTAAGATTACACCGCCGCCTCCATACGATAACAAATAATATTCCAATACTATAGAATTGATAAATGACATAAAAAAATTATCATCTTCGATTTTCCTCATTTAGTCCTTCAAATAATGTGTATACTTTAGTAGACATTGATCATTCAGATTCATCACCTCAAAATACATCGTAAACACATCCGATATTGTAATGAATTTTATTGCGTATCAAGGAGGATAGTGGAGGGTACAGTAATTTAAGTGTAAAATTCCAATGTCTGTTTTACATTAAATCTTGGATTACTTAGATTAATTTCTTCTAATATTTCTACCATAAATGAGAAAAAGAGAGCTCATTGATGACAGAAAACGAGTCAAGAGAGGATGGAAAATAAATTACTAGAAGTTGAAAAAATGGAAGAAGATACAGACTCAAAAGATAAGTAGTAGTTTCCAGGAGAGCCAATGATAGAAGATTGTAAAATAAGATCAGGTATCAAAAATAATAAAAAGGTTGATATGTATGAGCATTAGAAATGAATTAGGGATAGAAATTAAAGTGAATCAATGAGAAGAAGAAGAGAAATGTTGTGTTTTGTAAATGTGGTTGATAGACTGTTCGCAAGCTTCTATGTATCAACCGTATAGATAACTTATCTCAAGGGGAGCTTAAGCTCTCCCATGGAACAAACATTGTCATATCTCAGAATATTCCAACTTTATTCGCATTGAGGATGTCTCCTGAGCCATTATTTACCAGAGGCAAATGTTTACCTCTTATCACTACCATTTCCTGTAATCAGCAGCCTCTCTTCCAGGAACTACACATTCCTCGTTTTTGGCGTCCCACGTTTCTTTCTTTTTTCTTTTGTGTGCTGTGTTCAAGAACTATGACTTGTTCTTTGTTCTTTGGGTGAGAAAGTAGGGTATAGAAGTGCTGATGGGGCAAACCTCTAGCACAACTCTTTTGATGCATCCTTCAGCGAAGGTCCGCTTGCTTATCAAGGAAGCCCAAGATCTCTGTGATAGGGCGATGCCTTCTGAGTTCCGCCGGAACTGGAACAGACTAAAAGAAGTTGGGAGTTGGGAAGAGTAAAGGAAAATCTCTTGTTCTCTAAAATTCCCAGCGTGACACAAAAAACTCTCGTTGCCTTTCAATACTAGCTGGAAAACATTTTCTCAACATACTTTTTTACTCAGTGAGCTCTCCCAAATCACAAAATATCGTCAGATATTCAGCTATCAACTGATCTCAACTATATAAAGTATCTTGTAGTTAATTGAAAAGTTGGCATTTCCATTACAATCAGAATCTCATGTAATGTGGCAAATTATTAGCAGTGACAAATCTGGAAAGTTTTAAACTTTTACTCTTTCAAGTTTTTAACGAAACTCTTTACTTTCGGAGTACATTAAAATGATGCCTAGAATAGTCTCTAATCGAATTTATAGTTAGATAACTTTATGTGAACTGAAAATAGGAATTATTATTGTAGCGCTATCGAACAGAAACCGATGAAATTAAATCAATAAATAGATGATGATTATTCCTTGATCCATTACGAACTGCGATGTTCACCCTAATGTTGCATTTATACTATAACATGACTGCATGTGAAGTGAAAACATTAGTACAATAGATAGAGTAAATTCATAAAAATCTAATCACAATTGTTAACCACGGCTTCGATGATCTCGAATGAGATCAACAGATAATCGAAGTTATATGACCTTCAAATGATTCAAAGATATTTATGAAGTTATTTTGATATAACCTCCTAGTCATCGAGTCCATTTTGGGAGTGCAAATAAAGCTTTATTTTAGGGCAAATAAAGATTTTAATTCTTACTTTAGAATCGGCGCGAATATTGAAATTTGTACATTTTTCCCATAAATCTACCTCTACCTCATCCATACGAAACTTTGTTCAATTTGGTTATTGGATAGGCTATGAAACAGTAAACTATCCAACTATGAGGTATTTCCAGTATTCAAACAGTGATGAAGTTCAGCGTTGATGGAAAATTAGGATTAAAATAACACTATGAATCGTGTTTCAGCATAATGAGGGAAGAAGATTTATGTTGTGAAATTCATTATTTCATCTACAATATTGCAGTTCGCAGTGGAAATTTCCATACCGGTACAAAATAAGCTTCGCGTTTCCAATCTCCCTAATTAGTCAGGTAAACTTACAGTATTTTATCGTATTGCAAATGATTATCATTGGAGGGATGAAGTTTTCGAAGCATTTACATTAATTCAAATGTACTGTTGCAGTTATTATTTACAACTGGATCGTTATTTACAACCAATCCCTGACATACAACAACTATCTTATTCGTGCCTCATTAGTGTTCACAAACATATTGAAGACTGGAAAAGCTTCCTGCTCGTTGAGTTATTTTGTAACCTGTTGCATATTAATGAATGAATTCTATAACCATGACCTGCTATTTCATGATGCTATGAAATCCAGTCATCACGTGTCATCTAATTTACTGAATAAGCTTGAAGGACTAGGTAAGCTCCAAACTACTAAACTTAAAAATAACTTTTTAATTTGCTATTTAATAGCAGCAACAGATAAAATGTCTACAACAGAAAAGGTCTTCCATAAAAGTTCGCAAAACAATTTTCGTGTGTGATGAAGAATAGCCCGATTGTAGCCTACGGTATAAAATATCAATTCAATAGGTTCGTTCAAAAGTGCAATAAGTGCCAATGTGTGAGAGGAAACCAAAAAAACAAAAAATAAGTATTCCAATTATTTTATCTGAAAAGTGATTCATTGAAGTTGAAAATTTGTGTGAAGATCACCAAGTATCTACTATTATAAAGAATTTTTGATGAAATAAATACAAAAATTATGAATTTTCCACAATATAAACGATTTCAATCATTACTTTCCTTGGAGTCTTAAGATATAGCAAATCATGTACATTACGGAATCCTCTTCTAAGATGTGATATTGATGGTGAGGCCGTACACTAGTGGCGCGCTCAAGTGAGAGACATAGTGAACAATCAGAATGGGGTTTACCATTGTGAGATAGGAACAAAACACAATTATTTTGAGATTCAATTTTAATCATTAAGGTATCATCAATACTTAATTACTACCTATTTAGTGGTTTTAAGGTGTTTTAATGAGTGAATTAGTCAGATTTAAGTATTTTTATCAGCATTCTCGTCATCTCCTTGCTAGACTCTGTTACAATGTTTAGAGTTTAAACTTCACGCTTTTTGCAACAATCGATATCGTAAGTATAAAAAACATTATTATTTCAAAGACATCAACTATTTCACACAAATAATATTCAATTCAATTACAAAATTATATTTACATCTCATATTTTCTATATTTCAATTATTTATGCTTAATATTACATTTTGTTCATCGTTATCTCTCTCTCGTTCTATATTTTAACTATTTATGCTCAATATTACATTCTGTACATCGTTATCTCTCTCTCGCTCTCTTTTGGCAGGGAAAGTCTTTGGAGGCTCAAATTAAAAAGATCATTGTTTCTTTTCTCTTAAAATGACTACTGAAGTGATCGAACAGAACATAACAGCATTGATTTGAGAAGTTACTGCAATATTTTAGATGAATATTTTTCTAATAAGATTGGATTGAAAACAGGCATTTTTACATTTGATTCAATGATAACCTAGCTTCAATCCCTTAGGCTAGGCGTACACCGGTTAGTCAAGACAAGACAAGACAAGACGAGGTTAGTCACGTTTAGTCACAGTACTTCTCATAGTTGCTTACGAAGCAACACACACCGATTGGTCATTCATCGGTGTGTGCTGCTTCATAAGCACCCATGTGATTTACTGTGACTAATCTCTTCTTGTTTTGTCATGACTAACCGGTGTACGCCTAGCCTTATGATTGCTCACTCTGTCTCTCACTTTATCGCGCCACTTGCTGCGGGCTCACCCTTTTAATATCAGCAACATGATATCTACTAGTCGACTCACAAAATTTAACAGCTCCAAGAAAGTGTTACCAGCAATCCATCATTAGGTCAAACGCTCCTGGCTATTGGAGAAAAAAAATTTAATTAGGTTAAAACTTTCTCAATGTTTGACTAAAGACTGTATCAGCTATTGTCAAAGGCTACAATCGAGCGAGTCGATCGTCGATTAACTAACTGTCTCTTGGCAAGTCACATATTTGGCTCGGCCTCTCAAGGCTTTTTCAATCATCGGACCTTCTCCTCCACTCTTTACTTGCTTACTGTCATCCATCTTCCTATCTGTCGTCTGTCCCTTTCCGCTTTACCAAACCAAATTTGGTTTTTTTTTTCATCGGATTGATTGATTGTATAGCTTCAGTTTCACAGAAGTAGATCAACATCTCTGATGGAAGATGGGATTTTTCTTTCCAGATAATCTAGATTTTTTACTTGTTTTGGAAGTTCAGCGTACATTTTCCATGAAAATGCGTCTATACTAAATGAGGAGCATATTTATCTGTACATATATACAACATATATCCTCTTTTTTTAATATCGTACGTATATCTAACATAATAATTTTATGTTAGATAAAATATTATGTTCGTAAATATGTTTTATGTTCGTAAAATATGAATTCATATCATTGGTTGTATATCGATTCTGATGTTTTGACATCAAATCTGCAATGTGAATTAGGATTTAAAATATATTCTAATATTTGTATACAATTTGAATTTTCCATAATTTACTTGATAGATAATTCAAATCTATCATATATTTCTTTTAATTTTTGAACATTTAAAACAATTACTGTATTGTAAGCTACGGAAAAATTTATTACATTGTTTATATCCTACACGATAGCATTTAAATCTACGATAGCATTCGAATGGATGTATGAAAATCATTGAAAATTCCGGAAAATCAATTTTCACTAAGCTTAGGCCTATCTATTCAATTTCCAACGAGATGATTGCACAAATCCTTTCTCAGATCTGTTCAACACCGATGAACTCTGAAATATCATCTAAATGATATCATAGTCCACTTATTGATACAGGTTTTTTTTGCTAGGGTGATGCTTTAATAGGCTTTTGGCTTGTGCGTGGGTAATGATGGGAAGGATGATGGTGATGATAATGATGATAGACATTAATAGACCTACAGCTTCAGGTGGGACCCGAACCAACAAGAAGCGATTTTTGTTATTCTTGTAAATAATATCCAGCGGAAAAAGACCTTACAAAGAGGTTCACCTATCTAATCTAGTGATTTGATACGAGCGCGGCCATATTTTGTAGAGCGGAGAAGAAAAATCCCCAAAGAAACAAATTTTTCAAAACTCTCTAATTCCAATTGAAATTTAAGATGAAGAATTCTTTTCGAAATCGTTTCTCATACGATTCAATTTTTGAGTTTGTCTAAGGAGATGATGTAGATTTGTAGAACAAAGTCAAACGATAACCGACGTTTCCCATGAAATACTCCTCATATTCATGTAGAGAATATCAAACTGAAGCAGCCTTTTGATCGATTTTGTAATACGGCCACACGTACAACAGCTAGGTGAGTATTTGACAAGCCACAAAGCGCTTGTTTGTAGCTCACTTGAAGTCCACATCAATGTCAGTATGGAAAAGCTATGTCAAACAACTCATACGCATACCGTGTTCATGTAAATAGCGACACATCACGTCCACTCCTCTACTTGCCGTTAAACATGTAGGGTTGGTACTCTATGAAACTTTGTGGGTCCTATATCAACAGTGTGCTCGATTGATCACTCCCTAGTTTTCTATAACACATGAACTACCATAACCATAGTTTTTAGCTTCGGGAGTGGAAATTTGTGATTAATAGTGAACGTAACCATAACTAGCTTCATTTGAAATAGTTACTATAATTAGGTAAAGAAGATGTTTTGGAATTTGTGTCTGTGTTTTCATCCTACGATAAAATTGGTTCTTTATTTTTGAAGTTTTCTAGTTCATTTTATGCTCTCTAAATATTATTGAGTGGTCCAGATTCCAGATTTTTACTAGTACACATGCTGCGATAAGCGCATCAGGAGTATTAAGTGTATTTTGATCTTACAGTCATGTATTTGATAGCTACTCAATCACTAAAAATCACTTTTGAACGATTTTAATTATTAGTTTTTTCATATTTCCTGTGGTTGATGAAGTAACTGGAACGATGATTGAATAAATAATATGATGAACTACCCAGGTGATACGAAGTGAAAAAAGGATGTAAAGAAAAAGATACCATGTACCTCGAAAAAGAATGTTCCTCGGAAAAAAATTCCTCTAACTATTCTAGTGTTAATATTATCGAAATCGAAAAACTTTCTGTGCCCAAATTAAATGGAAAATTATAAATTTATGAATCAAAAACTAAGAACAATACTTTGAACCTGATCCAGAAGGAAGTTTTGTCATCATTCATGAGAAAATCGTTGTATTTAAAATTTCAAATCCCTTTAGAATAGTTGACCCACTGATGAATATTGAAGATGAAACCATAGACTAACCAAATGTGGGATGGATTATCTCTGATACAACAATATCAAAAATTAACATATGGCATAGTATTGCATGCTTTTGTACCAAGCAGAAAAATATAGAAATACTCGAGAAAGCAGCTATCAGTGGATTAAAAATATTCATAACCAATTTATGTGTTGTGAGAGATCAGTGTTCATAACTCTCCATCAGTAGTTTAAGTCGCAATTGATATCAATTCTCTGACATAGTTAAAATTACATCATTGGATTGAATAATATTTTGGATGTATTTAAAACTCAATTGTTTACAAAATCGGATCCTTCTAAAAGATTTTATTTTTGTTTTTTAGATGCATTTGATTTACTGCTTAGAGCTATTGGTTTTTGAACTATTGTAGTCATTCTTTTCATGTTCTCTCTAATATTGGATCCCTTGAAGGAGATAAAAACTCTGCTTTCCGTATCTCAACCCAGTTTTCAATGAGTATTGATCGATTGGCCATCAAATCGACCCTGCATCGCGTTGGCGCTGCCTTAAAGGATATCTTCAGATCTACACTCTTCATTCAATTTGGTGAGCTTCACTTATCAACTCCTCATTTTCTTTTTCGTCGTTCGAGCTGAGAATATAAAAAGATCTTATTACTGGTGAGTTAGATATCATCTTGTACGAGTATTTTCACGTTTATATCGCTCTTTGGTATTTATTTCGATTAGGAGGAGGGAACTGATCAGTAAATTGACGTGGAGACTTCCGTCTTGCCACGCTCTTCCTGAATCAGTTCCTCCTTTCCGTTTCTCCATCACTTCTTCTTCGTCATTCACACATACATTATCCCTTTTGCACCCTCCCACTAGCACGACAAACGTCTCATATCGGTCCGACGCTGTGGACCTAATGTAATAAGGGCCGTCTTTTCTACTCAGAGGCGTACCATGCTGAGTCGTAATGCAGCTGGCCTATATAGAGTGCAAAGAAGAGGCGAACACCGACAAGCATGGATATTTCTCACATTTTATTTCCTCTCCAAAGAGGACATTGCTCGGCAAAAGCAAGCTGGTCAGAAACGCAATATCGAAATAAATGTTAACAGAAAACGATCTTTTCAGATCTTTCTAAATTCGTATGGATTCGCAGTTGCTGGTGAAATTAACGTTAAAGCTTCTTCACACATAACAGAACAATTTTATTAAACACTGTTCTCCTCTTTCATTTTTAAAATCCTATTTCACTTTGAAGTTGGGTTGGATCATCTAATCCTTCCATTTATGATTTGTATCATAATACAAATTTATATTATAAATTGATGATATATAAATTATGGATCAATATCATAATTGTATTTTATTATTAATATAGTATCATTATATTTCATTGATCAGGTTATCTTTGAAATATATTTGGTTTGTCCTTCCCAACTCTAACCCCCAACTTTCTAGAAAACCAGAGAATTCAATGTTGTTGTTCGGTTTATTGAGTTGCTAGTTATTTTTTGAAGCATGCTCTTTAAAAAATATTTATTTATTTTTAATATTTATGTTTAGTTTGGCGATATTGGAGCTACCTGTATACTTCAGACATTTTTTGAAAAGTCTCAGACCTTTCTTAAAAGTCTTGAGACTAACTTAAAATTAGACAACAATGAGCTGAACTGAGACATTAATAGGGTGTTGATTACTGTGTATCACTTTCCATTTTATTTTGTTTTAAGTGTAGTACGGTGAGAATAAGTATCAAATGAGACAAGGTGATAAGGAACATAGTTTCGTGATAATGATTAAAACCCTTTTTGTAATTCCAAGATAGGCTTGATGTTGTTGGCCAATGACTATATAAAGTATAATAATGTTTTCTTATAGAGTGGATGAATATAATAATAACTATGAAAAAGAGAGATTCATGATTATTCTTCCACGAATGCGATTCTTGCTCTGAAACAAACAAACTAATTCTGATAATATGATGACAGGAAGTGAAAATCAGTAGAAACTGTGATAGAATGTTATAAAGTGGATTTCTGAAAAGTAGAGGAGTTGTGATAGAATAAGAAGAATCATTAAACTTATATGAGTTTTGAAGATTTCCTACTAGAAATACGTTCTTCGAGTTTTAAGAATTTCCTCAGCAGTTTTCCTGGTGAAAGGTTTTCCTAGCTGTCAGCACTCAATGATGAGAGATATACGGTTTCAGCGAAGGAGAAAAGTAAGCTACTTATATCAATATGCCTTGCTCAAATATTTACACTGAGAAATGTATCCGTAAATGAGAATTGTCTGTCCCGGGGAAAAGTTTTCTCGTTTCCGTCGACCAACTTCGCCAAGTTCACAAGCTTCAGATGCTACTAGAAAATGTTCGTCGGTAGTTCATGCTTCACGTGTCTTATTTCAGAGTTATCAATTTAAGAGAGTACACCAATTTGGTGGTTCTCTCTTGCGTCAATATTATACTTCACTAGTTATGTAGAGTATGTTATATCAGACTAATGACTAATCTGTTCAGGTGAACCGTAAATTATCCATAAAACCTATTTGCTCTTCTAAATATGTTTAGTTGAGTTTGTGTAATAAGTTTGTGTTTGTTTTTATATCTGTTCTATACCATTCATCCACTTCTTATGAGATGACATAAGCAAGCTTTGTCAGGGTCCATTTCTCGTGGAAATTGAACCTGATCATATTCAATGTAAAGAAATTATCACTTAATATCAACTAACAACATCGATTTAGGATTGAATGTAGGCTACATAAATTTTTGTATTTCTCCAACATTAAATTCCATCATGAAAATTCTATTAGTAATGTCTTCAAATAAGTGATGTATTGTACTCGTATGTAATGTAAAATCAGCCTAATTGTCGTTAGAAATAATAACGATTAGTGCGTCTTTTGGAATGGAAATCTTCAAATCAATCCAATAAAAAAATAGGGAAAAGTCTGATAACCAATCACTTTCAAGTTCATCTACTATACTGCGTCACTTGTCCAATTAGCTCTCCAATTACACTTTCTAAAATTATCAGTGAAATTCACACTGATAATTATCTACAAAGTAAATGTTGATTTTCTGAATTTATTGATTCTTGATGCTCTAGCAGTCTAGCTCTAGCTAAAATTCGAAGGAAGAGTCAACTGAAACTTAATTCATCAGAAACTGTTAGGCAGGCGAATTGAAAAGTAGAAAGAGAGAGAGAGAGACATTTGTAGGAAGTGAAGTCGGCCCAAGCTATCGATCGATAACATGACCTTTCAAGTTGTGACATTTGAGACTTGCAGAGGGAAGGAGAGGATGAATCATCATCAACTTTTCGAAATAGTTGGCTTTTGGTGACGAGGTCTGCTGTTGTGAAGGTGGATATTGATGTCATGGAGGGGAAGTCAATTAAGGGTGCGAGAAGAATACGATTCTTTAGTATTTTCAGGTTGTTGACATTTAGAAAAGGTGGGTATTAGACGTCTAAAATGGGAAAAATTTCATTGACGGTTTGAGGTGTCGGAGCACGTTTTCAAAATTGGAGAGTGTGTTTGTTCAATGATCGGTTGGAAAACCCCTGGTGATATTTTATTCACTATTTCCGCTACTGGTGACTTAAGTATCGTATTAAGACTAATACCAATTATGGTTTCTTATTTTAGGCTTTGGGGTTTCTCGGGGAACTGAACCATTTGTTATTCTTGTGGAGAATAAATTCATCTGGCTTGAAATTAATATGAAAACGACAATTTGAGCTCACATAACCTACACGAAATAGAATGGGCATAATGTGATAGTATAAGTAGTAACCAATAAAACTTTCTGTTAAACTTCAAGCTTCTAATAATCAATGCTCTAAATTTAATATAAAATGGATGATAAATTCTTAATTTTTGGAAAAATCTTGAAATACACGTAATTTTGTCCTCTAAATTTCAAATTAAACAAATATTCATACGGCCAGTTGCATGAAAATCCAATTATTGAATTCAGTTCCGTGAAGTGAATCCAGTTCATCAGCACTCGTTGCAATGGTTGCGTTAGATGACATCATTTCACTGCGATTAAATCATATCAATAATTGGATTTCCGTGAAAGTAGATGTATAGGTCCAATGCCTGAAATTCATCAACTCTTAATAATTTATCATGGATTTCTATCATAAATAAAGTCATTTCGGTACTAATGAAAAACACTGAAAAATTCTCTTATAATCTAATTTTGAGTTCTTCAATTGCGGGTTACAGGTGGACATAGCTAATAAAATTCATGAAGTTTCTTCAACCTTTGTTTCCATCAATGTTCATCAAAGTTTTCTATTCATGGGATAGTCCACCTACAACATTGTACTGTACTTCTGCTGGGTACTGAGTCAAACAACAACATCCCTGTCAGTGATGCTTGTGAATGGAGCAGCTCTTGGATGCAGGTGACAATCGACAGGTGCCTGAAACCCATCGGGATTTCGATACGACTCAATTGAGCATGTAGACAACGAGCAGTGCCGACTGCAGACAGAAGAGTAGATTCTATGCTCCATTGTTGGTGCCATTGTCTACGGTTTCGAGCTACAGTCATGAGCTGGGGCATCCAACCTCCTCTTCCTGCCTTCATCTTTCCTGGTTTCCAATCATTCACGACAAAGCATCTATTGGCAGTCTCCTATTTGTAAATCATAATTTCAATACAGTTCGGAGTTACAATTTCAATGCACTTCAATTAAAACGGAGTTATAATTTCATGAACTGTTAGTCGTACTTTATAACAGAAAGACGTGCGATACCCTAGTCTGACTTCAACAACGATACACATACAATACACAACTACTGTACGAACAATAAGAGTACAATACAATACACGTTTTTACTACTACTCACTCCTAAAATTTGAATTAACTATCACTTAGAATTAAATTTTGTCAATTTATAGTTACCTAATAATTAGGAATCATTAAGTAATTTGAATTCAATTATTATTTTCTCAGGTAATAATGATGATCATGCTTCTACCAAGTTCTCCAAACAGATCAGGTGATAAATTTATTCATTAGTTGATTGTGATGATCATCATCTTGATATCTAGATCACTGAAGATGTGATGATTGAGGACCGTATTTTATGATCAACTATCTAGTACATCTAGTCTAGCTAGTCTATTATCCTAACAATATTGGTTCATCAATCATACCTCAAGTGATTTGGAATTGCTCCAAAAAACTGAATCTATTCTGTAACATATATCTTGATTTTGTATAATTATTCTGTAGTTTGTTAATGGGAGGGTATATATTTATTATACTACATCAGTAGTTGTACCATTACTCTATTAAAGTGGAAGTATGTTCATTTAATTTGGCGGATGGCGAATAACTTTCATTTAACATTTCTATGATAACGGGTGATGTTCTGTTTCACATAAATACTGTATATAACATGTAAAAACATATTAAAAAAATAAATCAACAGAACATCACCCGTTACCATAGAAAGGTTGAATGAGAATTATTCGCCATCCTCGAAATTAAATGAATATTACTATAGCCTCTTTTTGTAGTTCCACTACAAAAGTTATACAAATTTACACTACTAGTTACACTCCAAATTAAAAGAATATTACTATAACCTCTACTCTACTTGTAGATTGAATGTTAAAACCAATAACCAAGTGATGCCAAACAATCTCAACAGGGATGAAAAGAACCAGTTTTTAAAAAATTCTATGGATAGCAATCTGACCTATTCAATTTACATTTAATGGTAATTCAATTGTTGAATTCAATTTACATTCAATGGTAATGGCAATTTACATTTCAAGCGTTTCATTTACAAGTATTGAAAAAACTGTCGGTTATGAATAAATTGCACATCCTATTTCCCTCCGTTTGGAAATTCAATGGAAATCTAAACACTGTTCTCCTGTAAAAGACTATTCGAAATTCAAACCCGTTAACTGGTTGGTTACATTGAAGCATTGATTCGACAAATTTCGATTCCGAAATTGAATTAGGAGCGACGAGTTGAAATCAGATGTTTCATAGACTGTAATTGAGGCATGATGAAGAGAGATGAGAATATCCGAACATCGATCGAGCTGGAATTATTGCGGCAGCGCTGAGCAGCTAGTCGCTCAGGTCCAGTATGTAATCGCATATAATTGTGTTTGCCAGTAATGTTGAAATTTGGCCGCCACTTGACGCCGTTACAGGTAGTGCAGTGCAGGCCTTTATCTCGTGTTCTGCCCGGTTAGTCGTTGTAAATGCAAATCGGGCCTGATATAAATTGTGCTGTGGCTCATTCACCGCCTCCCCGCACCCCCCACCATTGAGACACAAAATGGTGACAAGCCTGAGCACAAGTGGTGGCAGCTCCGGTCCGCCGGAACCTATGAAAGATGTACTTGGCCCGTCAACATGAGCTTCCCATCAACAGCACTATTTGCTGTTGCATCAGGCAACTAATTACTCCTAATGTTTCACTCCTCTATTTCTTCCATCCACTGGTTGTGGATGCGAATTACTTTTCGACCACTGTCAGTATTTCGAATTGTTAGCAGTGCATGCATATGTTCATCGAAGATTGATGAGCTGCAATTGTCAACATACTTAACTTCAATGTCGGTGAATATGCGGTTTAATGAGGGGACAGTTTGTCGAGTCAATGATGTACCCGGGTAGAAATAGCTCCTGTTTGGATTAAAAACTATTGGAAATACTGCATTGTTTGTTCAGTAGTCTTTTTTACCAGAGTTTTCTAATCATATTTAAAACCAGTGGATTTGCAAATAACCTTTTCATCTGTACACCTCCTATCGAACATGAGATTAATGGATAAACAAATAGAAAGTTTTAATGTTTTTTAGTTTTAGTTTTTTCAATTTTAAATATTTTTGAAGTAGTGATATTATTTATGGTTTGTGATTTTGTGTTTAACATCTATCGTAATCTTTTAAAATTGTAAGTTAATAGTTTTTCTAGTCTCAAATTATTAATGAAAAAGAGGACATAACCTCTGGACAATTTAGTTAAAATAGGGACTGAAACAATTTTGGGCAAATACCAGTTGTTTCTTCCCACCCATGGTGTTTATATTGTCAATTAATGAAATAATAAATAAATTCACCTTCTGAGAAAACCGGTATTAATTTATGTACAAATTTAAACCAATCTAAAGGAATGATTTGTTATAGTCAAGAAGAAGTTAATCTTCTTGTTTGTAGTGTTCTTTGTCACATTTTGATCAATGTTGATTTTTTCAGATGCCTAGGCTGAACGGGAGAGTACTGGTACCTTTTCAACTGAACTCATGATCTGGTAAGTTCCGCTCGATTTATTAGTAAGCATGAACATTTGAAGCGTTACTTTGCACTCAAGCTCTTGTAGGTCACAGTGGACGAAAACAAGGACTTTTATTACCCATGAACTTGAAGAAGTCCACTCACAGTTGGCCGTGTTTAAAAGAAAATTACAAATTCAGAGAGCGAAAAGTACTTGAATGTCGAAACTTTAGGTTAGTAATGGATGTAAGGAGACGCATAAATTGGATTAAATGTTGGCGTAATAGAGAGAAGGGAAAATAAAATTGCCAAAAGTACCATTATGTCCAAAGCAAAACGAGAAAATTATGTGGAGCCTGTTTTGTGGGGGCGTGGCTATGGCCGGATTTTATTTCGTCGAGTTGGAGAGCCAAGCGGATACAGGACTGTATTTCGTTTCAGAAATAGCTCCGATATTATTATCGCATCGAATCCAGTATTGTTTCTGGATAGCACTCACTATCTGAAGATGTTATCTGTGTTCAGCTAAGATCTTGTCACAATGCAAGGGAAACAGAAACTTTATTATATTGTTGTTCAAACGGACAAATAAGAAAAATACATTTTTTATCAAGTTTATTTCATTTTTCTAGTCACATGGAATAGTTCTGTAATACAGTGTGGTAATGTAGTAAGATGGACTTTGGAATCAACACTTTGGTTAAATTATTGATACTTTGAAGTGAATAACTTTTGAAGTTATTTTTTTCTCTTACTATTCTCAGAAAAGTGGTGGGAAACTACTTAGGTGTAGAATGGAATGCCCAAGTCACCATCTGCCAAAGTCTTGCTTCGGTTTGCACCATGACTATTATAATACTGTAATATTATTCTAGGAAACATCTAGTACGTCATAAGTATAGAACAAATAACTTGAAAATTAATCATTGACAGTTTATTTTCAAAGCCATTTTTCCACCTTAGCTTTGGACTAGTGTGAGGTAAATGGGATTATTCATATTCTAATTTTGCTTATCCATTGGAAATCCCTTAGAATCTTATTTCATCAAATCTTGAAAGCCCCAAGATTTGAGTTCAAAAAATCGATGTCATTGGGTTGTCATTATATCCTCTTGCTGATCAAAAAATAAAGCTAAACAAATTTACTAGATATCTATACAATCTAGACACACTTATTTGGTTCCATTAATCTGCTACAGGTTATCCCCATGTTGATCAAAACATTTAGCTGAACAGATTCACTATATCACTATCTAGAAGTTGTGGCAACTGATAAATTTTTTAAATGCATGCTTATTGACAGAAGACACCTTGCCTAATGTAGCGGCAGCAGCCAGTTTTAAGTGAAAGAGTGCATTTAGGTACGCTATTGAGATTGGCAGGCACGCCCATTAAATGATGCTATTTGGCATTTTAAATAGAGGCTTTTGATTGGTGGGCGGTGCTCGTTAGCGGGACTGACTGACAAAGGCAGCACCAGGGGATGTGGGCGAGGGGGGGATCAGAGAGGGTGTAGACTGTCTATTTTTGAAGTGGTCAGCGATCGATATTGGAGCCGGACAATAGGATGGACGGGGTGAGCACGTTTTTCTTTTCAGCTTCTTATTATCGGTGCGTGGCAAATGCTCATTATCGAGTCTCGATATGAATCGACTAGTAGCCATTGCTCTTCACTCCGCCCCGTCCCATATACCTATACCGCCCAACTATATCCACTGGTTATTTCCTCATAATGTGTGTTTGGACAGCTGAAGAAGTGTGTCGATATTAGGGGCGATTGGCACGCGAGCCTAGAACGCTACCTTCCACTAAAGATTTGTTCCTGCTTTATTCATAAGTGCAGTAAAATATTCATCAGGAACTCTGAAATGTGAATTCCTCTCAATGGAGACAGTAGTTACAGTGGAAAGTACAGAATCTATTAGGCGACCACACTGAATTTCTAAAACCACCTATTCCACACACTAAAAACTATTTCCACACCTCACACCTGCCTAAACCTTGCAAATGCGGTTGGCTGGTCAGGCTGGTGGTTTGTTTTAATTAATTGTTTCCAGAAGTTTATTGTTTAATTGTTTGGAGATGTTCCATAGTATTATATTAGCTAGAAAAGATGCAATTATTTGTTGAATTCATCATAGGGTACATTTTCTTGAGCAGAAAAGTAATTTCTTTTGAACATTACTACACTATCTTACCTTGGAAGGTGCTTTAAAAAATGTTCTAGATCTTGATTAAATTGTCAAAACTTGATGGTGTTTTCAACGACTTTCTCAAATATCAAACAATTCGATCCTTTGAATAGGAAAGTAGAGAATGACTGTATATTTTGTTTATTTAGCAATAATCTCCAATAAGTGTTCTGTGCTGTGTTTTAGTGTTATATATTTTTCGGACTTTAAAAAATCAAAAAATCCTTTTTTTAAATTGCTGATGTCTGTTTTCAGAGTAAAAACAAACTTTCACCATGTTCCCTATCAAGGGATAATTGGTTATGTTGGTGAAGAGGAACAACCCTACTCGGGTCTCCCCTCTATTAAAAGCCATACGCTAAATAAAATAAATAAATTTAGCAATAAACAATGCATATTATGTATATTATATATATATAATATGCAATATATAATTATAGTATTCACCAAAATACATACATTTCTTCACTGTTTTTCTATGAGTTCAGAGTAATAGCGCATTTAGCCCTCTCTTACACTCAACTTTTCAAGAAGTGGGAGAGAGAATAAGTAGGAAGAAAGTGGACAAGACGATGAAAAGTAATAATTTGGGTGTAATCGTTGAATGCTACAACAAACTAGCAAAAATGATTAAGTGCATAATTACCTTTTTTAATTAGAATAAAGAAAACGATGTTGTCAAATTTCACTTCATTAGATTACATTAGAATACAGGACCATGGTTTCAGAATTTTTAACCTTTTTTAAGTTCTAGGAGGAATCATCTCAAGTGCAAACAAAAGCTGTTAAACAAGAATATCTTAATATATCAGTCCGTGGTCAATGTTGGGATAAATTGGATGTTCTCACCAATTCTTGATAGAGGATGCAAATGTATTTTTCATTTTCATCACTTGTTAGATCAATTATATTCTATTAAGTATGTGCTCTAGAATAACATTGATCCAAAGAATCAAAATCGTTCAGATGAAAATGAAATTCCATCAAGGAGTAACAAGAAGAATATTACATTTATTCCAAATTGGAAACATTTTTGAAAATGTGCGTTACTTTAACAGGACAATAGCGAGTTTTCCACACCCTTTAGAATTAAGATCTTTTTACAGGCAGCACAATGATGGAGTAGGAACCAGGAGCTGGAAGGAATCAGATAAGATTTGCGAATAACGGTTGGCTGGTAATTGGCTATAAATGGTGAGAGGGAGGAAGGAGGACGCGCAGTCAATAGAATATAAATATATCAATAATACAGCTGCTCGTTTCGCAATGAATGGAAATGAGATGAGATGAGAAGTGTAAATTCGTGGAATAAAAAATGATAATTGTGCAGTAGGTGGTTGACGACGACTGCGATGGTGGTGAATCTTTTTCTCGAGTCCATAACTTTTCCGACGGGGACAGGATTAGGGGTGTGGTGGGGAGGATTAGGTGGCAGGAAGGGAGGGGGGTTTTGGATCGATGGCCCACCCCTCCCCTCACCAAGCAAGCAGTTGTGCCTCGGGCCGTGTAAACACAAACCCTGTGCGGAAATGACGCCTCTCCAGCCAGCTGTGGCCTGGACCCTTCCTTGCTTAGCGGGCCACTCGTGCGTTCTCGTTGATTGAGGCGTTCGTGTTCGCTGCGAACGCGCTCCACTCGCCCAACTCTACACACTCAGCACGCGCTCTGGGCGACCAGCCCACTTCACTGCCTGTTTTTCTAGCCAGGAAAATTATTTCCCAGCCAGCCCCGACAGACAACACAAGAAAACATGCACGACTTCTTTTCTTCTTCTTTGCGAAGAATACCTTCAACTTTCTTATTTGTGAACAGACAACGTGTGTTCAAACTCGCACACTTCTCCGGACTTTGTGGAGTCGCTCGACAGGATATTGGAATCCCTTCACATCCCACATGCAGCTCCTGATTGTAGCATCCTTTTTCTTCTTTGCATCTGAATGAGTTACTCTCTGGGACGTTTGAAAGGAGGAAAACACAATAGAAGAGACATATAAAGAGATGGAAGAAATTCGATGGTATAAACCGTTACAACTCATTATGTGAGGAAAGGCTCAAGGAGGAAAGCTGGAAATAAAAATAATGGATTTTTGACTAGAAAGTTAAAAATCTTTCTTTATTATTTATTATTAAATATTTATTTCAAAATAAATATTCATCTGATAATTATTATTCGAAACTTTTAGCTCTGCTCTAGTTTATTCTTTTTTTTAACGTGATTGTGCCTCAACACGATGACCAATGAGGTCACCTAACCACTTTTCCAATTTTGTATTGTATTTATATGATGTATTGTTTTTGGAAATTGTGTGTAAGTAAATGAAATGAAGTTACTCGACTTGAGAAAAGCAATGACGCGAACAATTTGTAATTTCATGCAAAGATTTTACAGTATTTAATATTTTTCTTTTTCCAGGTCTATTGCATATACTTTTATTCTTTGATCTCTATGCTTATCTTGTCGCTTCATGCAGTTTGTAAAATTCCGTATACTGTACACCATTAATATTTATTACAATATTCAAAAGTGCACATTAAATCATTATTATATTCTATGAGACTTAGGCTATACACTTTGACGAATTATAGACTTGCTATAAGACTTTATAATGTACGCTATGTTAATGAAAATGATTCGAAAGTGAGTTACGCCATAATTGTTATACTATTTCCGTTATGCATTGAACATCATAATCATCATAATACGTTCAGTCTTAAATCATCATACATCTTACATAGTTCGATTGATTTGCAACCATCTCTACCAATCATGGGTCTCCAAATTTGAATGAAAAATTTTCAGTTTATTTCAATAGAATTTCCTCCTTCAGCTGAATTTTCTGTGGAATATTGATGAAACGGTTCCTGAAAAGGTTTTCAACGTTTCTGTTTACTTTAAACGGATCACTGATTCACAGAAGTGGTCACTCCATGACCATCGATTGATTTATATCTCAATGAAACAAGTTGATACTGAGAATCAAAATTATCATTCATTCGCAATGAAACGGACTTGGAAACCAGAATGCTGTTTGCCACTTGACATTTTGCTTCTGTTCACGAACGTTCCGACGGAAAATGTTCTGAATGGCTTTCTCAAAGAAGCGCATTATTTGAGAATAATGTTGGCTCCAAGAAACCCGAGCTTCAGTACTAACAAAATATTTCAGCTTAATGTTTCGAGTGGGATCCATTCTTTCCCCCTGATACCCATGATTTATTCAATAGTAAAATTTTCCGCGAGGTCTAATTTTGTTGCCACTTCCTGATAAGTATTGAATAAGTTGTCTTGAAAGTTTTTAAAATTCTCATCTCGACATTTCAATAGAATTAAGCACGCGATACACTTGAGCTTCTCTAAACAGTTGAAATAACAAGGCATGATTTGATTGTATTTCTATCTTTATGTAATTCAATGAACTTGGGTATTAACATAATTCATTGGAACATTATCGCTGAACATGGAATTATTATTAGAGAATCAATTTTAATTTCATTTTTTGTTCTCATAAGCTGCTAATTAGTTAATTATCATGCTAAGATGGGAAAATATCTCGTAAACAAGAAATTTAATGTCAGCTCCGAACCATCTCCCATTCCTCGTTCAACTGCTCTATCTATATTAATTTTAGGGAATCACTCTCAATTACTATCGTTGTAACAGACTTCAGATACTTTAGCTCGAATATTACTTTTACTAATGGACCATTCTTTATTGGTGAAATTATCTCTGAAGTTTACTCTACATTGAACAATAATAGATCCAAATATGGATTTATTATGCCGATCATCTGATAAGGTTTCTTGTTAATTTATTAAAACTATTCACTAGTTCTAGTTTTCAAATCATAAATTAACTTTGTACTTCTAATTCTTATAGGTTTTATTTCATAGTACTAAAGACTTCCCTCATAGACAGAGCCCTCAGCTCTGACCTATGATTGCATTACTTTTTTCAATATCTAAATAATAGAGATAAATCAATAAAAGTCACGAAATATGTTTATATAGTACACTATCCAGCAGGCTCACTTCGCTCGCCTTAGCAGGCTAGCCAGGGGGCTCTGCCCCCTGGACCACTGGCACAATCATTTTCATAGATTAAAAGATGAGCGCTCGGCGCTCACCATGGGGCTTCGCCTGGTAGGGGGTTTAAACTTTCTTAGTTCAGTAGTTGTTGAAACATCTGCAAAAAAGCATTGAAAACGCAAGGAAAACTGCAAAACGCCGATTTCTGTTGTAATTTTGGGAGAATCTTGAAAAAATTTCAACAGATTATTTTTAGACCTTAAAAACCAACCTGGTAACCAAACACTTTCATTCAACATTTTCTGCCAATTAGTTATCAAAAAACTGAGAAAACGCACAAAATCGCTAGAAAAACGCGAATATTGGGCGTATCTTTGGGATGTTTCCAAAATAAATTCTACTAAAATAGATTTTTAGTTCTGCTGATGAATGTGTGAGTGAGTGCCATTGGCATTATACATGATATTTTATACATTAGACATAACCTTATACATTATAAATGTGTTGTATATTAGTCTATATTAATGTTATCGATTCGTACGAAGGTTCATGTAAGTTAATTGGGTAATAAAGAAGATTTCCGTTGAGTGTTATTCCGTTCACAATGAATATTGAGTGGGACAGTGACAGGGTGAGGTGGGAGTGGGTGAAGTGAGTGGGAGAGAGAATCAATAGCAGTTCTTATGGCTTTCCACGGAAGCACTCTCATAAAATAAAGACGCAAAACCCAAGACGACAGACAGGCTAGGCGGCTGCAAGAAGAGCAATCTGTGGAAATTGGAATGTACTCTCAATACTCCAAGTGAGGCGGCCGCTCTTTAATTAGTACCCCTCCCGATCCGCCCCCCCCCCTCACCCACTCCGACACCTTCTCAGGGTGGCAAACAAGCGAGCAATAAATAATCGGTGCCTGCAGCCCTGCAAAATGTGTTCCCTTCCTAGTCGGTGGGTGGGGGGGTGGGGGGTTTGGGTTGGTGGCTGGTTGAGATTCAGGAAAGACGATGCCGTTCCTGAAAGCTCGACGACATCCATTAGGAATACTGCCGCCATAAAAGTGTGCAGGGAAACTATAAAGTGGATAAGCCTCTCGGATTGCATCAAGTCTTGTAATGTTGTGTGAGCAATTCAGATACTGTACTGGTATTGGCCATGGGATTACGATGATTCTGAGTATCTTTGAGTAAGCCCTACCTATGTTATGTGAAGATTGATTGGTGGCGATGAAATGTTTTAAAGATCATTTTCACCGATTTTCAACTTAAGTCAACCTTGAATCAGTGCAGAACCTCCTGCCTCTTGGAAAGTAACCAGTTTCTGAAAATCTCCTTCCTTCTCGATCAATACGTGCAACAAAATATTTCAAGAGATTCAAGTTGTATTCTGAATGTAATAAAATTGATTTACTTGCTGATTATGATAGCATTACAGTTATTCGGTGTTATCAGCTATAAAATTGATAAAATTGAAAAAAAGTTTTTTGATTAAACTTCAAATTATTGTTGTTTCCCGGGAAGAACTTCCTTTGTATTCTGTCTCTATTTGATAATACCAAATAGTACCAATGTACTCTCTTTACATGATGAAGTAATACTCATGTACTCAAATTTTGTGGTGCTACTCAATTAATTCTTTTGTGAAATTGTGTATTAAAAACATTATTCATACTCCTCTATTACTATAACTTATAGCAAAGGGAGTACTTCTAGGCCTAAAAATATCAATGAAAAAATTAAGAAAGCATTAAAATTTAGCTGTAAAATTTGAAATATTCTAAAAATAGAAGAAAACTATAGTTTCAAGTGATTATTCTAGCGTCATGTCTAGCATATTTTGGCTCGAATATACCATCAATCCAGATGTAGCCACAGTATAACAAACAGAGTTAAGCTAGAATACTACATAACTATGACACGTTGTAAAATAGACACGTGTCAAGATACAAGTGCAATAAAAACTTTTCTCTTGAAACCTTCAAGATACTCACTAGTAATGGAATTGACAAACAACAGCAAATTAATACCAATGTAAGAGTCTCTATTGATTCTCATTAAATTAATTCAAGTTTCTCTTAGTAAATAAAATGCTCTGTTCCATCGAATTCAACTGTTAATTATGAAGAAGTAGGAAACCAAAAGTTACAGCGGCGTTATGGGTCGACAAACTGTTATTGTAAGTTCCCACAGGAATCCTCTTCCTTCTTCTTCTTCTTCTTCTTCTTCTCCACCCTTCCCTTCAAGATCACCAACTCCTCTCACAACCACCAACCCCCCCCCCTCCTTCACCAGCATCCACTCAACTAGTTGGAAGATGATGTCGCCTTCCCCCCCAGGCGACTATTTCGGTGTTTCAAGTTGTGTTTATGCCATCAGAAGATCGAACCTCGTTCAATAAAGCGGCTTTGGAGTTGTCTTGTGCCTGGAGGCACTTGACTTGACTCGACTCGTGTTGACTCGGATGCTCGCGCTCGGTCATTCACAATATTCGCCATCAATTGATTCACTGTCACTTGCTCGGAATGATAATCTCTAAAGTACGTGGTCTTGTCATCTCAATTTCGAAAATGGCGGAGCTCAGCTTCTCGATCGATTTCACTCGAAACTTGATGATTAATGTGGGCGTTCATCGTAGCACCGCCACCACCTTATAACTTTGAAGACTACATTAGTCTTATCTTCCGAAAAACTCTAACATCTTGTTCAAGATGAATGAAAAGGTTGTGATTCTAGTATTGACATTTTATTTTATTCATATCATTTGATGTAATTTGTGGCTGAAAATTCAAACTGATGAATGTTTTTTAACAAAAGTTCGTGCCAGAAATTATACGGAATCAAACTACATATAAATTTCGAACTATTAATACACTTTTTGTAAACATTTACTGATTCCCCAGTAAATAAATATGGTGATAGAACCAGGATCATTTTCCTTTTAAGGCATACTAGAAGGTAGTATTGATAAATTAATGTAGTATTAATTTCTTGAATAATTTTTTTTAAATATATATATCCCCAACTGCAATTCCATACAATTTCCGTGATTAGGCTATCTCTTTATTTTGAAAAATAGTCGAATATTGAACCGTATTCAGTAGAGACTATTATATCTATAATTATTTATGATTACATTGATTACTCATGGATTATTAATTATGGTTAGAGAGTTATACTGATACAACATACAATCTACATTCAAGTATGAGTGTTCTTGTCAAACTATACATTGAGTCATCAACGGGAGTCTCATTCGGCACTCCCGTTGAACGCCTGAGACCTGCATCGCTAACTATGGAGAAGATTGATTAAAATGCAGACGGTTGGGAACTCAAACTATACATCCATTCATTTTCCATACGGACATACTTTGCAAAAAATATTAGAGTTTGAGCAATATTATTGTACAATGTTTAATGATAACTTACAATGTATACTGTATGACTCACAGTAGAGCTTTTCTGCTATCCACAGTAAGGCTAGGCTTACACCGGTTAGTCAAGACAAGACAAGACGAGATTAGTCATGTTTAGTCACAGTAATTCACATAGTTGCTTATGAAGCAGCACACACCGATGCAATGACTAATTGGTGTGAGTTGCTTCATAAGGACTATGTGAAGCACTGTGACTAAATGTGACTAATCTCGTCTTGTCTTGTCTTGACTGACCGGTGTACGCCTAGATATTATCCGCTGTATGATATTGAGATATTACATAATATTATTTCAACAAGTATACTAGTGACCATAGAAAAATGGTCACTACTATACTAATAGGAGTAAACCAGGCATGAGATGAGTGTCCACCGATGTGAAGTTTACTTTGGAAACGAAAATGTTGAAGATACAAGTGTGCATCTTGAATTGACGTCACCAAATAGCCGCATCTGGATTTGGACTGGGCTGCTGCCACTATCATTATTATTACCATCTGTTGTTTCGATTTCCTGCCGTTCCAGATTCACTTTTATCGGCTCAGGCAAGGCTACACTAGATGAACTAGAACTAGTGTAGCCTTGGCTCAGGCCACTTTTCTGAATGTTGAAATTGCCTTGCCGGAGTTTTTGAACCATTTGGGAACAGATAGATCTGAATGTTTCAAATCATCAGCCGAATAAATCTTTGATAGTTATGTTGCCATGTAATCTTCGAAAATCCAGATTGATTAAATAACATGAATTGATCGAGAATATATAAATATAAAAATTGAAGATACAGTATTTCGACATATTAATCCTAAAAAAAAGAATCCCTTTTCAAAAATTACAAAAATATAAAACAGAATGCACATGAAATAGACAAAAATCTACACATTCTTCATAATTCAAATGTAACATTAGAACATTCTCCATGATTAAAATGAAGCATTGAACCAAATTGTTGCATGATTATCAAATGAATGAGCTACCCTAGTATTCAATGAATTTGTTTTATAGACACTTCTAGTACGGTATACTATTGAAGTACGGTATACCTGTATCCAAGAGAGTTCTGAACTCATTAATACTGTATAAGCAATAAGCATTCTCCAGCATTTTCAACTACTAACATTCATCTCATTCATTATCCAATACTCTTAGTAATTAGGTTATAAGGATTGAATAAAGATCTGAAAGCTTTTCTGGAAACCTTTCGTTTCATCCCTCATTATCCATTGGTATCTCTTCAGAAGAAATCTACTTTTACTACGATAGTTGAATGTGCTCTATTCCAAGACCATTTTCACTCGATCTTGTGGTTCCAACTTGCAATGAGAGTGAGAAAAGTGAGGGGAAAAGAATAGGTTCAAATATTTCAAGGTTTATAGGACTATTTCAAAGAATAGCAGCCAGACAAAATTTTTGCTTTCAATTATTGCATGATTATTTTAAATTGTCTGAAAACAGCTGATTTATGTACGCTCGTTAACTGACGTTAAATCAGCTGTTTTCTGACAAGTTAAAATAATCCTGCAATAATATTCTCGCCTATTCGAATCTTTCTTTTCGTATTCTTTGACTCGATCAATCATGGTTGAAAGTCATATTCCCGGTTTTTCAGTCGTTCAATAAACTTATTGAATCAATAACTTTTTTTTGCATTTGAAAACACGTGGTTATTGATTCAATAGTGCTATTGGATCCATAAACTGTCTATTGAGCGACTGAAAAACCGGGCATCATGCTGGTTGAGTCGTAGACTAGATTGATTTAGTTTATTTGAACTACTCTAGTTTAAATAAGATTCAGTTTATATAGAATCCACTTCAAGACTCCTTTCTTGTCTGTATTATTCGATCTGTTACCTTAAATTCAGGGTCCAGGGAGACCATTTATTCTCCATTAACTATTAATTATTCATCTCTCTAATCCTTTCTCAAACATCTATAATATAGCATTAACAACGGAAGCTCTTCAAATTTTCGTTAAGCAAATCTGTGGTTGAACAGAAACAGCCCAACAATAATTGTGGAAGTTGCTCAGCAGCAGAATTGTTAAGGCGGGCGGCGGCTGGTAGGAAGATGCGCCCGGAGGTGGATGCTCGACTGACAATTGAAGAGCAAGGCGCGGTGGCGGTGGCTTGAAGAGTGCTTGCAACCCTTTGGCAGGTGAAGAGTGCTGACTGGTCAAGTAGCAGTGAGGAGGGCACGGGCAGGGCACGCTCAGGACAGGGCAGGGCACGGTGATCTTTGGCCTCTGCAGATGCTGCTCTCTTCGCCTAGTCCGGACTCTGCACTTATAGTCCGTCATGCGCCTGCTGTTTTAAATGTCAGGTCAAGTGCTCTTTGTTAGGCAGACGCAACCGTGTAATTAGGCGTCGCCCGACTTCCTTCCTCCTTCAGACGTCTTATCTACGACTACCGTACGAACGCTTTCTTCGTTCCCAGTTTTCGGTTTCATAAATTCGGCTGCTTGTTCCAAGATGTTTGCTTTTTCTTGCATTGTATCCAGCTGCTTCATCAGAAATGATCGCGTTTCTACTTGAAAGCATAATTGATTCAGTGGCGTTCACACCAAAAGCTTGAAATTTTTTCCAGCTTTTCAAGTCTACATTTTTTCTCTCAAACATAAGTTGGAAACGTTTTCAAAACTTTTCAAGCATTTTCAAGGAGTCTACCATTTTTTCATTCAATCAAAAGTTAGAAACGTTTTCAAAGCTTTTCAAGCTTTTTCAAGTAGTCTACAATGTTTTGTTCCAAACAAATGTTTTCAGAACTTGTTTTCGACTTTTAACTGTTTCAAATCATTGAAAGACAAACCTTTTAAAACATATTACAAACAAAACATGGAATCGCTTTTGTTTCAAATTTTCAGATTTCAAACATTCAGCTTCCATGTATTATTACTAATTATGCTTTGGTGGAAACGGAGCTTAATTTGTACAAAAATAGTAGAAGCAGCGACCACATAATACAAAATAAACACATAATTTTTATTATGTGGTCGCTGAGTAGAACATTGAGAGTTGGTTAGTCAGTTCTACGAAAATATAATAATAAAAAATACTGAGGTTTGATCACCTTTCTTCATAAATTAAGAACCAATTAATTAACAATTGATGAACCTCATAATAATTTATGAGAAGCGGTTATGGAAAGTTCTTCTAATGAGAATGGAAGAATTTTTTCCAAATATTTATCAAATGCGAATTCCATCTCTTTAAAAAACTAAAAAAAATTCCAATTATAGCCTCGATACCAGTTGTACAACATACTCAGGCGACTGAAAACAAGGTTACTCAGTGTAATTAATTTTTTCTCCATACAATTTGCTTTTATCATCATCGTATTTCAATTCCCTCACAAGAGCTGTAATGAATATGTCAAAATATAGCTATGAATGACGTATGATACGAAACATTTATTGTGAAAATCTATTTCGGGCTGTGAACGCATTTCTGGAATAGACTGCCTGCGAGGTAATGACTTTGTAATGTTGGGATTTAATTATTAGCTGCTACTGGTGTTGGAGCTAGTGGTTTGGGGGGGAAGGGCACGGGGATGAGAAGATGGAATTTGCATCATGCTGCTAGCTGGTAGGTGGCGGGTTATTCTGGTATCCATTGATACCACCAAGTTAGGGTAGCGCTAAAAACGAATACAGGGCAAGTTGCAAGCCAAACAACTAATTAAATTTCGCTCCAAAAAAGGCTTTTATTCTCAATGACGGAGGGGCGCGAGCCCTTGGTCTATTAAATTCGGGCAATTTCGTGTTGTCGTGGTGGTCGGTTTTTGTATATTCCGCAGAAAATCCTTTGTTTCGTTCCAACTCCTGGCAAAAAATCAAAGTAGCTTGTTTCAGTTAGATTTATCATGGTCTTTACAAGTTCCAACCGACCTTTTTTCATTTTCTCTCTCACTTTACGCTTCCTCTCTGATTACTCTGAACTCAACAGTAATAATTGTATTTTTACTCTACATCACTTCTCAACATTTGAACCGTAACAAATTGAAATAGCCTGAAAACCCATACCAATGCCATTAGTAAACTCTATTACTGTAAAGAAACTATTCCTCCCTAGTCAACTATGACTATTACTCATGTGCAACACGTTTCATTTATTTTAATGCTGTAAATAAACAATTTTCCTCCAAAATTCCATTTCAAGACTAGTTGAGAAAAGTTGGTGCTCCCTAATGACTCGGATAAATTGTTTGAAATTAATTGATAACTCTCTCATTGCAATACAAAGTTATTAGATAGTGCTCTACATTTTCTCAAATCAAATTGAATGTTGTACTGCAATTCAATAACATTATTATCATTCAATACATGTTCATCTTCTGTGAATGGAAATATGGGAATAGTGTGGTGGGTTGTGTGGTATGGGGAAAAATGTGTAGTGGATTGAATATGCTTGAACGTTATGTAAGGAATATGATGTTTGAATATAAAATAAGAATATGCATGAGACATAAAGTGTACAACATACGGAAGCCTACCAAACATTGAAAGAATATCACTAATACAGTATTATAGAAATATCTCCAATGTAATCAAACCTTCTTAGCTTTGTGTTGAACCTGGATTGTAGCTGATCTTGTTTGGTACAACCTAGCTTATGAGTATGAGTATAATTATAGGGAAATGAAGTTTGAATAAAATATATAGGAAAATGAAGTTTGATCACCCACCTCATCATTCGTCATCTTACTGCGAAGAACAGCATTATTTTTAAATATTTGAAAATACAATTATGCATTTTTCATTTCATACGAATTTTAGATCCTCAATCTCTTTTGTTGTAATATTTCGATTGATCATCATAAAGGCAAGAACTATTTTTGTTTTCGTTTCTGAGTTTTGCCCACTGACCTTAACCTTTACACGGTTTTTCATTGATCGATTATTGAGAATAATTAATATGTGAGTATATTGAGTCATCCCCATTAATGATAAATAAATGTAATCCCCATTTTAGAATTGAAATCTTGGACACAAACTATCTATTTTTAAGAAATGAGTTCTTAATAATGCCTATTATTTGTGCATCCCATTCAATTCATATTCTCATTTTTGTCAATCTCATACGTGGAAAATTAATAAATCATAAAATGGAAATGCATTTTTGTGGAAGTGACATTGTAAAAGGACTTTGGAATAACGGAATATGTTGTTAGAATCAGACCACTGCTAATCTAAACAGATTCTAGTAGATTGGTGTGTTTGATTCGGTGTTTAGTGCAACTTGGACGGTTGTTGTTGTGGGGTGGGAGGGGGTGGCGGCACGTGTGGCGTTGAAATCTTCAGCAGCTCGTAAGGTGCAGCCGTCATGTTGAATACGTAATTTACTGATTAGGGAAACTCGGCTGACCCCCTCACCCCCCTCTGGGCCCTAACCACACCATTTTCCTTTTCCCTTAAACCATCCCGACTTCTCTAAAACCAACACCAATCTTCCGTCTGAAATTCACTTCGCCATCGCTTCACGTTCCACGAAATTACTCTGCAGAAATAACTTTTCGTTACGTATTAATTGGTTTCCACTTTCCTTCTTCCTTCTCTTCGGATTCCTTCTCACATACTCTTTCTCTCTCACACACTGTCTCCACCATCTCTGTACCTATACACCATCCGTTTCGAACCGTTATCGCGCGCGTTCAGAAGTTATAATAATATATACACATGATGCTTTCCACGCTATCGAATATCAGTGATAACGAGCTCTGCGCTACAAACTTGCACATGTACGATATTATAACGCGAGAATAGCGCCGCTTATTTGCGAGGTGTTTAGGCTTCATTTCAACTTCCATCCCAGGTAATTGCTTATGCTTCCTACGGTGACAAATACTCCTATTGGTAATCGTATTAATTATTCCTCTAGTCTTCGAGAATGTGTCTATCTAATACCAAGGTGCTATTACAATAACAGCGGAACTCTTAAAAGTAGCCAGAATTATTGAAATTCATTATTTAAAAAATTAAGTTTCCTTTTCAATAAAGAGTAAAGATACTACTTGATAATCCTTGTATTTGCTAGGATCACTTGAAATTCGGCACGCCCTGGGGAGCAAATGGAAGAATACAGTGGCTAATAGAGTGTGATATGCCAGGAGGAAATCGCGGTCAATGGAACTTTCCGATGTATCATCTTCGAAGTAAATAGGAGATCATGATCCGAATTACACTCCGAACTGTAATGTCATTGATATGATTCAGAATCGAGTAATGGGAATGAATCTCATACTTATAGTGGAAAAGCTATTCAGAATTTTTAGTTCCTATTGATATTTTGCGTGATTAAAATATGCTATGAGAATCCACTCTAAGCATCAACTTAAAACGAAAAGTATAATATGGAGTATTAGTTTCTCCTGCTGTGCAGTATAGTACAGTATATACACAGAATATATACAGAATGTACTATACTGTACAGTATAGTATATACTGAATTATGTAATTACAGTACACTGAATTAATGATGTAACTTTGAATGATGTTACATCAAATCAATTATAATTATTGATTCCAATAAAGAATGAAATCTATAGCAGAGATATTCAATATTTAAAGAGCTAAAGAATCTGAATTTATTTGAATATATTTTCAATTTTCATGAGGTTCTCATGAAGAATGAGTGTCGTCAATTCTTTCAAACTACACTGACGAATTAAATCAGAATAGTCCGAAAAACATTTATAACGTGAGCTGGACGGTCCAACTTAATGGAAGTTGATAAAATTGTTTGGAAATTCGAGCTCGTTAAATTGTGTAGAGAGAGCCGAGCAGTAAGTGGTAAGTGCGTGAGTTTGCGCTTCTATTTTCGCGTTTTGAATATTAATACGCAGCCGGGATTAAGCGGCGTGTACACTGCACACACTAACGCGCCTCACTGTGTTTCGGTTGTCGTCGTCGTTCATTTTTAATGAACAATCGCGTCGTGTTTTAATCGATAATTTCAATTACAGGGAGGATGTATGGCCGGCCGGGCTGGCTGCTGATCGAACGAACGAACGAACGATTCGTTAGAATGTAAATTGGATTTTGATTTTTCGAGGTAAAAATTTTGTGCGACAGGCTACGAACTACCTCCTCTCAATCTAGTGATGACACACTCTGTTGATGAGTGTTTCGTCGAGCTATAGTATCCGAGGATGATCCAGCTCCGATGAGAGCAAGGTGTAAAGTGGTCTGTCAGTGCAACACTCATAACTGGTGCGACCCGGACGGAGGTAAACCCAATACATCATCATCACCAGCGTCGTCATCATCGACTGCGGCTCTTCTGCCTTGTTTGTGCAGCTGTGTAAACCTGGAGCACGTCACCGACAGCAACGGGCTTATAATAATTCTGGGTCTGAACTCGCGCCTTGTATCTGATCGACCCCCTCCTTCCCCCCACACCATTGGCTGGCCTGTCATCGCCACTACAATTTATCTTATCCTGTTTTTTCAACCAACTTCTTCTATTTTTGTCCTTTTTCAAGTACTAGAATTAGCGGCTGACGAAGATAGGCCAATAAATCATCTATAGCTCATCAATGTTTTTTTTTCTTGCAACTAACTCGGTTCAATCAGTAGCACTATCGTTGACCAGAGAGCATCTCACCTTATATTATTAATTAAAAATAATATTGTTATTGAGGATATTGATAGATTTTGTTAAGCCTGTACATTTCTTCATGTATCGATTTTAAAATTTGTTCATTTTATATCAAATTTATTTATTTATTTGATACATATACGATCGTATAAAATTATTTATGAATAGTATGCAAACAAAAAAAAAGAAGAAATAAATTACTTTACTAGCTGACATAGAAAGTCCAATAGATTCTATAATGACTCAAAATTTTCAACTAATGTAGAAAAAGTACAATTCGAAAAAGCCTATTTGAAAAATTAAATTTTAAATTTGAATATTCAAAATTAGTAAATTTATCAAGTAAATATAATTAATAGTAGCCTATAATTTCAATCTCAAAATAAAACTATGATATCTTTAAACTATATTGGAGAGAAATATGATTGGAAGCCTATTTATGTACATTGATGAGCGGATGAATTGAGCGGTTAAATAATGTTCATCAACCTTTATATAGTTGAAAATAATATTGTTTTAATTTTAATCTCCTTCTCTACTCAAAGTTAACTGCTATTCTACTATGTTCTTATCTCTATGTTTATTCTGCGATGACCAAAACTGTTTTTCTATGAAAATGAACTTTCAATGAAATATAATTTATTAGCTTTATTTACGTTATTCTCAAGTTGAAGTATTGTAAAATTTCTCTACTGCGCTGTTGTAGAAGAAAACGTGGAAATATTATTACAAGTATTCAACATTACGTCAATTATATATTCATAAACTCAAACAATCATTGCTTGCTGAAATAATGTAGGCTACTTTCCCACATTTTTTCATGCGGGGAGTGAAAAACATCAATTTAATCTCATTTCGAATTCGAATTGAAACCAGTGTGGCTTTTTTCTCATTCAATCCTATTAAGTTGGAGTCCACTACCTTTCGAAATTTTTTACACTTACTGTAGTGTAGTTTACACTTAGTAGACTTATGAAGTCGTTAAAAATAATAATAGTCCACGCCTGTGAAAACAAAACAAAATTTCATAGCCAAAGCACATTTCGCAGTAGAATTTTATTTTCAATTTGTCAGCCGCTTAAGAAATTTTAATTGCGAGCTGCAGTTTCAATTTTCCCAACGGCTGAGTTAGTTCATTTTCTGAGAATGGCTGAAATGAACTGGACAGAGCAACTGAGATCAGTTTAGATTGAAACTGCGCAAAGCAATCTTGGTGATTGCCTTGCTCTATTCAACATTATTTTAAATACTAGTAGGCATGCGATACTTCTATCAGTAGAACTCACAAAATTTCCCGTATAAAACCCTACTTGAAAGCCAACACGAAATGTTTTCCCATGCAATTTAGGAATTTCAGTTCAGTTGCCGTTCGGAGGCTAATGAGTGAGTTTTCTCATTTTCCTCACACTAGTAGCTCTACTCTCAAAATTAAATTTTCCAACGGCATCAGATAAATTTGTTTTCTACTTAATTGAATCATGAGTGTGTTAGGTACAAAAATATTTGATGTGGTTGTGGGTAAATTCCGATTATTTTACATGTAAGCTTGATGTAAAATGACATTATTAGAGACATTTTTTTTTCATTATTCGTCGTTCATTTTTTTCCATAAACTAATCATCCAGACGTGTACTGTTTCATCTCATCATTATTATTACACTACCGACAACATAAAAATAATTAAAGAGTAATAATTGTAAATCTATCTATCTAGCGTATGGCTTTGGTTGGTGGAGAGACCCGAAGGTAGTTCCACCTCGCCGTTTATAACCTAATTCCATTAGGTTGAAGTTCTATTTCACTTTGCAAAATGTTCACTAATTTTAAAAAAGGTTCTTTTTGATATTGTAAATGAAAAACCATTGAAGCCCTCGCATCCCTCGTATTTCATGTCATCTCATAAATCATTCATCCACTTCAATTCAAATGATCGATTTCAGTGTAGAAGTTCTCTGGAGAAAAATTTTACACTGATTTTATCAATATTGAAATTTCAAGTTGAAAGTCAGGCATCCTCAGCACATACAGTAGTGTCGATTATCATATTATTATTTTTACACCCTGCACATTCGTGATTTTCTAATAAGCTACTTATTTTTTTTCAGATGTGTGGCTGGGATTTGAAGAAAGATAACCTGAAAGCAAGAGATAACCTGAAAATTATCCTGATAGCAGAAAAATGAGTGAGTATTTTTCTTATTATTGGGAACTGAAACAATTATTTTACAAACTATGATTACACTTTGTCCTGTTGTTTTCAACTCGAAAATAAACACTCTGTGTTTGCCAGTGCCAAATGTGTTATCCGTGATCAATACTAAACCAGATACCGAGTTTGGCGGAATCGAATCAATAATTAGCACGTATAGATGACCTGGCCGGTGCCCGCAGTGCCGAGAGAACGTGACAAACAAGCCACCACTGCTATCTGCCATGATCCCTGCGCTCACGTCACACACAGCCCCAGTTCTATTCGCATGCACCCCTATATCTAAATAGATAATCCATCAGACAGTAATTATGCCCTGTAACTAATCCACTGATTATTGATTCAGGTGTAATGCTATTATTATACTACTAGTCATTACGTAGACGCTTTAAATTATAAATCTTGACTGGACTGTCATCAAGGTAATTAATTATTATTGAACATTACATCGCTGTTCCTGAATTAGCCATATTAACCTGGATTCTGTATGTGCCGATGATGAATCGATGTGTTAGTTAGGGTGGTACTCTACACCTACACAGTACACATGGAAGACACTTTGTTTCCGACTCCTACAAATTCAAACATAACATGAATTCAAACCTATCCTTGGAATAAGCTCTATGAAACTCCTCGGTTCACAGACAATCTTTGAGCAAAATTTCAGCTTTATCGGTCAAGTATTCTAGGCGTGATGGACCTACAGACAGACAGACACCATCTCATTTTTATAATAGTATAGATTATTCTCAAATTCAATAGAATGATCATCTCGTCCGTTGCACATAACTAACTCTAAATCTTCTTCTATATTAATAAAAGAGAGTTGGTGTCTGTACGCTCGCTTATAACTGGAGAACGGCTGAACCGATTTAGATGATTTTGGATTAGTTTGAATTGTTACAGCACTGGTTAACATAATATGTATTAAAATATAAGAAAATCCCTTTATAATTAATAAGTAATTAGTACATTAATGATCTAACCTATCAAACACGACATCCATTTTGATCCAGTCCAAACAATAATGTTCCTATGAAATCGATGTGTAGTTGAAGATGCTACAATATAAGTCTTCCCAAAGACGACCGCGGTGGTGTATTGGATAGCGACTCTGCCTTCCACGCAGAATTCTCGGGTTCGATTCCGAGACAGGTGAAATTTTTTTGGCAACTTTCAGCATTGATTAATATTGATTATTATCCACTCGCTTTATAAAAATTAGTATATTGCAGATTTCTTTTAATTTTCCATCAATAAAGCGAGTGGATATAGGTATTTTTACTTCGTGACATTTTTTTCGTGGGGGTGGGGGGGAGATATGAAGGGAGACATTTGGGGGAAGAGGTGGGTGACATGAAGGGGGTTATTTGAGGGTGACATGAAACGGGTTATTTGAGGGTGACATGAAGGGGGACATTTGGGGGGGGTTACATGAAGGGGGCCAATTGGAGAAAGAGGGGGGGGGGTGAAATTTGGTGGGAAAGAGGGGGTTGACATGAAGGGAGATTTGTGGGGGAATGAAGGGCGACATTTGGGGGATGACTTTTTTTTGGGGGTGGCATGGAGGGGGAACATTTGTGGGGAGAAGAGGGGGGAACATTTGGGGGGGAAGAGGGTGATACGAAGTTCGCCGGGACAGCTAGTTGTATTTATAAAACTATTCAGGTTTGAAGGTTCATATCCAATATTCCACAAGAATTCCTTATCAATCTGATGATTATTCTTACTACTAATGAGAATAAAATGATCTGGAATATTGAACACTGTAATTACAGAGTAGGTTTAAAAAAACATCCATCAATCTTATCAAGGGATTACCAGCTTACCAGTGACACAGCATCATGCTTCTAGAACAGCTTATTGGAAACAGGAAATGTAATTCCAAAAATTAATTAATTAATTCCAGGAAATTTAGTTCCTGGTTTCCTGATTTCCTAAACAGGAAATCTAATTACAGAGGAATCAAAGGAATCATCTGTCCACATCTATCTTGTAATGAAAGGTATGAAATTTGCCCACTTCCATTTGCAGAAATCCATTACTTAGAATGATTTACTTTACGTTGGATGAACTATAGCCTTTAGTATCAGTGACAAGTTACAACACCAGTGAAGTAGAAGTTTACTGTGCAACTTTCCCTGGAGTACAGTTCAGTGATATTGCACAGCTCTGTGATACAAACCAGTATTGCCGATCTTGATCCCCCAAACTATTCAGCGTCGTTGAGAGATATTATGGAATACTGGTGAGACAAATTTATCGTTCAATAACGATTGAGATGGCCTTCGTCTTTGAGACATGCTACGTCCCTTCCTTACTTCATAATTCAATCGTGGCGAAGATAATTCAATTAGCAATCGGACTTTGATAACGATAGCGTTGACAGAGAAGACGAAACGATATTGAGCGTTAATAGAATTGAAGGAAGAAGAGGAGTGTGTGTATGTGTGAGTGGAGGTGCTACCGAAGGAGCTTGCAGCAGCAGCAGCGGCCTGGCGGAATGGAATCTGTTGCTTTGAGCGATTCGCTTTGTGCGACCATGCAGTGCTCTGTTTATGCAGCCAGTCAGATTCCGCTTTGCAACTTCAAAACTGTTGACGAATCTGTTTTCAAAAGCAGCGCCAGCGCTCACTTCTCAGTTGGCAGCTCACGCTTTTGGCGGGACGGCACAGCCTACCAGATTCTCAGTTCCGGAGAAATTCCCCCGCACCCTCCTAAACTGGTCTCCGGAAGTGATCGCGCACTCTGTGATGTGAATACACAACATCGCCAGCAGAGAGCTGCGATATCAGTCAAAGCTTTTACCGCTCCAATAACAATTGTTGAAGGCGGTTCATCAGAGCCTCAGATACCCCCTCGAGCGTCAGAAAACAACTTGGTGAATTTTTCTGTTTGTAACTAACAATATGAATTGAGAAAAATTTGTGACTTTTCAATTGCTAGTAAATAAGCAAAATTAAATGTTTTGTATTATAGCATTCATCGAATTTCCATCTGCTATTATTAATCATCTGCTGGCAATATTCGCAATGCAGGAGTAGGGTGGTTGATAAAAAGCATTTATTTGAAAGAATGTTCATATATTATTCAGAAGACTATAAAGAGCAACAAAAGAGCTCAATCTCATTAGTTACCGTCACTGAAGCCCATTTTCTCATTGTTCTTCCATCGTTGTTGACTCGAAAACTGAAATATTACAGAAAGGATAACGAATGAAACAGTCAAATTATTCTACTTTATTGAAATTTATGAAGACGTTGATGATGTCATAGCCAGATTTGAACAACGAGGAACTACTTAACATACAAGCAGATCCGAAGAATCTCAAATTTATACCCAGTATAAATTTAAAGAAACGCTTTATACCCAGTGTAAAACGTATGAGGGCCTCGGTCAAAGGATGCTAAGAAATGAATGGATGAATGAATTTGATCTGCTATCAGTTGCTAGGCGACAACAGTTAACAATTTATGATCAGTTGACATTTTTAATCAATTGAAACTTGAATTAGATACGTAAAAAAGCCGTTTAAATTGTCCATTATGGAACCAGAACGTTGGTAGGCACTGTTTTGTACTACAGTGTGGCCATTTGTGTGAAGCTCTCCATAACAGTATGTGGAGATAATTTTCTCCCATACTCTCGCCAAATATTTGAATTTGATATGGGATTACAGGCAAACATTAACCCATTCACTCATTTTTCAAACTTATTTCATGAGAAATAACTTTCTGGTATTGTGTTAAAAGCTTAACATTATGAAAATTAACACTGACGAAGACAAATTGTAGGCTGCAAATGTATCACTCTACACATAACATATGATTCGAATTTGTTTTCGATGAAAATCTTTTGGGAATTGGCAGAAGTATGGTTGAATTCGACCGAGATAACCAATCAAAAGTGTGACATCATAGCCCCCTTTAAACAACCTAAGAGTAGTTTAAAGGGGGCTATGGTGACATGCTATGTCCACACTGTTACTATACACTCTCTGTAGCAGTACTATTTAGAAATCAAATTATTATGTGTTTTACAAGAGTTGGTTCTCCAAACCCATTAGCGAATTACTTAGATTTTATTGGAGAATCGCATTTAAAGAGGGAAAGAAGAGTCATAATTCAGTGACAGATGCTTCTGAATTTCTACAAAGTTCTGGAAATGATATTTAACAGGTTTTAACTCCTTAGAGAGAAGAAAATCTACAAGGAGAAAGAGAAAGAGAAAAGTTGTGTGTTTGCTCCCTTTCATTTATTTGTAAATTCATTTGTGCCTACATTGAAGATCTCAAGGGCTTGTCAAGCGCAATTCTGCGTCTTCAAGTAAGAGAAGTGAGTCTTCTGGGAGAAGGAAAACTTTTCATAGGAAGAAGAGAACGGAAAAATGTCGCTCCGTTGTAGCAGAAGAGCAGTATAGAGAATTCTGTTGTTCTGCTGCTGCTATTTCATTTCCTTCTTTAAATAGAAGATTCACGCCACCACCCGAATCAAGCTCGGAATTCTTTCCTCTCGCCCGCCTTTTTCTCTTCTCATTTTCATGGAATTAATTCCAGCAACGATAGCATTTTCCCCTTCCCGACATTTATTTCTAACTAAACACGTCACTGCAATGCCATCTTATCAGTTTGAGAGAGGCGAACCACTCTTCCAAGAAATTATCAGAATCAGAAAATGTATGTCTTGAGCTCACTAATTCTCAAATCATTTCAACACCTCTGAGATTTGCATTGTTTAAAATTTGAGGATATTGAGAGGAATATTTTAATCCCATTTCTATATTATGTATCTCATCTCCAAGGTTACTATACTGTATAGTAAATATTTTAGATATTTTTTAACCCCACAACCCCACCCCACCCCACCACTACAAACAACTAAATTCCTTGTTACTATACTGTACAGTATAGTAATATCAGTGATATCAGTAATATCAGTAATATCAGTGGTCACTCGGTGAGAGCGGTTGCTAAGTAATCATGTGGTTAAGTAACAAACATTCCAGACCGCTCTCGGATGGGTGACCGATACAAAAAGACACAAAAAATTGTGCAATGAGGCGAGGTGGAACCTACCCGTAAGGATCTCCCACCAATAAAAGCTATATACGATAAAAAAAAAGTAACCTTGTCTCATTTCCACAAACTTTCGCCTATTTGAACTAGAACGAATGGCATCCATATGTTCTGACATGAATGAAGAATGAAAACGGAAACAAGGAATTTAGTTGTAGTGGTAGGGTGGGGGGGGGTTAAGATATCTCAAATATTCAATTAGTCTAATGAAGTGATTGAACTCTAATTTGTTCCATTACTCCTGTTTCAACTTTGTGAATATAATAGAGCCCTAACAGAATATGATGAATTCACAGAAATAATTTAAACATTATCATAATAATTTATTTATTATCTAGATGATTTCATTTTAAAATTATTGAATAATTTATCTTTCTTTTTCCTCATCAAGTATCTATTATACAGCTTGAATTTATTTTCCATCCTTCTTTACATTACAATTTTTGTACATCGTATGATTTGGGATCTATGAATCTTCATTCAAGTTCTGATATAAAATATTTCTTCAAGTATTAATGCATGTATTCAATTATTACTAAATAATCATTTATTTTGAGAAGAATTCCTTCATAACGATGATGATTTGCTCTGAATTATGGATGATCAAAATCAATATAGCAGCTGTCTCCCAGTGATACATTTTCCATTGTGCGTAGGAAGCATTATTATTAGCTGCACCAATTTATCTTCATTTTTCGTGTTTGATAAAAATACGGCGATAAGACAGCAGAGGGAAAACAGTAGCACGCACACTCACACGCACATAATCAGGAAGAGTCGATTGGTAAATGTTGGCCTGTCTTGCAATGTAATGAAACGGACAGGACAGCCAGGCCTATATCGGATGGGTGTATCGCGTTCTGACCAGTTTGTAATGGAGGACGAACCAACGGTCGGGGACCACACCCTATAGTGACAGACAATGGTTATTAACGCGTGTAATTAAAGTTGGTCAGAATTTGCAGCTCTAGACCGAATAGAGAGAAAGCAAGAGACGTTTGTAGAAGAGAGCGAGAGAGAGGGAGCCCATAAAGAGCCCAAGGGGTCGAATATTGAGCACCATTATTTGCCTCATCGTCCGTCCCTTCAACCTCACCACAGCACAGTTTACCTTCACTTCGAACAGCTTTTGTGATCAATCAATTCTCCTGAGTTGCTTGTTGCAAGGAATCTTGCCGTTTCAACAAGAATAAGGTCAATTCAATTCAGGTAATATCCATTCAGATGGACTACTGAAAGACCGAATCTCAGTAAACATTATTACTGAATATTTGTATTTATACATCCAATATTTGTATCAGGTCCATTAGAATACCATAGAAATTAAAAATATTTTAATTTCATGGAACTTTTAAATATTCATGGACTCTTGAAGAATAATGAGGCCAATATTATACTCTAATGTATGGTTTGTTACATTCAGATGGACTATTAAAAGTGTGAATAAAGCCTATCTCTATAAGAGATTTGAAGTATCAGATATCAAGTTACGAAATTTCAGGTACACTAAATAGATGAAGATGAGTTAGAATACATAGTATAGATAGATATAGAAAGATAGTGAGAATAAATAGATTAGAATATAGATAGATTAGAATAGATAGTGAGAATAGATAGTAACATCGCTTATATCCGATTAGATACATCGCTTCTATCCTGTTGCTGAATAGATAAATCTAGTTTTCTAGACACTAATATGGAGATTCAAAATTGTTCCATTTTTTAATATTGTTTAATGCTTCAATAACGGAGTTATTTAGACAATTCCAATCGATATGAGAATTCTTAAAATTTTCCCATCAGATATCAATTAAAAATTTCAGTCTTTCCATGAGGATTTGTAACTTACACGAGAACATCATACAATATTCCATATAAATCCTTCAGTCAAATCCCATTAACAGACGATTTTTCTCTGAATCCATCCTGGTTTAATCAATAAAAACGTAGGGATGAATCTGTTTATGGATTTGCTTTTAAAATCCTTGGTGACAAGCCAACGCAGTTACGATGGCCAATTTTTTTCAGGCTGTTGCTGCGAGCACTCTAAATCCTAAGCGAAGATTGATAGTAAACAGAAGCTACCCACCAATACCACACATATTTTTGATTGTAGCTCTGTTGACCTGGAAACAATGGAATCCATACACAGATTTCCCTTGCGAGTTGAAGTAAAAACTGGTGTCTCACAGCATGCTACTGATCAAACATAACTGTAGAAAAAATATTTTGACAATATTCATGATATTAACCATATAACAATAGAATATTCAAATTCATTATTTTAACACGATTATTCAACATTGTCATGTCTCAAAAGGATAGTACAGTGGGAATAGTCGGTAGGAGATCATATAACTCATTACCGTATAACTTACCAGGTATACAAACTCGTTATAATAGTACTGATTTTTCACGGTAGATGCAGTTTGATGAGCTATGTAGAATTACTATCACAATATTTTCATTTTCATGCTTATCGGTTAGGAAATAACGTCCGAAGGAGTGAACTCGTTTTGACCCCGCTTCACCCGCGCACGCAAAAATCACCTCGATTTTATAAATTCAGTGAAAGGTATTAAGGGGCCGAATCAATAATTTTGTAGTTGTAATGAAGCTTGAAAATTGTCTGATTTAAACATTTATGATGAAACTGTTTTTGTTTCTATTGAAGCGACCAGAGTTAGTTGATCTTTTTTAATAAAGCCCTTTGAAATTTATTGAAAAAATATTTATAGAGCTGCAATCGTTATTCATAACGAATGGTTGCGGTGGGGCGGTGAGGTGGGGGGGTTTGGTAGGAGCTGCGTTTGTGTTTCATTTCTAATTCACGGCAAGAGTTTATTGAATTGATCCAGTAGGAGAGGGCAGTGGTGGGGGGGGGGGGCAGAGCAACGATTGCGGAAGAGAAATCTCTTTCGATGCGAGAGTGAAATTATATTCAGAGTAGCAAATGTTGTTGTCGCAGGGTGAGACGGGGAGGTGGTACCTTGGTGGAAGAAGGGTTTTGCGACGTTTTGAATATGAGCAGCTGCATGTGAAAATGAAAAACATTAGGGCAGACTGAAAATGAAATGGCGTTTTCATTTGAGCGGTCGTCCATTTTGATTTTGTCGAGCGAAACGGTATTAACTGGGCGTTATGAGCCTGAGTCGGGGCGATATGAAAGGCTTGAGCAGGTAGTGACGTCAGTAGCCTAATAAGTGTGAGGTCATCATTAGTCACGAGCAGGTCAGGAAATTAATCGGCGGCTGCATTGCATGGTTGGCAGCAGAAGCTGCCCACCTCACATACGGTGATGAATGTGCCTTCCCCCCTCGATATAATGTCAGCAGCAATGCCCCCCCATCACCAAAATCCACTGCTGATGCAACTATCCCACTTCATCCCCCATCAACTCCAAAATGAGGACCAAGATTGGCCGGCTAGAGCCCCATACTCGTATGACATCACACAACATTAATATATCAACACGAGATATTTGTATCTCCTCATATTCCTGATCCAATATCGTATCGTGTAGCTCATGTTCTGATTGCTGAAATTATTGGAGCTACAACATAAACTGATAATAAAATCCAATAATTATATTGTAATATGTTACTGATTGGTCAACTTCCAAAACTAATAATAATTAATCAGTATATGATATCAAGTGAGTATAAATCCTGTTTATGAGTGAATGAAGGTGCTCTCTCTTTTGATAGCACATAAAATCAACAAGGAATGTGATAGAACTCAATAGTGCAATACTGTATTGTTCAACAAACTCACTATTCTATCATATTTTATAAAACCCATTCTGCTAATATTCTTATCAAACAAAAAGATTGTTGACTGAATGTGACGATCAGTTGAGAACTTGTGCTCTAATCATAATGAGGTTGCGACTTACACTTTTCATCCTTGATAGGTGAGCTTTATCAACAAATTGACTTGCAAATCATTCTTCAACTGAGTTCTTCTCTTCAATGGCTCTTGAAATTTTAATTGAGGTTTCAGTTTTTGTAATTTATTATTAGTATTATTACTGAGAAAACTAATTTTATTGATAGAAATCTGGTTGATGTTGTGGAAATCCATAATGAAATAAAACACTAGAGGGTATTGTCAATTCCACTGTTTTATTGTTTTGAGCACTGGACCGCGGTTGCGTGGCTACACTAATCACATTTTCAACAGTACTGTAAGACAATAAAACAGTGGAATTGACAATACCCTCTAGTGTTTTATTTAATTTTATTGAACAAAAAACGTGAACTTAATATTTAATTCATTTGAAAATTGAAACAAACAACATTATACAATAATACATTGTATTTGAAAATTTGAATTAGCAATCTTGTATGTTATAGTACTTTTGTAACTCAAGATATTTATACCTATCCAGTAAAAGTCTGGATTGCGACTTGAAATACCACTGTGACAGCTCTCTATTAGCGATATAACACTGGCAAATAATGTATAATGGTGACTGAAATGTCGAGCACCTTTGATATTGAAAGCACTCATTCATTGAACAATTTCAGAGAGCGCGATTCAGAAGAGGACTGCATTGAGCGGTGGAGAGGTCTCCGCTTTGTGACGGCTCTCTCTTTCTGGAGGGTGCGAGGGTAGAGAGGAGGAATTGCGAAGGGTGTGGGTGCACAAGATATAATACGGGTTGGAAATTAATTAGTCGACCCTAATCTTAGTCGGCTCGTGAAAGCTCTCACCCTGTGCCAGTGCCAGCTCTGCTGCACCAGCAGAAATGCAAGGCAGCGGATCGCTCACCTTGCAGGTACTGGGGCACCCCTGGGATGGGCGGTGGGGGGGTTGGTGAAGGGACTCAAACTTCACTGTTTCTTCGAAAAGTGCGCGCCCCATCCCGTCTCGCAAAGTGCGTGACCGCCCAGTCTGCCTTTCACTTTTGTTTGCTCGTGTAGACTCAGCTCTTTACTTCGACCCCTCTTGAAACTCATTATAATTAGAGCCCCGACAAATTACTGCGCAATGATACAGGATAACGCCAACAGCGCAATCAGCCCTCCCTCACCCCTTTCTAAAAATCATCTCTCTTGGATTTTAATTGATCACAGCACTCGAAAAATTGCTAGGTAAACTCTCGTCCCAAAAAGGCTTGATCAATGTCTTTCTAAAGTGATAGATTTGGAGGTATTTCATGAAGATTTATTTCTTCTCAACTCAATTGATATTTATCTTTGTATTTCACGTTGAAAACGTAATTTTCTTTTATTTCTTCTAGTCGTTATTTCTAAACCTACTAGCTACTCCTATTATAGTAAATAATTTTAATTTTTTATTGAAAATATGGAAAAATGATGGTAAAAATACACAACTGAAAGCTTTAAAAAAACGAGTTTTGAGTTTTAAGATTTCATTTTTTTCCGAGGGAGGACCCCCGTTTGGCTAGGGGGCAAGCCCCCCAAGACCCTCCTCCTAGGCTCTCCCCTCCGTACCGGAACCTTTTATTTTACAAATTAAGCACTGGCCTTTAGCTGATCATAGATTCTATCAAGTGTGCGCATCCACATTTCCACATACAACTAACTGCGTTTGAATCCAGATATCTTTGTGTTTGCGGCATTATCAAGATTCTGTTTCTAAAAAAAGCAGGTAAAAAAATAAATACATAAAAAAATTTGGTGAGAGCTTTCACGAGCCGACTAAAGAATATAAATTGGAAAAATTCCAGTCTTATATCACATATTAGTTGCTATGGTTAGAGCATTATCGATTTGGATGCAACAGCATTCGCAAATAACAAATTTCATTGTTGGAAAAGTGGATTTGAAATCATGTTTTAATATTACTGTCAAGTCCAGTTTATATTTTAGTTAGGGTATCACAGATTAATAACGTGAGATTATACCAATGATCGAATAATTATGTACTTCCTGTACTAACAGTAGTACAATTTTAATTCTTCGCTCAATATCCATATTGAATCATAAGTCTAGATACCTCAGCGAAATATTTCGAATATGTGAAATAACTAAAATATGTGGTTTTGACAACTTCCAATCTTATCATTAGCTGATATTAATCTTCCAGTATCACAATGATGTTTGGGTCAAAAGGATTTTAAATTTAGGAATCTTTCTACTCGTATTTCAGTAATACTTGTGTAAGAACGTTTTTATGTAGATTTGTACGAGTGAAGCTATATAACTTTTTTCATTTCATTTAACTTTTTTTAATGGCTCACTTTCTTCAAATGACTTATAACCACCCAAGCCTTTCGTTCTCACAAATCTGAGATTCCTCTTATACTTCAGAGATAGTACTCATCATCCGAATGTATAATATGATGTTCGATTTGTTCGAGTCTGTTTAATCTAATAAATTTAGAACACAATGCTTGTAAAATGACATGCATAGTCCAGGTGGGAACGGATAATAACTGCTAGATGAAGAGTAGGGCGAATTATCATTCATATATTTATGGTGGTGATGTAAATATGAGGAGAAATCATTATTGAATACGAAATTCATCATTCGAATTAATATCATACACCTGTTAATTCAATTGCAATTAATTCGGAATAACCCTCACTTCGACAGAATACAATCTGGTTGGGTTGATTTAATTAACTTCGAATATGGATTTGATCATTCAAAATGGTACTGTAATGATTTGTGGCGCTTATTATAATTATCCATCATTACAAAGCTCTAAGCTTCAAAAGCATATTTCGAATTGAACGAATGAGAACCATGATAATGGATGGATTAAAAGACACCTTTTAATGAAACGATGTGACGTTTTCAATATGCGGTAGATTATAATCTCATCGATATCAAAATATCTTCACTAGCAATTTTTTCATCGAAAACCAATCCACCAGCATTGAAATTATTTCCTATGTCAACGAAACGATAACTAGGTAAATAGAATGAGGACTGAATTTTAAGAAAATGAGCAATTGATTCTTCAAGCTAAAATGTATTATTTTAAGGGATTCCAGAATAGGCCTCACTAAAAACTTCATGCTTTTACAGTAATGTTTTCTCAATATACTATTTTTCCGAAACTGATAAAGTCATCAATAATCCCACAGTCTCCAATAAATTGATCATAAATTTAAAAAGAAGCTGATTATTTTACTCAAAATACTGCTATTTTTATTGTTTTTATCACGTTTAGAAAGAAATAAGGAGCAATGGCATATTACATTGATGTTCTTCATTTTCAATGAATATGCATTCTGGTGCCGTGCGATAGATGACAACAAGAAGATGAAGAGAACATTATTCTTCAATAATTAAACTAGATGGAGCAAAAGAACAATCAAGTATGAATCTCAACTACTTAGAATTTATCTATTTTTTCCCCATTATTCAAGGAGTTTATGGAATTTATGTAATGAAAATGCGAAATGAAAAACAATTTCATAACATCCACAACTTATTGTTGGATTTTTGTCTGTTGGGAGTGTTCTTGGATGGGTCGATGTACTTTTTCGCTTGTAGCGGGTTGGGTTGAGAGATTGAGAGAGAGGCGCCTCGGCCGCCCTGTGGGCTGCTGGGGAATATTGGCAGTGTAATGAAGCAGAGTGGAGTGCCATGCCATGTTCACACCGGTGGCGTCAGGCGAGTTTTTCACTCGGCCAATTATATTTTTCTCACAACCCGTTTGCCGGCACCTAATTGCATTAGGCCTGTCCCAGCCCCAAACGCACAGGCCCTTCCTTCATTCGTGGCCAATCCAGCGAATTAATTCGCTCGGCACTTCTGCACTCTATTTGCGCCCTCAATTCACCCACCGCGCCCCCGCATGTTAAGAAATCGTCTGCTTTCACCGATCCCGTTCCAAAACATCCCCGAAATCCCCTCTCCGCAAACGGAACCGCAACCAATCATTGCGTCCACAAGCACCACGCTAATGCCCATGCCGATAGTGCCCAATTCAGTTCTGTTGCTTTGACTTGAACAGATGTCCTGTGCTTTGGCGATGTCCCTTAGCATCATATGAAAAATAGTTACTAATGATAATCTTTCTATTTTTCTTTGAGAGATGTGATAAGATAACAACGATTGGAAATTCTTGTAAAAAGAATAAACTCAAATTATAGTTCTTCGAGGATTGAATGTGAGAGAGGGCCGACTGCGCCCTAACTTCGCTCTCCTATAGTCCGATTCACGTCAAGAAGTCAGCATTGTTTATATGAGGAGCATTGATGCCAATTTTCATTGAGAGAGAAAGAGAAAACTGCACCAAACGTGTTTGTTGGGACTGTGTGCGACAACAATGCACAGTGCGAATAGGATAGAGACATCAGCAACTGCCTTGTGCTGAACAAGAATAGCAAACTCCCATCTAAGCAATGCTGACTTCTTGACGTGAATCGCACTATAGGTGAAAAATAAAGGCAGTCATTCTATTCTATTCCAATTCTAAAGGTTTCTGATTTTCACTTGTAGCTTTATGAATTGTTCCAGGTTCCAGACACTATAGCTTCTATGTAATGTTCCAGATTCTTTCCATAATAACTGGGAAGCAGCAACTTTCACTATCCTGATACAAGGTAAGCCATACAGTTTTTAATCAAATCTGATAAATTATTCTAAATTTGAAGATTAAGTGAACTGGAAAACTGTAGTCTGAAAATTATAATTGGGTGGACTAATAAAAAATTTGTAGAATTTTTTAATGTAGTATGAATGTAGAAAATATATGTTCGACAATAATAAATTTATTAAAAAGAAAAATATCGTTCGCCAATGAAGATCAAAGGTTATAATGTTATGTAACTGAAATTAATTTTATAAGATTCAACTTAATTTTCCTATTTATGGATAGAGTAATAATTAGCAATATGGAAGATCATTCATGCAAAAGAATACAGAAGCTTAATTTTAAGTAAAAATTAACTACTTTTCCTTGAGTTCTTAAGGTAGATTGTTGATACCAATATAATGTTGATATCCGCGAATATCAGTTCTATATGTTCATATCAGTATAATAAGGTACTACTGTTACAGCTAATCATAATCAATATAATCACGCCTGCAATTAATTCATATTCTCTAAACTTTCAAAACGTAAAACTATGTAAATTGGATTACTCATCACTGTTGTTTTCACTTGGTGGAAAAATAAAACAAGGGATGTAGTGTAATGAAAAATACATGAAAGAGAAAGTGAAGCATCAAAATTCTACGAGTCCTACAGCAGAAATCTTGTTTCATTTGAGAGGGAGTTTTCATTTTCGCATTCTTCAGCTTTAGATCTACTCTAATTAATCGCCTTAGAGATGAGAGAGCTTCAAGCGGAATGAGAGGGAAATGAATTTTGTGTAATGGTAATGAAGAAATTAAACAGTTTCATTAACCAGATCATATAACTAATGTTTTGACTCCTTGTTCAAATGAGAAAACACTTAATGAGAAAATCAATAGCCAATCATCTAGAAGACTGTCGATGTGATAAACGTATGCGCAGTCAGCTAGATGACGTCATATAATATTGTCATATCGTGGTTAATACTTTCAAATTGATATTATGTGATTCACTAACCAGCTTCAAAAAAAAAATCAAAATCAAAATCAAGCTTGAATGAAGTTAGTCAATAAATTGTGAGAGACAGGTGAAAAGAAAGGTGAAGCAACTTGTGAAAGAACAAAATAGAAAGCTAGATCGAAAATGTAAATGATTATGCAAAAAAGTCGGAAACAGTGGGGTGAATTAAGAGGAATAAAGAAGGAGTGAGGATACTTTGAAGCGCACAACGCATTATTGGGAATAGGAAAAGAGAAGATTAGATGAATTTGAATAAGTTATTCTGCTAAGCACTCAATCTGCTCGGCTTGCTGTCGAAGGCTCGCAGGTAAGCAATTACGATACACCATCAAGCTTCTGAAGAAGCTTACTTATTCAATTATTCAAATCTCCAAGAAATCAGACTTGGTACTGGTTCAGGTTTTATTTGATCAGATTCCTTTTCTGCTAATTAACTGGCATCTTGTGCTGATAATGTCAGGCGCAGCTAGCAACTTTGAACCATAGTAGAGTTGATTAAATAGTTTGTTAAAATCAACATCTTGAGTAATTTCCGAGTAAGTCATCAGAAATATCACGGCCTATATTATATAATGTATATATAAATAGTATATAAATATATCTACAGTAGGCCGTGGAAACATAGATGATAAATCAATACCAGTACACTAACACATAAGAGTACATAATAACATGTAACTTCTAGGATTTCTTGTACTTGGCATGAACAAAAAAAACTTCAAAAAAGTTCCAGAAATTTTCTATTAACCAGATAAGGATGTCGGAAATTGCAGATTTGCATTCAAAATTGAAATTTAAAAATTATTCTGAGTTTTACCAGAGACAATTACTAAGACAATACTTAGAATACTAATAGTTTAGAATAGTAATTAGAATACTGAATATTTATACTAATACTTGGAATACTAATAGTTTCCTATCGTCTTTGGTTTTACCCAGATATGAGAATGGTTAGATGTCGGGTAAAATTTATGGAAATCCAGTTAGAAGATTGTAACACGGGAGGTTATTGGAATATTTGGAAAAAACTGTATTCTGAAAAGCAAAAATTTCCGAGTTTCAAGAAATATGAATTGGTTATTTGACTGATGGAATAATATTTTAAATTGAATAGATTTGTGATCAATTCTTCCTAGAGATGAAATTTTCACTTGACTATTGACTCAAGAGGTTATTGTTATATCAGGCATTATAAAATTCGTAAATTTTCAAGTTTTAATAAATATAAATTGATTATTTGAAGCTTCGTTATAAGGTTTGCGCCCGGCGCAATACATTTTATCTTCAAAATTGAATTTCAATAAATAAATCAATTTTATTCTTCCAAAAGTAATACTTTTACAATAAATATGAAATTACATTTTTTTATCTAATAATGGTTGGAATATAATATCTCAAGAATACGGAATTCCAAGATTACTGTTGGGATAAACAAAACTCCTCTCACGATAGCAGTTGATAATCAATAAGCTACAATATCATTTCATAACAATATCTTCATCATATTTTCTCCTTTTGAGACCATACATTCAGATCCCAAGGGAAGCAAACAACCACACTGACAAAGAAAACTTTCTATAAGGATTTTCCTATTACAAATTCAGTTTAATAAAGGAAAAGTTTCGGAAAGTTTTGTCTGCCTCCACTAGAGGAGCTTATTATAAAATTTAATCCGGCACTTATAAGGGTTGCGCCCCGGCGCAGCGAGCTAGCAAACGCTAAATTGGAATGTATGGCTGAATCAGTTTGGGTCATTTTGTTCAAAGTTACACCGGATGCTCTTGCTACTCGCTCCATGCTACCAGCAAGCGCCAATCTTGCGACGGCAAAAATACGAAAAAATAAGTACTGTTTGAACTCCAACTTCTGACACGGCCTCTTATTACTAGCCTTTTTCGGATTCTTGTTCCCTTACTTCGGAAACTTTGAATTTGTTGGCTCATTAAAACATTGCTTCGAAGTTGTCAGGAAATTTTCAGATCTAAGAGCAGTTTTCATTGAGGATTCCAAAGTTCAACTTTCGGAAAGATCAAAAGATTGCTTGTAGTCTATATCACCGAATTAAATAGAAGATAAAAAATATGAGAATAGATTGATGGATAGTCTTCTATTATTTTTCATACCAGAATCTACAGACTATCAATGAATGAAGGTGATACTGTGATGCTGCCAATAAATATAAGTATTATTTTGACGGTTGAATATTCATTATCAGAGACTTTTTTTATTAGATTAACAGGTCTGTCAATTTCGTTGTAATGATCTGCTCAATTCACCCGAGATTCGTATGCACCAAATTTGTCTTATGAGATTGGAAACATCTTTTACAGGGGAAATACTTACTATATAATTTTGATCTTACGTCATTTGGCCAGTTTGAAGTAGCCCTAACCTTTTACAAATAAGAAGTTGATTATTCTATTGTTCTCCCCAATACATGGATTAAATCTGTCCCACATTAAACAATTTTCATTCTTTCCCGTTTTAGCGATCATTTTCGTTCCAATCATTACCATCTGCTCGTCCCCCTCCATTGAATTCCCCCTACATTCATAATATCATGGCTGAACTACAATCGAGATATCACATTCCCTGAGTGAATTTCTCATTGGGAGGCACTCAAACAGAAGCTTGAACAATGCACTCAAAGGATTCAACACACATGAATGGTGTTAAACGCGATTAATTAATAGATAAATGAATTCACGAATAAGCAGCAGATACGGAGCACACGAAAAACGAAGCCATCTTCTTTCTCAATACACTGGGTAATTGAAAAGAATAAACAAGAGATACCATCATGGGATTGGAAATTTACATTCGTCCAGCACATATGAGGGTACCAATGCATATTCATCAGAATAAATTTGCATGAACTCAATTCCATTAAAAGCAGGGTACTTTACATCCTTGCGAATGTAGAGTTAAGAGTGAGAAAGCTCAAAGTAACTTAACACTACGTTTATTCCTTTGGTAATTCCAAGTTGACTAAAATTCGGTTAGGCATGTTGTGCAATGGTAATGATTGACTTTCTTGTAAATTTGTAAATTCCATTTATTCAATGATCATATTTCAAGTTATCATTGGAATGTTTTTTTTAAATTCCATAACTGTTGTTACGTTAAAACAATTGAATCTTCATCACTGGCTCTAGCAGGCTCATACAATTACTACATATGTAGTAATTGTGCATAATATTTATCTTCCATAAGAATTTGATGTTTTAAGAACATTTCTTTGCATAGGATGAATAGGATGCGCTACTGGAACTCTCAAGAAAATCAATACTCCATTTTACTTGAGCATGCTGATCTTGGGGCTTGGGGTGTGATTCTGTAGAAGTGGTAGATGGTTCATGTATTCTTAAGGTTCAACGTATATGTACCACTTTGAGAGTATAGGCCTATATCTAGGTAAAACTCACTTTATTAGAGGCCAATAATGAAGTATACTGTTCAATGAATAATTAATAGTTTTATTTGATGAATAAATGAATGAAACCAACTACGGAAATTTACTAATTCATTGATTGACAACTCACATGACTTTCGTCAAAAATCATTTTATCAGTGAGCAGGTATTAATGTAAGAGATTACACGTATTAATGTCACCATTAAAGTATTGATTGAATTTTATTTACGTGTTATTTATGTGTTATATCCCATTAAACTGAGATTCAAGCTATAAACAGAAGTTTATAGTGTAGGATACTCCAATTTAATTGGATAATGGAATGATCTTATCTGGATTGTATTTCTTACTTCATCGGTAATATGTCTTGTAAGGTGAGCTAGCGATTTTATCTTTTGTTGAGAAGTAGCCTTCTTTCTAACTCCCCCCCTTCGACACCCACTCCTTAATATTGTTCTGTGTGCGACCATCCATTCATCATGTCTGTCAAATATACGTTTCTTGCTCCAACTTTTTCCTCTCAGTCTACTCTCAAACTCAATGTGATTGGAAAACACCAATCTTGCACGTGTGCTCTACAATGTGTCCGATTTATCTTGATAATGTTCCGCGGATTACCTTGTTCGGAATTCCGTTTATAACACAATATCATCTTGATATCTTTGTACTTATAAGGTTGCGTTCTGCAATGAGATCGATTACATAATTATTTATATATGTACATAATTGGCTTCATAAACAAAAGTATGAGTAGAGACTATCTACACTGTTTTGAAAACTCTTATCTATCACCAATTTGCTAACTATAGCGCAGACTAAGAAGATCTTCCCGTAATCTTGTGTGCTTAATCAAAACTCTCGGAGCTTTCAATGAAAATGCCCAATAACTAACATTTTTAAGGGACTAAAGTTTTAAGTTATATAGGAATTATTGGGTTAACGTGTATTCGATTGAATTCTAATTTGATTAATCTTATTCAAGTATTGAGATTTTTGAAATTAAAGTGATAAAAGTAAGAATTAAATAAAAATAATAAATGAATTAAAGTGAATAATTTATTTAGTATTTGAATAAATTGAAGTAAGAATCATATTCTTACTTGATCAGACTTGCACTTGAATTATGAGGTAAATGATGATGAATTGACGAAGAGCTTGAAGGGGTTGAAACCACCTGGAAATGATTTAGTGCCAACTAGAAATAAGTGCTACTGACCACACCCGAGCTTTCCGAGCTATAGTCCGATTCAAGTTTAGAAGTCAGTATTGTTTATATGAGGAGCATTGATGCCAAGTTTCATTGAGAGAGAAAGAGAAAACTGCACCAAACCTGTTTGTTGGTTCAAGTCCGTGAACTCGGGTAACTAATCTCATGTGAATGACGGATTCAAGATATTATGATAAGGTTTTCATATTTACTTTTTACAATTGCTATATTTATAACAATACATTTTCAATTGCCGGACTCAGCAATGTTCCAGGGATAGTGATTCCATACATACTGTACTCCTATATCAGTTATACGGTATTGAATAGCCTGTTGCAGATTATCAAATGTGATTGTTCCAACGTTGCGAAACGTTGAATCAAGTTAGGGTTATCGGCTACCTAGTAATCTAGTAGGTGCTCCGGTACCTGAATAAGGGTGTCATAACATGGGAGGGGTGAAATTTGACTGGACATCGCATATTCCTAGAGGTCTTTGACATGAGTGGTGAACTATAACCTGGCATCAATCTGTATCCGATGCTGTTGATGTTGTTGTCACCAGCTATCGAATTTGTCGGCTGATCGACTATAGCGACACAATCGATTAATAGATGGCTATCGAGCGGCAGATTCAGATTACACGGTCACGGTGCAAGACCTCTCCTTGCTGCTGAGCACTGATGACGTCACGATGTGTTACTGAACTTTACGACATCACGATGCTCACCTCCCATTAACATTGTAATCTATGGCCGTTGTTACACTACGTACGGTAGTGTAACGTTACTACGCGTTGACTACACTGCAGTATCGTGCCGCATTCAGTCGAATGTGTGGGAACACCTGACTACTGATTGCTGTTTCAAATTGTCTGGTCAATCGTTAACTTGATATTTTATTGTTCATCTTGATTCCCTTTCACTTGATGCTGACCACTAAACAAGGATTGCCCTGTTCGAACCTGTTAAAATCCATTTGGTTGCATTCTCAATTATCGGTGTCCAATCTGTGCATGGTATAGCAGGATCCATTCAACTTGTCATAAAACATATGATCGACGAGTATATGATCACAATACTGAACCTACAAATGCTGAATCTCGCAGATTATTGAAAAGGTCTTTTAAAAAGTTATTCTTTGAAAGGTCTTCTTTAAAAAGGTCTTTAAGACTTTCAAGCCTTTCGATTATTGTGTCGAAATCACTGTTTAATTATTACTGGATCAGCTGATTTATGACAAGTTGATTGGATCCTGCCCTGCTATACCTGAAATTTTTCAATACCCAAATATAAGTTGTAACCGAGTACATTATCATCAGGGACTCACTTCAATGTATCGTCTCTATACCGTTGATACGACTTAAACATCCAATGAAATCGATTGTGTGGAAAAGCTTGGCCTGTTAATTGCTTTTTCTGTATTTAGTTTGATTAAAATAATTCACTAAATCATTGAATCTAACGGAGCATTCTAGTGACCTGTATTTGTCGAATAAAAGTTTCATTTTCAATACCCCTAACATCTTCAGCTTTCAGGTAACGACAAACTAGAATGGATTTACTGTACAACACAATAACAAACTAGATATATAATCTCATATTTTTGTGTGTGTTATCACTTCGCTATATCATCAATAGTAACAAACGTTACTATGGAAAATGCATTGAAAATTATATATTGTATCGTATTGCATTAATTGAAGGTACTTTTCTTCTCCAAGTGATCATGATTGAAATTACTCCCTATTATAAAGAAATGTCCAAGTTTTCTAACCACGACTTTGCTTGTTTAGTCATTAAGAAAATGTCTGCAAGTGTGTCATTAAAGCCTCTGGGGCACTCATTCATTAGAAAATAAATAATCTCAACGTCATGTCCTCACTTTTCCTCTAAGTTTCACTGACTCCGCTTTTCCATGTTCTACTATATCGTGATTTTTTGGATTTATTCAATATTCTCTCTTTCCAAATGTGATAATCAAGCTATCAAATTTTTAACAACTATCGCTTTTTCATAAATCCATAGTCTAGATATACTCTAGAGTTCAATTTGTAGAGCAGTTCCATCCAGTTATTGTTTCTACTCCAAACTCCAACTCTTTCTACCCGACTGAAGCATCCAAGATACGATCAATACACAGCACCTATGATATTTTGAAGTGTGTTGTTATTCTGATACCGAACAATGTTTTGTGTGAATAGAACGGAACAAACGGAATTATTCGAAGGCAGTCGTCTTTTCTCAGCTGGGAATCGAACAGCGATGTTGGCGTTTTCAATCGATGCCGCGAGCACAGAATATATCGTCATTTTCATTACACGTTTGACAGCCGCACTGTTTGGAGGAGATACAATATTTGGGAATCTGAGAATAACATCTGCTCCCTTAGGCTGTTCGCATATTGGGGAGGGTTTAATCTCTTGGGAGAAGGAAAAGAAACTTGTGAGGCAACGAGGCAGGATTAGATAACATGCTGAGCGAAGAGCCAAACCGAGCAACGTGGTCTGACTCTCTCGCTGGCAGTGCCGAGAGAAAGAGAGAATGTGAGAGTGAGTGTGTGACAGAGAGAGAAAGACGAGCATAGCACGATTCCCGACAGCTGCTCCGCCATATTCGCGGTTTTTCCAGTAACAAGCTTCATTTCATGAGGGATAACACTTGTAGTCGGAAATTGTTCTGCGAAATACCCTCAGCCCGGCGTATAAAGCTCATCGCCAACGTTTCAACGTTTCTTCTGATATTTTCATTTGACCATGGAAAATCCTTCTTAATTGGACAGAAAACGCCGAGTCGAGTTTCATTGATTCCTTACAGTTTATTCCTTACCACTCAATTCCCTTTGCTGCAAGTATATCAAGTAGAATCTTTCTGGAATAGAATCTATCAAGAGTGCCGGTACTCTTTGTTACGAGTACGGTATTTCGAGTTAGTAATTCATGTTTGGAGGGCGGTTACGTTTTTTCCTAAAATCTTCTCTGTTTTCAAGAGTCAGTTGCTATTAAGGCCTATGAGTGAAGTGACGAAGAAAATGTTTCGAAAATTGTATTGATAAATGTACTGAGAAGAGTATTGAAAAAAGGAGATCGAAGAAATATGTTGAACAATTCCTAAATATTCTTATTATTGATTTTCATTTTAATTTCTCATTACTGTACTTCGTGACATGAAAATACAGTTTGTCTTCTTCCGAATGATGTTCAGTTATAGACAGGAAACACATCTTGATGTATTGATCTCCACCACTCCACCTATAAACAGATACCAGAATAGAATGTTTCAATGAAGGAAGCATACTAATACTAGATCATCATTAATTATTCGACATTTTTTCATTTTTAGTACCAAGCTTTTCTTCATACGTTCAGAAAGAATACTTTGAAGTGCCTCCTGAACTGATACTAAACAAAAGTTTATACAGTAGTTTCTTCCGTTTTCCAAGAGTGTTATCTCACTCTTTAATGTCACTTTCACATAGAAACCATAAAAACCTTTTTTAGAATATTAATCATTAAAAAAGTTATTTTGTGCTTATATATTATATATTATGCACCATATTCATTCAAACTGAGTTTAAGGGAATTTTAGTTTAATTTGGTTCAGAATGTTCATCCACAATTTGAACTACAAGCTTTAACAAGTTCCATCGTTCACCTAAACAATGAAGATGGCGCATATGGATAATAAATCTCATGTACATGATTTCGCCTATATGAGTGATACAAAGCAATCAGAAATCCACAGTTGTAAATTTGCATCCCAGTTGATCAAGCGGAATACATCACGTAACAAATTCGGAGAACGATGCGAAATGTGTGAAAGGGAACAATAATTGACAGTTGGCGCAGGATTTGCTACTACAAATTTATTTTCGATTGCCATTGCCAGGCAGAATAAGTTGTCCAGCCGGCCGGCAGAGCGCACCACATTCGGCCAACTAGTATTCTCTCGTCAATTTGATTTAGTGGCGCGGATTAGCGTGTGTGCACTGTGAACTGTGCCCTGCTCTTTCACCCTTCACCCATAAGTTTTCTTATCGTTTTTCCCAGTCCCCCTTCATCACGTCCCTACCCAGTCTTCATTACGCGTCGTTGTCGTGATGTACGTCTTCTCTTATTTCGTTCGATCGCTCGTTTAATTGGTTCTCGGGTGTCAATTGCTGTGTGTCATGGTGGGTGAGGGGGGTTCAAGTCCAGACCACGACTTGGCGCCTGTTAGCTGCCTCCGCCGCTGTCGCGACCACTTGATCTGCCGCCCCTTTGGAGGCGGCACAGTGGAGGCGGTGGCTGCGATGAATTCCGACCTGAAATATAGCAGCCGCCAGCCGTCAACGAAAAGCGTAGGCCATTACGTTATAGCTCGGCCTCGGCCGCCCCCGAGGCCCCGGGGTAACGGTTAAGCCCTTTTTAATGAACAAACTTGGCAGCCGTCTACAATTACCGTCTTCTCGACGTCCTATCTAGACGCTATCGATCCTAAAGCGCAGCAGACGACTGCTTGGAGACGACGACTTGAGATGTCTCATCCAATGAAAACGACCACGCTTGTAGCTCCCACTCAATTTTTCCTAGTTCATCTATTTATTAGACGGAGCATCTTCTCGAGACACAATTTTTTCTCCTCACTTATCTATTTTTATAATATATTTTAACTGGAAGAAACTTGAAGTTTCTCATGAGAAATTTGAATAAAGTTTCTAATTTTAATAAAGTTTCTCTCGGATGCAAATCTATTCCAGCTATACTGCCTCTAAGTATGTTACATTTTCTTGTAATTATTTCAGGTTGCCTTGAATGAGTAACTAACTCTCCATTCTGAGACTCTAACATTGTATCCAACTATATTCTCTACTACAGCTTCCCCTGAAATATCTGGTTGATTGAGTGCTAGAGGCTCTTATACCTCAACTGCACCCACATTTAATGTAATGTATAATAAAGTTGAAGAAAGTCATTCATATATCAATCTGCCTACTATAAATCTAGATTTTTCCAATATATCTCCAACATTTCAAACAAGACTTTAAAACACTTCATATAACTACTCGGAACTTATAACTATTATGGAGTAAAACCTCCAGACATTTGATGATCTAGTTTTGAATCGTATTAATGTAATTCTATTTTAAGGGTGAGACCACATACTGTATTAAATACTGTACATTAAACCTTGAAACACTCTTAATTTTAAACTATTTTTTGAAGAACTCTAACATATTCTAGTGAAACCCAGGCAATATTAGGTTCTAGTTTTGAATCATTGACCTTAGATAATCTGCCATAAATTGCATTAAAACATCGTATAGATGGGTTTTTTGTGACAACGAAACTCTAAGTTTTCGAATAATTTCGTAATACCACAATCAAACGCAATTTGTAACAAAGTTGATCAGCATTTATGATAGCATTGAAGGATATTTAACGATTTATGGTGTGAAAGCAGGCAGGCAGGCACAGGCGGGCACCTTGATTTGATAGCGAACAAACGAATGAAACGGAAGGAAGCCGATGACGGGCCGCTACAGGGGTTATAAATCATATTCGGAGGGCGGCTAATGGAAAATGATTGTCACAATGGCGGCTGCTGCTGCTACTGGCTTGTTGTTTCGATGGATGATGATGATCGTCAGTTCGGTTCGTCGATTCGATTGACCGATAAATCACGTCGCGACGCTAATATCGGCCGCGCGCGCGCACTCACTACTGGCCAACAATTATCGCAGTTTTCAATTGAAATTCCAAACAAAGCGTCCACGATAATTGGAAATTGTGATTAGCAACGACAACGGCAACAATGCGTTGCTGATTTCTCTGTCCGAATTTCAACAAAGAACAACTGACGGGTCAGCGCCTGTGCCTATACATGCATATGCTGCCTGCCTCCTATCAATACTCAGCATCGAGCACTGACAGTGACAGCGAATCTCACACTTTTTGTTACTCAAACATTATACCCTATCTCTCACACTCTCCCACACTCGCTTTACTACTCCATTTATCCATTTCATTCTAACCCTTCACTGACATTCTCTTTCCTCAACATTTATTCCCTCTTTCTCTTTCTCTATCTCTTTTTGATATATTTCTCTTCTGACTCTCACAGACTCTCTCTTTCTCTTTCTCTCTTGCTTGCTCACATTCTTTCTTTCTCTCTCTCTCTACCCTCCTCTCTCTTTCTCTCTCTCTCTACCTTCCTCTCTCCCTCTTTCTCTCTATATTTTTCTCCTGCCACTAGAAACGGTTCCCTTCCACTTTTTCAAACTCTCTCAGTCAAAATTTTCCTCTTCTCTAACAAAACTCAACAATGTTTCTCTCTTCCATACATTGCAAAAATTCTCTCACTCTCAATCTCTCTCAATCGTTCACTTTCTCCCTATTATCTCATCCATGATTCTCTCACTCTCCCAATTTTCTCACTCTCTATGATCTGATCATTTCTTCTTTTTCAACTCAGTCTATCTTTGTCCGTGCACACGCTCTGCAACCTCACTGTCGAAATATTTAATTACTTTTCAATACACACTGACCATCCTATTTAGCGACCCGACCTTTTTTCAAATACGTTCAACTCCTCCACCATTGTTTACTTGCATATTGTTTTGATTGTAATCGAATAATCCACGCGAAAGCGGCACCTGTGCGTTTGTGAGTGGTGTCTGTGTGATCTGGAAGTATGCACTCATCAATATAATTATGTTGGTGGTAAACTCTCATTTCATTTAGTGATCGACTGTAACAATATTATTATTTCAACTTTTCAACACCCTAGCTTCGTTGAAATTAACGTGTTACGTTGGAATAATTAATCAATACAGTATTTTCAATTGCTGCAACTAGCCTGTTTTCAACATAATTATTTTCTTTGAATAAAAGTTCATATTGTATTGGAAGGATTAGCAACACACACCGATTAGTCATTGCATCAGTGTGTCATGCTTCATAAGCAATTATGTGAATTGCGAATTACTTTGACTAAACGTTACTAATCTCGTCTTGTCTTGTCTTGACTAACCGGTGTACGGCTAGCCTAGGTGACATCCAAGAGATGTGATACATCAGGTCATGAATGATAAAATATAGAATCAGTTACTACAACAGTGTTATAATTATTATTAACATTATAATACATCAATTGATAATGAAATTTTGAAAGATGGGAGTGTCATATACAAACTAAAATATTATAGTCTTTTATTGAATCGTGATTGAGCAATAAATGGTCTGTCCAATCTTGATTTGACTGAAAGAAGACTCTTATCTCTAGTTTTTCGTGTCATTCTCTAGTGCTCTGATTCTCAGACTGCATGGGAATAAGTAAATTATATACATCTTCTCATCCATCGCTTGATCTAACAAAACTTAATTTCCATTCATGTTTGCCCAGTAAATTAGGAAATTTTACCTTGCATGAAATGGGGTAGTCATTTTCTTTTTTTAATAATATTAACTTATCATCTGTTTAGTCAAAAATTGGGGAGAAATCAAACTTTTTCGAATGATTTGCAGGAGGGAGAGGGAGAGAGAGAGAGCGAGAGATTGAAAAATTACTCTTTGAAACCTCAATAGATGCTTAGAATTCGCGGTAAGACAAAAAGATAGCTTAATCATCTTGAAGTTTCTGAATCAGAATCCTGACAAAGGATGTTCAAATAATGATAGTTTTTAAATCCACATGGAATTCGTTTGCGTGAAAAGTTTTGAGTAAAAAAAAGCGTAAATACAAAGAGTGAGGAGAACAAATAATATGGTGTGAGGCATTATTGCAACAACGCAATAAAAAAATCAATACATGACGGTTGCATAACAACTCATCAAGTTGAATGACACACAGTTCATGAACCGCAGGAATCATGTTATGATATGAAGAAAAGTTCAATTGTATTCTTTATATCTTCAGGGAATAAAGGTTTCATTCCATTCTTCCATCCGCACTCACATTGAGTTTTATTACTGCTGAATCGTAATCATAAACCTTTATTTCCTGACAAATCCTGAAAAGCAACCAACTCAGTTTCTAGTTTTTGTTGTAAGTGCACTCGCAGTTACTGTTTTGTTTTTCTCCTTATCTTTCTTTTCTTTCTTCTTACTCACTATTCTCCCTCCAATGCATGTTTCATCCTTCCTTTCAAGTTGTGTGCTTGTGCTTCATGCTTACATTCCTATTTCCTCTTTGTATATTACACGTTATTCTATCTCCTTTTTCATCAACTTCTGTTTTCTAGTCAGTAAACATATTTTCCCTCTCTTTTCCTCATCATTCTTTTCATTTCCCACTGGAAAATTTTCAAATCTCTCAACTTTTATTCTTCACATTCTTCATCCTCCTACAACTCCTATTTATCATTCTTGACTTTTCTACTGCTATCTCTTCAGTTTTCTTCATCTAGTGGTTTTCTCATTTTACCCCCTACTTTTACCTCACCCCACATATTTTCATTCCAGTATCGTCAATTTACTTTGATGACCACATCTATTCATGGTTATTTCTTGCATTTCTTTTCAAGACAAACTGCATCTCATTTTTGTTTTGTTAAATTTCTTTTCATCCCTGAATCTTTCCGTCTACTTTCAATTGAAAATTATGTCGTACCTTTCTCATTTTCCTCACCTTCTCACTTCTCTTATATTGAATGAAACACTTAGGGCCGGTTCATGAGCTCGGGATTTAGACAAGTCCTAGACTAAAACGGGTGGCCACCGTAGCATCGACAAACGTTAGCCTCGATACTAAGTACTGAGGGCTCTCTATGCTACTAACCCACTAACCTGTCGAGACAAACGTTTGTCGATGCTACTGCAGCCACCCGTTTTAGTCTAGGACTTGGCTGAATCCCGAGCTCATGAACCTGCCCTAAAAGATGTTGTCAATTCCACTATTTTATTATTAACAGCACTGGACCGCGGTTTCGTGAAAAGCAAGAAATAACCATGAATAGATATAGTGATTAAAGTAAAGTTACATTTTCAACAATACTGATGAAAATGTGACTGGTGTAGCCACGAAACCGCGGTCTAGTGCTGTTAATGATAAAATGGTGGAATTGACAACATCTTTCAGTGCTTTATTTCATCATGAACACAACAATAAGATTTCTACAAATCTCTTATATTATATTTATTATATATTATTTTCATCTCCTCATCAATTGACTTCGATCGTCACACTTCTCTATTGTCTTTCCCTTCGTATAATATTATTATTTTCCATTCCACCTTTATCTTGTTTACCAACGTCAGTTTACTCTTATCATAGGAATAAATTCTCATTTCAACATTTATCCATGGTTCCGTGAGTTCTTTTCATTTACTTTGAAAAATATGAATTTTCTAATGTTCAATTCTTTTTTCCAGTTCCTCCCTCTTTTATCTCCCCTCCTCCCCTCTCTGTTTCCATTTTTCACTCCTCTCAATCACCTTACTCCTCATTTCAATTTCCGATCTCTCCTGCTATCCAGCTTTCTCTTCACCCTCACATCTTCTTTGCCTTATTATTTACAAGCTGTCCCGGCGAACTTCGTATCGCACTCTTCACCCCCCCCCAAAATGTCCCCCCTCTTCTCCCCACAAATGTCCCCCCTTCATGCCACCCCTAAAAATGTCATCCCACAAATGCCTCCATTCCCCCAAATGTCACCCCACATATCCTCTTCATGTCAGCCCCGTCTGTCCCATCAAAATTTGATGTCACGCCGCTCCTCCCACCAATTATTTTTTTCATATTTATTTATTTATTTCTTTTTAATTTTTTTATTTTAATTTATTTTATTGTTTTTTTAATTTATTATTTTTAATTTATATTTTTTTTTAATTTTATTTCCGTTCTTCAATTTTTTATCAGTCCTATTCTAATTAAAAGAATTTTTTTTTCATATTTATTACTTTCTTTTTAATTTTTTTTTATTTAAATGTATTTTATTTATTTATTTTTTATTCCCGTTCTTCAATTTTATTATTAGAAACAATAAAAAATGCATAATACGAACGATAACTCATTCTTAATAATAATTGATGATTGTAGCGTAGCGTAAAAAATAATTAAGAGTAGAAAACCTAGAGCAAAAAGAAACGGTCCAGAGCGGGGTTTGAACCCGCAACCTCTAGGTTATCACGCAGAGACTCTTGCACTGAGCCACGGAGACTTAGGATAAGCTTGCTAATATATCTGATCTTAAATTGCGATCATCTTTCCGTTGTAGGTACACGTTCGTGCCGGCAAATTTGAACGTAGCTCTGTGAAATATTTGATAGGTTATGTCATTAATGTAATAACTATTTATTAATTATAAAAGGATTTTCTTATATTTTAATACATATTATGTTAACCAGTGCTTTAAAAATTCAAACGAATCCAAAATCATCTAAATCGGTTCAGCCGTTCTCGAGTTATAAGCGAGCGTACAGACACCAACTCTCTTTTATTAATATAGATTTTTCATCTCCGCGTAGTTTTCTGTCTCTCTCTCTCTCTCTCTGCCCGTTCATCGTTAACGGAAGAGATCCGATTGGGGAACTTGGGGAAATCCAAGATATTCAGTTGTAAACCAACTCCAGCGACGGGGCATCTCCTTTCTCCTTGGGGATGCTCAACACTATACAGTGGTTTGCCACCGTCTCCTCTATCCTGCCTTTCACTAGCGTTGACTAGTCTGTAGCCAGTAGTTAATCAGCGTTCGAAACCGAATGATCTCCAGGGCAAAAGAGCGCCCTTCTTTCTCTGTGACCCTTGCTGGGGATCCTTAATACGTACAAGCCGTAAGATGCGTTGCCAAGCTGATCTCAGCTTTCTCTGCAGCTTCATCTAAGATTCGTTGCTAGGGTGTTGGGAATTTTTGCCCCACTCATTCCTTTGATCCCCAAAGTTTTTGACTTTTACAATTTTCACATTATCATCACAATTCGACGTTTTCTTCGGCTCTTTAGTTGTCTTCACAATTTATTCTTATGATTATACAAATAAATGAATTTATTCCATGAGCAAACGTCCTTTTTTCAATTTCCTTAGTATGGATTTATTCAAAAATCCCCCTAGTGAAAAAAATTAAAATACGTGTAATTTGTTATCATAACTTATTATTGACTTATGGTTATTTTTATTTCTTATAAAAGTTATTTGTCTTTTTCAACCCTGTCTCTAGTCATCATTTCTTTGAATTTCACCAAATTCAATATCTATGTGATCTGATTCAGTCGTCTGTAGTTATTTTTGAAAGCATTGCTGATTAATGAACACCTTGAACAGGAAACGAGAGACGACTGTTCGTTTCCACGTCCTATGAGGGCGACATTCGCATAGAGAGATAGCAAATCAAGACGACAGCTACGATACTGTCGTCGTTTCTCGCCGGAACAGTTCCTTTTTCACTTGACTGAATATAATCTGAGTATTTTCGTCTTTACACAGCGTTCCGGGAGGCACTCGACTCTCTTAAAGGCGGTTTAGACAGTGCTGGTGGGTGGGGGTTCGAATTCGGGCACTACATGGGACTCCTTATGGCTGTTAAATGCCGCGAATCTCAGCTCCGGCACCACCGCGTTCGCGCCTTAAGATTAAAGGCCATGAGCTGCGAATTGAAGGCGAGAAGCGAAATGCCTTTATCGTCCTAATTCCCCATTGAAGCCGATAATATCTTTAGCGCCGCGCCGCTCGCTAGTCGAATAAATTATTCATCGCGTCGACGAATATTGCGCCCGTCAAGAGAGGGAAAAGGTGAGTTGAGAGTGGGGAGAGTAAGAAAGAGAATTCTGAGAGATGAGAAGGAAGAACGTCGTGCTTTCAAAGCGACACGATACATCATAATTGGCTTACTCGTTGCCGAATTACAGTACAGTAACATCCACATTCACATTCGCATTGCCATTATTCACATATTCATTCCGACTCGCCGCTCCAACACCCCCCACCCCCTCAACCAGGTGACATATGCTACACGCCGTCTGTCAACTGGTTTGTTGCTGCAATTCTGTCGCCCATCACTGTAAACTGTAGCCCCATCCTCTTCTACACACTTGTTTAGTGTTCGTCTTTTATTAATACGATACTCAACGTCGTTTTCGAAAGCCTGAAGTTTGATTTTCGTTTTGCTTCTTACACCTGTTTCAAAGGTGCAGAGTATGGAGAGGTGCACGTCAGGAGTACTAAAGTAGGAGGGTGAAATGGTTTGAAGTTCAACTTTGATTCACGTGAAATTTTCATCAACTTGTAATTTTGTTGATTTTGTGAAGCGTGTTGCTTGAAATGAAGATAGTACAACAGATGGGAATGGTGGCAATTATCTTGTAACAAATTGCTTTAAATTAGCTTCAAATAAGCTCTCAATTTATCACTAGTTCTTTAAGAGAATTAATTGCTCGCTATTGGTAAGTTGAAATGATTTCCTATTAAAATGGGTAGATCACTTGACTAATGCAAGAATTCACTCAAAAATTAAATGTTTCGTATTAGTTCTACACGTATATACCAATCTTATAGGAGGACTATAGGATGTCTATACAGAGAAGGAAGAACAGAGGCAACTTCCTCATGGGACATTGTTGCGCCTGAGTACAGTTGCAATTCATACCGGTAACCATGAATTTCGTCTGCAAATGTTGATTTCTCTTTAAGCTCTGTTACAACTACAGTACTTGTGGTAGAGCGGAAAGGCATTCCACAATTCCCTCTCCTTAGCCGGAAAACTAAGAACTGGGGACCCAACTTTCAATGCAATACTAGGTGCATCCTCTGTTCTTCCTTCTCTCTGACGTCTATTATAAGACTTCCTCTATTTTCCACATAAGAGTAACATGCGATGAATATAAATTGGATTGAAAAAGTATTCGATTTATAAGAATAGTTCAATTTAAACTATAACATCATTAATCTATCCAGTTCTTTCAGAAGAGAGTATTCTGAATCTAGAATCACACTCATGTTCAATATAAAAAATCGATTTTTCAATTTCAAGTTTTCCAATTTATCAATTCTGCACTAGCATTTTTCCTGTAGTTACATTTAAGAAGGCGTTCAACACAACTTTCCTCCTCTTGAGAAATTTTTGTTATCGAAGTTCATCTCTCTTGTATATTTCATAGAATAATAAATTACTGAACCAAGGCTCAAAATGAGTTCTATTATTACCGTATTTTTATTAATAAAATACCAATCTATAACAAAAGATTGGATGAGTGGAATATCGTCAAAACGGCTGGAAAAAAATTACGTTGTGAGTTTGGCATCATGTGGGCTAACACATTGTAGAGCCAAAGTACTCCGGCGATAACAGTTTATTCCATTACACACAACAGATAAGGCTGTACAAAAATAGCACTTTTGAGTGCTCTATCTATCGATTGAATCATTATGTAGGAACGAACGAAAGAGTGGAGTGCTGTTGGGGGAAAAGAGAAAGGGTCGAAAAGAACAAGGGCTGATGACCACCCACGAGCAAGGCGGTTGGTGAGGGGGGGGGGTGGTCAGTGTGCAATAAAGTGGGGGTAAGGGGTGTGATGGGTTTACTTAGCTTAATAAGGCGGTTGGTTGGGAGGGGGGTTAGGGTGTTATCGACCCTGAGAGGATGGAGTGGTCAAGCGGACAGTGCAGTGGCGGCAAAGACAGGAAGGCGGCAGTCGGAGGCGGCAAGCGACTACTATCAAGGAGGCGGCAGAGCAGCGGGAGGCGGCAAACTACAAGCCGCTCGCTAAAAGCATTCTCTAATTATTGCTCTTATTACGGCTAACAGACTTCTTCTGTGGCGGAGCTTGCTTGATAAACATAGCGCTGCTATTGTCGAAGGCGACCGCCTCTAAATTGCAAACAAACTCAAGCACCTGGCCTCTGGGATATGCTGGCGCAGCCGACAACAACTTACTCTATTCTCGTGAAACGAGCTACGATATATCCACTTTTCCCTCCCCCTCCATACTCCCTCTCACCCAAAAGTATCCATCCACGTCTGGGCCAAAACAAATAAAGATAGTTATCTGGTGCAGGCACGCGATACTCAGGTCGATATGGGCTCTGGCACGCCGACATCATTCTCTCATTGTTGCTGTTGAGCTCTGCACAAAGATGTTCTGCTGCCGCTTCAATCGTGACCCAACTCGGCCCATGCTGCAAAATGTGGCCAACCTGTCAGAAAAACCGTTGAAACTCGAATTGGGAAGGATTGTTTCAAGTTGTGTTCACGGGAACAATTTGCTGAAAATAAAGTCGGGAACCTAGACGTTGAGAGAATAGACAAACCTAGACGAATATTGAGGGATCAAAAGGTGGTATCTTATTTTCTTACATCAAATTCTGTACTATATCTTGATCTACGAAATATAAAACATTTTTTAATGTATTTTGAAATAAATAGATGAATTTTTTATGAGTTCAGTATATTTCAATGATAATAATCATCTATCTTATTATTTCCAGAGTTGGCAAGTGTGTAAGTGCTAATGAAATATCAATAATTTATTTCTCATCGAATTGTGTTTTCAAATGCTAAAGAATGTCAGAAGATAAACAATCCAAGAATATTCTGTTTCAAATTTCATTCGATTCTGTATCGGAATATAATTTTCCATCGAATTGAATCTGTTTTATTCTCATTGATCTTCTTTATCAACTCTTATTAAGTTACACAATTATCATCAACTCATCAAGTAATGTTCCAGCTGAATAACTTATTATTATTCTCCTATTATTATTTTAACCTATTTTTCTCTTTTTGTTAGTCGTTATATTGTGGAGAATTGAAGCGTCTTGTTAAATTGTCGAAAGAGAAGAAACTACAGTATTAATAGGTAACACATGTTTTGAACAATCTTTCAGAAATTACTACTCAGTATTGACTGACAGTATTGACTGATTTCTCATTCTTACAACTTTTATTCCTATCGTTTTTTGAAAGATAATCCACATTCTATTCAGCTGAATAGACCGATTTCAAGGAATTCAAACTTCATGTAAATTAAAAACGTCCGAAATTCGGATTGCAGCGAGGAAAATAACCATATAGTGGAGAAGAATTTATTAGATGGTTTTCGCTTTTAATGAAGTCGTTTATCAATTAAATTTATAAGGTTGGTGAATTTTGGCCCGGGATGTGGTGGACATTGGAGTGAAAGGGGGTTGGGGGAGTGAGAGCCAAGAAGTCGCCTGGCCGGCATGAGAGTGGTTTTGTTCCGGAGACTGACTGCAATATAGCGTATATGTCTGGAATTCCCGGAATCCGGCGTTTCAGCAAAACGGATAGGGCGAAGAATGGTGCTCGAGTTGAGTTGGGGCACGGAAAAATGTATTTCAAAATATCATCAGCTCGAATTCTGTCTGGAAAGTCTTGCTCACTCTCTCGTTATCTCTCTCTTTCTTCCTCGTTTACTCGCAATCTCTTTCTCCAATTGATCCTATCTTCGCACATGTCAAAAGGGCGCAACTAAAAAGTTGGAAACGCTGCGCTATTCGTCAGCTCGAAACACATTTATTCATCCAGACACATCAATTTATTCATTCTTCCGCTTAGAAGATTCTGCTCTTACTTTTTTCATTGTCCATTAAACGTTGTTGATGAGGCAATTTTCCAGTGTCTTCACAAACGCATCATCATTCTTCCAACTATTTTCGGGCCGCCAACATCCCCGGCCATTATCTCTTCAATTTCGTCTTTGCTGCCATACAATTACCGAGATATCTGGCGCGGGCAACGTCTTTTAATATTTCTGAAGAGATGTGAGCCCTTCCACAACCAAAACTGCTTATCTTAGCTCGACTCAGATGACACTCGGGAATACCGATCACAAATTATACATGTATAATCTACATGTACATGTATATAAGTATATTTACATATGGCCCGTATTGTATGTGCTGAGAAATTGAACTTTTGGTGCGTTATTTGATTAAATAATGAATAGAAGGCCTAATGAATATCGATTTTCTCATTGTTCAATGGAAGTCATTGAGTATATTATCAGTATTTCAGGAACTAATCAATTTAGTGCCGCTACATATGATAAGTATTTGCAATCATTTAATGAGAGACTTTAGAAGGAATTCGCCTTGGATTAGATTTTTATATCAAATAGTCAACATCGAATCATTTTTATAAATTTTCATCAATAAGAATGATTGAATGATTGCAATTCAATAAAATTCTATGAATATTATCGAATAGATTTCTATTACTTATTGATTTGAGTTTGGTCTGTTTGTTACTTTCCTTGCCCTACCTACTACAATAGGTAAGTAAAGTAGGACAAGGAAAGTCGTGTACCACACCAGATTTTTGTATATATATATTTATAGCCGAATTGATAGATAAGTGAACTGGATAATCCTAATGGATAGATTGCAGACTATTACTATCAGTCTATCGTTCATTGTACACAGATATAACGAACTTTCTTAACTTGAATCAACTCTGGTTTCTCAATACTAAATGCATTACTTGGAGACCAATAATCCCTTTTCAATTTTTTTCACTTATTTCAAATTCAATCCTCCTCTTCTCCACCAACTTTCCGTCGTTTATCAATCCTCCTGCACTCTATGGTCAGGCCTGTTAAGGTGGAAGCAAGAAGCAAATGGCTTCAACCTTGCCAGGAGGAAAATAAAAATAAATTATTCAATTAATTAATCAATCAATCTCTGTATCATAGTTCATTAAGCACTATCAACTAACTTATTATTAGTTTTTTGCCTCCAAAAAATTTCTAACCCATAAATTTGACAGAGATACTTCTACTGTACTTTGCATCCAGTGCACCTCACTATGAAATCAAAAATAGTAATAGCTGAATTGAATCATAATGCCATAGTGAAAGAGCTAGAGAGAGAGAATGAAACTGAAAAAAGACAAAAACCATAGTATCGGTAGGATGATAGATGAAGCAAAACGGCATTGAAGTACGACAAAATGATGGAAACCGATAATTTAGGAAAGCGGAAGAGATGTGGTTGATGAAGACTGAGGAAGACAGCAATGACGACGACGAGTTCACAGAGAAAGAATGTCTTGTACAAGATTAGAGTGAGAGTGGAGCAGAGCGGTTGATGAGGGGTTCAAGGTTGCGCCAGCCACGACTTTAACTGGAGTATCTTTTTTTCTTCTTGTATTACTTACTACTTGTGGGTGTACCTCTGCACTCTCTTCCTTGTCATATTCTTCTGTTGCATTTTCATCCATTACCACCTTGTCTTCTCTTCTTTCTCTCATCATTCCTATCCTCTTCTATTGCAGTACTTCATTGCTCTATATCTCGATATTTATTTTATCTTCTTTTCTTCTTTTCTTCTTCTTCTTCTTCTTCTTCTTCTTCTTCTTCTTCTTCTTCTTCTTCTTCTTCTTCTTCTTCTTCTTCTCTTCTTCTTCTTCTTCTTCTTCTTCTTCTTCTTCTTCTTCTTCTTCTTCTTCTTCTTCTTCTTCTTCTTCTTCTTCTTCTTCTTCTTCTTCTTCTTCTTCTTCTTCTTCTTCTTCTTCTTCTTCTTCTTCTTCTTCTTCTTCTTCTTCTTCTTCTTCTTCTTCTTCTTCTTCTTCATCGTCTTCTTCTTCCTCTTCTTCTTCTTTTTTCACTTCTCCTCCTCTATTCTCACACTGTTGTTCATGTATTTTTATTCTAAATATCGTTCTTCACCTTCTTCCTCCTCCCCATCTTCACATTCTCCCACGCCACTTCCCTCTCTTCCTCTGACTTCTACCATCTTCTTCTCAATTTTCCTACATTCCTCTTCTTTATCCTCTCATGGACGTTCTTCCGCTTTCATTCCATCATTTTTGACTTCTTGCACTATTCCACCTTCTGGCACTCCTTTCTCTCCTACTCATTTCATCTTCCTCCTATTATGTTAATCCTACTTATCTCTCTCTCTCTCTTCTCTTAACTGACTATTGGGTTCTTTCACAATTTTTCTTCTCCATACTTCATCACCATATTTTCCTTTTATTCTTCGCCTTTTTCTCCTCATCTATTCTCCTCCTAATCTCAATTCCTATTTCTATTCCACACTTACTACTGCCTCTCCTCCTTTCTCTTCTTTCCTATCCCTATCTATCCTATCACATTCCTATCTGTCTATTCCTATTCCTATCTGTTTTCTCCTCCACCCCTCCTATTCCTCCTTCTTCACCACCTCTTTCCTTCCTCCTCTACCACCTTTTCCTCCTGCTACTACTTCTCGATCTTTATCCTTCTTTTCCTTATCATTCACCTCTTCCTCCTTCTCCTCCTCCTGCTATTCCGCCTGCTTACCTCACCCTCCTTCTACCCCATTTCAATTTCCTGTTCCTTCTCTTCTTTTTCCTCTCCTTCTATTTCATACTCCTATTCTTCTACTCTCTCTTCTTATTCATTATCTTTCTCTTTTTTCTCATTTTTCTCCATCATCTTTCTCTTTCTTCTTTCTTCTCCATTACCTTTGTCTTCTTCTCCATCGTTTTTCTCTCTTCATCTATGTCCTCTATTTCCTTCCTTGTCTTTTCTTCTCATATTTTTCAACTGTCTTTTGCAAATCTCTCATTGCATTGCACAGTGCCTAATCTTTCCAGTTGTGCTCCAGCATCATCATCACTGATTCTTTTTCCTTCTTTCTTCTTAGTTTCTTCGTTGTTTCTGGTCACGACATTGGCCGCGGTCGCACGAGCAGCCTGTGGTTTAGCCAGACCCCCCTTCCACTCCCCCCCCCCAGCCACAGTCAACCGCCAGACGCCAACCACTAGAAAACGCTCCAGTTATTCAGTCTTTTAATAATATGGCAACAACCGTTACCAGTCTCTAAACAATTTGATCAACTCTGAACAAATTGAGTCTATATTGTTGGTTACAAATAAATTTCCGATTCCAATTAAGGTATATTAATTTCAAAAATTACTTCAGTACAAGAAAGGAATGATACAAATTTCTGAATAATCAAGGTTTAAAGGACTTCATTTTCGATGTTTTTGGAAGGACTTTTTTTGGTGTCAATTTGGAAGTCAACAAGTTATAGGGCCTGCTTCATAAACATTTAGAATAGTTTAAATCTAAGAAAAATGTAAAGAGACATACATTCTATGCAATAAGCCTGTACCGTATTTTCAAACGTTTACCGTGTACCCCCTTTTCCTGTAACACAGGACTTCTAATTTTCTATGAAGCAGGCTCCTAATTATAGTATTAGAATATGTGAACCTGCTAAGTGCTCCAAGTGCAAAATTATTCGGAATATTTATCAAATCTCAATTTCAAAACAATCAACGTTGAATTGATATTCATGATGGATTGAAATTATCGAATCATCGATAATAATATTCCAACATTCATCAGGACATTATGTTGGCTAAGAGGATTCAAATATCCCTTCTAATGTATAATTTATTTATATGATTGGAATAATGATCAGAGCAGAGTTTCAATCAGTAATGTCATTTCTGTAGTATTAATCCATAGTATGTAGTGGAGCAGGATAATGATATGCTTGATTGATTATGAATATTCAAAATTGGGCAGAATGTGTTCAGTATAATGACAGATCAATAATTGTGCTTGATTCTTTAATAAATTTCAATAAAGGAATAGTATTCAAAATAAAATCATCTCATAATTTAGATTTAGAGAGTCAATAAGAGTTAATACGTTGAAAAAAGAGTCAATTATTCTCTAATATATTTTCCATACTATCATGTCATTTTTATCTATAACTTCTCACTAATTAGTTTTTATTAGTTGCTCACTTATCATGTATGCAGAAAACATAGTATAACAAGAACAACTATAATAAGTAATAATCCCTTTTCAATGTTGTCATATATTCTGGAGCTATTCCTTCATGACTTGATGATAAAAAAAAACAGAGTTGATCAACACATAATAGTTACAGTATTGAGTGTATCAAGTTGATTACCGTCCTCTGGGATGAGAAAGAATCGATTGCACTCAACCGTGAGAGATGAGAGATGAGATGAGTGGTTTTATATTGTAGCATAGATTAACTAAATATGAATGGATTATATCTGATACTAGTAACAAATTTTCATCTATTTCAGGATTCTGTTATGTCTTCCTTATTCTACTCAGGCTGCCAACCTTAACTGAGCCATCTCTGGAACATCGTGACAACCTGGTCAAAGCTTGAAATGAACTGGTAAGTTGACAACTGAAAATTGGATATTTCTATACTATGTTTCAATGTTTTTCACAAGATTGTTTCCTAATTGATGGTAAAAATCAGTAGGTAAAAAATAGTGTTACTTGTTGATTCGATCTAAATCTTCGTAAATTTATACAGTACTAATACTGACAATACTAAATGGAATATCGAGGTGTAGAACAGACTAATAATCAATGTTATGTGTATTATCATCCACTTCCCTACTGTATGCTAATCAATCCTTTGATTGTTTGATTAGGTCAGACTAATTACTTAGCCAATATCTATCACATCACAATTGGAATGTAGAATTTCTACCATTATGACCTTAAAATAACAAGACTATGACAATAGCCTGTATAATAAACATGTTACATCCATTCTAATCACAAACAATGTGTTAGAGATAAAGAGATTCTTGATTTCACCATATATTTTTATGTTCTGAATCCTATCAATTTTGTGTTTAGGATTGACTTTCAACAAAATTTTCAGTTTTATAATCGAATCTTCTTTTTTTGTCAATGGCTCAACAGCCCTATGTGGGCTTAGGCCTACCAGCTAGTTGCCAGTTTCACATCCACTTGACTGAATCAGCAGAGGTGAATGATCATTAACCAATAATCGAATCTTAGACATCCATTTATTTCTATTTATTTTTTACTAGAGTTTTGTAATGACATTAAAAATTTTGCCTTCAAAACATTGTTTCTACATGATTTCTATATTCATACTTCAGGTATTCTGAAGCATTGAACTTCATTCATTTTTAAGCTACACAGCTTAGGAATACCAATAAGTATTGGACATTTCTTAATAAAGGTTTTTTAGCTAGAGGGACTCAAGATTCCAGAATGCTTCTCATTTCGTGTTCCTCTTCAATTTTCTTGTCGATAAATTACTTTAACGTAGGAAGAGGATTATCTTCTCCAATTTATCCAACCAGTGGTTCTACTGAAATCTTCTAACGTACTTTTCACGAAGCCTTGTCTGAAAATCATCAGGTAAGTAAAACAGATAGTGCAATCGTTTTTCAAACTTTTTTATCGATACTCGTCTGAGAATCGACAGGCCAGAACATTGAACACAGACTCAGTGGTCTTGGGGAAGACTGTAGTCATTAGATTGTTATAACTGCGATGAATGGAGAAAAAGATTCAGAAGCCTTTTTTGCACGTTTAATCACTTGGGAGCTTTTGCACGTCCCTGTCTCCTGTCCGCTCACTGCTCACCGCTCACCCCTGAGTGCTTCCTCTCACAGCGAATCCGCTTAATCGGTTCGAAGAAGGGAACATTGCAATCGATATCGGAAGGAGGAGAGAGCGACAGAGAGCGCTGCTTGGTTGGATGGTGCTTGCTGCCTTTCATCAAAGCAAAAGCTTCGAGCCCCGGGAAAAATTTATAGGAAGCTGTGTAGCCTTTTTCTCTGGCCGGTCGCCGCCGCCTCCTTGCGGTACTCCAGCATGAATACGATGATGTATCGTTCAACTTATACATGGCGTTTGTCATGTTCCGCATGTTCTGGTCATCTATCCATTCAACGCAAATCCTATTATGCGTCATTGATCAAAGTCCCACACTAGAAAGTCCCAAATCGTATCAAATCTGTTCTATGTACCTCTTTCATATCGAGGACGGTCACTCTTTCTTCAAAGTTGGGAATATCTGTCGTAACATAGTTCATAGAGATACAAACTAACTTTGACAGTCATTCTTTGTCAACTATATTTGTGTGATCATAAACCACGTTGTTATCAATGTTATCAATTAAAAAACAAGGTTTATAATTCTTTGTGTTGCTTGATTCGATAAAATAGTTATTGAATCAGTTAAAACAATACAACTTCAAGAAATACGAAACATGCAATCGCATGAAACTTAAAATCGCTCAAAACTTAATCAATTCCTGGATTTAGTCACGAAAATACATAAAATATTGATGTCCATATTTCTGGAGGAGTAACAATAAGAGTAGAGGCTCTCTTAAGAGTATATCAATAAGAGTATAGTAGTTTTGGCTAAAAGTTGTAATACTTTATCACATTATGCTTATAATGTGGTAGGCCTATACGAATATTTGGTATAGCCATTTACCATTGTGATTGACTGTGGTAATGATTGAATTACATTAAAATTTATTCACTTTACTCATGTGGATTTCAAAATATTCAGGCTTCGATTCTAGATTATGGCAATCATATTGTTCAGTGGTTAATCAACGAAATGAAGATCAGATCGAATTTTATAAAATAAGAATTTTATAAATCAGAATTATGTAGCTTCAGAATTGACTTACAAATAATACAATTACGTCACTTTTGAGATACGCATGTTTTTAAAAAAGCCTAAAATAATTAAACTGTTGAAGAAAAATATAAGACATTATCAAGAGATACAAGTGTTAGTATGATTCTACTTAGCAGCAGATAGAGAGCCGAATGACTAGCCTAACAATTAATTAATTTGAAGAAATTTATTGATCACTATATTCAATAATAACTTTGCCCTTGCAGTGATTGGTGGGGAACAAGCAATAAATTAACTAGGCTTATTATGAGGACAATCTGAGTTAATTACAAAGCTGACAGTCTTTCACAGTAAACCACTAATCATTCAAGTAACCACAATAGGATAATTCAAGTAGATTTGTATCAGGTCATGTAATCAAGTAAATTATCAAGGAACAAGTAGAAAGAGAAGAATAATCTTGATTTTTATGATAAAACAACACAGCTTCCCTTGCCAATAGGGCATTAAATTCTCCTGTACCAGCAAGCCTGAGGAGTAACGAGGAGAGCAGAGTTTTGGCAAACAGTTGTAAGAATTTTCTCTTTCATTCCAATTCTATCTCTTGGCACCGGTCTGTGCTCTGTAGTCGAGTGCAGCCAAAATGATGTTACATACATTTCTCCCTGGATTTCCAAGTAGACGCACCGTTGAAATACTCTCTTTCACAAATGATATGCTCAAAGTTTCTAACTACAAAAAATGGAGACTAATAGCATTGGCCTTGTTTGAAATAACAATTTGTACTACTTGGACTTTCCTTCTCGTTCTTCATCTCTCAGAGCTGAGAAGAAAATCTTGAAACTGTTGATCATTATGCCAAGTTCACATCCTCCAAAGTATTCAATAGGTTATTTTTCATTCCTTTTAATGTTGCACAGGTTCTTGTATTCTAACAGTTTTTTTAAATTACTAAAATCTTTTTCCGTAAAAAAAAACCTTTAAATTCCTCAATAAAATTTTCGATTGGAGTTGTCAAAAAAATTTTTCCTCACATGTGGATATAATATAGAAGAAATCAGATCTATTTCGAATTATTCTAAAATCATAATTTTCTTTTGGTGCATGACTTCTTTATTTTCATTTTAGAAAATTTTAATTCATTATTCATAACGAATAATTTTTTAATGCAGTCGTAATGATCGAACATCCCTTAGAGACTTGTGTAACACAGTCAGCTACAGACGCCTTGGTTACCAGTGCCGCATTAGAAAACTGGCTGACTGGGCTGCAGCCCAGGGGCGCACAACCTTGGGGGGGGGCCTCGATGTAGGATTTCCAACTGCCGATTTCCAGTCTGGGACACATCGGGTCCATAGGTGGTGGATAATGAAATGACTCTCTTTTGAGATATGAATACCCTCCCGAACCAAAACTGGGAAACTGCCAAACTTAAAATCTTCAACAATAGTAAAAACATATTGAGGAGCACTGCGCCGCTGCCTATCATTCAGCCCAGGGCGTCAAGAATTTTTAATGCGGCCCTCTTGGTTCTCTTGGCCCTCACTGTTCTGTGATGTAATGATAATTCGCAGCTCATAGCTTCGACTATGTTAATAATAAATTTTTCAATCTGCCGTGCAGGTTGACCATAAAATCTTGCATAATTATACGACTTGCATGATGAGATGACATTCTTACTTTGTATTATTATTTTGGCAAGAGCATTTTATAATTGCCTAGCAATTGTTCAACGTCACTATAGAAGTGCTAATTCATCTGAAACCTGAAAGGAACCTCAATCACTCAAAGGTTCACTGGAACTATAATGTAACACAAAACTGTATGGACACAAATGCAGCCCGAGCCCATACACCGTACCGTATTGTTTCCAATGACCGGCAGCTAGGAGAACGTAGCTACTGAACTTTTTCAACAAATTGACCTTTCGAAAATCTGAATGAGAACAGTGCAGATGTAGATGAGGAATTTACACGTGACTGAACAGCAAAGCGGAAGACAGAGCTTCAGTCAGCTGTTATGTGCTCTATCTCAACGCAGAAATCTGGCGAAAACGTTTACGTATGACGAGGGAGATGGAAAAGGAGCAAGGGGAAGAGTGAAGAGGATGGTGATGAATGATGTTAGTGGGGGGAAAAGGAGAAAAAAGCTGTGAAGGAGCACGAGGACGAGAAGAGGAAGTTGAAGGAAGAAGATAAGGAAGAAAATGAGGAAGAAATTGAGGAAGAAAATGAGGAAGAAAAGCGTTGACATTTCAATGCACGCAGACAAAGAAGATGGCAAATAAATGCAGAACAGCTCTCTCATTTGAAAGCTTCTATCGCTGCTACTGCAAGCACAACTAACCGACGGCGGAAATGGAAAAATAGTTTTCAATTTATCTGTATGGCTGCATTTTCTGTTTTTGTGTGTCAGCATAGTAGTGTTGTTGTTGGAGGGGAGAATGGGCCTGTGAAATAATTGAAGGGACCTGGTTATAGAGGAGGCAGTGGCATGGCAGTGGCCTGCTCACCTTGCCATTGGGGCCCGTCGAGGAACGGCAATAGTAATTTATTTACTGAAAATCTAAAATTGATCGAATCGAGCCAGAAAACGGAAGCTAGCCGTATTCTCTTTGTTTCGGACACGGCGCAAGCAAGGAAGAAGAACCCATGTGGAAAGGTCGATGGCCCCGCGTCACTCTTTCTAGCTCACAACTCCACCCTCCCCACCCCCCGCCAACACCCACCCTTTCCTGAAAGCCCTTTGTTCGCTGCGGCTAAGGACGGCTCGTGTTCTTGACTTTGAAATCTTGTACCTATTGACATAGCAGCGTTTGTTCGGCTCGAAACTACAAATTCCAAAACAAAATTTCGTTTCAAAAACATGTAGGCTGTACATTGACTAATATCTCAACACCGCGTCATACCATTGAAATGGAGGCAATGGCGTAGTTGTTGGGTGACATTAGAAGAGACATAGATGGTTGATTTATTGCAATGGAAAATATGTAATGATGGCTCGTCGTGTACTTGACTGAATGAAGAATGAACTACAACGTGAAAGATGGAAGATAATATTGTGGGGTGGATAGCTTCACAATCTATACATCATCAGCGGTAACTTATCAATACTCAGCGGTGGCTTTTGTCAATACTGTACTCACCACAGGATTTTGTATTTTTATGTCAGTACTACTTCCTTCCCACATAAAAGTAATATTGATGAACTGTACTTGTAGCGACCCGTTTGTTTCACCCACCAATTGGTAGGGGTATGTAAGCATTCGGGCTTACATAACTGATAAACGTTTTCAGAGGTGAGGTTTCAGATTTTCAGTACCTCTGCAAGGACAGGTTACAACTACTGTCAATTGAATATATTGATAATCGCATCTTTCTTACATTATCCCGACTTACAACAGACTTTCCATAGACCGACTTGTACGCCACACTCAATGTACAATTTGAGAGGGTTTGAAGGCGATATCAACCTAGAGAATTCTTCCAAATCCATTGATCCGACGAATTAATATTATTACGATAATCGTAACTGTTCTTGATTTAATTAAATGAGCCAGCTAATTTCGCATGATTAATAAGCATTTCCGATGTGGGTTGAAGATTGTTGACCCAGAGTTTCGCCTTTGAGCGTCAATAATGACAGAGCGCCGTTGTGTAGCCAAGCGCGGCTCAGTGTAGTGGGATGGAGGGGGGGGGGAATAGATCAGATTTGTTGTTTGCTGTGCTGCGATGTGGGATAAACACAAACGCTACGCTGCGCTGCGCCGCTGCAGGCGACAGCTCGACAACGACAACCACGGTGAATGTAATCTGGTCGATCAGGATTTGCGCCCCGTCACATCAAAACTAAAAGAAAACAAACGAAAAGCACACAAACCGAATGGACGAGGGGGAGGATGAGTGACACAAAGCGAAGAGTGAGTTATCGGAACGAGTCCTGCCGTGAAATGAGGATAAGAAGATAGAATTGGACGTGAACGAATCACGCGCAAACGGATAAATACTTGCTTTGTTGCGATTGTACGTCACGCATAAAAACAACGGCTCTTAACGAACCAACCAACGACAAAGACCCTGAATACGCCTAATTATGAATGAACTTTTCGTCTAGAACAAGAACGAGAAAAAACAAAAAGAGAACGAGAAAAAACCAGCCAGAGATAGATAGATATTCACGAGCGAAAAGACAGTTTCAACACGGGAAAAAAGATTCTCGAAAAAGTTTGAAAGAATTGTTAATTCTCATTGTTTGCAGGCACAAGCCCTATTTAATAGTTCGGCATGACTGAGCATTCCGCAGCGGGCTCCGTCTTTTTCGTCTACCTTTTGGCCTCAGCTTACTTTTCCCCCACTTTTTTGAAACAAAAGTTCACAACCTGATCTTCTCCGTATATATTTTTTGTTTCCGCATCAAAAACAAGAGAAATTGTTTACAGCATAGTGAGTTTCGCCAGAGATGAAATCAAATTGATCTCCATCTTCTAGAAAATGGAGGAATTTGCTGTGAAGTATTGTGATTCAAAAATTCATGGTACTCCGACGTTATTGATTACTGTGATTATGATTCAGCATATCAGGAACTTTATTTTTGAGTGCTGAATCACTTTACATTCAAGCAGTAACATTTCAATCGAGCTGGTTTCAAAATACAATAGCAGTTTTTAGATTTTTTATCTAACAATGATTTCTACTCAATCCGTAGTAATCTAATAGTATCATGATTGTAGAATTTCTCCAAAAACATTTCGTATGTAAGGTCTGCTGTATGTTTCATATTTTTTGTTAAACTACTTTGTGAAGTGTGTATGTAATGAATGAGTCCAGTTGTATTCATAGAATTAAAATAATTATTACAGAATAAACGTATTTAGAATTCTTTTACGTTCAGGTTTACGTATTAAAACGTTACAGAAAAGTATAATCACAGAATACTTTCTTTGCATGGCAATGTATTGGTTGGCAAAGTACAGTATTATCCATAATCTTAACACCAAGAATAAAATAGAATAATAAGTATTCTTCTCTACATTTTTATAACTTTATATAAGTACTAATAATAATTGATAATGATAGTTCAAAATGAATATTTCTAAGAAAACAGTAATCTGAGCTGAGACTGGAGCATAAATCTTTGGTTACACGCAACACGCTACACCTATTATCATTTCTTGATCTCAATTTATTCGTGACGATTTTTGAAGTGGGGAGAGAGAATGAGAGTGTGTAGGTGGTTGTGAGTTATAGGGAAAGAAAAAGAAAGCAGTACAATTTGTTACCATTCTTAATTCTCAAGATTTCATATTTGATGAAACTTTTCACATCTCGCAGCTCAGCAGTCAGTGTTCGAAAATGTTAAAAGAGGCAGCAGTAGCAACAGCAGCTTTCTTCTACATGGATTATCCAAAACCGTTCTGTACTTTTGGAAAATGTATGGTCTGAATGTGGAAGGGGCGTGCGTGCATTATTCGAAGTGAATATGCGAATAGTCGTGGGACGATGGTTGGGGGTGGGGAGAACTTGAGGGGTCTTCGAACCGGACTAAAACGACTCAAACTTTTCTTCGTCACACACTTTTCTTCTCAGGCTCGCACACATTCTCTCTCTCTATCACTCTCTCACATTCTCTCACGCTCTCTTTCTTTCTCTCTCGCTCTTTCTTTCTTTCACTCTCTAGCAAGTGCAAAAAGCTTGCTGAATCTGGAAGAGGCGTTGCGCAGAACGCTTCTAATGCATTTGAAGGCAAATCTTTTCCTCTTTAAGCTAAAACACAACATACTGTCTGGAGATTGTGTCGACGTCTTCCGAACCCCCACCTCAAACCCTACACCCCTCCCTACACCCTTCTCGACCGGCCAACTTTCTTCCACTGCCTGCTCGATTTTCAGCGCTTTTCTTCCGTCTTTATAGCAGGCCGACGCTTCCTATACGTTGGTCTTAACTACTATTTTCAGGACGCAACAGTCTCCGTCTCTCTTCGTATCGCCGTCCTTCTTGCACACTGTCGCCGGCCCCCTCCGATGCGGAAGCTGTGATAGCTTTAAAAGGGTTGTTAGGAAGAGTTGAGCATCGGAACCCTTTCATGGAGCCCCCTCCCGCTACGATCGACTTGGACTCAGCCGTGTCCGTTCCACTAAACACATTGTCCAGGAATAAGTTTAGCGTTAAATACATTAAATGTGCTCTCAATTTCCCCCCTCACCCCCTACCACGTTCCACCTACAACCCACTTTATCCCCCCTCTTCCTACGACCAAAGGACCCTTCCATAACGTTTATTACTTTTCACCGTAGTGCCATTGGCTTGCTTTGTACACCGAGGAATGTTCCATTTAAAAGCGTTTTGTAATAGCTTATGTGATTACAATTGGTGTAGATAAATTGGCAACAGTCTTATATGTAATGCTCGCCAGTGTACCCCACTTTCATTTCGATGAGATCCCAGTGCCATTAAAACTGTAATCGACTTCTTAATTGAAGAGTGTAACAGGACTCCTCCTGCTATCAACAGATAAACAATATTATAATATTAAAAGCAACTAGATTAATAACAGGTTCATTTCTATGTCAGTAGAAGCTAACAGATTGGATGGATTTGATGGTTTCGACCCTCTTATCATGGAACTATACAATGACTACATCTTATTTCCATCTCGAGACCTTCGAACAAGAGGAATAATAAAATGGAAAATTTGTGGGAGTCTAATCGCTTTTGCATGGCGCTAGTCATCCACTACATCCTGGTCGTAATAACATTATAATAAACGCGATAAGTATATGTTTATTGATGATATTATAATTCATTCAGTTTTGGAATCATTCATGTTTAAAGGAACCCCAACGTGGTGTCTTCAATTGTTGGGTATCTAAATAAATAAACGAAGACACGGTTGCGTGTGTTCGTGTGTGTGTGTGTTTATTAGCAAGGTGCAAGCTAATTTTGTGGATAGCGTTCGGAAAAAATAAGAATGATCTAGACCTTGAAATTTTGCATACAGCTTCCAAAAATATCAATGTTATGCACCTCGAAGCCCAAATTTCAATTTTCCCTTTAGATATTTCAGAATTGAAGCTCAAATACCACTTCATTCCGGAAGGTTAAAATACTCTTAATAGCTACTTCATAATGATTCGAGTTCGAGGTTAGAAACTTTAGTACGCTAATAAACCGATCAAATTGCAACGGCTGCGGTGGAGCAGTTGGTTTAGGCGTGTCTCCCGTGTCTCCAGACCGAAGGGGCTCCAGTTCCTCGGGGTTCGAATCTCAGATCCTCCAAATTTTTTTGACATTAAACTTTCATCAAAAATCAATTATTTTTTGCTTTTTCATCAAAATAAAATTAATTCTTCAATTTTTCAGTTATTTATTATTAAACCAATATCAATTTTTCCAATATAAAACAATATTAATTTATTCAATTTTTCGACTTATAATAGTTCGTATTTTGCAGATAATTTTCAACTTCATGCAAGTAAAACAAATTTTTCTAATACTTTTTACAAATCGCTATGATATTACAATGTTGAAATTACACATTGGGAAATAGAACCTAATCAAACTATTATTGGAATTTGCCAAGTTTAGCGTTCTATGATAGCAATAAAAATTACAAAATTGTTATGGAATTATCTGATGGAATAGATGTACTGCAAATTGTGGTACATTAGTAAAAAATTGTAATGAAGGAGGATTATTCACGGGGATCTCAGTTGTCTCATAATTTTCGCAGTTCAAGAAGATTTTTTGTATGTTATGACATTTGCAAAAGTAATGAGATTAATACCGGGCCTTCTTAAAATAAAATGCTGACTGCTAACGGGAATATTGAGCTTACAGGTAACTTACTTGACAAATGATGAATGTGTAGCTTACAGTAAAGTAGCGAGAATACTACTAACAATAAGTATACAGTTGTGTTTACCTATAAAGAATAACTTGGAGCTTATGCCACAATAAATACTACTCTTCATTTCCTTCCTAATATTTTCCCTGTTAATTTCTGAATTGGTCCAATTCATTAGGCTACTTTATTGGATGTGATGAATTTCTCAATAAATTTAAACCACTATTTTTGCCTACCTTATATGTTCAGTTTTAGCATAGCATTAGGCTATACAATATTTTAAAGGCCTAATCCAGAAAAAATGAATAATATCTTTGATACACCAGGAAGAGAAGAAATTATAATGTAGCTTTGTATTGCGGAGCTCCGTTGCGAAGCACGGGTGGCTTCTAGTTCTAAATAATTTTCTCCAAACTCATTTTCTTCTACGAAGAGCCATCTGGGACAACGGTGATAAAAAATAGGTTTATGAGGAACCGAATTGCGACACGTAACCCTGTGGTCGTTTTTCGGTGATACCAACTAAGTCGTTTTTAATGTGTCCTAACTTGGCTGGTAGATTGTACATTTGCCGCAGTGCTGTTAATTTACATGCAAATTCAACGTCAGTTTGATTTGCTAGCGAACGTTTGTAGGCCTACTACATTTAGCAAGCTTGTTGCCTGCTATCTTGAGGGGATGGGATGGGATGGGATACGTTGGGCGTAAATGTATTTGAGTAGTTGCGAGATGAGTTGTGGACTCCACACTTGGTTACGTTTAATGTCTTCTCACGACTATAAACCACTACTGTCTCAGGCTGGCTGTAATAAGAGCAGCCAAATGCCGTTCATTAACAGGTGTGTTATTATTGGTGTAATTCATAATTCATACTAACTAAATTGCTATTACACGTTACATCGATTCGCAATATTTTCCTAGCCAACTCGCCATGTAATGGCTTGGGATGTACATTTTAATTCAACATTGATTAATTACAGTGTCCGGTGCATTCATTGCAACCTATGTGTAGCAATAACATGCTTCCGGTGCTAGTTGAACGGTAGTAACATTACTGGTGGCTCAAAGATATGCAGAAAACTCTAATCATTCCAAGAGCTGGCAGCTCATGATTTTCAAAATTCATGTTTATTAAATATCTATAATTATTATTTCTTTACCTTTCAGCTCCACTTGTGAAAGGTCATTAATTTCTTATTAATCATTTAAAACTGTGAATATTTTTGAGTTTGTATTTGTAATAGTTATAGGTTTTATTGGAAAATAAATCATTATTTATTTATCATTTATTAGTTACATAATTATGATGAAAATTCTTTCATTTTAAACTTACAATATTATATGCAAAACTTGGAAACTATATTGCAATAATAGGATAACAGTGAGAGTGAACATTAATCACACAATATTTTCATTATTTTTGGAAAGAAAAAAAAGCATTAGATTTATTAACATTAACTCTTTCAAGAACAAAGATTAATTAGCTTTCCTTTACTTTTGTTGAGAAATCTAGTGAAACGGTCGTTCCACCACCCGTCCCCCCCGTGATACGAATGTAACAGTTTTCTCAGATGAATAGTATTACTTAAGAAGAAAATTTCATTAAAAGAACTACGGATCTAGAATTTGTTCATTAGTTCTATTAGGTATCATTTGTTGTATTAGGTACAAATTTTGATAATAAGATTACTGAATTACCGTTCGTCAAGAACACTCAGGTGTACAACTAGGTGAAAAAGTGCATTTTTACAGATTCACATTGTAAATTAGATAGTTCACAATAGCACACAGAACTATAAAACATATTCCGTTCCAATAGAATATTGCTGGAATAACCGTTTCCAGGGAACCTCGGGTACTTGCTATTAGTGAAGTTGTAAATAGAGTTATAATAGAAAATGGAAATTTCTTCTGAGAGAACCTATTTTATGGCCCGGGTAGTTGAGTTTTTTGATCAGATAGTGTCCTTGCCGTGGCCTGGCCCTGGCTTGTGGGCTGTGGGTTGTGGGTGGAAGGGAATATTCGGTTTATCAAGTTGGCTGGCCTGGTTTGGCTAGGCTATGCCAGTTGCGCGCGCCGGCGTCACAGCAGACTCGGAGTCAGAGTCAGTCTCTCGCCGAACCGTGATTGAGCTGGTGCACAGGAGTTCAGCCGGCACTTCCTTTGTCTACCTCACATTCTCTATTGATCCAACTTTTCTTCGTAAACTTAACTTCTTACCTTCGCTCAATCATTTCTCCACCAACGTCGAACAACATTTTCAACTTCCAAACAGTCTCGAACAGCAATCTCACGCGAAACGAGCCCTCTGCTCCGAATATCCAAGTAGAAATTTGATTTCAACTTACCAAAGTCGTTTTTCCAACTTCAATTTTAGCGGCGAAAAATCTCAAACGTCTGTGTTTTACAGGTCTGCTCGGCTTCAACACTTCCGATTCTTGATTGGTGAGTAAAGTTATTCAAACTCCACTTTTACTCTAGTAAGTTTTCTTTGTGGTACAAATGTGCGACAAGCGAATAAAATAATGCTGTTCTCCAACGTAAGTGGTATAGATTCAAACTTTTCGATTGGATGAAAAATAAACGGGAGCCTTCTGCAATTTTTCCTCAACTCACACAAGCCTCCCACAATATTACTTGAACAAGAATATTCATCGGATCAGTTCGTATCGTATTATTGATCAGTGCTTCCTTACCATACGGTAGTGCCGTATGGCACTTGTTCTACATAAAATCAGAATCAATTGAGATATTTAGATTTTCCATCATTTATTGTTCAATTATTTAGAACTATTCCATTATAAATTTGATTATTTCTAAGATAATCTTTATTTTTTCCAGTACCTATTGATTCCAGATGTAAGTCCCGTATTCGATAGCCGGTATAGATTGATAAATATTAATTGTACGTCGTCTCCTTACTGCACTAGTACTTCAATTCTCAGGCATTTTTTTCAGAATATCAGCAGAAGTAAGGTTTCTCCATAATTTTCAACCTTCACATTGTTAACAATGTGGTAGGTGACTGAAACCTCTTATCACTTTTATCAAGGAATAAAAACAAATGTAGTCAAATGTCTAATAATTTACTTTCAGAGGAAAATGTAGTAAGTTAGAATACTGGTACTAGATAATCGAAATTATAGTTTCAGCCTTACTATTTGAGCAGTGGGATAATAGTTTGAATCAACATTTTTATTCTAATTATAATAATTCTAATTATTGTACTCCATCCTATATCGCTGTATAATTACTCACCCACCTTTTATGAATTCAATCAAATCATCACAAATTTCCAAAAAGCTTATTTTCAATATTATTAATTTACTCCAAATTGTTGAACGAAAATTTGAACATCGATATAAAATAAACCGATTCATCGGAGTATCCAAGGACCCGATATTGTTAGTAGTGTACAGATTAACTGAAAAAACAGGACAGAACTTTCAAGAATTGCTCAAGTAGTAAACATAGTAACATTTTCTGCAATTGAGAGAAACGTTTCAACATTTGAATTACTTTCAAAATTAGAATAGGCTATTGTAATAAATAATAATAAACGTAATGAATAATATTTGAAATCATCAATAATGAATTTATTACAATGAAAAATGTATGGATAATTGATTAAAACTTGAAATTTGTTAGAAAAAAAACTGCCCCGGATGGGACTCGAACCAGCATCTCGCAATTGAATCTGGCTTCAAAGACGAGAACGTAGCCTTACCAACTGCGCCATCAAGGCATTGGGATGAGAGGCTGGAATTTGAGTAGTTCAATGTCATTATACTTCTCTGTAACATGTATTTGAAATGCAGTACCTATTTTTTGCTTGTAACTTTTTTTTAAATTCAACCCTCAATATTCGAAATCAATAGGCTTCTTACTTCATCTATGAAGATGTTATACTCCAAATCTCAAAAGTGTACGATCTTCCGTTCGTTAGTTACAGAACGGAACAGACAGACAGACGGACACCAGTACGATCGCATCAAGAACCCTATCGAGTCCTTAATAAATTTAATGAAAAACTTGAATTTTTTTAAAGCTTTACTATTTTGAGCTCTGTTTTACTATTTTACTCACTAGTATTATTTAGACGAAGCCACCCCGAACAACTAGTAACCTAGTTATGTCTAATTTATATTCGTGTCTTGGGTGGGGCTCAGTAAGTATAGGTGCGACCATAAAATAAGTTTTTATTCGAGTTGTTTTTTTATTGGATTTTCTAACTGCGAGCTAAAACATGGAGTAAAAAGTTCTTAAACTTACTAACCGTGAGGGAGCAGACTTTAATGCTCTCTCTCGCCCTCTTTCCACAAAGAGTGACTCTTCTCTGATTTATGCATTTGTAATAGAGAGTGTGAACAAGATACATTCAGAAAAGCACTCGTATAAAATATTATAGGATCCATTGTTTTTGCATGTTCTTTCAGGTCTATTTTTCTGCGCTTTCTTATCTCATATCAGTTATTGTTTCTTGTTTTGGTAGGTCTCTCTGTATGCTTATTTAGTTGATAATTTCTGGATTTCAACTTGTTTTGGACTTTTATCAGTGCTTGACTATTATCATATTTTATAAAGAACGTAATTGGCAACTTAATTGAATATTAATTCGAAAAATGACATTTTCCGTTGGGATACTGAAAAATCAATAATAGTTGCAACAATATCGAGTTTTGATGCATACTAAATTGAATCTAATTTTGCGGAGTGAATATCTAAATTGAATGTGATTATAATTCCCAGTTAGCAATTATTTCATTAATTCGTAGAATTTATTATGCTTATCATTTGGAGTCTGACTTTCAGTGGATTCTAAATATATGATGAATTTATCAAGTCGTCGTTTTCCCATGGTTTTATTTATCAGGTCAAGAGAAATTTTCTCCTATGGAAACTGTGAAGTTATCACACTATAATATAAAATTAAATCCAATATGAAGCATATATAATACTGAACATTTCTGTTATAAAATTTCTAGTAGAGATATTTTACTATCCCCTGAGTTCCAGCATTGATAATTCAAATTTTAGAAAAGAGAGTTCAATATAAGAATATCTATCAATTGGTTATTTTAACTTTAATATATACATATACAGAAAAATATAAACGTCTTTATCTATTGCACTGTAATATACTAATAAATGTCATTGTGTAACTCACTGAAGAACTGTGAAGGAAACTGTGTAACCACCCATCCATAACTTGATACAGAAAATACATTTTATAGAATTATTTTATTTGATTGATTTTGTTACGTTCCTCTGTCAGGAATACTTTGGTAAGATCATAATTCGTAGGATATCTCGTGATTATTGAAAACTTCGACGATGCACAATCGAGTGATTGAAATTCATTTGCTCACATTGTGTTCGGGAAGGCTCACTACGACATGTGCATTTCAAATTAACCTAAGTAATAAATGCCATATTAGCATTGTATTGTGAAGCACCAGTCAGCGGACTTACTGGAGTTTATTGCCCCACTATCCTCTTTGTGAAATTAGTCTGTTATTCGAAGAGGGCTGAATTTAAGCAGCAGCAACAGCAGTACTGCATCCATTTGCTTGCTGGTCAACCTCTTAGTTAGCTGAACCAGAATTTCAAGGATTAATTCCAGAGGAGTCTGTAATCCTTGTTTTGTGGCTTGGATCCCAAGTAATCGGTTTGCTGGGTAGATGGTATAGCACTGCTACCCTGCTTGGCACGTAATGGAGTAATTTGAATGCTGTGGACTTGAGCCATTCAATTTCAGCGGCACTGATGTCTGAGTCCGTGCTCATCTTATTTTGTGTTGTCGGATTATGCGAATAGGCTGCACAACAAGATCTTTTCTGAGGATTTCAAAATTAATTATTCTTCCTGCCGTTATCTTACCCTTTATACTGCAAAGTAGTTGCATCAAATCTTTTTGATGTCTCAGTTGTAAGATGAATCAGTAATTCACTTTATTGTAATTCAATACATGGATGAATGAGTCTTTTCATAGAGGTACGTGCTCACGTTCTCCTCCTATGAGTTGTTTCATTAACTAATATCAGTTTGATAAGAATAGGTGAATAAACAGTCGAAGGATTTATTTTTTAATTGAAATTAAAAATGGAGAAAAGGACTGGGTTGAAACGTTTTGACTGTAGTGCAGTATATGGACTTCTCTTAATAAATTCATCTTTTATTAAGTTCAGATGTTTAGATTGAAGATGATAATTATAACAGAAGTCCCTATACTGTACTTTCTCCAACGATTTTTCATGCAATCACAGTTATACGAGATAAGAGATAACTCGTACACTGTATCACTATTCACTCACTATCACTATAACTATCACTGTATCACTCGTACACTGATAAATCGTAACTGTATCATTCGTACACTGTGATAAGAAAAGAACTCAAAACTAGATCAGTGTTGGGATGCTCTAACTGTATAATGTGGTTTCCTGTTTGAGTAGGGGGTTTACTTAAGAAAATGCTACTTTTGAATTCATATCAATAGGTGAATAGAGTTATTGTATGGATAAAGCTATGAGATTGTAGAAACCATTTTGAGTTTTGTTATGTCACTATTGTAATGCATGTATTCGTGGGTTTTCTCCTTCTACGTTTTAATCTCACAACCTTGTTGAACTATTTATTACTCTTTTTCTTTTAAACTGTGTTATTGAATTTCATATTGCGAATTTCGTGCAAGGCTAACATCCATATTATAACCGCAGATATAATCTAGTGATTGAATAATTGCTACTTGTATTGGGTATAGAGTGCTGAAGATTAGTTCACACACTGTGAATGAGCACATTCAGCTGAGACATCTCGCATGATCGGAATACTAATGAAGTGCATGCAGTAGTGCCAGTAGGTGCTACTATAAGTTGGTTGTAATAGATAGGTAGAAGCTGTTGTTGCCATAAAAGGTAGAATCAATGAATCATAGTGATTGTACATACAAATGAGCGTACAATAATTGAGTCAGTAGGACATGGGGAATAATTGAGTGAAATATAAGGAGTGACCATCATTATGTTTGTGAGTAAGTTATCTGAAGACACATCTTTGAGATTGGAATATTCATCAAGTACCTATACAGTAGAAAGGAACAAAGCAGCTGCTGTAATGAGGTGGTAGTGACCGAGAAAGGTCTGAGTGAGTGGGAGTGAGGGGGGGAGGGGTTGGCGAGAATTGAGCAAACGCTTGTACCGAGTGAATCGGTTATTTAATTTGCATTTTAGAGGGCGGAGCAAAGCGAAATGCATGCAAGCTTACTAACAAGGCCATCTGTGAAGTGGTTATTGGCCACTGCCAAATGGAACTGTATTGCACAGAGGAACTAAACTGATGATGGAGATCTTTGCAGTGACAGGGGATAGACCCCCCCCCCGCACCACCCGCACTCCCTTTGCCTGTGTGGCTGGCACTTGAACAAACAGCATTCACAGCTTTGGTACTCTGGCCGGTTGTTGATACAGCTAAGCACCAGCATGTGGGTGGGATTCGGATTGGGATAGGGATAGGCAGCCGACAGCGTTGCCCAATTTCCGGTAACACTTCCACCTCGCTCTGTGGCTAGGGCTCTGTGTTTGCGCTATAAACGCGAAGACTTTTCAAGTTGCTGCAAGGGCAGGCTGCATTATACAGAGAGCGGTCGCCTCAAGGCCACTTCATCAAGCCCGGAAGCGCATATTTCATTTTGCAATTGCTTTTGTAGCAGCGCCCACTACTATGGCCAGGTCATCAAACCCGATACCGCACCAAATTGCCACTCTGTAACTGCACTCTAGCTCCTGTCAACTTACTGATAAAACTTTGTGCCTCCCTCACCTTACTAGTGTACAAACAGCCAGTATTTGAGTGGGTTAGTTGTTGGCTGAGTACCTATCCTTATCCAAGACTACGTAAAAATTTTCTGGTTGAGTTACTAATTGTTACAATTTTGATGTATGCCTGGATTCGTTAGTATTTGACGAAAGTTTTTTGGTCGATTGCACTTAAACTTGAAACATTAGAATTATTGATCTGATTTTAATGTTTGATTAGTGTTTGTGGAACCGGATAATTTATAAATTAACCATAAACATTTGTCCATTGAGGTATCAACATATAATTTTTATGTTGAAACTTACATTACTTACATACCTCGAATTTAATCAACCATTTTCCAACAATTTTAAATAGGTGTACCTTTTTGTTAACCTATTTTGCTGTACATTGAAGTGAATATCTTTATCCACGATTTTATAAAATATGAGAGTATTAATAATGGAATGTGAAGTTCGATAAATATATACAGTACCTTATATTAGTTTATTTGTTTGAGGTATATTTTGTTCACGTAGGTTCATCATTGTCAATATGATTTATTTTTGGAACAATCTAGGTTGCAGTGTACTATGAGGTTTTGAGATGCTCCATCCTCTAAATTTTATCAACAACTCTGTCCTCATGAGTTCAAGGCCATCATCTTTATTACAGCCATCATAAATATTTAGCTTCCGCTTCTCTTACATAATTTATGAATTTCGTAGGTTGAACATTTTATGGAGAGCAGCGAGTAGCTCTCTCAATCTGTTACCCAGATCGAAGATGTTGACTATTCTGAATATATTTGGAACTTTGTTCATGCCTTCGGAAGGAAGTCGGACAACTTTTCTTAGCGCAACAAACAAAGAGCCAGCGGCCCGACCGCGCTCAATAAACTCAACTAACTTCAATCCAGTTCAAGTCAAAGCTGGAGTGGACTCCCTCAGTTGGTTATTAGTTCAGTTGGTTTGCTTGAGCCCAGCTTCCATTTGTTTGGTCAATTGTATGATTTAATCAGTTTGGTGGGTTGTTTTCGATTGTTCAATCCTATTATCTTTCTGAGTTATTTTACCCGATTAAAATGAGATAATTTGTGATAATTTTATTCCCAATAACTGATCTATGTGAATGCCATTATAACCTTCACTTGGTTATTATTTAAGAGCGAATGATGGTGGGTAGTAATAGAGATTAGATTTTTGTCTTGATATTCTTATTTTTAACATTTGTAACGGTTGTGATTTCCTCCTTTTTTTGGCAACAAAGAATGATTGATTGATTTTAGAAAGGTATTATAAAATGGAAGAAATGGGTATAGAAAGGAGAAATGAAGAATAAAGATAAAATATTAGGAGTAAATAAGAGTTTTAAGGAAAGACTGGAGAGATATAATGGGATGAAGGAGAAAAAGAAAAAGAATGAGATTTAATATGTGAAGAAAGAGATAGATACGATGGAGAAGTAAAGAGTAGCGATATAAAGTAGCAGAAGAAAGAGGAAAGGGAAAGAAAACTCTTGTAATTTTTGTGAAAATGTTGTAGGCCTAACAGCGAATCGACGAGCGCGCGCATCATTAAGAAAATGGTGCAAGTTGAAGCGGAAATAGAACAAGAGCAGAAAGAAAGATAAACGAGCTCTCGACTCTCGCAGGTTCTGGTTCTCGAAAGAATCGCCGCGCCGCGCCTTGCGACAGAATTTGACCGCTGCAGCCCTTTCTTGCTGCGGGGTTTCTTGACGCGTATCAATTGCCCTGCCTGCTGCAAATGTTGCGGCGGCGGCGGCGGCAGCCGGAATGGATAAAGAGGTGGCAAATGAGAGGAGGAAAAGAAGAGGAGCGCGACTGATGAGAGTGGAAATTTCGTGAACCGTATCTGACCCGATCTTTGTGTCTGTCTTTTTCTCCACTTGTCGCCGGTCCTTTCTCCTCTCTTTTTCTCGTAATTCACCAACGTGGGAGGACAATTTCCCCCCCCTCACCCTCCCCCTCCACTACCGACAAGGACCGATGGTTTCGACGGACGGCGACTCGGAAGCAGAAGGACATTAGAGAGGTCTTGCGTAGCACTGCGTGAAAGGATGAGGAAGAAGGTGTAATGAAGGATGAAGATGGAAAATGAAAGACGACGAGAAAAAGTCGACAGTCGTTACCTTCGAAATTATTATACACGTACTCTCAATGTTTTCATCTCTTTCTTCCTGTCGTAAGCTGCAATTTTCCATCTCTTAGTTCGCTTGATGTGACGCTCTTACCCTCCAAGATGGCGATGATGATGATGATGATGATTTTTGATGACGCCTAGCTTGAAAGGGTGTTGAATCAACTACTGCGTGATGCTTTGAATGCTTAGTGAGTATGTGTGGGAGTGAAAAAGAATGAGACAGAAGGTAGAAAGAGGCAGTATGAGAATTGAGTGCGTAGACGAGAGCGCTGCGCTGTCCTACGTACGCCTACGTGGCTACTGCACCGGAAAATCGAAAATCTCGGAAGCTTCGAGATTTTTGCAAGACGTAAGAGCTACCTTATTTCAAATTACAGAGCAGCCTACCCAGTTGTATACACTTATCTGACAGCCAGCTCCCATGCAAATAATCCAATTTCCGTTTCAGTGCTATGAATAAGGCCATGATTAGGATGATCTCATTGAATTGTGTTTATGGAGAAAAACGTGGCCCACGTCAAGTTTTATGCTCTTTTCCTGTAGGGCGTCAATTCAATGTGAAGTAGTAATTTAATTGTATACCATTTCTATGTTTGAAACGAGAAACTTTCTATAGTTAAAGTTTTCATAATGAATTTTGGTTACATCAATCATTGTTAAAAAATTTCAGAGATCATCAGTGATCCAATGAATTTTATCACATTAATTGAAGTTATGAGTATATTAGTTTGACCATTCGACAAATGTATAGTTTTATGATAATGTAGATTTAGCAACACCGGTAACTGTAAAATTGTAATTACAGAGACTTGTAATTGTGAAGTTGTAAAATTGTACTTGTACTTTTATGCAATAGGCCCCAGGTGGCGCACTAACACGTGCGACCATGTACGATACGATAATGTAATGAAACTGTAAAAAGAATATTTAATAAGTGAATATTCTATTAACAAGACCGTTGCACCAAGTTAATTAATTTGTGAAGAATACATCTCTCATGCATTTGTAATAAATTAGTGCTATCCAATTTATTTATTCCTATAGCATTTCTATCATTGAACCAATTCCTATCTGATAACAGTGCTTACTTGTTTTTTCCAGGATCATTTTTATCATCAATTGGGGAGGACATTGTAGAATCACATCTATTGTACAACACATGGCAATGGGACATGCTGCACCATCAACATTCCATACAATGCCGCAAGTGCGCTTCCCACTCAACTGCAAGGTAGATTGACCTTTCTTTCAGTTACAGTATTCAGATGATTTTGACTGGAATATATTTTTAAGCTGAGCTAGTACCTTTTCATCATTCAGAGAGTTGATGCTTCCTATCCAAATTCATATTCATTTCATTCATATTCAGTTCATTTAAATCTCATGTAAAATAATGGAAACAATGATGGGGAGGGGAAATTCGAGCTCAATTTGAAACTGTTTATCTGTCGAATTGAAATTAAAAACTAAACAAAAACAATTTCCATTCCGACTCAACACTAATATTTCCAGTTCAATAATATAATTTTTAAATTATATATTTAAAAATATTTAAACTCAGTGAGATTGGATGGAGAGATCAAAATGAATAGTACATGTGATAAATCTGGATTAATGTTGAATATTCTGCATGACAGTATGCTGTATAATTCTATTCGTGCTCTTATCAAATAATCTGTTTAAAATCTACATGAATTCAAATATGCATATAAGATAAGCATGTAAGGAGAATATTGTTCTTGAATTTTACGAGAATTGAAGCATATTATTTCCAAATTCATGTTGAAATCTTATAATCAATATAATTATGCTTCAATTTAATAGCAAGTTCAACATCATACACAGTCATATATAGTTGTCTCATTAAATTTATTTTTTCAAGAGGTTAGAAAATCTGAAAGTGGAGTAGGGTGTGGTGAGAAATGAAGAATTTAGGTATAAATACCTTGAAAGCCAATGCCACTCGACACTATGATATATGGATCACTGTTTGAGAATCATAAGGATTATGAGACCAAATTTAAATACATCTTCTTTTTCTGCTCTTTCTTCCTCTTTTTATTTCTCCTCTTCGTTCAAGGAATAGATGAACCTGCTCCGCTTTCAAAAGATTTATAATCACTTCCCATCCTTATTTATCCTATACTGCATATCGTAATTTAAACACTGTAGAATAAATACTAAATAGACAACTCTATGATGCTGCTAACAATTCGTTGGAGTAGGCGTATGAAGACTAACAATTCTTTGATGGCTTTATTCAATTTGAAAAGTAACTGGCGGGTTGGGTTGGGTGGAGTAGACGAGCCGAGAATAACGCAAACACACGTTGAGTGTTTTCAATTTCGTGGCCGTGAATAATGGTCTAATAATTCATGTGTAGGTAGCAGCGGATGTCTTTGGAAATAGTGTCTCATGAGCGATGGAGTAATTCATAACGGCATCGCTTTCCTACGATTGGATGGTTCGTGACGCAGCTCGGTTTCGTGAGGCAGACGTGTTCAATGATTCTTACACGGCTCTTGCTCCCACTGAATGAGGATGAGGCAGAAATTGAAGAAGAGCAAAATAATGGCCTCCGACTTTCTGCTTGCTTCAAGCCCAAGAATCCCCTCGGTCCCTCAGCTCTAGACAAGGGTATATAGAGCGACAAAGAACCCTTCCCCTTGTTCACTCAGGAACTGTCTACTTTTTTATATTCACATTTCTCAGCCCGGCCAAACCACCACCCTTACCTTCCCACAACTCCCTGTAAAGAAGAGCCGTTCGTTTCTCTTCCTTCCCTACTAGTTCTTCTCATTCTCCATCATCTTCTTCCCCATGAACTTCATCGAATAAAATTACCATTACAAATGGAATAATGGCTTCCCAACTTGTTGACATTCTATTATTTGATAAAATTCAATAAGGGCTGTCTTTTCGCTCAATAAAGAAACGCCTTTCGAATGTGATCGACTTTCATCAGACAATTTTCACAAGGCTGGTAATTTCTTTAAGAAGCCCGTAAAATTTTGTGTTGCAACCCTCAAAATCCCCCACCGTGGTTACGTCTATGCAAGAACATGATTATAAAAAAAGTATAAACCAGATCGACTCTTAAGGAACGGGTAAAAACTTGAAAAATTATACATTTTGAAGCCTACAGAATTAAATAAGCTCCCTTTGGCAATTTCGCTAAGACAATGCAAAAGTTGAATAATGAATTTTATCGATGATTCTCTCATCTTGGCCAACAAAATCTATTACAGTATTATAATGTAGTTTTATCTTTTCTTCGGAATAAATAATATTACTCCTTTCAATATCTTCCACCTCTATTTCAAACCATTTGGAATTGAAACTCTGAATTATCCAGTTCAAGGGAATGAAATCTCTTACCGAGTCACTTCCAGCTTTTCATGTTCTTGGAACTTCTATCATTTGATAAGCTTCATTTCTGAGAAGAGGTTCATTTCCAAGGGTTTAATTTTATCCAGATCTTTTGTTACAACCGTCTTTATTCTGAATATTGTGTTTTACCATTGTTTTCATGCTTCTCATTCTCATCTTCATAAATCAAACTGTATTGTATTCGATTATGAGAAGTTTTCTATTCCGGTGCATTATTCTCAGTAAACCTGATTATCTTCAAGGCTCAACAGGTGATTCTTAAGAACTTTCCAGCATACAAGTCCGTGATACGTTTTCACCGTAATCTCAAGTAATTCGTTGGCGTTCTGAAGTTGGGATCAGACTTTGCAAAAAGGGCGACGAATCAGGCAGGCTTCACTCTCTGCTTTTCAATATTCTCTGATTACGCCAATTACCTTCAACATTTTGAAGGTCCACGTTTATCCGAGTAAAGCCGAGCTACGGGAAAGGGGAGGGGGAGGGCTGTGGTGATTGGGTGAGGTGCAACCTTCTTGGTATAACCGGGCAGGTATTCGAAGAAGATTTCTTCTCGAGGAAAACGCTGAAGATTAATAACTAATCTAGAGGCGGGATTCGGTCGCTTGAAAAGAAGAGCCCTAAAACCTTTTTTCTGTTCCCTCCTTTTCAGCAGCGACAAATGCAGAGGGATTTTCTTTCATTATTTTTCACTTTTCAAAAAAATCACCCCATTTTCTTTCATTCTATTTCCGACGGCTAAAGAAAACTCGCTCATCTTGTAAGACGTGCTTTTTTCGTCTTCATCGCTGCTGCATAGCTCCACTCTTAAACCCCCCTCCCCCACCTTATCAGCCTCCTGTAGAACAGGATCGACGTTGTCGAATGCCAAATCTTGTTAAACCTCCCTTCATCCCCAATGATTAATTAGTTATTGAGTTTCATCCTCTCTATTTTTAATTGATTACGTACCTTCACCTTTGCAGGGGTCGATTTGATTACGTGAGAAATCCTTTTATTGTTGCAATCCCCGGGCCCTGTTCATGTGCGCCGTGTTTTTTTATGGAATGTTTATTGCTTTGAATTAATTTCAAGAGGGAAGAGACAGGAAATAAATTGAGAGTGCATCTGACAGCTCTTGTCAGAGACCCATTCACTGAACAAATCGCAATTATTGTTGAGAGGTGCTGTGGAATGGGCAAGAACAGATATATGAGAGATCTGTGCATTGCTGCACAGGGCTGAAGTAGCACAACTATATACTTATTTATTTATTTGACAATCATATACTTCACAATATGTGGGAGGAAATAATAGGCATAGCCCAAAACTACTTCAATCCCGAATTTGGATTACACGTTATAGAAGTTATGTACTTATGTTCATAATTATGAGTCTTTTTCTATATTATATAGCTGAATAATTTTCTATGGCATCTGAAAATGAGAATGAATTAGATTATTGTCATAACAACTTTTTACAGTGTTGAAAGAGTATAAGAATTAATCTACAATGAAATATTTAGATGATTGCATAATATAGTGGATGAATTGGAATTCTTATATACTGTACTTGGATGATTGTTGCCTTTTCAAAATAGACCAGGTATACACTTCTCTAAACTCCATTTACTGAATACATCGAACGAAATTCATGTTGGTTTGAATTTCCGAATCCGAATAATTTGTTTTCATCACTGTAAAAATCAAGTCACATGGAAAATAGGGTTAACCTTGTTTGCAGAATTTGAATATCTGCAGGATATCAACTACATCTGTATAGCAACTCTACATTTTGAAATTTATCTAGTTGTTCATCTCGTAAAAGTGTGGGGAAAAAGGGAATATTATAATTAATTCACATGGAATATGAATAATTTTCTCTCGTTTATTGTTTTGTAGATCTGCACTAGGTCGTTCGAGCATATTCGACACACATGCAGTTTAATTGAGATAGAGTCTACTCCGAAACGGGATAGAATGTGATAGTTGTGAGAGGGCCTACCCTGAAGAGGGGGAATGTTATAATTGTGTCAGGAAGAGAAATAAGGGGGGTGTATTAGAGAGAGAGAGAGTGTGTGAGTGAGAGAGAGATAGAGATAGAGATAGAGAGTGGTGTCAAACGCATTAATTCAGATGATGACGTTCTGTTGTGGGGGGGGTGGTGATGAGGTTGTTGCAAGGTGGTGAAGAGGGTGGGCGGTTACGAGCGATATGGCGACAGCTATTATAAAACCTGCGTGTGTCGTCTGGTCGCGAGCGATGGTTGGTATGTCACTAATTATGCACATTACAAACGGTGAGGAGACACAATGCACTATGTAGTCGTGCGGTGGTGGGGGGGGGGGGGCGCAGTTGACCAGCCGAATAGACCTGACAGGCCCATATTTCACATCGTTACATTTATAACATTTGAACGACCAAGCTCCATTCTTCGCAGGACACTCACAAATTTCACACTATTAATTCTCGTCACCTTCTACAAAATGTTTCTGTGTTCTCTGCCTATTCTGCGCAGCCGACACTTAACAGCTAACTGATGAAAGACGGAATTGAAGGAACGCCGACTCTGTCGAAGTATGTTGTTGAAGTATAGAGCTTTGTGATGGTAATATCTGCTGTTTGGTAAGGTGTTGAAGTTGAGCCTGTAATGCACACTAGAACCACGAATGAGAAGACAAGGAAGTACTTTGTTAGTGGAGAGAAATATAACAAATAGTATTGAGATAAAGTAAGAAAGGTGGAAGACAAGGAAGCATATTGACAGTAAAGAAGATGAAAATTACTGGAAAGTGGATACAAAGTGAGGAAATTAAGATGGGAGAAGATAATATATGGATGAGAGAAATGAAGAAATATTTGAAAAAATGTATTAAATAATGAGAATATAATAGGATAATGAGAGAAGAACAAATAAACCGATGACTTCCACGGAGAGGAGAGAAAGATAAAAAATTGATACAATCGAAACCGAAAAGAAGACAGAAAAGTAGAAATGTAGGATGGGAACGTACTGAGGATGAGTAGACAAATTAAATGCGTACGTTAATGAACAAGAGAATGGGAAATTTGTGTTTGGTATGTATCGGTTGGAACAAAGAAAAAAGGAGGAGAGAATAAAAGGAATAGAATTTTAATGAAATGAAAAAAAATGTTGAGAGAAGATGGTGGGGTCTCTCTCACGCTCCTCCCAATCTCATACCATTCTGTTCGTGCTCTGGAAAGTATTAACACAAGAATGAAGTCGGTAACAATGTTAACATCCACCTTCTTCCCTCCCATTTGGAAAACGTTTACCGGCCCGAATTTCAAAGACACGGAATGATCCATTTGCAATGTTTTAGGTGATTTTTTATTGGTGATACAGTGCGGGAGGAAGACACATTTTTCCAATATTTATATTGGTTTAATATCTACTTCATGATAAATGTGAATTAGATATTATATTGAATTATAATTTTACATATCGTTGATCTTATTCAATGGTTACGTTACGTTCAAAATTTTGTTTCTTTGATATGTAATGAACTTTTTTTTTTCAATAACTTTCAATTTCTATTTTTCATATTAATACAAATAAATTCTCACTAAAGAGAAATACCTATAAATTACTTACTAGATTTGGCCTGAAAGAGTTTAAGTACAATAGAAAGAGGAATTTGAATTCTAAGAAATATGAATTCTAAGAAACAAGAGTTTAAATATGAAAACAGACCATATTTCGAATTCAGGTCTCGAAGCTTTGCAAATTTGCCCAGTTGGCTTTCATTGTGACAGTCATCTCGGAAGACTGTTCAAGTTCTAGTACTAAACAGTTACAGGACCAGCTAAATGCGTTGCAAGCTAGAGCTACATGAATTCGTGCAACTCGCTTGTGTCTGAGGTTGTTGAGACTAGATAGAAGGAGAACAGAACAGTTACACCTACACCAGTAGATCCCGGTCATAACCTCTCCCCCGCCACCCAACATCGGTCCCCCCAACAACCCCCCCACCGTCGCCCCAACCTTCCTGCTGCATCTGAAACCAGTTCCAACTTCAGGTCGTTAACGTGCAGTCTTTGTTTCCATCTAATTTTTCCCACCAGCATGAATCTATTAACCCAGTTCTAACAAAGAATCTTCCGGATCGCTGCTATTGTGCAAATACGTGTTCCATGCTGACTTCCAAAATTTTATGTTTTCAATACAAAATACTCCAAAAATAAGGGCATAATTTATTCATACAAGATCAGAACTTAATAGTGAACGACTTAGACCAATAAGCTGAAATCACCTATTAATATTGACATAATAATAGAGTCCAAGCAACAAAACTCAAATTCAGTGTTATCCATCCATATATGATGAATATTATCAACAATCAACCAATCATCAAATGAAAGAGTGATTGTTGATGATCATAATTTATTACGGTAAATCAAGCATTATCATGACATTAATCTCTTTGAATTATCTAGAATTATATGACCCTTTTTACTATTTGGCTCGGAAAATAGAAAGGAAAAAGAAGGAAGGAGAAAGGAAGAAAGAAAGTAAGGAGAAAGAAGAATAAGAGGGTTTCATGAATTTTGTGATCAGGTCACGATTCACGATGAAAAAATCAACTACGAGAATTATTATATTGAGCAGATTGAGAAATATTTAATAATATATTATTATATTGAGAAATGTTTGGATACATTTATCAACAAAAATATTTATGAATTGTGATTTTTTAGTATTCCTAAGTATATTATTGTCAGAATCTCAATAATTTCATCGATTCGATTTCTATATTATTTTGTTGTTATTTTTTTATACTTCCATGTTGCATATTCAATTTTGAATTTATATATACAGTATTGCAGTATTTTCAATGCCTTTGCTGTATTTTGATGACGCAAATAGTGCATATTTATTCAGTTCACTGCAATGTAGGCTAGTTGGTTAGAAGCTCTAGCTCTAGTTGGGGGTGGATTCTGAAGCAAAGTTTGTCTGTGGTTGGCTGGCGCCAGATGTATAGCTTAAGCCTTCTTCAGTGTGTCTGAGCTGAGGTCAACTAAGACGCAAGGTGAGATGTGTTTGTGCCAGAGCAAGATAGGACAGAGACAGGGTGATAAAGGAGAGAAATTTTTATAAGGAATAATGGCGTCATTAGGGGCTGAGGGTGATATATCCGCCTCCAGGCGGCTATGCTTCACTCTTCGCTAACAAACTGTTGCTCGTCACCCGGCCTCTTTTCTTTCTCTCTTCTTCGTCGTCTTTCTCTTTCTTTTCTTGCTGCTTCTCATTCTCCTCTCTCCTCTTCGGATGTGGCATGTCATTTGCATCCAGCCCGCCACCCGTCTCCGCTCGTCATTCTTCCTCCTCATCCCCCTCCTTCTCCTCATCTTGCTCCTGCTTTTCTCTTTCTCCTTATCCTATGAAATCCTAATCCTCGGCTCAGCTCGTTGACGTTTGCTTACATTGCTCTTTTCTTCTTACTTGTGTATCACCCTTACCCATACATGTTTCAGTTCTTCTACTCCTCCTCCTTCATATTCTCCTTCTTCTTTTTTGTCTTTTTTACTTGTTTTTGAAAACATCGTCATCATCATCATCATCATACACAATAACAAAGATGTCTTATAACTCATTTTTCTTCGTCTTTTTTCTCTTCTTATTTCTCTTCCTCCTCCCTCTTCTCCTTCTTCTACTTCCCTTTTCCTTTATTTCTTGTTTACTTTCCATTTTTCTTCCAAAGTTTCTCCCATATTTTGCTTCTAATTCATCTACTGTTGCTTCTAACTCGCTACTTCCTTATTCTCTACTGTTTTATTTTCTTCTCTTTATCGTTCTCTCTGTTTCCTTCGTGGTACCTTTAGCTTTACCTTATCGTCGTACTAGACCGCTCTTTTCCTATTTTTTCTTTAGAATTCATGTTTTCCCTTTAGTTTGTAGTGTTGTTAGTTGTATTTAGTTGATCTTGGAAATTCATGTTTTTTCTTTAGTTTGTATTTTTTGTGGTTCTCATTCGACATCTTCCTCATCTCTCTTTCGCTGCTTGTCCCTTCTTTTCGATTTATCTCTCTTTTCTCTTACCCCGCTTGACTCTCATTCCCTTTTCTGCTTTTCTGTCATTTTTCATCTTTCGGGGAAATTTCTTCAGCCACTAACTACTCTACGTTGTTCTTATTTCGAGCTCCTTCCTACCAGCAGGGCTACTTCCAGGGATTTCTAAAAGAAACTGTAAATAATACGGTTTTACATCCAGCTATTCCTTCACTCTTCACCTCGTTACTTTTTTCCTGCGGTATCGATGATTGCTCTCAAACCTAATTGCCACTGTGCATTGCTGCGAGGTAATGCTTTGATGGATGATTCGGTGCCTTGTTTGATTTGTAATCCTTTGATATGGAAAATGATCGAAATCTACGTTTGAAAATCAAGAATGATAATTTTCCATGTTGGGTTGCGAACGTCTTTCCCGAAAAGTCACTACTTAAAGATTGATCGTTGTGGATTGTTGAGAGATCAACACACAGGCCAAGAATTTCAACACATGTTTGGAACCTCGTCATACTATCATTAGGGTTTCTTTTTGAAGAAAGCTTAGCTTCCTTTTGTTTTTTTTTCCTGCTGATTACATTTAGCAGAAATATACTCTCAAGTAAGTTGCGGGTTGTCAATTCAGACAACCATTTACATTTTTTTATTTCAAATACATTCTCTTTCCATTTTTCCAGATTGCTGTTCGGACTCAGAGTTCAACAACAGAAAATCATTGTAGCTGGTAAGTTATCTAGAAGCTCATGATTTTTTTTATACATATTTATGATTACAGATCATAGAATTTGGAAAATTTTCAGAATTTATAGTTTTAAAGAACAAAAGACCGCTGTTGACAAAAGGGACCTCTTGTCGGCATTTTCCGATTTTGAGTTATATATATATTCAAATCCAGATTTTAAATTATATTTAAATTCTGAACAAATGTAGGCTAATTTTCATGTCAACACGATTTTTTTGTTTGAATTGCAAACGTTCTAATTTTGATGACTGGAAAAAGGCATTCTGTAGAAATTACAATTGAAAAGTATAAAATGATACAGAAGCTTTATTTTTCGAATTTAAGAAATTATTTGGTATTAATGGAAAGCTTATAGTTTCCTGTTTCGAATGAGTCGTTTAACTTCTCTTAAATATTGATTGGTTTAATACAAATGTATGTTTTATTGGAACATGTGGGGAACAAGTGCGCTTTCTGAAAAATTTCAGGAAATGCATTTGTCAGTTTGTGAAGTAGTAGTCCTCAAACACATCATAATCCTCAGCACTTACATTGCAACTAACACCCAAATTATTCAATATTTTTAAAACTTTATCTTCATGTTCACTCATTTAAGAGATAAACTAATAATCTCATAAACAAAAACAACAGCTAGCTGAAGTCAAACCGCCAATCGTCGAACTGAAACTGAACTATTTTTCCATATATAGCCTACTGACAAAAGGTACCTTTTCTCGGGCCATGCAGAGCCCAACAAAATGATTAATATCGAGCTGCTAACATATCGAATCGAATGTTTCAACTATACAAGCCTATTCTACATGAATGAAGATATGATAATCGATAAAAACCCGCATATCGATATTTTTGACCCAAGTCTTTAGCTCTCCTGTAAATTTTACTCTGCCGACAAGAGGTCCCTTTTCGCTTTCCGCCTATATAAATTTTATATTGTGAAAATAATCACAATTATTTCATTTGCATTACAATGGTATTACTGCTTGCGGAATAAAGTAACAAATAACTCCCTCTTGTTCAATGATGTTAATCCAATATGAACAACAAACCGTAATAAATGTTAACGAGCTGGCGTAGGTGAAATGATTGCAGCCCACATAATACACCACTAAACAAATTTCCGAACCGATCTTTGCGACCTCAATTTTCAGATTAATGCACGGTAATTTGTGCTATTCTCGAAATATAGATGATAATTCTGAAGTGCATAATTAGTAGGCAAATCGAATGGCTGGTAGAATGTAATCATACCAGATTATTCCCTTGTTAAATGCACATTGTGCACATACTCCAACAAGTTATTGCATTCATCTGCATAGAAACGACATTATGCAGATGAGTGTGGAATTAAAAAGGTATTAACGTTCGGAGATTTTCTACGGTAACTTTACAGCTTCTTTAATGTGCTTTGCATTGTTGTTGGCTTGTTGCTAATTCTGTTTTCGATTCAGTGGCCGCTGGCCGGCCCTTGTTGTTGTTATTATTATTGCTCTTGTTACCATTATTATTCCTATTTGTTGGCTACATTCGTGAAAATTATCACCCAGTTCAAGACCTAACTCCAATACATGTAGTGGGAGTCAGGCTTTTTCGAAGAACCCTCGTATTTGAGATTAATGATTGTATGTCACGTAAATTTCAGTTCGTATCGTCAAATTGACAATTTTATCTGGTTATTTTATCACAAGTATGAATATTGATATGCTCCAACCTATCAAAGAATATTTTTGATGTATCATTCAACTAACGTGTATTTTTATAGATCAATTAATAATTGATTATAAAAATAATAATTGAGATTATTCATAATTTGTATTTCATCAATGGAAAAATATCACTTTTTTGCTGTGGTGATGGCCACATAAGCTCTCCGCTTGTGCGTGGATAATGGGATGGAAAATGAGAAATGAGTGGACCTACAGCTTATGGTTGGTTCCGAACCACCGGGAGGCGATTTTGATTCGCATGAATAAATTGCTCCTAAAAAACCATGAAATGTAATTAGAAATAATTCCTGATCCCTGCTGCATGCTACTAGCAGATAGGGAATACCTTATGATTGTAGAAATAAGAGGAAACTTATTTATAAGATTATGTGAAAATCTGGTCGTGAAATTCCATTCAGCTCTTGTGCGTTCCGTGACCATTGCATCTCCTGAATTGTTTCAATGCGGCTATGAAGAGAGGCTTTCAGAATAAGTCTCGTATTAAAACTATAATAGATGCATTAAACCTCTTTGGCACGTATAAGCCTACTGCACAACTATTATATGGCTACGGCTATATTTCCACAAATACCATCTCACCTGACTGAAGCACTCTAGTCTTGTGCGGTATTTTTTTCTTAGTTTCGTCTTTCTATTTTCCAGTTATTACTCGCATACAGTTTTTCAGCCTCTAATCTGACATTTATCGTATTTCCTTCACCATTCGCCAGTGTTTATCCCGTTTTACACCAGGCTTTCCGCTATTTTTTATATTCAATTCCTTCCACGTAGACAGAATACTCCTTACTCTTGGAGTTATATCAGACTTGGAAAAGTCTAGCCGCTGATTTTATTTGAACAGCTTATAAGAAGGCTCTCACTGTATTTTCAAATAACTTTTCCTGATAATTTACTTCTGTTTCTTTACAACGACTTCCCTTCTGGGTCTCTCTTGAATTTCTAGTCTCAATCCTTCTTAATGTATCCTCATCAGTCAGTGATGATAATAATAATACTGTCTCAAATAAAAGTTTGTGATTGACACTCAATTTATGTCTGAGAGCCTTAGGACCACTTTGTATATATTTATAGTATACAGAATTGATTGTGCAGTATTATAGAGTATATAATTATTATATAGCGTATATATTACTTTAAAGCTTTGCCATTGCAAGAAAAATAATCCTACTAATAGTAGATAGAAAAATATTAGACTGACCAAATTTGAGCCCGATTTTCAGGATGGGGTTGATGTGTATCATCCATTACATATATTGATTACTACTTCGAAAAAATATTGATATGATAGATTTTGTTATTTAAAGTTTGAAAAAAAAAGGAGCTCCTCGCTACTTTTTACTACTTATTCAAATCAAATTCCACAAACTTACTCGCAGAATATGTGAAAAGATATAGTTACAGTGGAATTTTGTTAGTTTGAATGCGAAGAATAAGGAGCTTTACGATACCTGGTTCTGCTCTCCTGATTCAAATCGAACGAAAATCAAATTCCACTACATAGAATATGTGAAGAGATAGAGCCTTTAAATTAATAGACTATTGTCAATACGCATATTGATGCACCTATCTATTGCGGAGCCGGTCAGTAGTGAATATGGTTGCACTTTTATTGCCTAGTCACCAAATGCTGAGGGAGGCTGTTGCTGGAAGCGCACCCCACATTGGGAGGAAGCCTTGAAAGGCGCAACAATCGAGTGGCGGTGGCAGACTATTTGTGTCCGGAAAAGGAGTTGGAGAAAATTGTGTCCGTGTCGAGAGACCAGGGCAGGACTTGCCAACCCTACTCCTCCTCCTCCTCCTCATCCCACTCCTTCTCTTCTGGCACGTGTCCAACCTCCACTCGTCGATGTGGCTTCTATTTTCAGAGGCTTCATCATATCCATCTCCACATGCACGGTGTACTCAGCATCACCACCATGCTAAGGAGGCAGCTCGAACTGTGGATGTAAATTTTAATTACCTTTAAAACGAAGTTTGGCACCGCCTATCGCCGAATATATATTTAGAAGGCTCCATTTTTCATCCATCTACATCTACATCCTTTCTATTCATAACGTTCTCTGTTATTCGTTTTCGAACGCATCCGGCTTGCTTAGGCGGTTCTGCTCTTCCCCTCTCTCTTGAACCGCCCCTCCACCGCCCACCACAAACTCCTCGTGAGCTGCCGCGAACGAATTGAACCGTTCATAACTCTCAACTGATGTGTTCTGTTCAATGCTCGTTGTACTCGAGAGCTAGCTGGCACTATTTCACAAACAGAAGCCCAAGATTATTTTTCATTGAGCCAAGTACAACATGCAATAGCTTACAGGCCTGATAAAATTTATGTGATCTGTGTAATCATATACAGTGTTATGCCCAAAACCAAGATTGAGTCAATATAGTAATAGCTTTGATTCGTGCTTGATCACTTCCTGTAGAAGGAATCAAAAATGTAATAATTATCAGGATTTAATAATTCTCAACAATTAAGTTAGTTTTTTGGCCAATCCAAGTTCTATCATTCAATACTTGTATAAGGTATCTTGTAATATTCTCAATATCATTGAATTATAATATTAAATTTATTTTGAGCTGAAGTTGAACATCAATATTGACAATTGTCCAGGAGAAGGCTAGGTCATTAGGTTTGGTTTTCCATATCAATTTAAGATCCAAGAGTTTTTCTCGGAACATTTACACACTTGAGTATTCAATTAAAAATTTATATTAGATTTCATCAATGTGATTTAGCCATTGTTACATTACAATAATGAGAATAAATACATTAAAAATTGAATAAAACACTAAATAAATTAATGACGTTTCTATCGGTTCTAAAAGCTATAAAAAAATTTCTGATGGTTTATGGCATGTTTGTTGATGGAACAATAAAAATGCATATGTAACTTCATTTTTAAAGTGACGAGGTATGACTTATGAGAAAGCGAATATAAAGTCTCCCATTCTTCACGTAATATAGGCCATTTGCTATTTATTGTTGAGTCACAAAAAATCCATATGTGTAGTTTAATTTGTAGGTTTCATGAAGCTGTAAAGGAGAACAACATATAACGCTGGCTCTTAGTACGTCGCAAAAAGTGAAAACGGAAAATTTGAAGCCCGGCTCACAGCCATCACTCAGAATGGCTTTGGCCGTCCATGCCGCCCAGTTCAGGTTATTACTGCGCTAATAACGCCAAGCAAAACATCAGTGGTGTTCTTAGTTTAGCTGCTGCTGTCGCTGTTCTTGTTTTGCGAGGTCTAGAATCTAGGCGAGAAATGAAATACTGTCTCGCAACAAGGAACTGAACTACGGATTAAGTGTCCCCCGCAATAATAAAGAAGGCGCGTTTTCCGTTGTAGTCTGGGGGCGGTAGCGGTTATAAGCGTTATGTTTTCACCCCGTATTACTCATTTATTACCCGTTTGAGTAATGGCGGGCCGTTAGCAGGGGTTGCTGCTACCATTGGAAACCATCGACTCGCCCGGCCGACCGTAAAATAACTCACGACCTCACTAAACACAACAATGCTCGCTAGTGTGTGCGTGTGTGTACGAACAAGTCTTTTCTTAATGCGTTTTCCTCCGGAAAATGTTTTCCTCCACTTGCTTGACGAGAACGGAAAACCACGAGGACACCGATAACACAGGCCGCCTTTAAATTGCTTTCAGTATTCATTGGCCTATACATTATTATGTCACGTCTATAATGTTTCCTTGTGTAACATCCACTATATTATGCGCTATTTCACTTTTCTCAGCTAACAAAATCAAGTAACTGACTGGGCTTTGAGTATGTTTCTTTATTGCATTAATAATGGAGTGGTTTTGTTAGAACCCTGGCCAGGAATTGCTGAATACTGAATAGATGAATGTAATAGAATATCTTATCAAAGAATCACGATTATTCTATACAGTATCCCTCCTTTTGAGTACAGGATACATTTTATTTCATCAAATACTTGCAGATTTCAGTATTCTCATCTCTTTAATATATTTTATTGATTATTCCCATATTGAAACCAAGACAAATATTTGTGAGTTGAATAATTTAATAAAAGGAATTTACGATTTCATATAAATTCAATCTAATCTAGTACTGTATAATTATTGAAACATCATTAGAAGTCTATCGTAACCAGAGAGTATAGAATAAGAATAATCAGAAAATAGAATAATTATAATAAGTATAATAATTTACTTCTATTCTCTCTGATCGTAACATGTTGAATGAACAATTTACCTCATACAGTATTTCATCATACATCGTGAACCTACTGTTCACATTACAGTTGTATTGATTCAAAAGCATTTTATTAACTGTCCTGGAAGATCTAAATTTCTGAGAACTAATCACACTGTCATAGCTTCAAAAGCATCCCATTTTTAGAAAACCGTGAAATTGTTGGGAAGCGTAATTCTGAATATTGAGGAATTTTTATAGAATAATAGATTGTTGACGTTGCTTCCCAGAATGCCACTCTCGATAACCAAGTATTCTACTGGAATTCGATCCATTGGCAGCAATGGCAGCAGCCATTTCATTAGCATGAGCACGCGCTTCAGACCTCACCTCAGCACTGGCTCCAGAAATGCAGCCAAGAGTAGCAGCAATAACAATCAAGTACTATTGTTATTGTCTGCGAAATACCGACTGGTGTAGTTTAGATGCGACTTGGGCGGCCAAGACGGCTTTTCGTGCGGGCGTGTTCCACCTGTTGACAAATGCGACGAGCCGCAGAGGTGTTCACACCGTCGTCCGACGTGTTTCAGCATTCTAATGGCTCGTTAGTTGCTCCCATTGTTTCCGATCTTGGGCGGTTTGCTTACGGAGCAAATCAAGGGAGTAGATGGAACTCTGTATCCGATTATTCACTGTCGAGCACATTCGGAGGCCCCTGAGAATACTTTCGATTATGCCCATCCGATCTGTGTGCATGCGGGCGAATGGTTGTGCTCATACAATGTCACGTCAAATTATCCACACCTGATGCTGAAGTCTCATGGCACAGTTCTCTGTTCACATCAAGACTATTGGATTATAGCGATAGCAGTTTCTTTACAGAGGAGCCAGGGACTAAAGTAATGTATTACAATCGTTTCCTCTTCCCAGGGAATCAACGAATTGATATATTCCGCGAAAAAAGAACAACTATGAAAAAACTTGAGTCAATTGAAAATAAGAAATCTGGCACACATGATAAGAATTGCAAATTGAAAATCATTCTATATTCTCCAGTACAAAATAAATAAATTCAAATATGAATGTTATTTGATCATTTAATCAAATCTTATTCTAATCATACAAAAATGACAAGTTGAAGTTATGAGCTTAGATGTATAGAGCTTAGCATAGGTGAGCTTAGCGGTTAAATAGAGCGGTTATAAATATCTGAAAAAATGTTTTTGTATAGTAACATGAATTAAAATTTTGAATATGTTTTTGCTGTAGAAAAAACATGAACTAGGAAAGATTGGTAACCCATGAACACCTATTTTTATTTATTAAAGGAAAATAAGAAAATTTTTATACCGATGGTTTTTAAGAAAATTATTTATCAATTTGTTTATTCATCAATTCATTTCATGCATAGAAAGGCTCACATACATCCAACCCTAATAAATTATTGCCATTTTTAGTACAAATGGAATAATAAAAAATACATCGCAATTGACTAAACCAGAGAAATTAAAACAGAGATTAGAAGAGACAATTCATGAGGAAAAAAAGAATGTTAATCTAGGGAAATATTTATAAAGTACAATACTAAAACGGTTTCATAGAGAAGGTAAAGGTTTGTTTTACTATTCCGACCATATTATTTAAGAATTTGACTTCACACTCATCTTATCTGGAAGGGTTGAAAATATTCAGCAAAAATGTACAACGAATTCAGCAATAAAATGTGTCAATAGCCTGCAGTTGTAGGTTATTGAGAATACAATCATTTGTACACCATTTTAAACCACCTCCTACCATCGTCACCATCACATTTTTCCATGATTGGCCCTGTATTTTTTATGAGAAATCTAGTACATTACAAAATACTTTGAAACAAGCCGTATAATTGCTGTAAAATTTGATGCATAATTGCTGTATTTTAGTAATTGCTGATTGATCTGACTCTTGTGAACTCCCAAACAAATGGTAATAATAATGGTGATCACCTGTTGAGATTTCAGTGAAAACTGAGGTGTTGGAAAGGCTAATGTTTTACCTCACACGTCTATTGGTCACATTTAAGCTCGCGTATAAATGAGAGCACCGCTGTTATGTCCCTAATCATCGTCTAATGGAGGCTCAGTCCCTCAGTGCTCCTGCACACTGTAGTGATTCAAGTTTGATGTAGGATTCAATAGATTATGCTTTCCGGGAGCACGGGCCTCGGCCGGAGGATATCTGCCTCATTAACCAGGCTAATTGTTCCTTGTTCTGTCGCCAGCATCATCTGCAGAGGACTGAGTAGTCGATGACCACTAGCCATGCCTTAATTGCAATTGTGCTCGCCTGCCTTCTCAAAGTCGTCCACAGATATGATCTGTGTAGTTTTGTGAAGTTCAAAAAAGGTTCCCGGAAGAGAGTTTCGAGTCCTATTTTCACCACCCACTGTGATGAAAAGTTTGATGTTCAATTTTCGAAAGCTAAACTCCAATCTCTACCATCATTATCTGTTTCCTGAAACAGAATACCCTGATTAGTATATTGCTAGGGGTCGGTGAATATAAAATGCCGCATTCACGAGAAATTCGACTGTTTTTTATGGTGTGTTATATATTTCAATCAATTTTTCAAATTATAATAAAACTTGTTATTAACTGTAACTGTCTTAAATTGATAGGCTGTAGTTTGGTGGTATTTTAAAATAATATTCCTACTTTATTCTCTATAGAGGCCTGAGAAACTTAAATTATTGTGAATTATCTTGAGGTGGAAGAGTGAAGCTGGAATATAGCTATTCATTCTGAAGAAATTTGAGGTATTTGGGGTGTTCAGCCTGCCAAAGACCCTAATAACCTGTCGCTTCATTAGTTCTATAGCTATAGGTATAGCATACCTAAATTAGTTTATTGCTTCTCTATGGTTCAAAGCCTTCTGAATTTGTGAGTCGGTCATTATCCCAAACTACCGAATTGGGATTCATCATTTTGAGCTACTCGTTATTCAAAACTTTGTCCGAAAATAATTGGTTTATACTGTAATGGTAGTACATTCTTACCACTAGGCCTAATACTATTCAATACTCACCGTACCAAATCTCTATAAACAAAGTTGAAAATTTATCATTTTCATTCTATGTAAGTTGATCACAGTGTCGGCTATAGCATCGCAGAATTTAATTAACTGATACAATAAATTAAATTTTTTATCAAATATTCTTCCTGATTCCTATCTATACCACTGCGTGTTCAAACAAAAAAAAAAAAGGTTGAGTTAATATTGCTTTTAACGAGGTGAATGCTTTTGAACAAATAATGTGATAATGGAGGATAAACTTTCAAATTAGTTTATTGTTCATGTATTGATAAGTGAAGGAGTGAAGTTTGATAACACTGTGAGAGGATAAGCGGAGCTGGTCTCTATAACAATGGGCGGTATTTGATTCAGAATGGAGGTTGACAAAGCGCGCATTTTTTTGGGAGCCGAGCGAGTTTGGCTTGAATTTGTGGCAATGAAAATCGTTTAAAGTTAATACCAGAGGTATGCGAAGTCCATTCAGCGTTGTACGCCAGCTGAGTTTAGTTGTGGAATGTGGAATGCCAGTGAAGAAGGGTCCGGAACCCATCTGCGAACTGGCACAATCGAATGTACAGTCACTTCCGGACTTCCGATCTGCGTTCCGGTCCTGCTCTCTCTTTTTTATTATTTGCTCGCCATTGTTGCGGACTCATGGGTCATGGATGTTGGAGGTGTTGCCTTGCCATTTCGAGTTTGGCTCTGTTCCAAGTAACGACCAAAATTCACCCCCCGCCCCTCCACTACCACCACAGCAGCCGATGTCTCTTCATTAATGAACAGTGCCCCGCCAAGAGGTGACGTCTTTCTTTCACTTAATAGATTTTCATTGATGCTGGCGCTCACTTCTATAGTGTACCTCTTGTACCAACTTATGATTTTCCATCTCTTTCTCTCCCGTTTCCCTGCAGATTAGTCGATTTTTTTAGTTGAATTCGAAAAAGATATACTATCACTTTCCGAGCTAGTGTACTTGTTTCCTAATTTTATTTCCTTCAGCATATTTCTCTCATATCATAAAAGTACTCTCATACTTACAGAGAGGAATTTCCAATAGAATTCACTCAAATTTTAAACTCAGTATAAACAGAAAAATTGAAGGCTCTTTCAAATAATAAACCGTATAATTCACCCTTGCTAACAACATATGTTATCTTTTGTGTTATTTGTGGAATTTGTTATCTTTTCAACTTTTATCTTTTCACTATCATACTTTTACTTACGAAAAGAATACTACTTAACTGTCTACAGATAAGAACCTATTTCTTCACGCAATTGATACATTAGAAATATTTATATATAGAATATAGCCTATATTTATTTAAATAATTTGGAATAGGTGAACAATAATTTCATAACCTTCTTTGTAGATGTATCTGGATCAAAACATCAAAACTTTTACATTCAAATCCCAACACAAACGATTGCCATATTTGATTCTCGAGTCATCAAAATTATCTATGCAGCATAAAAATTCAATCAAATTATTTTGAGCTAGATTAAGTTGAAGTGTAACAAATAATTTAAATTGCTGATTTTAGTTTTTCTTAATTAGTTTAATAGAAAATCTGTTGTACATGGATAACGATTAGCTAGATTTGTATGGCATGATTTCAAAATCTGTTATCAATCAATAATTCTAGAGGCTCATGACTTTCTACAGGTTCAGTGTGATCAGACAAGAATTTGGATTATAGGTAGAGACTCATATTAGGTAGGGGTAGGCTCATATTAGAGGCTTATTATTAGGTAGAGGCTCAATTTTTATAAGCTTTCCAATATCAAACGCAGAGTTCACGAAATTTTCAAAGAGAATTACATAGGAATATTTTCATCAGACTTTCAGTGTGATGTTGAGTCGACTAATTTCCGTTGAAGTGCTGGGTCTTCCCCTTTCATATTCATAGAAGTGTAATCTAATCGTGACTGCATCACTCTGGAATATAAAGTTGACAGGAAGAGTCGTTTTTCAAAGCACAAATCTTTTGAAATTTAAAGCTCTCTGCTTTTTATTATTGAAATTGCGTTTACCGTCTTCAACGAGAGATGAAATATGTGTTTTCGACACTACAAACGTTGGCTGGCTTTCTTCTCTGTCAACTAAACGAACAGATTTATTCTTCTTCCCTTGCCTTCTAGATTGAATTCAATTTGGTTTCCGTTCCTGCGCAAATTGTACTTTACTCTAATTTCATTTCTTTCTCTCAAAACTTATCCCATTTCCGTTGAATATCCTATCGTCCTAGACTCTTTTGTCTTATTTGAGTGAAAAGAAAAGAATGTTGGTTGTTGAAAATGTTTAATTCGTTCGTCGCTTTGTTTTGTTCTTCAAATCCTCTAATTCTCCTTATTCTTGTTTTTTTTTTTCAAATGTACTCCAGCTTCTTATAAATTGTGATTTCGATTCATTATCGAAATCGGTGAATAATTGGATGCCTAGTAACTGTTGAACAAACTTGTTTATAGAACTGATTTCAATGCATCATTGTATCAACTCAACTCATTGATCCTTATCACAGGATCAACCCATGAATGAACTCATTGATTGTTTTTGTAGTTCAGGTGCCTGTTTTATGAAAATGCCAAACCAATGTATCGCTACAAAGCAATACAAATCATAGTGCATCAAAATGTTTGAACTTCACTGTTCACATAGGATCATAGTATTTCTTTACCATTAGGATTGCCTGTGTACAGGCAAGTAACCAAGTATGACTCAGATTTGTCTGCTATATAAAACTAGTTTACATCATCTGTCATATTGAGAAACCTATTCTGCATTATGAGTAATGTCTCATTAAATTGAATGACGCACTTAGCAGCAGAATCTGATTGGTTATCGTTATCAAGAACCGCTGGTTACTTTTGACCTTGGAGCCGTTAAGTACTACAAATCGTGGGAATTCATTGTGAAATAAGTTCACAATAATGTCTACTGTGGCAACTTTGAGTAGATTAACTACAGCTTCGGTGTATAAGTATAATCAGCTTTAATTTTTTATCATTACTGCAATTTCAATTTGACTTGACAACCAGAGTTCGATTCTCATTGGATGCGACAAATGCATGCCCGCATTGCTTATCATTTTACTACTTCGTACGTGCATAATCTAATAAACATTGATCATGTTGACTTTTATTTGTATTTGAAGCGTGAGAATACAAATGTAGTAACTTTCACAATACAGCATAAGGAGTTTTATAATAATAAATTTATTTTGTATTGTTCCCACTTTCAGTATTCCCATGTCCTCCAGTTTCTGTTGAATCTTCACATGCTTTTACTGTTTTGAACATTTTTTTCCACCCTGTTACTAGTTAGCTCTGACTTGATAACTTTCATACTTCATATAAATAACTAATATTTATTACATTATTCCGTAAGCCAAAATGGTGGTTACTTTAACTTATTATCTTTTACTTACTTATTTCTTACTCCTTACTCCTAGCTAATCGACAGGAACGTCATCACATGGATGACAAACCTATAAATATGGATGACTAAACCTAAATCATTTTAAACTCATATTTTTGAATTTTATATCAACCTTTTCAAATTATAAATTGATAAATCATAGTTTTGTGATTAATAATGAAAGTGAACAATAACCTTCATTCAAAATATCTACCAAAATAAGGAAAAGAAGACGTTTTGGACTTTGTATCAGTGTTTTCATCCTATGAGTTAATTGTACTTTCTTGAATAAATATATACATTAATTGAATTAATAAATTAAGTGTTATTCTATTTCCATCTGGATTGAATTGAATTGAACTGAAAACTCATATATCAATTTGCATTATGGATCATATTCTATTTCCATCTGAATTGAATTGAATTGAACTGAAAACTCATATATCAATTTGCATTATGGATCATACTGTTCTCAGTCTCCATTTTGAACTTAACTTATGTGTTTCATCAGAAAATTTTCCTAAGCATCATAAAATCAACCTAGATTTGCATCTGAAATTACTATTATCTTAGTACAATAGTAATTGTTCTTAAGGTTTCTAGAATACATATTTAATTAGGGATCACGCGCATATTTCAACCAAAGTTTTGAGAAGAGTGACGTTATCCTAGAGGCAAGAGGCAAGAGGCATAAGGCATAGACAAGTGTTATTTAACTTTTGCATGGTAACCGGTTCACGTTAATGTCATAATTGCAGAAGACTTTTGCGCATCCTACTCATGACCACTAACCTAACGCTTATTCTAGTATATGTGATAGAACTTCATCGTTTACTCCAACTTTTAAAATCAAACTGATATGAAATAGAGTAATATATGAAGTTTAGTTCAGCTTATAGGCTCACCTCATCTGTATATCTACTGAAACTAATCTGGGTATTGATATTCATTATAATTGAATTCAGTAAATATTGTAACTAAATTTAATCGATTATTTCAATAATACTGAGTTGAGACAATGTTAGAAAATTCTTCTAAAGTGATGCGATAATTTCCATCGTTCCTGGAATGGTTATCTCGGATAATACACTCGTGTTGATTCCTTCGGTATCAGTTCATAAAGCTCTCACTATTTCAGGGCGTGATTGCAATCTCGAAGAGAGAGACAATCGAGTTGAACGTCAAGACCTATTAAATACCAACGACCCGACACAGAGCAGTCGTGCGTACCGCAAAATCGGCCGCAGACAATAACATGTCACTCTGTATAGTCCCCCTCGCCCCGGTGCGCGGGTCTAACTTGTCTGCTGTGGACACCTGATCTCGCAGATATTCCACGAACGTTTTGAATTACCTGACGCACAAGCCGGATAATGCTCCGGGCTTAGTGCGGGTTGCTGGCCCCCAACACACTGATAGTAAATTGAGTCCATCGTCTGAATCCCAACACGGCTTATGCGGGATTCCGTCAGCACTTGCTTTTCATACATATATACAGCGATTGTTGTGTACAGAGCTGGTATCGCTGATCACAATCCAAATACCGATCATAGTCTCTGGCCGTTGTGACCACCACTCACGCTAGTGTTGACCGATTCGTACAGTAGTTGGTTATGTAACAATTTGTTATCATCCGTATTTCATCTGCAGTTGATATCGAAATAATCCAGCCATCAGTAACCAACTATTCAATGTCTGAATATTAATAATAGATAATCAAAGCTGCTCCATTTCAATTTGGTCGAGTATGTTTGTGCTTATAGATCAAAGTAATTATTTTCTGCTATAATAACAAACGATTCAACGGCCCATTAGACAGGAATATAAATGTTGATGGTTCAATCATCGTTGCGATACTATATTGTAATTTTATTGCAATTATCAAATGTTAGTTTTCTGGAAGTTGGGAGTTCATAAATAGTTTTTTATAGTTGTTTTTCACCAACTAGTTCACATTCATGAATGAATGAAATCATGAATTCCACAATTATTATATTTTCTCTCCAGATCATTAACCATATTTTTATTCTGTTTCAGATATAATGCTAGTTACTCTGGCAGGTAAGAAGTCATTTTATTATTTCTTTCTTCGCGGAATCTTCCTATAAGTAGGACATTCATTTTATAATTTGCCATCAAGACTGGTCTTTAAAAAGCTTACAAACTCAAGGAGATTTTTAGACATCTAGGGTAGATAGTTCAAACTCAAGAAGATTATTAGAAATAGAAATTAGAATACATCTAGGGCAGATAGTTCCTATTACTACTGGAAGATCATCATTTTATTGTGTTGGCAAGTCTTGTTGGTTATTCAAAATATTCATTCTAGAAATTTTATAAGGAGAACTCCAACCCGACACTCCACGAAGGTTAAGCTTTAAACCTTCTGATCCCCCTTCCACTTACCCACTAAACGGTCTGCAGACCACTTACCTGATCCAGAGTGTGAAGAGTTAATTACTCAAATTGGGAGAGAATTAAGATCACTATGCTCGCGAAATTGAGAGGATAATAACAGCACGATACCAATTTACCCATACAATAATAGCTAAATTAGTGAAGTTAGATCAGACACATTGTTGGCTTTACTTTACACCTCTGTTCTTGTTTCTCACCATCCATTCAAAATGTGATAATGAGTTTTGGAATTGTCTGTGTGATATCAAATAATTAGAATAAATATATAAAATGTGAATGTCAAGTGTCAGAACAAACGGAATTGCGAGCAATATGGGCAGCAACTTTAATCATCTGTGAAATTAATTATCTGGTTGAGAGCAGCATATTATTGAGAGAAGAATGTGCGCTGTTGAGGGCTTTTTCAGTTTTGTTAGGCAGATTAGTTTAGCAGTGGAAGTTCATTTTGTAGCGCGCTGCTGATAGCATAGCATAGGCCTTTCTACATACTTGTACAATAAGGGCTGATGGTGTCTATATCTATCTTTATAACAGCTCTATATCTATGGATATAAAGGCGCGCGCGCGCTCAGCTTTGGCCAGAAACCCATTCTGGCTTTCTAATCGAATTACTCACGGCGACATAGGATGGGAATGAACATCAGGATGGAGAGGATACCGTCCAACTTTATGGGCTTTATCCCAGCCTCTGATGTCTTTGTGTGCTTCTATCTTCTCACTCCCTCTCTCTCACGCACTTTATTCATTCTCCTCTAATCTCGTTCGCTTCCCACTTTGGGCTCAATTATAACAACTCTCTTTCAACTAATGAGCTCTTATTCACGATTAAAAGTCGGCATCTAGATCATTAAAGATCAATGAGATTTTGTGATTTTTGGGGAACTCTGCGATAATATTTTGTTGATATGAATAAATTTTCCATTTATGCCTATTAAACTATGCTTTGGCACTTCTCTCATTTTTTGTGATGATATAATGACCACCTATATTGAAATAATTTGGAAATGAACGAAAAGAGATGACGTTCCTTCATTGTGAATTGGCATAAAGCTCCTTCATTTGAATCCCCATTGGGGAACTTCGCATAATTTCGCATTGGTAGAATCGCATAATTTCTGATTTCTTATAATAATTTAGTAAAGAATAAAACTGGATATTCTATCATATAACAGTGTCTTTCATTCCATTTCATCAACGTTTTTCCACGTTTCTGTGTTCTTTCATTGCAAACCGAATTCCTATTTTAATTTTTGAAATGCAAGAAGATTAAGAATATTGAATTAATCTCAACATAAAAGCAGATGAAACTTTTTATATGGCAGTTATATTACAAATCAACGGATCCTGCCGAATGGATAAATGTACATCTTTCAATAGAATAATGATTGTAATTGAGTTGTTACTCAATTATCCTTTCTGATATTATTTAAACTGAATTAAGGACTGGGCGATTTTGTTGAAAATAAATCAATATAATCTGTATCTTGCAGTTGCACCAGCGACGTATTATATTTGGTATCATAATCATGAAATTTGTACTAAGTAGTCGTTAAATGGAATGCTCTTTTTCATCAGAAAGAAACTGAACTCAAGAAGATTCTTGAAGTTGGATAGCGATTTTGGCATTAATTCAGAAAGTAATAGCCTATGAAATATAGTTAGAAGCGATCAGATTATGAATAATTGAACTAAGAAATATTTTCGCCGAGAACGAACTTTGTTTTGAGTAGAGGAGATAAGCGTGAATGTTGGAACGAAAATATCTTATTTAGAAGGGATTATAAAGTTTGGCCGCGTGGCAACATTGCTTTGCTTTCAGCTGGATAATTTATAATAAATTATTCTTGACTGCCTGTTATTCCGTCAAAGGATCTGCTTTTCTTTTCTCGGCACCTTTTTTTATAATCCTATTTATAGGCGTAGTCAGGCAGGCTGATCCTTTTATTCGTTTAGCGCTATTCACTGCTGCCTCATTCGTTTCCATTCATTGATTCTTTTCTGAAAAGACAACAAAAAGAAATAATCGAGAAGGAAATAATAAATTCGAAAAAGAAGACTGAGCTTCCTATTCACAACACTTTTTTGTTCACAGTTTCGCACTTCTGAGTGTCTTTCATCCCATTTCTTCAACTTTTTTCCACGTTTCCGTGTTCTTTCATTGCAAACCGAATTCCATTTTTATTCTGAGATTATTAATTTTAGTTCCCGTCATTAAAAATGAAGACTAAACGTTGATAGAGATATGGAATCACTCCAAGAATCTTTCATTATTCTTGTGTGCTTAGGCCTACAATTTTGGACCAGATCGATCCTATTCCAATTTTTTAAACGACTGATTGAGAATATAGAATTAATTTCAACATTAAACCAGTTGAAACTATTTATATGCCAGTTATATAATTGAATAATGTGAATAACCTTACAAGCGTCGGCCTTGGTACTTGATATTGCCAGGCGATAATATCTCAGAATAAGCTGAATTCGTTGAGTGTAATCGACCAAACTGTTCTCGTCTTGCATTGGAAATTGAGACAGTGAATGCATGGAAGAAAATGAGTCATGTGGAAAAGAGACAGAGTGTGGATGAGAGAGTGAGAGAGAGAGAAAATGTGAGTGGAATAAGACAGAATGAGGGTGAGAGTGGGACTGAGAGTTGATAGTATGAGGAGAGTGAAGAGTGATGAGCAGGAGAGGGAGAATAAGAATAGGAGAAAGAATGATTGAAAGACCAGAAAAGAGCGTGAGTATATGTTAGGATTGATAGAGAGAGAGAGAGAGTGATTAACTAAGAGTGTAAGAGTGAATGAGAGTGAAACAGAGATAGTAAGAGAGTGTGAAGAAGGGAGATATTAAGAATAAGACAAAGAATGAGGAAAAAAGTAGAAAAGGGAAGAGGCCTCTCGTTATACCAGGGCCTGTTATCTTGTTTGTTTCCATGAAGTTTGTTACAGAGGATGAAGTGAGAGGGCTGAAGTCGGAGAGTGAGTAGGAAAAAAGATTGATTGTGCAAGAGAAATGTTATATTAAGGGAGCGATCGATGTTGCGGGAGAGAAGTCAAAAGTACCGTTTCCCCGGTTGCATAACTTTGTTGGAGGATGTCTATGCCTGAGTAGGCTATAGGTATAGGCAATATGAAGCCTACAAGAAGAAGTGCATCAAGTCAAGTCGTTGTAGTGTGGACGACTGATTCGTCGCGAAGGCTGTGGTCGCGAAGTTGCGGCCTGTCTCAGCCTCAGAGAAAAGCAGCCAAGTTGAGCGTAGCAACAAAATAAACTGAATGTGACAGGCGTCTGGCTCTGACTCAGAGATACTGTGGAAAACGTTGCAGGACTGCGGGTTCTCCCTTTAGTTTCCTCTACCCCCCTCCGTCTTCACCGCAACCACTTCTCATTTCATTCGAGACGGAGGATTTAACTGACTGTAGCGAGTTATCGAAGATAACTAAACTCTGTCGGTTTTCCTTGGTTGTCGTGAAACTCGAAGGGAGAAAATCCCCGTATCCTTATTACTCGATAACCCGTTACGTAACTTCCCCTAGAACACACTATCTGCCACCCCGAGCTGCAGCACAGCCCTCATTACTTCTCTGGGGACATTTCGGACGGAGTTTCGCCAATAAGGATGGATTTATTGGCGGCATAACCCTCTCTTCCTCAACGCTAAAAGCTTCCAGCGTTTAACGCACCTCTACTCACCTTTCTCTCGGCTACACCATCATTGTCGTAGTCGTCGTCTTATTAACGGATAACATCTCTGTTCTTTCATTTCGTGCCAATCCCAATCGGAAGCTAGTAACACTCTACGCTTCGAAGCGATCCTATTCTCTTGATAGGGCCAGTTATTTCTGCCAACATTCCCTCCTCAACAACGTATCTAATGACAAAAGTACAGACTCGGATCGGTGCTTAATTTGTTCAGTAGATAAGAATGAACGTACCTGCGTTACTCTCTCCACTCAGACACGATAATAAAGCCAGCTCGCAACTCAATGAAACGGAAACTGGAAGAACTTGGCAAGTCGAAATCCAACTGATCGGGAGAATGAAAAATAGATCGATGCATTTATTTAATGATAGACTCAAGTTTTAATTATGTCAATCATCATGGTCCATTGAACATTATTGAATCGGAATATTCAATATTTATAGAGGGAACTAAATGTTTTCAGTAGCTCAAATAATAAAAATGTTCTAATAAACCATCTATTCACTATAGTTATCACTTATCAGATTTAAAAGTTGTAGATTTAGTAGTTGTAGTTTTAAGATTGAAAGTTGTAGAAAGCGACACTCATTGCTATCTTGGACCTTGAACTTAACGTGTTTTATCTATAGTTAGTTGATTTCCACCTCTCATCATCGGAATCTTTTCAATATTCTACATAAATTCGCATACTCTACGTTGTATATCAGAATTATATAAGATTATATTATTGTTGAACATGATATTGTCAGATCTGCGGAATCAATAATAAATAGAAACAATTCAAGACAATGAAATATAGTATAAAAAATTGAAACAAATAATTCAAGACATGAATATTATAGGGCGCTGAAGAACACTCAACTTTTTAATCAATTTCGTGCTTTTGTGGTGAACTGTTTTCTGAATAAAAAGAGGTGGCTGATGAATGAGAGCCCATCTAACCTTGAAATTATCAAATGATAAAATATAGTTGCAAGTCGATAGCGGCAGCCCTTGGCTGTAGACCTACATTAGCTTATCAGACCGGAAACTTGACAATCTTGTTGAGACCACTTAATGTGACGTTAATGATAATTATCGCCGTCATGGTGGTTGACAAGAAAATTGTTACTGTTCTTGTGCTGCCTGCCATTTTCTCACGTTCAAGGAGTAAATAATAGGGGAGTTGGTTGTGAACTGTGAGCTGTGAGTACCATCCCTATCATTATTGTCATGTAACAAATGCAGTCACAATCAAATAACAGGAAAGTATTGCACAATGTGTTCAGGAATGATGTAGCTATCAAAATTCAACTTTTGCAGAATATGCTAGAGACGTAGCTAGTCAATGGTGGATAAAGTGACTAAAATAATACAAATTTTCACTATTTACTATGGTCTAATATTAGAAGCGGAAAATAATTTATTTATCTTCATTCATTTATCATATTATAATTTCACATAAAATCACATAGAAGAGCAAAGCTCTAGGGATGTATGAAATGTTATCTCACTTATAATAAATGAGAACAATGAATACAAATTGAAAAAATCATGGTATGTTTGGACTGCTTACCAAAACTACATTGGTGTTACAAAACTACGTGATATACAAAACTCGTAAGCTCATAAGATAACTTTATCTTTTACTAAAAGTTATCTCCTAGACTTCCCCATTTTGTAAGACTTGAACAGAATCACCAACACAATATTTTGAATGTAGTTGTTAGAATTTCTTGAGTAACTTACTTGGTAATTCGGATCTACTAGATTCATTTTTAAAGCCAAGAAACTCTCACAACCAATATAAATGAAGATTTATATTGTGGTATATTGTGAAGTGTTTGATGGAAGCTTACTACAGTATTCTGAAAAAATTTTGAGAGATTGTGAAATTGCGATACAATTTCGAAATTGATGTCATCGCCCAATAAAGTGAGAAGGAAATATTATTTTTTGTCAATTTCTTTTCGATTTATTCAAAAAGAAATTAGTTTCTGTAACAAATTGATTACAGTATCAGATATGGTAAGGAGCTCAATATACAGTGGAAAAGTGATGTGTATAGGGAATTCCTTGCTTGTATAATAGAATAATCAAAATCATGATTGCACACCTTTCATTCCAAGTATGTTCATATTCCGTGCACTTTTCTCGTTCTAATGTATGTGGCGTAACTAATGGAGTTATTCATTACTTGGGAATTTGCAAACTGTTGCTTCTGAGTATGATTGGATTTCCTCTGTATTATAGCTTAGCTTATTACAGTATTTTCATAACAAATTTCTATAGATGCTTTTGTTCTAGTCAAGATCTACGTTATGATATTCTAAGTCTATGCTAATGGTAGAAAAATAACGAAATCATGTATTGTATAATCCGCGTCTAAGCTCCCTAGCCCTGACGGCAGAAGAGCAAGGACGAAGAGTGCTATACTTTTGCACTACAAAAACTACGGTTTTTAATGACGTATCGCATTCCTCCCAGAGACACGGAGGTTAGACGCAGGCAGAGTATTGTAGTGATCAAAATAGCAGTCTAGCTTCAGCGGTTTTTATGTATAATATTTTCACAATACATTGAGTTTCTTCAATTATGAATGAATTGAATGAATTATCAATAAAATGGATTTCAGATAATTATTATGAGTTCTCAAAGACTGTAAATGGTAAATGATCTGTTCAATTTTACAATTCAGCTCTCTTCCGTTATCATTATCGTTAGAAAATATTTGTTGAATTTTAAAAGAATTAGTTTCAACCAAACCTACTCTGATTCCAAGTACAGTAATAATTATAATGAAAACACTGGAATGTAATAAAAAAATATCACTGTATTTAGTAGAATTTACAAACATGTTTCGGCATCATTGTGCCATCTTCAGTGTACTAAGAAACTAAAAGTTTGTAGGTTATGAGTTCTCAAAGACTATAAATGGTAAATGATTGTTCAATTTTACAATTCAGCCCTCTTCCGTTATCATTATCGTTAGCAAATATTTGTTGAACTTTAAATACATTAGTTTTTTTTACTGTTCAAGTTTCCAGTGTTTTCTACTCATAATTATAAATATCACAATTATCTCAGTATTGAAATGCAATTTAGCGGTTTTCTTCTTACTCTCTGTTCTTTATTCTTTATTTGGTTGATTCCATGTTCTACTCTTTTTTTTCAGTTTACTCTTTTTAATTCCATGTTCTTTGATCTTTGCATATGGACTAGATTTCTCGAAGCGTTAGGCCATCAATTGCGCAATAATGCTTGTAAGCATTGGTCCGATAAACAATCGAATAGTTCGTATTTCAAGCACTTCTATTCATATTTGGAAGGTGATATCTTCATCACATCTAAATTTATTGCTGTCTGTTATGCGGTGTGACTTCTTTCTATTTTAAGCCATGTTGTGTAATCGTGTACAGGATATAGAGTTTCTTAGTCTGAGAGACAGAATTGAAAATTGTACTTTGCGTAGATAACCTTGCCTCGACGAGAAAAAATAGTTTCATTGTTTGCTCTTCCTGTGTGCCATAGCTCAGGTATGCAAGCTTCAGGGGAGAGAGAGTAATATACTTATAGATTGTGTGTGTTAGGGAGGGAGAGAGATATAGAGTGAGTGTGTGTGTTTGTGTGTTAGAGAGAGAGGGTGTGTTACTAAAAGGAGGGGTGGTAAAGAGAGTGAATGACTAGTGTATGTACAGTATGTTAGCTCTGTGCTGTTATGATAACAGAATGGCCGTATTTCCAGTGGATACTTCTTTACCTTTTTTATCTAACGCATTTGTGTGTGCATAGAATTTGCAACGCTTGAATTTACTCACGAGTATTCGCAGTCATGAGCTCAGTTCTGCTATTCCTCATCCTTCTCTGAAATTCTTCTTTTTGAAGCGGTTCTTTTTCACAGTAGTAATTACTGCACTCGCTTCCCAAGTCCGTGCTTAGATAAAAAGTGAAGTTCCTCAGCTGCTTCATCTCCAGTCTATTAAAGACTAATTTTTATCAGTTTCTTTCATCAAATTAAACATCATAAGCACGTTGTGTATTTGTTTTGGGCGCGAGTTTTTAATGAGTTTGATGAAACCAAAGTTGACTACTTTCTAGTGACCTACCTTCATTGATCAAAGCATATGATTTTTTAGATTTTTTTTTGTGCATATGAAAGCACAAGATCCCCTTCCTTTTAGGGCTCTATAAACACCTTATAAATCTAGAGGTGTCTATAAATACGTCTTTGTGGAGCCTTATTTCTTCTGATACAAATCTTATTTTCTGAAAACTGCTTATTTATAAGAATGTTGTCATAATCTCACGTAGAATCGAGTAAATTGAAAAAAAATGTGCTTAAAAACTGGTATTGCCTTGATTTTTACTGCGAAAACTGCTCAAGGCTCGTCAATACCTTTGACTGAATTTCCAAACGATAATCATTGAAATGGAAACAAATTGTTCAGAAAGATATGTAGAATTGTTGTATAACCTTGAAAATTCGATTTTAAATTTTAAAATGGCAATACACGTCGATGAACAATTTTTGTCGACTTGTAATTAATATGGACTTATACTGCCATTTCAAAGTTTAAAATCAAATTTTCAAGGTTATACAGATCTTTTCTGTCTATACAGATCTGTGATATACAGATCTTTCAATTGTACAGATCTTTCTGAACAATTTGGTACCATTTTCATGCTTATCGGTAGGAAAAAAGCGTACGAAGGAGTATTGACACCCCTTCACCCGCGCACGGAAGAATCACCTCGATATTATGAATTCAGGGGCCTTAAACGAAGATGCCGCTTATTCCTTGAATGGAATTTTGCAAAATCAAGAACTTACTAAACCATTCAGAATTCAGAAGTGCTTTCTCTTTGTCACTCAAGGCTGTTAAAAATTCACAGTCTTTGACAAAATTTAATTTTGTAATGGTGACAGCTAAGGTTCACTGACGTTTGTTTATACAGTTGCTTATTAGAGCACTTGAAAAGGCATTCACAATTCGTTTAGTTTCAAACTTTCAAACTGATATCGATTGTAATGGCTTAATTAATTCGGAGACGACATTTATAATTAAATTTTCATATTGATTGTGGTAACAAGTTTGGACGCCCATCATGTGTGAATTGATTTCATCTTCTATGATAACGATCCACTCACAGCTTTGCAGCCCAACCAAAAGTACATTAATTATTGAAAAGGACTGCAATTTCCAAGATATAACTAAACCTCATCGCGATTCATCCAAAAATGTATGAAAGTAGAAGAATTGCAACTTCTGAGATCTATCCTCATTGTAGATCAGTTTAAAAATAGTTCCGGCTAGTTGTGACGGCGCGGCAGCGTGTGCTGGGCGTAGCCCGGACTTGATGACGTCACGCACATACGAAACGAACAAACGATTAGTCCCGTTTTTGTACACGTCGTTTGTCATTGTCTCATTTGTCTTTCTCTGAAGTGAAAAAAGGAAATTAATACTCGCCATTATTGACGGTTGATTTATGCAAGTCTTCCAAATGGAAGCATTAATCTCTCTCCCGCTTTCTCTCTCTTTCGCATTCGTTATGTGCTTCGCTCTGTTCCTCACCGGAGAGTATAGAATAATAAAGTATATTTACTTCTATTCTCTCTGTTCCTCACTCGTCCTCTCTCTCATTCAAACTCTTCCTCTCTATTCAGTTCGCTGTCTCTGTTTCCATAATGCAAAAACCTACACATATTTTTAATTTCCGTTCGTATTAATTCAAAATTTCTTTTAATAAATTATTTATTTTCATTTTTATTATTTTTCTAATTGAGTGTCGAATGTAAGGGCGTGTATCGCTTTAACGAATAATAGTTATTCTCATTTAATTTTCTTTCTAATTGAGTCTTAAATGTCCGCCCTTACATCAACTTCGCCATCCTAGGAAGAAAATCAAGGCTGCCAATTTACGGCGTGTAATAAATTTATTCAGCTTACACTAATTTATTACGGTGTATACCTGTAAAATAAAGACAAGTTTCTCATATTCTATTGACTTTTCTGGTCAGCATAATTTTATATCACTTAGAGAAATCCCCCAATTTCATTTTCCTTTTAAAAGATCCAATGAGAGAATTACAATTATTTACTCCAACTTTTATGGTATCAAATCAAGGATTTTCGGGATAAACGTGATTATAAAACTAATCACATATATTGTAAAAGATAAGTTACTTCAACATGGTTGGTATGAGCAATAGAACAAGTGTTTAAATTCTTTATAAGTAGAATATAGGTGAGATTCAGAAGAATACACTCGCCTTTTTCCAACTTGAATGATTTATTTCGCGGGAGACATTTCTGTTCTCGAATAAAGTTCGTTTTCCAATTCTGTATTGAATAAAATATGGATTTCTTTTCTTCAACATTCTGAGAACCGAAACGCAATAAACTTTTCCATAAAAATCTTGTGAGGAAGAAAATGCCACTTATCCGTTATCTTCAACAGAGAAATGAATATTTGATTATTGGTTGAAAACTTTCCTCGCCAACTTTGTGGATCAGTTTCTTGATATCAAGAATGCACCACTCTGAGAATTTTGTGCCACTCGCAGATTGAATTCTTGTAAATTTTCCAAATGGATAGTCGCATTTCAAAAAGTGTTAATGTGGTTAGCACTTTATTGGAAAATTTATTGTATCGTTTGTTCATTATATGATTCACGAGCATATTGTTTGTAATATATTTTACTGTGTTATCCTATTGTTTACTCCGACTTCCATGGGATCAAATAATGTGTTTCCAGGACTTTTGGGAGAAGTTAATTTTGAGAAATGAATAGTATTCAGGAATGTTAGGTAAACAGCGAGGTAGAACATTCCTGATGGTCTTTTCACAAAATAATAGTCATTCAATAATAATGATGATGTTATACTGTAACAGTAATTTGATAATAATCATTGCTATCTTTTACAGAACTCTGGCCCAGCTGTTCTGGACATCAGAATGTGTAATTTCTCAATATCTGAAAGAACTTGGTGAGTGGATTTTCCCCTAGTATTCAATCTCTTTCATTATAAATATATTTTTCACTAATCTAGTTTAGTTATTCTTGTATTCTATAGCCCAAATTCACAATTGATTTATTCCATAGATATAATTTATCGACATTATGCAGGGATAAAAAAAGATCAACTGAGGTATCTTTATAATCATTTTGATTCCTATAAGGTATTTATTTTGAGCTGAAATATCATCCCTATAACAAGCAAACCTTATTTTATTAAATTGACAATGAATAGATTGAAATTCATCAAAAACGTTGATAACGATCCAGCATTCATCATCATCTTTCATTATCAGCCTCTTCAAGAATGGAGCTCATGTGGGCATCACCCATTAGTCAAGATTTAATCATTATTAGCTTGCCTAGAATTCGTAACTTTGAAATTTTCTTTGAATGGTTATGTACCTTTTAGGCTCGCATGCACTATCTCCGTTCAAACTGAGTTTAAACTCCGTTTTATTTCCCTTAAAACTGTAGATCCACAGTTATTCATTTATTTAGTGTATGGCTTTTTATATTGGGGAGACCCGAGTAGGGTTGTTCCACTTCGCCAATAACCGATTATCCCTTGATAGGGAGCATGGTGTAAGTTTGTTTTCACATGAGATTAGAAATAGAATAAAAATTAAAATTCAATCTATTTTTTTTTTATCCACAGTTTAAACTAAGTTATGTTGCACTCTTTAAACGAAGATTGTGCAAACGGGCCTCTAGAGAAGGTTTTTATTTGAATCATTTAAGCTAAAACCTCCTTTAGTTGTAAGGGAATAGGTCTTTTATTTGCGTTGAGAGTTGATTCTCATGTTAGCTTATCTGAAAAGTAGCCTATATCCTCGCCTTTATAATACGTTACGGTTATGAGTTTCTGGTTGACATTAGCTATTTCACCTAGTAGGCTCCGCCACAGATTATTCATTATTCATTGTCACGAGCTTGAGCAGGCGCGTATTCATTCGCGCGGAGCACGTTTGCTGAGCCATTGTCTTGGCTCGAATAACACTCATTGCGGCGTCGATAAACTTCAGCCGATGATGATGATTATTATTATGACGATCTGATCGTTTGTTGATTTTAGAAGCGGATTTGGTTGTAGGGAACGGGGAAAACTGATCCGGATTAGGGTAAGCAGCCGTCGTCGTATAGTCGCAGACGAGACAACGTCAGCGGGTGGCAGTAAATCAGCTTCTCGGTGGAAAGCGAACGGTGTAACTAAAGTGACGTCACACTAGGGGAAAGCAGAGCAGGAGGTGGATCAGTGATAGGTGATGTAGTGGGGGGGGGGAGGGGAGGAAACGATGATCGGTGAGGAGGTGCTGTGCTCGCGGAGCAGTATTATTTTCCGTGTAGGGTGGGGGGGGGGGTCGGTAAGTGTAGAACGTGCAAGGGGTTGGTGAGAGCTGATGTTGAGCGATGGAGAAGAGGCATGAGCACAGGAGCAGGCCTGTGTGTCCAGGAAAGCCACTCTGCGGGAAATTGAGGGAAACAATGGTGACAGAACCATTACGCTTCCAAGATGATTGAATGCGCAGAGGGAGCCCTGTGTGCCACCCCCGCCCTGCGATGGACCAGCTCCAGCCCTTCAACCGCACCGCGAAGGGCTTCGACTGCACCAGCCGTACAACTCTCTCCACTCTCCCACTTCCTTTAATTGAAAATGCCATACACAAAGAAGATTCAACCTCCCGCATTCTTCCTTGCTCCAGCACAATTCCACCGCCGTTCTCTCAACAATCATCATCATCGTCATCGTCTTCATAATCGTCTTCTTGGTTATAATTTATCATCGTCATTACTGCTGAAGTCAAGCCACGAGAATGAGAGAGTATGAGGTAACAGCAATATTTCTTCTTCTTCCACCGTCCTGCTGCAAACTCTGGAAATTTAATTACTTTGAATGATGATGTGAAGTTAAGGACACCTCATAGTGTCTTGCAGTGGTATTCATTATCTTTGAGATGCAGATTAATGATCAATTATTATCGAACACGACACGACTATGGCGCATTATTGCATTACCTTAGCTCGAGTGATCTGGAAATTGATGGAATTGTCAACTAGTTTAGTGTGACAGGTAATGTTGCTCATAATCCATCAGAGGTGTATTAGTGGACTAGGCTCGGTGTTCACTTTCAAGGCAATTTATATTCTCTGTACTCGCTATAAAAGTTGGTTATTACGTCACTATATTTTTTGCAACCAGTCCAAGAACAGTTTTCTGATACTACTGTGTGCCTCTGCATACACCAGTTCTCCCTTCTATCTCCTAATGAGTACGGGAATCCCTTGCAAAACATTGTGGACCTAAAACCATACAAACCATACTGAAAGTTTTTAGATTTTTTTTAAAAATTCGGAAATGAGATTTTGGAAAAATTCTCATGTATATTATTTCAGCATTTAATTGAAGCTTCCGAAATCTTTTCAATATTCAGTATTCAAAAATACTCTTGAATTAACGAGGTATGGTGAGGATGATTCAATGGTATATTTCCTAGTACTGTATTAGAAGATGAATAAGCTCAATATTATTTGACGTTGGAGATGAGAAGGACAATTTATTGTAATCGTGAAAGATGAGAATTCTCCAATTTTTGTTGCTTGAGTTCAGACTCTATCCAATAATGTATTACGCTCGTGATTCAGGAAAATTGAATTTTTATTTTATTTCAGGAAAATTAAGTGTTGGTTCTCCTGAAATTCACCTGAAATTAAATGTTGAATAGATAAACCCTTGATAATACCATCACGATAATTGGGATTTGATGATTGCGATTTGGGATTGCGACTTGACAAATCGACACATTGTCAGAAGTAAATGAGATGGTCAATGGTCGGACACTTCTTGAACCGGTTAACGTATTTCTTATCAGTTTCAAAATCTTGTTGAAAAGTTTTAGTTCAAAAACATATGAATTTTTCCAGTGAGTTTACGATTACAGTATTTGGAAAACATCTTTCTTCTAAACTGCGGAGATCAGTACTGTGTAGCCAACTACTCGTACATTGAATGGCAGCGCGCAAAATGATGGAATGAAGCGTGCTTCCTGGACAATTGCATAATGCTGGTGGACCTCGATCATTTCTCCGATCACGATGCATATCTCCTCTTCGAATTTCCGTTTCCACTTGACTCCGACCCGAGTGCAGATCAATGTGACAGCGAGCAGAGCTGCAATTGCCTCTTGCAGACGTCGGGTCACGTCGCTAACAGCAATTTTCGCGCCCAACTTGCCACTTCAAATTCGATTCGATCGGCCAGGCCTGTACTGACTTGAAAGGAGAGAATACCTCCCACACACGTTCCAACCAACGAACAACTGAATAGTGTCCGACTTGACAAATCGACACAGTGTCGGAAGTAAATGAGATGGTCAATGGTCGGACACTTCTTGAACCGGTTAACGTATTTTTTATCAGTTTCAAGATCTTGTTGAAAAGTTGTAGCATTTTCCACTAATACATTGAGATCTCGATTATCAATAGTTGAACTTCTTCTCGAACTGGTAAACTTGAATTTAGATTTTTCACAAAAATAAATTTAGATTCAGAAATATAGTGGAATAGTTGGAAAGCTCTATACTGATACGAGTATCTTGTAATCTTGATCATTTATAGTATTGATTTCTCTTATCTAAGATAAGAATTAGAATTTCTTATCGAAGAGTATTCAATAGAATCCAGATGAAGTGCGCTGCAAATGAACTTTCTGTACAGCAGTATAGTCCCATGATAAGATTTAACAGTAGGTATCAAGAAGGTAGAATCAAGAGGTAATATTTTTATCTTTTTGTGTAGTAGTGGAGGTGATATTGTGATTGGTATCCATAAAGGATGAAAAAATTGGAAGTTGTGGAATCCACAAATTTTTAAAAACTTCTAGACTTTATGACTCCGAAATTTTGTAAAAAATTTTTGTAAGTTTTAATAAGTTTGTGGATTTGACAACTTCCAGTTTTTTATTCATTATTATATTTATGAATTATTTTTAATTATCATTCATGAGATTAGTTAGATCATTTGTAGAGTAACACATCTCTTGTTTAATTTTTGATGAGATATGCTCTGGGTCCAATAGAAAAAAGTGGTTAAGAATTGAGAGGAGTGAGAAGAAGGTAGATTAATGGAGAGAAGGAGTAAGAAAAAATTGAGAAACAGTTTTATAATAATAAAGTACACTATATTACTTAGATGAAAGATTGAAGTAATAAAATATCACCTTTTGCTTGAATGTACTCAGACTTTGTATGATAAGTTTCTCTAAATAATAGGTCCGTTTTTAATGCATTCACAGGAGAAGTTTAAGTAGTTATCGGTGAATAATATCGTACAAAACGTCTATATTGTTGTTAAGTTATTAGATCAGATTGATATGGTTTATCGATTGTACAGGTTATGGCATTCATTATTCACAAACAAGTTGGAAGGAAAACTGGAAAAATGTGGAAATGACTGTTGGTTTTGGGAAGGCAAGAAAGTGAATTGAAATTTCCTGACAAGGAAAATATGGCATAGAGGCTGGAAACGTCAAATGTGTAGCCACGGCGGCCCGTATTCATATTGATTATGGGGCGTTGGCTTGTATTCCTGACATGGAAGCTATTAGCGTCCAAACATTATGATTCATCAACATTTTGCCCCATGTTTGGAAATGAGTAGATTGAGTTCTGTTTGACTAGACTGATATGCGGAAGTTGGGACCTGCAGTGACTTCATGAGAAACAGGATCAATATCACGAATGATGGATTCACCGCTCGCATGTTGGAATAGTGATGGGAATATTAAATGACATAAAGAATCAGTTATTGAGTAATCTTTACATTGGGTTCGGTTACATTCGTGCGAATAAAATATGCTGGGGGCTGTTTGAATAGCCATTGTTGTGTATGAGCCATATTGGCGAGTGCGTATTTTCAATTTTGTTGGCCTCATTGTGATAGAACAAAATACAGGGAGAATTTTTCCCTCGATTTATCACAGTCCGTTATTATTTTCTCCCTTAATCAATGTACATGCCTCAGAAGTTTATTAAAATGAATAACGAAAATATTATCCTTGTATGAATTCTAATGTTATGCCCTTACTCTCTTGTCAATCATTCTTCCTATTATGCTTGTGTTTATGCTGAATAAATGATAATCATTTTTATGTCAATGGATGGGTTTCCTCATCAACTACTTGTATATTCATTGATTCGTTACCTATCAAATAGATTATTTCGTATATATTTGTGAGTGCGTATTCTAATTTATCTGATGTAACAAATGTTCAGTTCCTTTTCATTTAATAGACCCCTGAAGATTCAAATTATTATTTCTTGTGGTTGTATCAGAATCAAAATTTCATCATTTTATTTTTCAATGATGTAGCATTACAGTATTAAAAATGAACGATGTACAGACTTATATTTTATGAGTATTTTGACGCATTTATCATTTGCTCTGACGTAAATGAGGAATCCCATTCGACCATTATTATCAAATGTCTGAAACTGAACGTTTGGCTACTATTCGAGTGCGTATAGGGGCGATTGGAAACATCTGCTCTCTGCCCAGAAATAGAAAGAGTAAACATTTTCTCGTCGAAATGCTCCATTTCGAGATGGATGCACGACTCTCGATTTGGCTCGGAGTTCTTCCAAATGTTTCAAATTTGTCTCGTTATTTTCTTGCTATTTAAACTATTCATTGGTGATGTCTGAATGCTCCAAATTTATTCATTATTGACCTAATTATATTGAATTGACATTTTCAACTTGATCAAAATGATTTTATTTAATAACCTTTGAATATTCTTCATTAGATGACATTATAGATATTAGATGATTGAGTCGCGACTGGATACTTTGACAGGTGTTCAGTCAGGAGTTCAGTCGGGCAAATAATCTGATAAGCAATTCACATTCATTTATTCAAATCTACGAACTGTACTTTATCAATAGATTTCAGTGCTAATAATATACCTGCCTACCTTAACTGAAAACAATTTTCATCATGCACTCTTCCATCCAGGATTAATTAGTTCTTTATCACTATATTTTATCATTGTATTGTCGCTTGATAATGATTACTTGATAATGTTTGATTGAGGTTTTCATTGATACAGACTAAAATTGGTAGTTTTATTGGGACAGTAATTATTGGCAGATGATTGAGTCTTTAATTATTGATTTTTGATTACACTCTCCAAACATACGATTTCTACTATTATTCAATTGTCAAATTAATTTCAGATTTAAACACAATAGGTGATACCTATAACTTACATTCCATAGATCAATCTCTCTATCGAATAAATATCTATCGATTGGTTCTTTGATTTGATACGTCTTCCCTATGAATGATTGATATGATGGTTTATCAATGAATATCATTCTATCGAATTTTTTTATTAATTCTAACCTTGATGATGCTATAGATAATACAAATCGGTATTCGTATAGTCTATGATAATGGTGTCCAGATAATTTGTCTTGTTCGAAACAAGGTAATGAACAATATTTATTCTGACGACTTCAAGGGTGCACAAAAATGATTTAAGGTTACTCTTCGATTACTCATAAGGAATAACATTGCTAATTGGACATTAAGCTCAGCAAAGATAACTAACTTCACTGCGTAACAAGAGTAGGTATTTGGAACACGATAAATGATGTTGCAGTGGATGTAATATAGGCTATATTATATGGATGTAAATATATTAGGCTCTAGTATCTGTTGTTGCAATGTAGTAGTAGACTCGACCATTTGCATGTTAGGGTGCAGATAACACGCTCCTTGCTACAAGTTTAGTGTGTTATCGATAGAAGGAAGGTATTTGGTCGGGTCTGGCGATCGATGGGCTGATTAGAGGCGGCGTTGCGACGCTTGCGGATGGCCTCGGCGTTCCCGGGGGTGCTCCACTCCTGTGGGGGCGTCGATCGATGATGGCAGCAGGTTCTCTCACCTTGTGACACGCGCGCGCCTTCCACCTAACATAATCATCGATCGTCCTAATGGATTTATCTATGAAATTGATGGGCGGACTCGAATAATTGAACAAGAACGCCCACATCTCCTTGGGCGCCCCTTTTCTTCACTTCAACCCTTTCTTTCCGTTCGCCATGACGGCTCATTGTTTGTGTTTGCTTTCAGGCCTCGAAATGTGTGTGCATTGCATACTATCTACACGTCTTACCACAGAAAAAACATTTTAGGTTAGTCTGGTTAGACTTGCAATTCCCGTCTTTCGGAGAAGCCGTCTTTTGGGTCTAGACGATGAAAAGTAGTCTTCATCTTGTTCAACTATTCTTCTATTCATATTCTGTTGTTACAGTGTTCTCCTCAATTAAATTTTGCTTCTATATCTAATAACTTCTATATACTAATTAACTCTCTACCCACCTCCTTGCGTTCTTGAGAAATATTTGAAATCTCGGTGACGCCAGTTCCATCCTGATTTGACGAATCTCTCAGTTTTTATTGCTTAGAAATCTCTTTGGAGAATAAATGATAGATGGTGTAATAGTTTGGATTTGTTTGAATTTGACATTGAGAAAAAAATAGTGAACTCGAGTTTCAAAAAGGAGAAATATTTTTGCATTGTAGTACATTACTCACAATCCTGTATTGAGGTTTTTACTTCAAGATTTTCCAATAAAAACAGAACATGACAAGTGTCAATTGAATTTATTTAGAAATGGTCATTTGTTAATAGTATTTGCTGTTGTCCAGTACATTATACATCTGATAGTAGTTTTGATAATTATTATCAGGAGTTTTCAATTCATGAAGTATAATGTCAACTTAGGATGTTATTCCAATATTATATTACGATCAAATATTCCATTGTTGTTGAAATCTCAGTTTTGTGTACTATTGCATTATATTTCGTGTATATTATTTTGGGTTATTTCACATTTTGAAGACCCTTCTTTTGTAGTAGTAGTGGTTGTCGTATGAATAAATCATTTGTACTATGGAACATGTACTAATATGTATCTCGTTACTCTCAAATCGTGCACTTAAAAGCTCGTAATAAAACAATATATATTGATACCAATGAACCAATATAATCGAAGTTGAATTGTTCATCCACTATATTTCAAACAGACAATTTGTTCTTCTGTTGCGTGGACTGTTTGCTATTTAGAAGTAAATATCAAAATATTTGCTTTTCGAGGCTATTTTATACGCTGGAGAATTTTCCTTTTTCCGACCCGGTAACCTTTCCATTGTCGGTAACATTCAAAGTTCAAAGGTTTTGACATTTTGTCCACGGAAAACGGCTCCCTTTGTCTTACAACATTGTCCTAATGATTGCACTCAGCCCTCCCAACTTTATCTTTCACCTGCTTTGTATTGAAACTGAACACTCTTCAATGGAACTCTCTATGAACATTCTACTTTATTTTATTGCCATTGCTGTTAATAATTTCAAATAAAATTCTCCCTTATAAAAAAACATCATCACAATTTGACTTCCGAACAACTTATTTGTAGGCTAAATTATGACTAGCCCATTTATATTGGTGATAGCATTGATTTAAGATCCTGAATGTTTGTGAAAATAGAATGCTTCGATTCAAATTAATTATTTTTTCAATTCTGTTTTCATTTAAGTAATGTACTTCAACTAAAATATTAAGCTGGATTATTCTCTCCTTCTGAATAATTCTCTTCTTCATTTGCTGATAACCTTCATCAATTCTTAGGACAAACTCCCTTTCTTTTTCCAGCGTATTCTTTCCCTTCAATCTTGCCTCTACTTTTCAACTTTAGTTTCCTTCGACCCTTTTCTTCTTTTAAATACTACTCTTCTTTCATTTATCATTTCAAAAAACCCTTTCTTCTTCTGCGTTAGAAACGTTTCAGTGGACAAATCATGCAATTGATCCAACTAACGACTAGGTAGTAACAAAAATGTTGACAATGAATTACCTAATTACATATTTCTGCAATGTTCAGAGTGTCAATGAACTCATCCTCTATTTTTTAAGGCATGTTTTCTTGCTGCTGATGATGTTATATGTTAATATTGTATTCTGCATCCATTCTTTTGTCAGTATCGTCACTATGATGAGAGTCAAGTTGTTTTCTACTTCTAAGTTTTTTAATTCTCAACCACTCTGAACATCGTAAAAATTGTATAAGTTATAATGACGATTTGCATTCCTGGTGCTTCGGATATAAACTTGACATACATCGCAGTATATACCTCAAAAATCCATTCTCTTACATTTTTCTGAAGAAAGCATGAAGAATTCAGTCCATTTTTTAGCTGTTACTTTTCTGTGAACAGCCAGGTGTCGATGCGGCATTTGGAGAGCAGTTGTTTGCTTCTAGAAAGAGTCCTTGCTCAGTTGAGTAAAATAAAGAAAGGCAGGAACATGACCGTGTCAGCAGGTGTTTGTACTGCAGCCGTGCAGCCATTCAACGGCCCTCATCACAGCTGATCACACTTGCAGCTGTCTACTCCTTCACTCCCGTATTCTGTCTACGGTCTACGGGTATCAGGCCGTTGCTTGCTTATTGCTACTCCTGCTCAGCGTAGTTGCTAACGCTGGCTCTGGTACTCACAACGTTCTCTTTAAATAGAGTCGTACTTTGACGAACTGCTTTTTTTCAAAGTTTCTTAAAACGGACTCACTGTCTCGTGTACAATGTTCGATACGTTGCAGGAACATTTGTTTGAATAATGGGAAATTGAGAATTGTTTAGTAAAATAATAGTCTTACCTGGTTTTAATCCAAACATTGTAAGATTTGCCCTTTATCGCGAGTCGATCGTGAAATAATACGAGTAAATACACTAGTTAGTCGATTTTAGTAATAGATCCGCACTTGTTGCTAGTTGAGGTCCAGCAGCAGTATCGATGTCACAATTTCTGTTCAAGACAAAGCTTCTGAAATTACTTAGAAAAAAAGTAATGATTTTTGATCTGATTTCTTGGTTTAACAATTATGTTGCAATGATGATTGGCCTCTCAAAAACCATTAATTATCCTCCTCTAGTGAACCAAAACATGGAATTGCTTTTAAGCTTGTAAACCCTTTTTAAGCCGTAGTTCCTTTAAAGACAGGTTTGATGGCGCAATGGAGTCGAAGTAAGCCTGGAAAGTATGATTACTGAAATTAGATGAAAAATCAACTCACTTCATCTCCCAATACTCTTCAATGCAATAGAAGGATTAAATTACGAACAATACCTTTTCAAATTTGATAATTTCATCCTTCGAATTTTCAACCTTCCAACCTTCAAACTCGAAAACAGTTATAATAAACCTTCATTATTAATTAGAAGCTGAATCGAAGTAAATCAAATAGGAAGTTCTGAACAGGAATAGCCTCTAATTATGGTAACTAGCTGGAAGCACATAAGAAGCTGGCTGTAATTGCCGAGAGGCTGTGCCCTGCTTTGCGCTCTGGGATGTGTTTCAATTACAAGTGGTAATATGCCGCAGCCTAGTTGAACCTCAAAGCATGTCAGTGGCATGTGCTAATGTACAAGCTGTTACAACATAACGCCCGCCTAAGTGAGAGGGGTTTGATGTCTACGTCAATTCCCGACGTGCCCCCCTCACCCCTCTCCTACACCCCCGGGGAGAACCCTATTAAATCGGAGTCTCTCCAATTTTCATCCTCCCCCCCACTCCCTTCACCAACAGGTCGATAGATCAGACACGACCTAAGATGGCGTCACCGAGATGTGTCAAGAGTGTCAGCGTACGTTTTTATCGCCAGCTGAGCACCGCTCGATAAACGCCGCGGGTCATCAAAACCCAACTTTTATTGAAGTTTATGATCAGACAGGCGTCGTATATGGAAACTTAAATCTGGGTAAAAGTCTTGACTTCGTACATCAATAGATTTTTAGCATCGACCCCAGCAGCGCACAGTTTATATTGCTTTGTAGATAATCCACGAAGAACACATCCAGCCATGCGGTGATATGCTCCAATAAAAATTAGATTATCGGATATTGGTTCCGTTCCAAGGTTATTCACATTCAGCGTTTAGAAACTTGAGAACCGAATGAATTCCGTCAGATTTCAATAGGATGGATTCTATGCTCCAATATTATTACAACGTAAGGCGTCGGTATAATGGCGGTTTTCTGTGATTTGTGATTGTCCCCATAATGGCATTATAGTAAATAATCGAAGAAATTATTGTATAAGAATCCTCTATGATAAGTAAGAGCAATGCAGAATTTGAACTTGATTATCATGCTAGTAGTATTCTAGTATCCGAATTTTATAGTTATTCAGATGTTCATATCAAAATGCTCATACCTACACAAAGTCTAGACGTCTAGAGTATAATTCTGCGCTCAGATTGAAATCATAGAACGAGAAAATTTTGACCAAAATTTCAGAATATTGTGGTCCATGACTGTTTGACAATAGAACAAATCTAATGGAAAATAATAAGTTTTGTACAGTAATACAATTTCACAGATTTCATTTGAGACTGTACAGAACTTTGCGGCAAATAATAGGACATCGCACGACTGTACCCTCTTTCAGGAGAGGAAAGTATGGAAAGTTCTCATATTTCATTTGAATACCGATTGCAGGTTTCAGAGCACATGTCGGCGACGTCTAGTGTCATTTTTAATTAAAAACTTGCGTCGGATCGTAACAGTCATTGCCCACCTTTTTACTTTTTTGCCCCGTCAGTGAACCAATGAAATCTGCCTCCTGCTGGGACCCTCGCGTTATTACTAGTAATTAATTGCTTCATGGATTTTGCTTTTAATCCTAATATCTCGTTCGTTTATTTGTTACAAATTGCCGAGGAATTATTCTCATTGACATACCTGCAGCTTACCTACCCTAGCAGGAGTTCAATGAAATATTGAATCGGTTATTACTGATAACCCACTTCTCATATCCACTTGTATTTTCCGAGAATAAAGCTGTATACAGAGATGAAATCGATTAATTTTCTGTATGTTTGTTCAGCAGCTTCTCTTATTGATTGAAATAATTGGAGTTATTGTTCTGATTCATAAAATACCTCAACTCACAATACATCCATTATTTCAAAATAAACAACGGTCAATCCAGGTACAGTAAAAATGCTTCAGGTGTAAGCCCTCAGGATCACTCGATATTCCAGGAAATAATGACTGGAATAATACACTCTAAATGGAGAAAACATTTGCTGAATTGCCATATTCGCTATTCTAGGAAATAGCAACTGGAATCATACGCTTCATGTGAATAAACAAACTCAGATTTTCTAGGTCCCATTTGAACCATTGTGCCCAACATTGTTCAAAATTATGGAGCTACTACGTCCTGTCTGTTGAGACTTGCTTGGATGTATGAAAGCAACATTCTAAATTGTAAATGAACAATAGGGAAATCAGGAATTCAAAAATACATATGTATTCATTTCTCTTCAAATTTACGGGTAATAATGAATATTGTGATCCATGGAATAATTCAATATGTTTTCGTTTTGTGGTTCTCCAATTTATATTGTGTTTTCACCACGTGTTATCGCATGAATTATTGAAAACTAACGAAGATTGCAATATAAGGAAATTTGGAGACTATTCTTCCAAATCAAGAACCTCACTTACTGAGATACTTTTTCACTGAAAATTGAGTGGTATTGATGGAGGAAAAGTACAGCGAAAATGTACATGTTCATGTCATTGGTATCAACATAATAAAAACCCTCATTGTTATATCACCAAACATGCTACGGTATCAGTATTTTTAATCTTTCTACGTTTTTAGACAAGATATTTTGAATTCGATTTGCAAATGAGTTTTACTGTCTGGTCGATAGTTCAATTATACGACTCAGAGGATTGAATCTCAAAAAGAACGAAAAATATTGTGGTTGAGTTGTTTGGCAAACAATAGGCCTTCCATGCACTGTTTGTCGGAAGGCGAGAATCAAAGTATTGAGGATCCGGGGATCAAAGTGACTGTTTACAAGATTATTTGGAGCACTAAAACCTCTTTGTTGTGTTTTGGGAGAAGCTATAAAGAGATTGGAGAGAAACAAACAGTGGTTGCTGAAACAGGGGCAGAAGCTGAGTCAAAGGGGTGGAACATGCACCATGGTTGGTGGGGGAGGGGGGGGCGATGCGGGCGGGTAGAACAGGTGTCTAGATTAACAATAGCAGAGGGCGAATTGAAGCGAAGAGGGGGAGGGGTGGAGGACAGAGTAGCCGAGAGAGGAAATTAAACACCTTATCGATCGACGAGTCTCGAATACAAATTGCCTGCTCTCCTAGAAATTAAAGTAGTTCGCATAGGCAGCCAGTGACTGCACGGCTTTATGTGCTTTACCTAATGCCAAAACCAACACTCTTCCAGTTGGGCTGCTGTGCCTGTGTTGCATGCCAGCAGGAGCAGCCAGGCTATGCCTCACCAGTGGCGGTTTGGTTTGCCTTCCAGGCGGCACCACCGCGGATTTAGGGTTTTCGCATGAAGATTATAATCTTCATTGAACTCGAGGCTTGGGCGAAATTTAATGGCCGCAAGCTTCGCAAGATGCGATTATTAATATGTGAGTTTCCTAGAAATATAGAAGCTCGAAAACATTATTGCTGCTTCTGACAGAAAACTTAATTAAAAGGCAACAAGGTAGAATCAATATTATAGTTTTATAGCGGAATCATGTGATGTTGGCCAAGATAGTCAATCTATATCATATCATGGAATATAATAGTGTGAATTTAAATTTGAAGATTGTATAAATGTGATATGGTAATGAAAATAATCATGAGCCAATTTCAATCATAATATTAAGATGAAGATAGAAGATGTCGATTTTTTTTGTCTATAGTGCTCTTGTAAGAAGGAATTTAATCTTGATAGTGTTTATTTTATCCTGTTGGTTATCAGAAAATCAAAAAGATTAAATCGAAGTTCTTGGTGGTGAACCATAGATGGACTTCAGTTCTTATGTATCCATAATCAACAATACAATAATAAAAAAAGTGGTATTGTAGAACATGAGATGTATTTATTTTACCTCAAAACGGCCGTTACTCCAATCTGTAATTTTCAAATTTGACTTGCATTATCATGAGTCGAATTTATATGTGTGTTTGAGGTAAGTAAGAGATATCAGGGATGAATAGAAACAATATAGTTTTATATAAATAATTTGCAATCTTATTTAAAAACTTGGTTCAATAATCGATATCAAATTCACTCAATTTATTACATTCATATTTCTTCGATCAAACTTCAATAAAAACAACTATGTAGGAATGTTGATCAATCAAGATTAATTGATTCCAGTCAAGTAAAATTTGGATAAGAATAGCAATAACAATGAATAAAAAAAATGACGGGGCGATGTGAGTTTTCATTTCTTGTGAGGGGGGCGATGGACCAGAAAAGGTTGGGATCCACTGGTGTAGATAAATCCAAATGTGTTAAGGCGATGAAAATTAATTATATTTGGCTAAAGTAATAATAAATGTTGTTCTCTGATGTGTAGCTACCCTTTGTGATTTTACGGCCAACCATTTTACTGTAATTTGAGTACCATATACTAACAGGAGTACCATATTAGTGCAGGAGATCATGTTCTTCTTCCAGTGCACTAACTCGTAGCTTGTTGGGTTAGGGCCATTAAAACTCTAACAGTAGGTGGCATGAAGTTACAATTGGCAGCCTTGTTTTATTAGATAACTTACATTAGGCAGCCAGAGATTGATGGGCCGAGAGGAGACTGACTCCTACATACCTAACTCCTCACTTCCCTTTCCATTTTCTGTTTCGTTGTTTTTCTACACTCAAGAATCTCAATTCTAGTCCACCTTGTACCGTGGTACATAGTATTCTATATAATGGGATCCTTTTATCCCATGTACATGAAATCGGAGGCACGTTAAGCCGTTGGTCCCGGTTACCCAATTAGCATAGGTTGAAATCCATCTCTCATCATCATCTTTCCCATTACCCAAGCCACTGAGACTATCATCCTGAAAAAATTAGTGATTTCTTCATAGATAAATTTGTAATAATAGTTTGAAGTCCAGGCCAATTTTGAAGGTTATTTATCTACAATGATTGATATAATTGACTTCACTATTTCTACGATATAATACTACGTTATATGTTATATACTGCGTTCTTTCTACTTCACATTACTGATAATTATCGTAGTTTACAACTTATGTTTGAAATACATAATGACAATTATTGTAAACTCATATTGGTACTTTTTGTTTCCAAACTGATATTCAAAATTCATTATAGCTGACATGGAATCAATGAGATCAACATGCTCTTGTTCCAGTTTCGAGTGTTACAAGACAAGAGACCAATAATTTTAACACTGAATATAGTTCATTTAATTTTTCTTTTATTTTTTTAACAAAAGTCTGAATTCTTTATTGTTTAAAGTCCCATGAGCTATTAAATATAACTACTAATTGTAATGAGAAATTATTCAATTACTTGACTTTTATAGAGTTTTCCGATTCACCAACATTTTGATGAATATTGGTGGTAGGAGTGGATGGTAGATTATATAGTGAAATCATCAGATATAATAGTAAATCACTTCTTCATCGAAAGCCATCATCGAGTTTGGGGATTAATTTTATTTAGGCTGGCGTTGAACTAATAATTAGTTATGTAAAGTTGTGTAGTTGATGGCCGAAGTGGAACTTGATGCAAACAAGCCGAAATTCGAATCAGTTGTTACTGGATCAAGTAATCCTCAAAGGAACAACTAACTCCATTGGCAACTCAATAACCAAGTCTACTGCTTGTAATTGAACTCTGCAAACTGAACTAATTCCAACTCAACTGCTCACATTCTGTAGGAAATTATTCCATTTCCTATCTGCATGATAAATGATGTGATCTTGGTACTAAACAGATTCATCCTTGTCGTCTCTCCCTCAGTCGATGATAATTAGTTATATTTCTTAAAAAACCTCTTGAGAATCTCGAGTCATACTAAAGTACTCCTTAACTTGATCTTAAACTAAGAAACATATACACTAAGTCTACCTTATAGTCAGGAATAAACAGTATTATAAAATGACAGATAAGAATAATTCTTGAAAGTTTTATTGTGAGAGAAACTAATTAGTCATTTTAAAATCGATTGATAAGTATGTGCTTTTTTGTATCTTCTAGTGATCTTCACTAATACTCTGCTTCCTTTTTCCTCAGGAATGACCACTGATCAGTCATCGCTTATCAAGAGAGAATGCGTAGAACTGGTAAGTTGGTATCATAAGGAATCTCTATTTTTCTAATGTGTTAATTATATCATTCATTGTCTTATCAACTGCGAAATGAAAATTATCATCCTAGTACAGTTGCGCTCTAGGAAATAGAGTGAATTTACTTCTATTTGAGGAATGAGAAAAATTGCAGTATATAATTACGGTTAATAAATGAACTATTTATGATACTTGTGTTTTGTCTAACTCACGTCATCCATATATGTAGGCCTTTGTAATAAAAAATACTCGTTCTCCAGAAGTTGTATTTTACTGAATATTGTTTCAAAGCTCTTACAATATTATAATATTTTAAGCAGTGAACTGCATACGGTGTTACAGCTTCATGTGTTTATTTTAATTATTATCAACAATACATATACTTTATCCAGGAATTTTCATCGTGATCTCTCCAACTACCATTTAATAAGTGCTCCAGCTATTCTGAAATTCTATCAGCTCTCTTCCATCCTATATTGTATGCACACGATAAGTACATCTCCTCTTCCATCCTATATTGTATGCACACGATAAGTACATCTCACCAGTTCACAAAATCGAGCATAGAACCTCTCTCCTATCTTATCTCGTGATCATTTGTTTTATACATACTGCGACCGTACTGATTTGCGAAACTATATGACCGTCCTTTCCGTGATCATTTTAATCATCTTACTGCAGGACAGTTGATACTCGTGGGAATTCACCAGGAATTTTGCGAAATATTTTCTGTTTAAAGCAGGTGGCCCCCAAGTTAATGTCCACCGCATAAGCGGTAGAGTGAAATTTATATATAGTTATGAGGGCTTGACCCGAGCTCATGGTTTGATGATGCGGTGCTGTTTTTGGCGTGGTTTGGGAGGAGGGGAAGGGGTATTGCAACCACACAACCTCCTCCTCCTTGCCAAGCCATAAAACTCGACCACAAGCCACGAGGAGGCGAGCACGCGGACTGAGGAGAGCTGAGGCTGAGGAGGAGCGAGCTGGTTGAGACTTCCGCCTGCAATCGTAAAACCGAGTCTCATATGGTCTCCTCTGCGGGTTAATGTGCGTGCGTGATTCCCATGCGTCGGCAGGTCTCTCTCTCCCTGGTCTGAAGGGAGAACGGAAGGTCTCAAGTCCTCCTTCCATTCCCCCTATCATCCCCTAAGGCAGTCATCCTGTTGAATTAACGAGTAAGCTTATTGTTCGCCTGGCTTATACCGTCGCTTTTTCTGCGGCTGTATAAATGTATAGTAAGCTGCTGCCAGCCGAAGCTGGATACTTCCCCGCCACCCTCGGCCAATGTCTGACCAAGCGTTTTCAAAATGATCCGCAGCTCTATGAAGAGTATAATTGGATTGCCAGATTTGGCTTTCATTCATTGTCTGAATTGATCCAAGCGCACTTCTGAATTCAGCATCCGTCTAATAGCTCAGTTTTTCTTTCGGCCGAAATAAATATCTCTTGATAGGGATTCTATTGGCACTCGGCTGTAAAATGTTTGTTCGAAAAAAATGAATAATTTATTCATAATTTTCATCCTCGAGAATTCTTCACTTGAACATCTTGTTTTGAAATTGCTGTAGAATTTACCATGGAAAAGATGTTTCACATATTTTTTATAATATATTATCAAAAACAATATTTTGAGACTACACTATCCGATCTATAAATCCTTGTCACTTGACATGTGAAAACATTGATGGAAATTGCTCTCAAGGAATGGAGGAATACTATATTTTATTTTCCCCCACTATTTATTTCTTCTCCAATAATTATATTGATTTCTGACCCAACTCCCAGGAAACAATGTGCTGTTAACGTGGAAAGTAATGGTAACCCAATGCTACGGGGTGCTAGTGATGGGAATATTAAAATTCTTATAAGTCGGAAAGTTCGGAACGACAGTAAGATTTCGTTGTGTGAGGGGGGGGGGGTGAGTAGTAAGAAGCCCTAGTTGATTAGTTTCTCTCTTTTAACGGAGCAATAAAATCGTTGTTCTGCAAGTCGTTTAACGTGTAGGCGGTGAGAAGGGGAGGGGGAAATTGAAAATGGCAAAAGGCAAGAAGACGATCAAACATTTACGGAAGCCGTGCTCAATGCTCAGTGCTCAGTGCAGATCGATCGGGCCAAGATAAACACAGTCGAGCTATTATTGTTATTACTTTGTGTGGAGTTGCGAAGCCTTCGAAGACACCGGGTGAAAATTGCTCGGTCGACCGAAGTCTCAAGCCGAAACTTGCAAGTCTCGCCCGAGAGTTGGTTTGGTGTGCGGCGCTTAACTGCACGACAACTGCCTTTCCAAGTAGTCGTCGGTCTTCTGGTCTCCCGACCCCCTCCCGGCCCTTCAACAATCTAATTTCTCCCCAGCGACCTCCGCTGCTACGAGCGCACAGACCCGCGACAGATGGCTTTTTATCAGCGCCAACAAGCCTCTTGCCTCGTCTGCTGTAACACTCCAAACCCAACTTTCAATTTCCAACTCTCAGTTTACTCACCCTTCCAGCCGTTTTTGGAATTGGTGGTGCGGGGATAGGGAGGTCTGTTCTCCGTTTCTTGCTTCTATTCTTATCAGCAACAGCAGCCGCAAAAGTCACCACTCCACTTCGTCATATTTTAAACGTCATCTGTCTGCTGCTTTTGTCTTCCCTCATTTATCCTTGTTCTGCGATATTTCCAAGTTTGAATGTCAGAGATTTATAATTTCTTAAAAGCTATCTCAATCTGCATATTCACTAACTCGTGTTAGGATGAGAAGAAACTGAATGAACTCAATATTGGAAAAATTATTTTGAAAATTTCATTATAAATATTTATTTATTCAATTTTCAATTATTTTTGAATAATCAACTTTGACAGTTCAATAATTATTGGGCCTGAACATGAGAATAAAAGTGATGAAAATGATAAGCAATGTAGAGAATTTTGAAAATCCATAGATAGGAGTTGATTATCCGAACTTATGTGAACTATTGGCGGTTTGTATAGTAAAACGTTCATTAAAAACTATTGCTACTAAATCTTTACACTGTATGGGAGGATGAAAAAATGATATTACGCAGATTACGCAGACAAAATAAAACTGATATTGAAATTTTAACACAATTCTCTACATTTCTTATAATTTGTATTGTGATTTGTGTTTATTGAAATCGAAATGTTGGTATTCAATTACATCTATCATTATTAACAAACAATATAATTACACATTCATTCAGACATATAAAGGCTATATCTAACAGCATCTTATGTAAACTTAGGAAACTTAATAAATCGGATTAAGAATTTCTGAAAGGAAATCATACTTCATTAATGTTACTTAAACCTAAACGAATTTACAAATTCTGTACACCTTACTAAATCACTATCAATCATAATTCATAAGTGATACGATTTAAACTCTGATATGGTTGTAAATTAAGTTCTTTGTTGTTTGAGGAAGATGGTCACTAGTAAATGGCTGGCAGTCAGACTACCCACATTAATTGATGATTGTCTCTGCTAGTTTCTTTGTTTCTCCGTTGCCGAAGTGCATGATCGTCGATCGGAGAACGAGGACTTTGACCTGAGCCGTTAGAAGTGAATTTGATGGCTTCCCGGACCAGTAATCATGCTTTTGAAACGTTTTTGTTTGTCGAAACGCAGCGTCCATCTACTCGCCGCGCGCCGCTCATATCCGGCCTGTGTGACAGCTGCTGTTCCCACTGCCCGCCCCGCCCGTCAACCTTCGATGTACTTACGTTTTTTCGCTTGAATTATTAATTTCTCCTGCCTTACTTCATATTTCTCTTGGGCGGTACTTTGTAATTAAACTGCTCTTCGCTGAAGGAAACAGATCTCAGAGTTGAAAAAGTGGAGGCAACACTGTTCTTTATCATTTGCATTTGCGCTACTTCTACTTTATCTTCACTTCTCCCCTCTCTGGAATCTTATGATACCGATGATGGAACGGAAGATAGAGTCGTGTTAAATCAATGAACTCATCATTTGGAGGTGTAATTTTTGTAGGGTCATTGAATAACCTTGAGTGATAAGACAGAAGACAAATCTGTAAGTTGATGATTGTATAGAATTGTGGAGGGTATGCGAGATTCGACAGGTTCTCTTCTGTTTCATTCGATAAAAAGAAAACATTAAAAATATCCTACTAATTGGATTTTGGGATTTGGGACGAATGAACCAAATAATAGTTGGAATAAAAGATGTTGAAGTATTGGGAAGCGGGTTGGTCCCAGTGGCAGAGGCGAGGCTAATCGGTGAGATTAGATAAGAGACAGCGCTTACCACTCCCGTTGTATCGGTGACCGGCTCCTCCGAATACAAAAATTTATGAGCTTCAAAATCGCTTCCCGGTGGTTCGTAACCCACGTAAAGCTGTAGGTCCATTCATATCTCATCATCATCCTTCATTACCCACGCACAAGCTTAGAGCTTATGTGGGCATCATCCCTAGCAAAAAAAATTGGTAAAACGATAGATTTTCTAAATTATATCCAATATTATCTAACTTGATAAATTGAATAAATATTAATTGCATAGGTTATTGTAATGACAGAGTGAACAAATAATGTTTGAATCAGTGTGTTATATTATTGTTTCGATGAATTGAATAAATCAAATATTATGACAGTGGTTGACTCATCTCTAGTGACAAGTGAATACAATACTGTAGTATTGGTCTATTTTACTGATTGAGCTACCTTTCCCATTATGATCTTGCAGGAATGTAAGCAATCTACTTTGTAGAGTAATATTGATGAAAATGTAATTATTTTTCAATGTTGTAAATGATCTTACGATAGTGTTTTTACTAAAGGTTTCCTGGGCCCACTTTCAACTCGACTGTGGGCGGTGGATGTGAATTTTCTGTTTGCATGTATGCTTTTCTTTGTCAAGCAATTTAATCTCAATATTGTGCAATTTAATTACTCCCACATTTTCCTGTGGGTGAGATCCTTGAAAATACATAGAATACGTCGTCCCATCAGCCCAGCATATTACTTTTCGGGGAAGTGGAAAAAAACATTGGCTGAAAAATGTCTACTAGATGCGCACTTTATTCTGTTCATGCCCAATATGGTAGAGGTGTAGTGTGAATTAAACGGTTCTATTCAAATTGCGCCATAAATAGATGTTGCTCTGAAAGAGATATAAAACTGTCTTGATCGCTTGGGTAGAGATAAAATAAAAACGTGAGATGATCGGAGACTGAAACTGCATGCGGTGTGGCAAGCCAAGTCGTGAGCATTGCAGTGTGCGAATCATGCAAGTTTCCATGATCTTATCAAAAATGTCGATTTTGAGTTATTTAACGACAGTCTGTTTTTTTCTTGCTCTCAAATATTCATAATTTTCATGGTTGTTGTTTTCTGTGTATCTTATCTTGAAACATTGTTTGGACAGACGACCAATTTCATATTGCAAGATTTATGTGAGACTGATCTCTCAGAGCTGCAATGCTACTCTCATGATGTGGTTTACGATTTCAATCGAATTGGGCAAACAACTGATTATAATTATTCAGCATGTTCTATCAATCATTAAAGCTCTGTCATATCTCATGTCTCTCAACTGTTAGCCTATTCATCTTGATATTTTTATTTATCGGGTATTTTTATGTCCTGATAATTACATTTTGTATTTTTATATTTTTGATGTATTGTCATATTTTATGTTCTCTACTCTTGCTACGCTGTGTAAGTTATTCAATATTGAGTATGTTAATCTCCCCCAACTTCCAATGGAATATTACTTCAAGATTTTTTATTGGATAAAAATATAGTTCTGATAGAGATCATAACCCAATTTTAACTCCTAACAATACCTGAAAGTATTGTTCGATCCTGGATTAATCTGAAAAAATATCATAACATCTAGCCTTCGTTTGAAACAGAACATTTTGTTAATAATAGAATCTCCTTCTTCTTCTTCTTCTTTGTGATTGCCATTTCCTATTTCAATTCTGTTTAATAATAATATTGTTGTTTGAAATAAATTCCATGTGCTTTCCCCTATTGAGCCGTTGTAATCCAACGACTTTGAAAGTCATTCGGATTGTTCAAGTAGAATCTGCTCGATTTCGCTTCCCCCTATTTCTCTCGACAAACCCTATTTTCAACAACGTTTATTGTTTCAGAAAGAAACTGCAAAGACATGGGTTTTATATTGGACTTGGTTCAATACAAATACGGTGTATCTCTTTTCTCGCAATGAGAGTGAAAAGAACCTGTCGAAAGAGGGAGAGAGAAAAGAACAGAAAATGTTCGATTTGAGCGCTCGCTCCTCTTTATATAGACATCCAATTTCTGAAATCCCTTTGCCAGATCCAGATTTGAAATGTTACTTCAGCGACGATGATTTTCTAAAGAAGACTCACGAAGAAAGGGAAGAGATAAGCTTAGATGGTGCCTTTAATACCTTCCATCTTCCCTTTGAATAGGTTTGATATACTATCACATCCGCCATCATTATTATCGTCATCACCATCATCATCATTGGTCTTCATATCCCTCGTTGTCATCGTTGCTCGTTCCATTCCCCATTGTATGGCGACAACGCAACGCACCGCGCCTCGCCTCGCCTTCCTAATATCGCAAAAATCCACTCTCACCGCCGCACATTACACTTTTATTATATTTTCACCACGTAGGCTATACCTATTTCTACGTACCTAGCTGTATAAATTCAACGTAGGTCATCAAATTCTGCTGAAATCCTTGGAATAACAATGGGTTGTGCCTGCAAGTACCAATCGTGCTATATGACAAAACAACTACTGAGAATTTGAAGTAGATTTGTAAGGTTGTATGCAACATGTGTAGTGCCTGAAATGATAAAGATACTTACAAGCTGCAAAGAAGCGTCATGTAAGCCCTGGCGCCCACTGAGGTGATGTGCGCTGTCTCGTTTCGTTTAGTTTCATATGTTTATATTTAGCGTGTTGCCACACCATCACCATCGCCTCTCCACCTCAGTGGGCGCTAGGGCTTGGGCATGTCCAATTGTCCAGGCTTGTGTATGGGCAGTGGAAAGGGTGATGATGAGAGGTAAATTCAGCTAATGATTTTTGAGGTAGCTGGGACCGACTGCGTTTCCCGAAAAACGCGAGGAGTGACATGAGTAAAAATCTTTTGTTCAGACCGGGGATCGAACCCGGAACCTCTTGATTATCGAATAAGCTATAAATCCACTCGGCAAAGGCCATTCCAAGTTTATGTATGATGTTAAAAATTGAATTTTATGTTATTCCAATAACTAATCCATGTACCCGGTATCATCTCTTAAAGGTTCTGTATATGATAGGTGTTTGTTGGCTATAGAAACGTGTCCCAATCAATTTGGCCAGAATGTACTGTCAAGTTCTGTTTGAGCTGATTGCAAAGTGAACTGTTCAATGTGAAAGTGTTTGTGCATGTGCGTGACTCGAGTTTTTTTCAACTACAGAGCTTTTGGTTATTGGTGGACGAAGCCAGCAGCAGCGTCCACTTTAAACAGTGTCTGCTTTGCGTTTCTAGTTGACCAATGGCTGGATTTTGCCAGAGCGGCATTCACTGTATGGGATTAATAACCTATGTGAGAGGCAAGCCATGGCCGAATAGTGCACATACCACGAATTCAGAGCATTTGCTGGTTGTGTGTAGACACCGAAATAATGGAGCAGCGCTGGTTGGTTGCTGGTTGCGTGTTTACTTTCTATCCATCTGTTGTGTTGTTGCCTGCACACTCGGAAATTGGAATGCAGTGCACTCCACTTCACTCCCCCAATACAGAATGCAGTGATGCAATTAACTGCATTTAGTTTTTGTCGCTTTGTGTCTGGTCATTCCATTCCAACAGCCTGTTCAATATAGGACATTTTTATTTTCTTGCGGTTGGTTCCAAGAGCCCACTGTGGAGAGGTGTCCTATTTCAGAAAATTCCAGTTTGAACATTACTGGTTGATCATAAATCTGGTTATTTAAAGTTTTCTAGGTTAGATTGTATTCAAATTATTGTTTGAAGAGGGAGAAATTGAAGTATAGGGACAAACATCAAGATGAGGTGGAGAGTCTTTTTTAGAAGAATACCAAATTTGTTTTAATTGAATAGGTTTTGGTTATCCAGACGATAATTGCAGTCTACTTTAAAAACTTGAAAGCTGATATTACTGTGTATTTCTAGTAAGATACAGTAAGAGTAAGTAGTAGATACAAAACTAGTAAGTCTTATGTTTTTGAAATCGATTTCATTTAGGTAGAGAAATTGAATATGGCATTTTTTCACAAAATATCCGTGGCAAATTTAGAGATCGAGGAATGAGAAGAAAAAATTCGCAAAGGAATGTTGAGATGAGAATAGGAGTGATGTAAATGGAAAATCACTTTCGAGAATGATGGATGGAAGATTGTGTGAGCTACTTGATTTAAGGTTTAGAATAATCGTGATTGGAAATGGGGAGAAGCAATTAAAAGTGGGAAAGAAGTAGAAGAAATGAAGCAATACAGGATAGTTGAGAGAACAGCTTTACATTTATAACTTCTCATTTCATGAATCATGTTCCTCCTTTTGAGCTGCTTGATCATAAACTAAGCCAGAACAGTGAAGTTGTTGTGTTGTACATTCAACCACTAAGCGATGTAGAAGGTTCCATAACTGAAAAGTTCGAAAATTAATAAAACGTGTCCTTTTTCCTCTTACAGATCTATCCAGTAGACTGACTGACTGGCTAGACCAGGCTGTAAAAGTCACCATTTCGGAAACAGAAAGGCGTGGAATTGCAATTGTGGTGAGTTATCATCATTTCATTTCCATTTGATGTTTTCAATAAATTAGTGTTGGCCTCTTGATGTTCTTAGCATGAGTTTATGTTCAGAACATTATTTTTCACAATAAAAAATTTTTACACTCATAATGAATAAATAAATGAATAATTTTTTTTGTCAGAAAGCCACGAAGGCATGAGACAACGTCACTTAAAGTCCATAATTGTCCATACAACCAATGTATGAAGAGGTCTAGAACAATTGTATGATAAAAGACATTTCGACAGTCTGGAGTAACAGGGTTTCTATAATCCTTCATACAGTTTGTGCCTTTCTAATTTTTAAATGTCATAGGGAGGCTGCAAGCATTGAATGCCAATGTCCTAATCTTGATTCGGGCTTCAGCCAAAAACTCAAGTTCCGTAACGTTATTTTCTCAAACTCTTTAATGTCACAGTAAGCAATAATCTTTGGTTGGACTGTGTCCAATGGAGAAGGATATTGGTAATAAGGTTTGAATCGCTTGAATATGGAAATCGCGTGAGTGAGAGGGAGATGTGTTGAATAGTAGAATAAGCAAATAGATGTAGGCTACCTGTGGCGACGTATATTGGCACATGGAGAACGAGAATTGAGGTGATTCTATTTGAGAGGGAAGGACTGGAGCAACAGGCAGTAGGAGCAGCAAGCGGCAACCCAGGCCACAAATCTTTCTTCTCGCAACAGTTTCCAGTTTCCACCCTTGCAAATTTTCCGGCCCGCCCTTCTAATTTATACCTCTGTCTTCATTTCGCGCGCCTGCCATATCCTGAGACAAAAAGAGAAATGCCGAGAGGGAGAAAAAGAGAGACAGGGATGAATATTGGGACAGGGAGTGGGAGGGAAGGATTAAGATGTTGGAGGCGAGCAGGATCGGTGTTGAAGAGAAGCTTCGAATAGAGTGGAAAATAATTACCCAGCAAACGAAACTTTCTCCGTTCTCAAATAATTTCGGACCATTCTGCCCGACACCTCGAAAGTTTCTATATCGTAAAAAAATAACTGTATAGGTATAGGACGTCGAAAAGAAAAACACCGGTGAATTTTCTCCTGTGGCGAACTTTTTTTTGCCTCACTAAACTCAACCAATTAAGTTTCTAATCAGAACTCCTCATAGCGGCGTTGAGTAAAAATTTTAAATACGCAACTCTACACCTTTTTCTTCTTTGAAAATCCTGTTTCCTTATCAACGGCTTGCAGGCTTCCAACAACCTCTTCTTTGAAATTGTTTTCTTTCGGATTACTCCTGATTGCAGTATCATAAATATCTTGTTCAAAGAACATGGAATCTGCCTGAACTCTTACGCAGGATCTGGTGTTGAAAATATCAAAAGTCTCTTACCAATATTTTCTGTTCCTCTGCTGTGATCTCCTCTCCAAGTAATTCATTCCATTCATTGACACAGCATTTCCAAAAAATCGAATAATACAAAATATAGATACAATTGAATGGGAAATAGTGGTTAGATAATCTCATTAAAAATCGTGTAATAAGACTCATACTCTAGTTATTCTGTTGTCATTTTAGATGACAATGTCATCTCATTTATACAGTAAATTTATACTCAAAGAAATCCCTAAAGAAATCATAATTCATCAAGATGATTTAAAATTTAAAAAAGTTTTATAGTTGATTAATGATTGAAATTTTATTTCAGTCAATAATATTAAAATGGTGGTTGAAGCATCTCAATTGCTTCAAATATGCAAACGGTCACGGCAAATGTCCAGATGTTATAATTATTTTATCTTGAGACTCATGAATAAATGAATGGATGGGCAAGGACATCGAGCGACCAAAGCTTTGCATTTCTTTATATTTTAAAACACTGAAAATTTAGTTTTGGTAGTGGAGATATCCATTCGTTTGAAATTAATTAATATTTGAAATGAATTTCGAGTGGGTTTTGTCACTATTGTGACAAGGAGTATGTGCGGATGTTAAAATGACAAGATATTTTTAATAAAAAAGAGTAAAGTAGATTTCAAGTACTGTACTTTAAAATTCTACTTCTCGTAATTATCAAAAAAGTTCTTTTTATCACTTAGCGTCCACAAAAATGGGCTTATTACTCGAAGTGCAACTCTCGTTTGCTTCTGCAATAATCCTGTACACGCAGTTCCACAGAACAGAAATGCTGTGGGTGATTTTTCTTCCACACAGAAAGAAAATAAGTGTTATTTGTCATATCTGAGAAATATGGAAGTGGAGGTTGTGGGCGGTATCTCTTTCATTTTCCCTTCCTCAATCCGCTACTATCCTTATGCTATTTCATATATCAGAGGAAAAAAGCCGGCCAAGAAAGCTGGGCCGACCCTCGACAAGTTTTAAAGACCTGGCAAAGTTGGTCTCGTTCGCTCGATTCATCTTCAAACTTCTCGAGCGAGAATAATTGGACTAATTATTTTTCCCCTGCCCAATTACTCAACCATGAAGAGCATTATCTTGTGAAGCGCCCAGTTAAACTTTCGGCAGCACTGCTTACTTGCTGTAGTCGACGGAAATAATTTTAGTGGCGTTTAATTAAGGTTTAATGGGGTTTAAATCATCACACACTTTATTGAACAACTTTGCTTTCACAAAGATCCACTTCGTTCATCTACAATGCACGTTTATTCAACAATTTTCCCACCACCTCTCCGGTAGATACTCGAAATCTTAATGTAGAAACTGAGAACAATGAGAGGTTTGATTGGAGACTCATTTGTTAATTATGAACATTAATTTGGAATTCTGTCGTAGGTATTAGTTTTTCACATTAGTTGTGTAACCAGAGATCCGTTTTCAGTTCGGGAAATTCAGGCCTTCTGAAGGTAAATTTCACGATTTTGAGTGTATTTCTACAATTACAAATTTCAATTATTGAAATTGAGACCTTAAGGCTTAGAAGCCACCATGAAGGCCTAGCTGGTCTCAATCCTAAAGCAATTTTAATCAGAGTACAAATGGAAATCTTCCAATTCCCAGCACATTTGAATATTTGGTTAAAATTTGAATTAAACCTCCACTTTGAATAAGAAAGCGATCTTTCGATCACTTTATTTTCACGTGCTATGTGCCGAAATCATTTGGCTAAGTAAATGTTCGCGAAAGGATGCTCGTTGAAGCGAAATGGCAAAATGAGGAAAAAGCTCTTTGTTCAAATCAGGGTGAAATGTCTTGTGACAAAGGAATATTCGTCGCTGGAACAGCTCTGGTTCTGGTTCACTCATGGAAAATGTTTGTGCTCAAACTCGAGAATAGTTGTTTCTTATCAGTGAGAAAAACATTGAATATCACATATCGACTAAATTGGGAGGTAATAAACCTCAGCCTCAGGCTTGAAGCTTCAGGAGTGCCTTATTTGAGAAAACATGTAATTTATAATAGTGATAAATAATTTAACCTGTTAAGATTCTAACCTGCAACAATTGCGTTGATAATAGAAAGCATATTTTAAACCATGTATCTCTGGTTTAGATTCATATGGTGGTATACAGTTGTCAACCTATCTTTCATTCCTGTCGATTGTATGCAATATTTATATATAGACAACATCATAAACATGCCAGGTATACATCCAACTTTTCAAACTTGAATTATTGTTATAAGATTTTCCTTTCCACCAAAAGTCAACTTTTTAGTGCAAGTTGAGTGTGATGTTTGATCGGCAAGTAACGCGCAAGAATAACTTTTCTTGTTATACTTTCAGTCAAGCGATATGAAAAATTGGTCTTTTGACGGGGCTGTCAAGGCGTAAGGGGGATTCCAATATTAAGAGGGATGAAAAACAAGGGTTGAATGCATTTTTGTTTCTTATTTTGTCGTGTTCCTTCTGTAGACGGTTTTCGTTGGTCGTACTTCATTTTGACTGTCGGTTTCCGGCAGGATGAACTGACTGTATCGAAAAGCTTGAAACTCTTTTCAGAATTTCATGAAGTGAATCTTCAGGGAGTTGGACGGTGTTAGCTGACGGCCCATATATCTCTCAATTCTTGCCGAGAGTGTGAAATAGTCGAGTTTTCGCCGTGAAAGCAGCACCAAAACCAACACTTTTTCCTTTCATATACAACAATAATGAAGTACACTCGTATTTATCATGTATTTCATTGACGTAAACAAACATTTCTCTTCTTCTTTTCCCTCCCTCTCTATTTCTCTCTCCTTTAACTCTCATCCCTGTGATTCATTCTCTTTCTCTTTTTACTTTCTTCGTTTTCTTCTTATTTCTGTTTTCCATCAGAGCCATGCAATCTCCCTTCTCAGTGAGCCGATCCCAGCCAATTTATCTCTTTTCGCGTTGTATGAATTATTGTGGAAAACTCATTCTCAGCACGTTTCCATTTGTTTTCCTACCTCCCTTTCTATTCCACGCAAAGATATACTTAGTTTCTACTGAGCTCCACTCACCACAATCATTCCGAGCTCATGCGAACCTCGAACTGCTCATAACTCCTCGCTCCATTTTCTGCTACAATATTTCTCACATCTCATTTATCCTCCCCTTGTTCTCCTACTTAGTCAAACATTATTGTTGGAACAGGCTTCGAATATCAAGTTCAAATAAGTTACGTGATATCGGGTTTTCTCAGAAAATCTCTTTTCTCCCAAGATTGTTCTTCATCCATGAAGATACCCACTGACGTCCAAGGTGTAAAATTATAACTACCTTACTCTTGAAAATAAATTTTCATGAGGCAAATTTCTATAATTTCCTATCATCTCTTACTTGATATAATTTTTTCGTATATTACAGCATTTAAATTTTCTAGTGACGAACGCGTTTCAAATAAACATAGATCATCCTACTATACCTCATCATCTTGATTCTCATCTCAACATGTGATGAGGAAGTTTTCTAGTCTTCTAAAAGATGAATAATACCCTTATAATGGATTTGACATTAATTAGATTCCTGTAGTTGATGTGTGTTATTGACGTACTATACGCTCTATGATATGAAGTAGCTCCATTAAATTTTGCAAGTAGAATTTCATGCACATGGTTGAAAACAAATTGCTACATCAACAAGGTTGGAAGCAATATTGAAACATTACCACTTCAAACACATTGAGTCGCGCTCTTTATGAGGAACGCGGTAGTTAGCCAAAGGAATATGAGGCTATGATATTTCACTGAATAATCAATTTCTGAGGTTGAAGTTGACTATAACGGCGAAAACAGGCAAGTTTCTGTTTGTAAGGCTTCGCCATCTGTAAACATTGAAGTTGCTTGGAGTAAAATGATAGCCAACTTTACTCCTCAGGGTTGAACTTCTTATCAAAGCTTTCACAAGTCGAATGAATGCTTTGAACCTCACTCTCTCTCAATGAACGTGAATTTGGAATAGAGAGAAAGGCATTTCTATAATATTTACATTAAATATAATTTGTTCCTGATATTGTTGTGAAGAAAGCTTTCTAAGATTAGTTTTTTGAAATTTTAGAAGACTCCAAATCGATTAAGTGATGGATGAATAATCTTCGCTGCATAGTCTCTTTTTTTCATTGATAATTTATTTTAATACTAGTAATCAAAGTAATTTCAGTCTTTAAAGATAAATGTAGTTTTGGGTCGGAGCCTGCAAGCTGTATTTGTTGCGAATCAAATTGTTGTCGTTGAAGTTGACGCTAAAAATCTTCATACCAGTTTCTCCTTTGCTAGTTTTATTTTGTTTTCTGTTGTACAGTGAATACTCTGTTTGATTTATCAGAGTAATATTGTAAGCTATTAACAAGATACTCTATGCTCTTCAACATCATCTATGAACAGGAAGTTTGAAATAACTAATACCTTCGCTTTTGCGAAATAGTTCTTTGAATTTTCAGTGCTATGAGTTTTGACAAACTGCTACATTGATAAATTAAATTATTGAAATGTATTCAAGAAGCATGATGCGCTTTAAACGTCAGCATGTGCTGTATTGGTTGATAGCTGAGTGAATGTTTAGGAGGGGCGTGATAAAGACAGTGTAACAACATTGAATATATACCCTATAGGGTATATATTCAAGGGTAACAATGAACATTGTTGTTGGTCTGTAGGCCGCTTTTGGTATGCCGTGCTTTGGTGAGGAGTGAAGTTGCTTTCAGATAGGATTGTCCCCGTCAGTCCCCCTCCTCTGCTGCCGTCTACCGGTCATTTCTATGATCAGAGTTGATGTTGATGCCTTTGTTGATGTTAGCCACCACCCTATCACCAGGCGCTTTGTAGTCTACTGCTTCTAAGCACATCAATATTTATGACTTGCCTGTGCTGCCCTCCCCGACCTCTCTCACTCTTCATCAAGACCTCATTTTGTCACTGCTCTGCTCAAAGGTCGAGGAAAAGACAGTTCAAAGTTGCCCTTTTTCATTCACATTCGTTTTTATAATTTATTTGTTATGAAGTGCATTAGAGAAATCCATCGCTACGAAAATCTTCTAAATAGGTGGTTTCAATTGGGGTTTTAACCGCTATACAGTATATAAATGCACACAATACTTGAAAAAAATGTATTCACAAAGAATATGGAATTAGTATCGATATATTTCAACGATTAGGATTAACCATTAACATAACCATGCATACAATGAACCTTAACCTTCCTATCCTTCAACTTTTAAAACCATTTTCTAAGTTAGATAGTCTTTTACTCATATCCATTTAGTGTAGTTCAATATGACTGTGATCACAAAGATATACAATTTTGGATTTATATTTTTCCATTCTTTTCCTTCTTTCTCAATTTTCATTTCTCTCCATCATAAATGGAAATTATAATAGTTCCTCAAATGTAAAATTGTTCATATGAAAGGTCGTCGAGAGGATCACAATGATCAAATAAATAGTTTAATCGAATCCGATCCACTATTGCTTCAACATTTTCTCTACTTCTGTTTATAGTATTTATTTTTATCAAGATCTAATTATCTTTTATTTCACCATGTTCTAGGATTGTATATAGTTTTTCTTATAGATCGTTCACCTCCTTTTTCAAAGTGACATTTTGATTCCTGAAACAAATCAGATTTTATTTATTAGTACTCAGTTTGGTAATGATTGATATGTGCAATTCATGTGTCCATCCTAGAATAAAAATTCACTCGAGAGCTCATAGATAGTTTTTAATGTAGCTGTAGGCGGTTCATTCTCGTTTCGGGATCATTTTCAGTCCACAAAATGAAACGACCCAACTCAGTAGAGGAAAAGTATTTGGAGCGCAGCGAGTTCAGAGCAAATCCTCTAGATGTGAATCGCAGAGACGGTCGCTTCAGTGAGCACTTCTACGAAATATTGCCTAAGCCGAAAGTCTTCTCAGTAAGCTTCAAATTCGGTATTTAAACCTAGTACAGGCACATAATAATAATCGCTCGGATTGCTTGCTTTTCAGCGCAATGTAGAAATTTACTGAGAGAACTGTATGAACAGTAACGGCAATATAGAGGCTATTCATTTTGTGGTTGGTGGTTTGCTTCCACGCAGCTTGATTCACTTGATGAGGGTAGTTCCAATTTACGTTTTCCCCTCAATCCTCCCCTCCCTCCCCAACGAATATAGTCTCCTCTCACGATGCGATGGGTTCTCGGTTCGCTTCATTGGAAATTTATAGCCGGAGATTGAAATTTATCTAGGCGAACGATGGGTTGCCCAATCGGTGGTGGTGGGGGCGGTGATGGTGGGAGGGGGGGTTGTGATTTTGGCAAAGGTCCTAAGCGGCGGTCGAGTTCACGTCCATAGCCTGCCAGTGGTGGGAAAGAAGCGACTGGAGAATTAGCGCCGGACAACCAGTAATTAAAAAGTCATCCAGTAGCTCTAAACAGCTCAATTTGTGAATATTATTTGTGTTTGCTCTCTGAGTTAGATTGTGGAGAACACCAAGAACAGTTCATATTACTCACTCTAAACCTACTACATCTTCTCTTTCTCATTTTGGTTCTTTGTTCTCCAGGTGCCTGCTGTTTTTGTCTTCATTTTCTACATCCTTGTTTGTCCTCTCCTTTCTTGCCCATACATAATCTTCTCCATTGCCTCTATATCCATTTTTTCCTTTTTTCCGATTATTCGTTCTCATCATTCTTCCTCTTCTTTTCCCACTTCCCGTTTATTTTTCTTATCTCTTTTCCTTCTAATGTTGAACTATTCCTTACTTCCATCTATTCTACAGTATGAAGTAAACACTTTGTTCTATTCTACAGTACAAAGTAAACTATGTAGTAATAATTTTGTATACGAAGTTCTTTCATCCTCATGAATTCCCAATCTTACTGTGTCTTCATCGTTTTCTTTCTGCCGTGCTTCTTTCCATACTCGTTTTGCTTTCTTCTCTTTCTTCTTCTTCTTCTTCTTCTTCTTCTTCTTCTTATTCTTCTTCTTCTCCTTCTTCTTCTTTTTCTTCTTCTTCGTCTTATTTTTATTTTTCTAAGTTCCCTTATATTTCTTCATTTGTCTTCATAGTCCTTTTCACATACTCTTCTATGCTCACATTTCTCTTTGTCTCCCTCTTCGCCTTTAATTAGGCATTCAATCAATCTCTATCGCTCTTCTCCTCTTCCACTTTTTTCGTCTCCTCTCACTTCTCTTTGTCCATCCACAATCTTCATCTTTCTCTTTTTTCGTAGGCTGGTGTCTTCTCACTGTTTATTTTCTTATTTTGGCCTCGAGTCGATCGTCCAAGACAGCAGTTATTGACGTCTTTATTCGTCTGATTTTGAGATGTACGTCCATATCCGCCTATTTTTAACCTATCGAGGTGCGTGTGTCATGCTATAGACTTGTCTTGCATTCACTGGACCTTCTAATCTGTATCGACTTCATAAATTCAGTCAGTGCTTGAAGACAGTGCTCTCTGTCTCTCCCAACTCACTCACTATCCAGCTCAGTATTTTATCTCAACGAAATTAGTATTTCTGATTCTCAATTTATGCTTAATGTATTTCTTCTATCATCTTTCCACTCACCTACAAAAGATTTTCACCTCTCAATTTATTTTCCTTGTTTTATTATTTTTTTTATTTCAGTGCTACTCCATTCAAGTATTCTTGAGCCTTCGTCACCTTTTATTTTTACATTTTTCTTTCTTGCTTCCCCTTCCCTCACATCATATCCTTCTTCCAAACCGACATCTTGTTTTTTGTTGCATCTTTGTTACTCACTCAATCACGAATATATTTTTGCGATCGTAAACTATCGACTTCTCGGTGAAGTCTCGCCGAGGGAACAAGCGGTCTCCCTCGCCAATCTTGTTTTATACTCTCTCCCTTTTCCATTCTTTCTTATCCTTCCTCCACATTCTCCCCCCTCCACTCAAACGTTTTCATTTTATCTCTCTCAGCTACATTCTCGACCATTTCGTTCCATCGGTCTGACAAATTGGCTTCGATAGCGTTCGCCGCAGTTTGTGACTTTATGATTGCGTTGCCATGCCCACCCCTGCGCGTGCTTGCGTCCGCCTCAGCCCGATATTTTATATATTGGCGCGAACGCGATTTGAAAAATAATGTAGAGTAATGCGATCGGCTACAAATCGAAATGCCAGCTTTTGCGATGATTGTGCATTTTACTCCTACATGAATGCTGCTGCACTGGTTGCTGATATACCTGGTGTATCCAATTTGAACTCAAATAATTCCAGAATTTAAACTTTTCGTTAATACTGCGAATGTATAGAAACCATTTTCAATGTGATACTCGAGAACTGCTTAGCTTGGGTTTGTTCACGTTCTTGATTTGCGTTTCATCTTTCACTGTTACATTAACTTAACAGATTGACTTTCATTCCTGTTTTTGAATGTGAAGCATTTCAAATCTCACGATCCAATGAGTATCACTCTTTGTCTTCTAGTACTTTACATTCTGGCTTGGCTTTTGATTCTCTTCCGAACGTTTTATTGCTGATGTATTCTAACCTACAAATGTTATTCTCAATCGAATTTAGTCGTCATGATGATGATTAATCATTGTAAATGATAATCATTGTTTTGGAATAATCATCATATTGAAATTAACTTATATGAAAAAATTTAATTGTTCATGTATTATACTGGGCAGTACCCTTTCCATAATTCATTTTCTTAGTTCATCTAGTGTATTCAGTTCCATTGTTCAATGCTCACTCAAAATATATATTGCCTATTACTTTTGATTCAGTTCATTGAAGATAAATCTAGAGTTAGAGGAAGAAGAATTGGAAAAACCTTCTACCTTGCGCGGAGCAATGCAATGTGCCAAAAAAAATCACTACTTGATTTTGAGGACCCATTATTAGATATCGATCAGATATTGGCTGGGGAAATGTAACTGCTTTTCTATTGAAACGCTGGCATAATGGATTTTTGTATGCGGCGTAGACTATAATTGAAATTATCTCAGTAAGTAGGCAGCACGATTAGGGAGGAAAATGGGGGTGACTTAGACAATAGATAACGATTTCCTTTAAAAAAGGAGAAATTAAACTTGAAGAGGAACAAAGGGAACAATGCGAGGGATGAATATAAAAGGGTACAAGAGCGTGTGTGTGTTGGTGTGTAGGTGTGGTGGTGTGTGGAGGAGGGAGGGATGGTGGATAAAGTTGTGCGCCCGAGAAGCAGAGGTATGAGAGATGATGCGGTTGGAGTGGTGGAATGACAGCAGAAGAATGGAAGACTGAGGAAAGGGGAAAGAAAATTGAAAATCCTCCTTTTTATATTTTTCTTTTCCTTTCCTCTGCACTGTTGGCGTGACAAGGCCCGTTTTTCATGCAGATGGCTTCCGTAATGAAATCAAATAAGGAGTCGTGTACATGATGATGGAGAGGGGTGGGGTAGACACCCGGTCATGAGTGTGTGTGTGCGTGCGTTCGCGTTTGTTGCCTGATTAAACTCTTGAGCGGTCCTCGGTCACCTAGTTCGATTCCATTAATAACGTCGAACTCCACCGACATAACCATCTTTTCTCCTATCGGTTTCCCTTCCTCTCCCATCTCTTCTTCTTCTTCTTCTTCAAGCCCCTGCCAGCCTCGCGCCTCGTAGCGAACCTTCTTGACACGAACTGAGTTAAATTAAATCACCTGCACGCTCGACCCGCGACCTAACTCCTGCCGTAATCAAATTTCACGTCGTGTCGTCGCCGCCGTCTGTCGCCTTGTGCGAACTCCACGCCATATTATTATTATTATGAAAGAGATATCGTGCGCCTCATCTATTCAGCGCGACTGCCAACTCAGCACTAAGCACACAATAGACGCGGCCATTCGCTGCTCACTTGCCCCTCATCACCCGCCTTCTGCCTCCAATGTCCTGCTGTGACCAAATCCCCGTTTCGGTTCTGCTTACTTCATTATTCATCTGGCTGTCTGACAGAGTTTCTATTCCGAATCTGAATTTCCTCCTAACCTGAATCACTACGTTAAAAACAATACTCACTGATTACTCAGGTCGGCATTGAGTTAATCAAATCAAAATCAGAATATAGCTGGCGATATTCACTTGACTTAATTACGTATCAACTTGAAAATCCTATGTCAGAAGTAAATGTTTGATGAAAATGTTTCAGAAATGCAAAACTCTTCCAATCATCAATTCCCACATTAACGCTCTCCATTCAATAGATAACGATTTTCTTTCAAACGGGAGAGATTAATCTCAAAAAGAGACAAAGGGAACGATGCGAGGGATGAATGTGAAAGAGTATCAATTCGAAATTCAAAGTTTCTTATTCAGATTCACAAATGAGATTTATACAACAATTTGAGTATAATTATCAAACAATGATCAGAGATCATGATAAGAAAAGCTAGTAAGAGCACCACTAGTTTTACAATTATCTTTAACTCTTCCAGCAGTCTTATCTGTTTTAGAGAGTTTTATTCTGTTATCTTCTACTGCAGTAGAAATATTTTCCGTTGAAGAGTGACAAATGGCCATAAAATTACTCACTCGCTAGAACTTTGAAACAAGTACAGTATTTGAGAAGTGGTGTGTGCCTTAACATGACCTTATTTCATAGCATTAAACCTCGAAGTAGCCTAATTGCCTGGTGATAATGAGTCTTGCGATAGCATTATTCAACTTGTCAAGTGCAAAATTGGGTGTAATGTGTTTAGGCTACATGAAGTATTTCATAGTATGCACTTAACTTTTTCTATTAAAAACTAATCAATTCCTCATTTTTTTCGCAGGTGTGATGTTTTCACTAAACAAAATATGCAGAGAGAGCTGAAGGTGAGTTGAAATATTCACAATATACATTGTGACTTGCAATATAATTTATAATGTTTTGACGTAGTGAGTTAAATACTTCTGGGATTGTCAGAAAACATCCTCTTCTCCTTGCCAGAAAACTATCTACAGTTGTCCATTTTTAGAATGTATTCCATCGTTATAATATGGAAACGTTATGTACAGAGAAAATAAAAACGCGCTTATGCAAAGTTTCTGAAGCTGTTCAGCTTTTAAAACTCTGAAATGTTGGTTAAGAATGATGGTGCGGATGGAAGTGGATGACTTTTCATTTGGAAAACGAAACGAGTTGTTGGATGCCGACGGGAGCGACTTTAGTAGCGCCGCGGGTTTGCTATCATGACGATGAAAGAGTTGAGTCGTTCTGAAGCAGCACACGCGCTCAATGTGTCTGTCGCCGACTGAAGTTCTTTACAGAAAGATACGGAATGTGTTGTACGATATGCATAGGCACACTTGTTTTTGCTCAGTGGGTGAGGAGAGGGGGTTTGTCTCGTCGGCTCCGGCTGTAATGTTTGACCGGGCGGTGGGGAGGGTGGGAGAGGGTCTGCCCTCGGTGATAAGGCAGTCGGCGAGGAAATGAGAACTGGTACGCGAGCTGAGATAAAACCGGGGCAAGGGAAATGGCAAACAACAAATTGAAATAGCTGCGTCGGGGGAACGCTGAAGCTGGAGCTGAACGCGTTTCGAGCTGCTGTCGCCTCGACTGCGACGTCCTATTGCTTACACACGCACACCAACTCCTTTCCCCCCTCAGACCCTGTCAACGGACGCCACCCTTCAAGTCTTGCTAATGGCCTGCTTCCCCCTCGTCTTTCAAACCCCCCCCCCCTTCCTCTCAACCACTCGCCATCACACAACTGTCTTGACAAACTCCAACCATTTCTCCTCGGTTTCAGTTTACATTAAACAATCAGGTCGTGACGCATATGGCCTAAAATGCTTCTCTCTGTTACCATGACAACTACGCTGCTGCCTCCTCTCCCCTTATCCTACACCCTTCTGACACTTATTAATGTCAGAATTTGAAGACAATGGCAGCCTGTATTAATTGATACTGCCTTTAAACCTATGACTTCCGTTTGTTTGTGTTCCGTCATGTCGAACAGATGTGACCATATCTTGAATTATGCACATTTCAATTTCAATTTATTTATGACGTTACCTGCAGTATGGAACTAACATGAAACACACGTTTCACCTATATCACTCAGAATAGAACTTGGTATTATTCGAGAGTAGAACTTTGTACTCTCATAGCACACTTGGCTAACGATTTACTTCTAAATGTTTGTGCAAACTAACTATGAAAGATCTAATATTATTCATTTGTGGTTAAAGATGTCATTCATAAGTCAGAAGATATTAAATAAGTGGGACTCATTAGAAGGTTAGAATCATGAATTCCATTTCGAGATTATCGAATCGGCAGATTGGAAACGAAATAGGATGTTGTATGATGAGAAATAGATGAATCAAAGTTGTTTGTAGGAAACTTCTTCTGTGATCACTTTTTTCTATGATTGTGATAGAGAAATTAAATCTATCACTCAACTGATATACTTGATCATCTAGTCTCTAGTCTTTGACTTGATAAAAACATACGTTGAAATTTTGTTCTCCGCGGTAATAGCCTACCAGTATCTTTATGCTGATATTGCTTGCCAAGTTTATTTCCCTGTGTTGCCAGACAGATTAGCATTGTTTGCTGCCAGAAGGAGAAGAGTATTGTAGGCGAGACGAAGTCACTGAACAACTAAAGTACTCGTTGCAGCTTCTGTATTTGGAGAAGTGGCTTGGCGAGAAGACGTGAGCTTCACCTCCGACCTCTGACCCCGCCTTGCCCGCACCCGTCTTGCTTGTCTTACGCGCAGCAAAATTGTAGTTTTTGAAGCGGATGCTAGCTGCTGAAATTTCACTTCACTTGACCCCGTGCAAGACCTCTGTGAACGCCTAAATCAACAGCCAAGACCAGCGTTGTAATTTGAACAGGGACAAGTTCACCCTGTCTATACAGCTACAGCGTTTCCTCCAACTTATTAAACGCAATATGCCGGCTCACATCTTCACACAAACATTCAAACTCGCGCACGCACGCGTTGCTACTTGCCCCTTTCATAGCTGCTGCTGCTGCTGCTGCTACATGACGACTATCCCACGACTCACGGCTCTTGTTTATTAAGACTTGTTTAGTAAGACTTGCTGCCTCAGTTTCTGTTCTGCATCTCAGTTCCTGAGACCCCTGAGCTTCTGTTTCCAAGAACTCGGAAATCAAATCCCAATTTCATTAGAACTCTGATGAAAGCAAGAAAGAACAATCTTCCAAAAATAAGTTAGTTTCTTCGCGTTGTAGACTACTATCAACCTTGTGAGAGTTGTAAACTTTGTTGCTAGTAGTTGCTACAATATTACCATTCGCAAAATATCAATCAATCATCTGAAATAGATTCATTACAATTCATAACATTTTTAGTACAAAGGATCTACTGAATTATTGTATTCATTTTACACTTAATTTGAAATTGAGCTTTACCTTGGAATACTTCTGAAGATTATAATTCCAAACATATTCACATGGTAAATAATAGGTTTTGTTCACGAATGAATCGTTTCCGCCAAAATGTGGTTTGGTCCATCAATGTATTTGTGTCGGGTCCATTCATTGTTCATAAAGCAATAAATTTGATTTGAAATTTGAATTTCAACATCATGAATTATTCGGCGAGTTGATTCAATGTAATAGAATAAATGTTAATACCAATATATTGATTGATACCAATTTTAATATCAATACTCTGTATCAATATTGTACTAATACCATATGTAAATGCTACCATATTGTTCATATCAATTCCTTCTAGAATCTAGTGGGATCAGCTCTCCATTTTTCCTGTAGACTCAAACTGAATAATCTGAAAATTACAAATGATTAGAAAAGTCTTTGTAAGACATTTGAGACATTAAGATCCTAATCTAAAAGAAATTTACAGTATCTTCAAAAACAATAGAAATGTCTGAGCAAGTTCCTAATCTACAAGGAACTTACAATATCTTTTTAAACCATGCATTAGTTCACAGAACATTTCATCTGACAAAAAATCCTACTTGAATTACAGACGATTTAGAAATTTACTTTGTAATTTTGTTGGTAACTTTCAACTGTTCAGCTACAAACTCCTTATTTAATAATCCTTTCGAAATCTCCACTGATATTTCACGAGTTCAACTCGATTTTTTCAAGACAATTTTCTTCGAGCAAGCTCAACAAATTGTAGCTTATGATTTCAAAATTCAGTAGTGTGGGCCATTTTCTTTCCAGCTGCAGGGAATCCTCTTGAACTTGCCAAGTGGCAAGTTTCCAAATTTGTTTGAATCAATACGCTGTGTACTTGACCGAGAAGTCGCTCGCGGTTTACACCATCGTTATCGTTAACTATCTGTGGGAGTTTTGCTTTTCTCATTCATTTGCTTCTTCTTCTGAAAAGACATTATGTACTTGAGGGTTTTATTGTCCTCTTAGCAATCCCGACTTCATTTTGCTTTTATCTTCTTCGTTTATCGTATATTGGGAGATAAATGACATTACATGCTGCCATTTACACTGTGGAATAATATTCTACAAGGTTCGTAGCTGGGATAGAATAGTATAAGAATGTTCTCTTGTATTTAAAATATCTTCGTAGAAAGAGACGAAGATGGTGATGAAGAAAGAGGGAAATGAATTATTATCATGCTGCATTTCATGAAAGAGTGTAAAACCCAAGACGTCGTTGGAAATAGGGGCGGAGATACAAATGGGAGAATGAAAGTAGATACTCCGGTATCTAAGCAACCGTCTTAAACTTTTCCCAACGACTAACCATGCTTGTAGGTAGCATTGAGTGGTAGGTAGCATAGAGAGGTTTACTCGAGGTTATTTTTTGTCAAGGCTACGTTGGCCTCCCTATTTCATGTTCATTTAGTTACGTTACGATCCTTTGTAATTTTCAATAGATCTCATTATTGACAATAGGGTGTGACGTCGAAATTTGCTAGAAATCACGCTAGAAAGTATAGTGCGAGAATACGAGATGGCATAATTCATTGAACAATAACAGTCATCATAATTATTTTAATTTGAACTTGAATTGAATTAATTGTATTCATGAATCGATTGGACCAAATACTACAAATAATAAATTTTTATATAAATTTTCATCAAGTTATAAATAGTGTTTGGTAGAACAGTGTATAGAATAGTGTTTTGCATCCAGAGATGTGTCTAGAAAAAGGCTCTAACAGCCTAGTAACGCTTTACAGTTTTCCAGACAGTGAACGCTGTCTGTTCAATACGGTCCGTTACGACAAAATGGTTGAACTCTCCGATTCGGTAAATGGTACGAGAAGTGTAAGGAAGCTGTGAGCCGGAGCAGGGGGTGTTTGTGATCGTGAAGCCGCAGAACAGAAATCGACGAACGATTCCGAATCGTTCACTATCAGCAGTCATTTTTGCGGAAAGCTCTAGTACCGACTTTATATGTCTGAGTTCGCAATACTGTTATGTATCTAGTGCAAGTCGGTTGAGAATAACATGCCCCCGTACAGAGTTGCCCCTCGCTTCAATCCGTGTAATGGGATAATCGAAAAGTCGATTCCCGATAAGTCGGGTCATCGGGCCACACCACACACATGCACTGTACTTTTGCGCTCCGGGGTGTTTGTGTACGGCCTGTGTGCTGTGCTCATGTTTCTCTGTGTTGGTTAAATTATCCATGGAATACACGGTTAGGTTAAATTCCTCGATACGTGTAGCCAGTTACGTGAGTGTCTACCCTCTGTACCAAACTGCTTATTTTCGTTTCCCTCTTCGTTGCTTCCTACTCTTCTTCTTCCTTGCCCTTATGTAAGATATTCTAGTTCATCTATTCTGCCTCTCCTTCCTATTTTCCTTCTCTTATAATTTTCCTCAGCAGCCTCGCATCCCGTTATGCTTTTTTTTTATTGTTGAGCAATCGGAGTAGTAGTACCATCCCCCCGAGTTCCTTCTCCATCTCCACCCGGTTTGCTAACCAATTTCTAGTCGATCGATTTTAGAGCCAACGATTTTCCAAAGATACCCCTCATTTTGTCTCCCCCGCCCCATTCTTCTCTCTCCCGCCCACTCTAATGGCTTCCATTTCTCTGTTCTTTTCCTAACCAGCAGCCGGTCTTGTTGGTTTTGTTCGAACTGAGACGCCAATCGGCTTCAGAACTGAAATCGAGCAGCAAATTTTCTTCTTTTTCGTGCTGCTCGATGACGTTTCACCATCTTCTTTTTCTTTCACCAGTCATCTTGAGCGACTTAACTTTGCTTCATTTCCCACTCGCAGCCCCCAAATTAGCTTCACACACAACTCGTGTTCATATCGTGAACTCCGCTCTACTAAACTGATCGTTTTCCATTGTTAGTTCTTGTACTCCATTACATCAAGCCTTCCATTTCTTTTCGTGATAATAACTTTATCGTGATAATCACTTTTCTTTTAAGTGATAATAATGAAATGAAACTTGATCAAACGTATTTTGTTTTACTTATTAGGTAATAATGAAATGAAACTTGATCAAACGTATTTTGTTTTACTTATTAGGTAAAAACATCGATCTCTAACTAATACAACATTGCATTAGTTGTATTGATTAGAGATCGATGGGTAAAAAGGGTTATTTTAGAAACAAATATACGTAGGTATGAGCGCTGCTATACAGAGCGTTCATCGAATTTCCTTACTAGCTATTATTCTGTTGTCAATATTTGGAGTAGCAGAAGTCTTCAGAATATTATATGCATTAATTAGGAATCTCGTTCAATTAATTATTAAAATATGCTCAGTTTAGTTTCATTTGAATAAAAATCAGAAATGATTCTTGAAACGGCGATGAAGATGAACAGCTTGATGTTTTATTCTGAGAATTGAGAAATAATATGTGTAAGACTAAAACTTAGATAAATCTCTGTTACCTGTGGGATATGCAGACTATTGCTTAGAAAATATTAGAGTGAGTGATAAAGTGAATTGAATTTAAATTCATGAATTAAGGTTGAAAGGGATATAGTTAATCAAGTATGGGGAATTCTATTTCCATTTTGGTTGTTTAATGATAAGTACGTGCTGTGATACGAAGGTTACTGTTAGGTGTGCTGTGTGCAGCAGCAACATCCATCTTTGGAGTGTTGGAGGCAGCCGACCGGGGAACGTGAGTTTTGGACTTTTCGGGAAAGATGCGGAGCGTACGGTCACGTATACATTATTTCGTTTCGAGTCTGCTTCGTATCATGATTTATTGCGTTGATACATGAGGAAAAGCCCAAGTGCTTTTCGTTGTGCGTCTACAACATGCGTATATATTCCATACGCCGCCATCAGCCAACGCGAGGCCGAATATGCGCCTGCCGAAAAGCGGGTAGGCAACTTGTGGGGCACTGCCGTACAGGAAATCGAAGTGGCTTCGGCTCCCCAACTAGATCCTCCATCCACTACACTCCACTCGTCGAGTGCAGTCCTTCATCCAAGCAAGAAATAAGTCCTACTCAGCTTCCTCTTTCCTTCTAGCATCCCTTTTTGTCAGCTGCCATTGCAATTTCCCCTTCTTCTTATCAGTTATCTGTCTCTCTCTTACATTCTCTTTTTCTCTTGCTTGCTCACTTTGATCGTCGGGCCAAGATATGATTGTGATGCTAGTCTGAATGCCATTTGTTCTGTACGCTTTTATGCGGCTACACCCCCCCCCCACTCCCAATCTCCTTCCCCATCTTTTCAATTATCTTCTTGTAATATTTATTCGTCGATGTGATCTCTACTCCATCTTGTTAGTATCATTCATAACTTGATAGGTTCATTCTTGTGATGGGTAATTATTTTTTCCAATTCGACAGAGGGTCTTTTCGACCTATAATTGGCCATTGATTGTTCTATTTCTGCATTCTTCTCGGGGTTATCTCGACCGGTTGCCATAAGTTACATAAGCTATTACTTTTATCTCATGGTACAGTAGAGTCTCGGTTATCCGACCCAAACCGGCCGCGGATAACCGAGACTCTACTGTATCTCTCTATTCGAATACGCTTTGTATAAAAAATATTTTAATAATTTTTGATTCACTTTATATTTTCCTCTATTCCATAATCCACCTATTTCTGGATACACATAAAACATGAGGTTGGATTAATAGGCAGCAAGATTTTAATGAGGCAACAATGTTTTTTTTAATTATACTACATTAATATTAATTATCCACTATTGTTTTTCACTTCACTTCAATATGTCGGTAGTGGAGTAAAAGACAATAGTGTATACATCGCTTTCTTAATGAATCAAGAAATAATCATCATTAATTATTCAAATGCAAATGTATTTATTAAAACTCCTATATTCTATCCTACATGAATATTAATCTATTCCATGGAGAAACATTCCACAAATTTTCTCAGTTTTTTTGTGTGCTATGTTGATTGATTGCTATTCATGGGATGAGAATGGATGACTGTTTGCTCCTCCTAACATGTGAGAACTATTATCTTGATCCTTCTTCCACAACACACTGAAACCAACTTTCCAATCAACTTGTTAACAGATTATTCCATAAGGATTTTGAGTATTGATATAGAACCATACATGTATAATTTTTGTTTCAGGTTTCTATATAAGTCAGAGAGCTCTTGAGAAGTCGATTTACATCTATGAACTGATCTGTATCCAATCCTTGAAAGATGCCAGTGAAAGGTAAGAAGAATAAAAAGCAAATGTTCGATTTGTCAATATAAAATATCAATAATTTTTCATCACATATCGCATAAGATCAAGATTTATACTAGATTAAAAAATGACTAGGAATAGATGATGATTGGATCCTTTACTGCCTCTGAAACATGATCGTAAAGAATTTTGATCGTAGAATATAAATGAAAATGAAGATCTACATGAAGACAATATGAAACATCCATAAAATTTTTCATGTATTATGCATTTTATCTCTCATCAAGAATTTTAAAAATTGAACTTCCTTCGTTCCTGCTGCAATAACCTTTCAATAAAGTGTAATATCTTTCTCAAAATATTTCAAAAGAAGAAATTATTGTTGATACTATATATGGAACTGAATCTTCAGTTTTAAGACTATTCCTGAATTATTAAATCAATTTTTATAAACAACCTTCTCCAGCCAATTGGTTTTAATTCAGGTTCTTTCACATTCCAGTTGAAGAATCTCTTGAATCTCATTCCAGTAGGAAATCTCTTGAGAAAACTTGGCAATTAAATAGAACATATAGGATTTTTCCAATATGATACCAAGACAATTACGGTCTTCAAAATTAAAGAGGTATGAGTTTGAAAATTCCTTTTCTTGAAAATCTACCACACTTATGTGTTATAAACGTGGAACAACAAATAACATGACATGCTACATGAAACTCAAGGGGAAACGGTAAAGAAAATATCCACCAATATCCACAGCTTTCTCATGTATGATTTTTTCCTCCCATACATAATACGTGCTATATGGTTATTATAATTGGAGTATATCTGATAAAGTTCGTACCATTCTGGTAACAATCTCTCAACTAAACTATTATCATACTAAAGTTGGAAATTCATCCTTCTAAAATTTGTGGATAGTTGTTTCGGCCGCTCTGACGTGATAAGTGATATGGATAATAATGGTAATCAAGCAAAAGACGAGATCACTCTTGTAAATTATGGATAGTAAAATATTCATAATCAAATGGGGATAATACATGCTGGTGTTATACGTACGTACCTTGTACTTGTACAAGTATTATGCGTTTCCTATTCGAGTACTGTGTACCCTGGCGTACATTGCTTGTGAACATATGTGTGGTTGTTGGTCATTATTCTCTCTTGGAGCCCATAAACCACGCTGAGTCCATTCTTTCCAATAGTCGTGTGCTGTAGCCTAGCAGTGCAATACCTGCAGGTGGCCAAACCAGGACAGGACTCGGGGGGTGAGTACACGCCCTAAATTTCGCCTCAGATTCATTGCTACTGCTGTGCGACGCAACAATTATTTATTATTACAGTATCAAGCCTTCAGCTACTTTTAGAAAAAACGATGCATTCCCATTCTTGGTTCAGGAGTTGAAAACAAACTATGGTTGAAGCGATTTGAATAAAGAAATTGCATCTATGTAGCTTGTATAAGAATCTGTGAATGACATCAAATTTACAATAGTTCTATCAAATTTCCAATTATTCGACTGATATTTATTTACATTTCCAAAACTCAATACAGAAATTGATGAAATACGAAAAGAAAACAGTAGTTGGGTGAAATATTATGTAATATAAATCCAATATAATTATCTAGTAGTATAGTATTGCAATATTAATATTGGCAAAGACCAATATTAATATTGTCTCGAAACCAATAGTAAGCCAATAGTAGCCTCGAAACTGTGTACTAAGGGCTCTCTAGGCTGCTAACCCACTAACCTGTTGAGGCAAATGTCGATGCTACGGTAGCCACCCGTTTTAGTCTAGGACTTAGCTAAATCCCGAGCTCATGAACCGGCCCTTAATAGTTTCCTATCGTCTTTGCCAATATTAATATTGCAATACTATAGTACTAGATATATTGCATTTATATTACATAATATTCTATTTAACTACTGTTTTCTTTTCGTATTTCATCAATTTTTGTATTGAGTTTTGGACCGACCCTAAGCATTCTAATTGTCTTTGATATTGGGTTCGGTTTTGAAATCGAGTTAAGGTCAGTTTTGTGTGATGAATAAATCGATTAAAAAATATATTGGGTATATTGGGTATATTGGGTAAGATATTGGGTTTGAGTTATGAAATTATTAAAATATAGGTCAGTACCTATAATAAGAAATATTTTCGCTTCTGTACGCGGAGTAGTTTGATGAGATTCTACAGCTTCAACATCTTTTTCCGTCCTCTTAAATAATTTTGTTTCTATATCCTCTTGAGCAATTTCCTTCTTGAACACATCAAGTGTGAAAAGAAAGAGCTCTTAATCAATGTTTTGTTAATGAATTGAACAGTTTTGTTGGAGTTGATTTCATGGAATATTGTGAATAGATGGAGTAATTTGAATGAATATTCACAAAACCTGGTATAACTTCCACATACTTATGATATAGTCCGTGGCGAAGCGTGGTATGCTTATTTGATGACCAAATAAGCATACCACGCTTCGCCACTAGATATAGTCATAACTATCATCATAGTTATGAAAAAGAATGAATACAGTCCAGATGAATTTGATCATTGACGTTCGAATGCTTGGTGTATTACAAACTGTGTTACAAAATTCATGTTAAAAACTATGTCAAACTTATTTTAAACTAAACTTAACTAAACTTATGTTTCAAACTGTTTCTGTCTCTTGTCTACGAACTGGAAGACAAAACATCTATTTCGATCGTTTCGTAATCATGTAAGGTGGTAGTAAATTTTTGCCACGAACAAAACAAGCCAACTACATCACCGATGTTTACAGAAAAAGTTCGACTGTTCTCCACTGACTGCTGTGGCTGGTGTCGTTTAGAAATATTTGTGAGCTGGAACACACTTTTTCCATTTTCCATGTGTAAATGGTCCCGAACGGCGGAGAAAACTAATAACTTGTGTGTAGCAGAGATAAAGGTGAATTATGAAGAGAATGTTCGCTTATAAGTAACTGCAATTTTGCGATTGTGTACTCAGAATATCAAACTGGCTTCTCCCTACGCACTTTCAACCGCGTAAAAATATTTTTTCTTTTTCCTCTCAAAGTATCTCGATACCATTTCAAGAGAGTGGAAAACTACACAAAGTACTGCTTCATCTTAGAATATAACTGGCTTTCTTTATGCGTTTTCCATCTTCTCGGCTAGCATTTTCATCGTATTTTTCTCCTTTGGAGTTGAAAGAGTGTACGATACTCTCAGCCATTTCCATTTGGTGCTCACTTATTCCAATATGCAATTGAACTCGAGTACTATCGATATGGTCGCATCAGTCCTCTTTCTTCATCGGCGTTCATTCCACTAGCAAACACTTTCAAGTATGACGTTGAGGGGAACGATTTCCCTGACATTCTCTTCAAATAAAGACGTTTTATAATTCATCCTAGCGTACTTGGATGTGTACTGTGAAGTGCGAATCAGGATTATTTGTCCTACATTTTAGTTTTATCCTGGTCATTTCGATCTCAAACATAATACTCTCATCCAGTTTCCTAGAAGTTGGAAGAAACAAATGGAAAGTTTCTTATGTGTCAAATTTATATTGTTTACTCGTGATTTACTATGAATTTTGTTAGCCTGGTTCTACAGAATTGTTTATCACTGAGATGGCAGCAATCTACCAAGATTCACAAAATTTCATTTGAATGAATAATAACATTTTTACCTATGGTAATAACATTTTATTTCATGATAGTTCAGTATACAGCTTCCAAATTCGAGTGATTTATAAACATTAGCTTCTACTGTTGAAGCATATTCATTTATCTATTAAATCATGTACAATTAAAGGGAAACAAACATTTCAAAACCTATCTCTACCCAATTTTTTTAAAAAATGGCCAAATAGAGTATCTTTTGATATTCACTTGAACATTGATTTCCATTTGAAAATAAAAAATTTAATGATGAATAATTTTTATTTCAATGTTGATCATTTTTCTGGAACACAGTAGTTTGCTAAACGAGTAGGACGGTATTTGAACATATCGTTGGCGTGCAGTTGCAGAAGTTCGTTTGGTGTGTTTTTGGAGAGATAAAAACCTCATCGTCGAGTTGTGCGGCTGTAGAAACAATATGGGGATGTCGGTGCCGTGTTGCTGAGAGTGTAATTGAGAACAGTTATCTGTGGGCATTAGGCGAGGGAATTAGAATCGGGTAGCACCACTTCTAATAGCTGTGCAGAAGGTGAAAGAGAGTGGGGTGGGGGTACAAGTGGCTGGAGGAAAGTGGCGCGATAACAAAGTTGCCGTCATTTAATGTGATAGAGCTTTGAATTTCCTTTGCAAAGGGGTAGAAGAGTTTAAAGGAGAAGGAAATCTTGCTGGCAACGAAATTCTTGCCTTCAAAAGCTGCGGGCGAACTTAGCCTTACTACTTTGCTAATTGGGTAAAAGTTTTGCAGGCTAGGTCGACAGACGGTCACGGTCATAGGCGGCAGGACACGGGGGCGGCACGGATGCGGGGGCGGCGTTTGCGGTCAGAGTGGCAGGCGTGCACAATCGACGTCAAATGGAGATGAACGCCACGTCTTGGACGCCTCTGGTGAAGTTACAGCAAATTAGTAAAGTGAATGATGATGGGTCGAGGTCGAACAACTTTCCACTAGTTATGAAATGGACCAGTAGCGGCCGTACATCACTCCATCTCTACGATGATACATAGATTTTCAGGCAAACTTTGGTAGACTTCCGACTTGATTCTATTATAGCTTCTTCCTTAGTTTCCTCCTTTCACTTTGATCGTTTTTTACTTCAGTTGAATTGAGCTTATTGTTTAGGAGGTTCAATTGCATGTGGAAACATAAGAAAATAAGGAAACTCTTAAAAAATTCTGATCAATAACCGATGAACAATTGAAAATATTCATCACTATTATATAAAACGTGACATTTTCTTGTATTACTAAGATAAATAACAGTTGATCTGTCTGTTTAGTGAATTCGTCATTCCCCTGTTTTGCTATACTTCTTAATTACTGTATAATTATGAAACAAGCCCCAGGTGTATGTATACTTTACTTTCTACTTGGAATGATCTTATTCTCACATATAATTTGGTTTTTGTTATCATTGTCCATTTCCACTAGAGCTGAGCTGGAGAGAAATGCAATAACTGATCGAATTTATTCTCCTGAACCAAGAGATTTTTTTTATACATTCTTCATTATAATTTTATACGAATAAATTGATCTTTGGCTCATCAACTCACGTCTAACACAAATCATCATAGCAGGGATCAGAGAGAGATTTATTTAAAAAATGTATCCAGCTCCTTCCTCCATTATTCAATTGTCGTTCACATTTAAGATTACGATAGAAATAATGATAGTGGAGGCTATAAATCATTGTTCTCAACAGCATTCACTTTGGAAAGCTTTTTGTTGGTGGCTTTTTCTCGTGGTATGAATTTCAGGGATTTAATCAGAGGTCGCAGTGTTTTACAAGGGACCGTGTATCGGGTGGGTGGGGGTGTAGTGGCCTTCTTAGTATGTTTAGAGTGGTGTTTGTGACGCTGAGGGGTGGGGGAGCGGGAGTTGGAAAAGGGTTTGGTTGTGGGGGGGGGGAGGGTTGAGCTTTTTATATTGAGGCTGACGTTATCGGTGGTGCTGGCGGCTTGAAATGTAGGCGAGGCTGTCATTTTGCGGGACGACCACAAGCTATGAAATCTCGTTTTATGATCAAAAACCTTCCCGGTGATAGCAGGGCAGGAGAGAGGGGAAAGGGTTGTGCCTTGGGGAAGGCATCGGGATAAGGGCTTTTCTTTTTAGCCAAATGCTAGCTGACGTCCTTCACCATTTTCACTGTGGCTGGGAAATCTTTTCTTTTTTCTCTCCAACAAGTTTTGCGCTCAGAATTCTTTCTTACGCCTTGCAGGAACGGTCAAGTTGGATGAAAACTTCCATCTAACCGGAGAAAGATTGTTGTGCCATTAAATTCAAGAATTGTATAGATTTTCTCCTCCCGTATGACAAGCACTCTTGCCTCGTTACACGAAATGGTTTTGAAAAAATACGTAGTAAAGGAAGGAGTTCAACCACCGTACTGCATGCTGTTTAGAATACTTTTTATTGGTACAATTGACTGGATCGAATGGATGATTTTGTTAATATTTCTCTGCAATATTGCGATATTAATATTCTCCTGGATAGAATGGATGGTAGTATTGAAATGTTTTTGTATGATGGAACTCAAAAACCTTCACCACTATTAATAGTATACTTATTCAGTTCACCTATTCAGTCATAAGATGACACTCCATCGTAAATTTCATTGAATCAAAATTGATTTGAATATATTATGGTGGTGAGATAACAGTCCAATTAACATTTTTTCAGTTCCCAGCATTTGGTATTGATTTGATTTAGCATACGGCTATGTGTTGATAAGACAACTATAATACATAATTCTTCAGTGTTGGAAATGAATGATTATTCTCATTCATTTGAGGCTAGAGACTAACATTCCACAGATGTTCACGACTTTCAGCAAGTTTTATAATATTATAAAAACAGCGCTCATGTGTTTTTGTATTTCGAGATGGCTTTCGTTTAATTGAAAGATATGGCCACGAATGCGGAGCTGGCACAATGCTGGGCATTCATTTCGAGTGCTTGCTACCGCTGTACGATTGGTGGCATCAATTAATTATTTTCACAAGTTGCCGCGCCTTGTACACACGCACCCGCAGCCACGCACACTTTGTATGAAATTGTATAGCCGAAGAATATCTCTTCTACTTTTTGCAGATCAGGCCCGGGCCCCTCATCGTCATGCCGCGAAATGAATAAAATTATTAATGTCTCTGTTACTTGGCTAAGTTGTACTTATAATTTATAACGCCGAACAAAGTTTCCGCTCGACTTTATCCAATTTTTATCCACAGCCGGGCTTTTCCGGTGGGCTCCTCGTTCGTTCTCCAAAGCCAGCGGCCTAATTAAGTGCGAAGCGTCAAATGAAAGAAAAAAGAAAAAGATCCTGTGCTCGCGCCCGCAGTTTGCCTGCAAGTTAGAAAGCAATTTCCCGTGCAGCCAGTGCTAACAACCTCCTACAAAAACCCCCCTTGCAACCCTAACCCGTTCCATCCCAGCCACATGCCTCATCGAACTCAAGAGCGCAGTGTCTCGATGCTGATCTGGTAAACTGTTACCGAAGAAGCGAAAGGCCAAAGTAGATAAGGAAGGCTTACTTTTAATGCTAATGGAATTTCTAATTTCTTTTGCCGTTCTCAGCACGTTACGTTCAGATTTCGATAAATAAAGCTGAATGATTTACAGCCTCACCTTGGGCGAAATTTCCTTCCGCTTGACTTGATTTTGCTCTGCGTCTATGCAGTACGGTACTGAAAATTGTTCACGTAGCTCTTTTTTGTTTTTGAAATGTGAAATTTTAGCTGGAATCAATTGAAATATATTCTATAGTTCGCAAAAGATGAGAAATAAGAGCTTCTTATAAAGCTCTTTTTGTTTTGGAAATGTTGAATGTGAGCTATAATCAATTGAAATAACTTGACTATTAATATTACAAATCCAAGATTTTGAATGACGTTATGTCTTCATTCCTATAATATATTTTATAATAATTAATTGAGAGATTTTCCAATGCTTTCAATCTCTCCAGTCCATTTCCTGCGTTGATCTCTGATTGTCAGAAAGATAAGAGGTGAGACTCACTCATTCTCATCCTTATCTTCTCACTCCGATATTATGTTATGATGTCTAGTTTTCAAGCTTTACTTTGTTATGAGCAGAGAGTTTTCTCAATTACAGGACCAGATGTTTTCCACACATGGAATTGAAGAGAAAATTACAATTGTGACTCCCTGAAATATCATACATTTCCCCTTATGTGAAGTGGGTGGGAATAATACAGAAGAGTTATCTCGATGTTTTTTAGAGAAGATTAAACTGTGGAAAAAGCTTCAAAAGATTTATTCCATGTGAATAAAAATGTAATTTCATCAGTGGAATAGCAGGTAACAGTCTTCTTGATGTGGTACCGCTAATGAATTTTCCAATTAAACTCATCTAGCATCAACCCAGTTTTAAACAAACAATTAGAAAAATTATGTTTTAATCTTGTTAATTAATTTCACCGGAGCTTGGAAAAGTGGATGATAATTATTCTCGAGTACTGTTCATTTATTTGTACATGGTGAAGTTAAAGTTGAAAAGGAAAGGATAAATACATCCAAGACTGTAATGGTAATTTTACCAAGTAAACATTTGTGGATGCCGTAGATTAAGGACTGTTTGAAAGAAGGAAGTAAATAAGAGAGAAGTTAATAAATTAATCAATTTAGTTGATTGAACGACGAAGACGTTTTAACGCTAGAGCGGTGGTGGGTTGATGAGTTGGTGAAGTTAGGCGAAGCTAGCGGGGAGTGAAAATGAGTAGCGAGCAAAATGAGTGTGAGAGAGAGGACAACAGTGCGAATAAATAGATGCTCAAGTTATCACGTAGCACTTGAAGCGTTCCGGAAAGGAACGACAAGAAAAGTGGGTCTCTTTTTCATTCGTTAATAGAATCCTAATGGAACAACCTTATTTATCTTACTTTTCAATTTCAATATGAAGCGGCAAGTGCTCTTTTCAGTATTGATATTGGATTCGATGTACAGCAAACAGCTCAAGTGAGAGAAAACTCACCCTTCGGTGGAGTAAAGCACGATGCCTGTTGTGCGCGCGTGTTGTGAGATATTGTGCCGGTGCCCCACGTCCAACTCCATTCAAATCAGACGCCATTCCCAGTGAATTGTGAATCAAACGTCTGTGCTATTCTGAAATTTTGAATATGGCGAGTTGAATTGGTTGATGGTTCGATAGATGTCAATAGAATAATAGATTTTACTACCGAGACTATATAAAAAAAGTCCCCCTAGGTTATAATTATATATACTCTTCTAGTATAAACTAGTGATGAATTGGAACTTGAATAGAATAGAATTTTATTGGTCATACAATATTTACAACAAATACATCGACATCGTCAAATTTCGATCATGAGATGCATAATTAGAATTATAAAATTCCTGGTGAAAAATATGAATGAAAACTTTAGCTTTGTGAACTGCCTATTTGAAAATCAAATGTGTTCGCAAATAAAGAAAATTTTGTTTTATATTGAAAATTGGTTGATAGTTGAGCTGTCTGAACTGTAAACTTATGTATCACACTTTTACAAATATGAACTAGTGAAAGAGGATTACGGAATTCTGATATTGGTCATCATTCCAATGAAATTTTCAACTAGTGAAAGAAAACTTCGCAAAATAATATGACAGCTACAATATTATAAGATGGGATTTTGGAACATCAACATTCAACTTGTCGCAGGGAAAAACTCTTGAAAACCATAGATGAAAGAATTATGAAAAGAAAGGAAGATGAGAGAAAGAAAGAATGAATGAGACAATAATAGAGAATAAATCAATAATTAATTATAGACACTAGAAATAACTTGATAAGTAAGAATTTACTTACAAATTCTATACTGTATTATTATTCAGTCTATATTCGATAGAGTGAGAAAAGAAGATGGATCCACAACAATTAAATAATCAATTGTTTTCTGCAGTATCCTGGAAAAATAATTAGACTTGAGTGTATCCTTCCAAACGCTTTCCTAGAAGAGAAAGCTCATTTTCGCAAAGTAGCTATCTATTCTTACTAACAATTTTCCAGCTACCCAATTAGATACAGTTGGAAAATGTTGAACTTGGCTAAAGTACTGAGTGAAAAAACTTCTAATGAGTTGGACAGTGCTAGTGCGGTTGGCGTAAAAGTAGATTTCAGTTGATTTTGCACACACTAAAACGACGATTTATGTTTTAATTATGCTCAAGGGAACACTATTGAAGACAGTGTGCGGTGAGCATTGAGGAAAACAATACTTCATTAGAGAAAGTGGTCAGGTTTGCAATAAGCACGTTTAAGCCGGACTTAATAAGCAGCGGCAGCGAGCGGTTCGTGACTGCTTCTCCGCTGCTTCTTCTTCATCCTCTTGATCGGCGCTTTGTCTGTATCTTAGCGAGGCTTTGTCTCCGGCAAAAGTTCATCATTTCATCCTCTTCCTCCTACACCTCCCCCCACCCATTCGGGAACTGAATATAAGGACGAACCGAGTGGCTTCATAGAGTTGATAAGGACAATAGGGGCCTGTCTGTCTGCCTGCTTCTGCTTCTCAATACTTGCACGAAATTCTCCCACCCCTATCGAACATTATATACCACCGCTATCTCATCCTTAAGGAACTCAAACATCTGAAAGATTTTTTTCTTTTCGAGTTCGTTGTGCAAATCGTCTGCACAACTTCTGTCTATTACTTTTCGTGATCTCTTCTCTTCTTTCACTTTCCCTGCCCTCATCGATTTGTTATCAGGATGCATGGGTGATTGCTTGATGGAATCTCAAAAATTGCTATTGATTTATGAATGAAAATGACAAAAGAGGAGATGAACTATAAGAATATCCTTTTGTGATTCTTTCCATTTATGTTTTCCTTCACCATCGATACATTTGTATTGTGTTTTCGAGAAATAGATTCCATTTCATTTAAAAAAAGAAACTGCGAGAGATAAGGATAGGAGTGTACACCGACTGTTACGAAACACTGCACGAAATAATGGATTTCATATTATAAGAAGCCTTGAAGTCTTGAATATCTTAGCATCAAAATAATTTTCATTAGAAATAATCAACTTTTTCCTTTATTATTCAATCCTGCTGGATCAATTCCACGATATTCCATTTCCCAAGTTATATAATAAACTATTGCACATGAAAAATACGTTATTCAATTATATAATTTATCATTGGAAACGTATACCTTATGTGACTTTGTGAAATATGGTAAAAAGTCAACAAGTCAGTATTAGGTATCATCCAGCGAAAATTATATTGAAATTAATTTGAAACATAATTTAATAGAAAAATGATATTGAATAGAAAGCCCTTGCAAAATGGCTTTGATGGGGTTCAGATTAATTTCATAATTTGTTTTATATTCACTCATATGGTCACTTTATGGTGGCTTATATTACCTTATGATATGATGAAGTAGGCCTATTATTTCAGTCCGTTTATCCCGATGATGAGGAGATATAAAGCTATACCGAGCATTACTCATCATTGGTTTTATTCGTGAAATACGTTTTCCTGTTTATTGGAAAAGCTTAAATGGATTGATTATCGCGTACAGCGTCCGTGGTGAGCTGGTTGCAAAAAATATTGAATATCCCCTCGGGCATGATTTTCCGCATTGTATATTTACCGGCTTTTTGTTTTTCGCTTACATTCACATCCTACTTCTAGTATCCGTATCTCTCTTACCTTCCATTCTGCAAAAACATTATCACAGTGCATTACCTGATCACGCTCATTAACCGATAAAACAAATTACCGATGCTCAAATTATCACGTTTTATACCCTGGCTTTTCTCCTACATTCAATCACAAACAGGCTGCCCGCTTTTCCACCTGTCCTCTCCCCCTCGTACTCTTTCTCTTTTTTCTTTCGTCTATCCCTTTCCCTCAAGCTGTCTCTCTAATTTCCTCTTTCTCCCTGGCACCCCTCTCCTGCAAGAGATTACATTAATCCTTGTCATGGTGCGTGCGTGTGTGTGTATGCGCGTGGGAGCACCCACCCCACATCAGTGCACAGCGACAGCAACCCCCTCCATCGCCATTACTGACGTGTCATCAGGGAATAATCGATTAGTATGACGTCAAAGTTTCATTTTATACACAATCCGAGTTCTCCAGTGCTGACCGACTATAGAGTCTATTCTCACCGCCATGTTACCATGCAAAGTCGCTTATCGTTATCGTGTCTGGTCCCTACTCATTCCCAGCACATTGTTTTCTACTGTCAGCACCAATAGTTTCCAGACATTCCAATTTTGTATATGAATGATATGAGGAAACTTCAAGAACTTGAAAAATGAAAAACATCCTTGTTGATTAGTAAGTTCCGAGTTAAAAATGTTTCTAGTGTTTGAGTACTGTAACATAAATTAATTAGTTACCAAATTCAGTATTGGATAATTTTCCCGCCAAACTATTCGAATTATGACAGTGTTGTTACAGCAACTGTTACGTAATTTCATCGATTATGATAAATACATTCATTTTGTCACTTAAAGATAGTGTATCATTTATGATAATTCGGAATAGTATTTTTTTCCAATTTTGTGAAGTATAGACAACAACTAAAAATATTATTATATCGCCAAAAAGATTAGTAAATAATCTTAATTCAGTGATCTTTATTCTTTCCAGTATTTTTCTCTTTGAGCAACCGTCACATCACTAAGGCCTACACGGAATAGAACCAAAGAAGAATTCATTCCAAAGCCAAATTCACATTCCCAGCCAAAGTACCAGTATAAACGGCATGGAATATGTTTGTTGTTTTATAGATTATCAGAAAGATTTAATTAAAGGTCCATATTTTAAGAGTACTAATCTATCCAACTTTATGTAATCTTTTAATAGATAACGGAAATTAGAGTCCTAAGAACACTCATCTTCAAAACACTTCATCATAACACTTATTGCACATTGACTGGTAAATTTCTGGTGATAATTTTTCTGTGATGGAAAACGCAATGCAGACCATGGATAGGTCCTGTCTTTTTTGCACAAGGATGATCTCGAACGATGTGAAAAATAAAACAATTTCTAAGCGGCATTAAAAACTTTTGAGTTTTTTATGAATTGAGCCTGTTTGGAGTGATGTGAAAAGTTTGATTGATTTTGAAAGTTTTTTTAACGGTTGGTCGCTGAGCACTCCTGGGGGAACAAGAGGGATAAAAGTGAAACTTTGCTTCAGGATTTTGTCGAAAAGATTATCGCATTCCTATTCAGCTTTTGGAGACATTTCTGAACATCTCTCGCTGTTCAAATTAGTTCAATATCTGTGAAACCGTTTTCCACATCATTTCATTGCCATGTCAAATGAGGATTGATCTATCCCTGGTACAGAGCGTGCCATCCAAATTGGCTTCTCACCGGAGCATGCGCGTTGATCGCTTTCTCCCACTACAGTGCCTGCTGACTTGCGGTACAGTAAATTTCAAAAGTTCATTCAGCTGGCAAACTCAGCTTTATAAAAAAAATTCATATTCGCTTCGTTTACCCAGCAGTACTATGATGTTATTTGCTTCACTGACTATACTAGCCTTAGTGGCTGGAGGGGAAGCGTGGTGGGAGAGATTATCCATCTCTCTCACACAGCCTCCCCTAGACGCCAATTTGGATGGCACGCTCTGTATCTGTTATTTTTATAGCGGAGAGCAGCGCTTCATGAATACTTTTCTCTCTTCTTCTGAATACTATTCGTAAATGTAAATAGTTAGATATCATCACAACAGCTGAAAACTGGAGAAATCACTCTCGCAAATTTTAACAACTTTTGTCACAAATTATTCATTTATTTGTTTGAAAAGGAATAGTGGTCTTCAGCTCAAAAATTTTCAATTTAAGAGATTCTATTGAGAGAAAGAAAATATTTTTGAAAGATCAATTACAACGCATAGTTTTTAATTTTTCAAAATTATTATTCTTTTAATTGCTTTGTATTGTGCAAAAATAAGAGAAGTCGAGAATCAGAAGACCGTACTTGCAGTCAATCTGAACATTTTCATAACATTAATTCGGAATCACAGAATCACGATTACGTATACTCGTAATATATTCTACAAGTCATTCTCAAAATAATACCCTGCCTCTTTGAAAATAAATTTCAATTTGTGATTTCCTTTTTCACAGGGAGCGCTGTTCATTTATTCTGAAACATAGTGGATGATCAGTAATGAAAAGATGAAAAAGCTACCTCAGAAGCTGGTAAGTGTAGATTCAAGTCCGGATCTATTAATAGTTAGATGTTAATATTCTATCCAACAATGCTTCTGTTTTACCTACTTTCGAAAAACAAGCATCTGATCTTGTTTGCAGTAGTTGTGTGTGGATCTAGTAGATTGAGCCGTAGGTTTAGTTTGTTTACGAGATGGAGCGAAGGAATAAGCTGTCTGGGGTGGATGATGCCTACCGTTGATTCTGTTCATTACGGGGCGTATTTTTGCGCTTATGCGGAAGGGCGCCCGCTTAGAAATTGTCTTCAAATGAAATTCGAGGCAGCGATCGGCCTCTGCGGTATGCTGTGCTGCTTCTTACGAGTCTCTACCGCAGAGAAAATAATATTGCGTCTATGGTAAGCAGTTTTTCCTCGGACGAAAAATACATATCGACCGCTATCGGGAGGTTTTTCTTAACGTTGTTCAAGCTCTTCAAGATTGTGGGTGTGTGTGTATGTGAGTGTGTGTTGTCTTTTGTTTGCCAACGGCGTATCAGCTTAGTAGCGGCGTCGGATTGTTACAATATGGTGTGCGGTGGGAGAGAAAGAATCGTGTGGTGTTCCCCTCTCCCACACCTTACTGCCAAAGCCCAAATATATTTTAGAAGATTATGTGAGTGGAAAGAGAAAATAAGTAGAGAACGTGTACGGGCAGGCTTTTTGTCTGTTCTATGTGCTTGTGAACAGAAAAAAGAGAGAATAAGTTACAGAGAATCATTGTGCGGAGAGCAGAGCAGAGTGCGCTGCGCGTATAGCTGGCAGGCAGACGTTGTCTGTTTTTCCTCTTCGACTCAGAAACTTTTCTATATCGGCTCAAAACTTGCAAGAAGTAAGAAACTTTCATCCGATCCTTTCAATCATATTTTTTTCTGTTTATAATTTAAATTTCAACCTTATCCGACAGTGATGCTCTCTTGTGAAACTTCCATAATATTCTTATTATTCCAGTCGCAGCCATGATGAGATTCAACTTCTATCTCGTCTTGTTGTTTCCCTCTAAGTTTCATAAAGTGCAAAAGGCTTCATGAATCGGATTAAAGTATACTCTGATCTCTACCGATGGTGATACGACTACACCAAATGCTATTGAACAGTCAGAAAGATGGTTATTATACTAGATACCCCTTAATACTCTTTTGAACTTCCTAATTAAAAAGGGGTTTTTTATCACACTGATAAAATCACGTGATAATTTGTTTATGAGTCCTGATTTTCCATGTATTAGTATTTTTATTCCTCCCTCTTCTCTGCTCATTTGTTGATCTTACTCTTACAAATTCACGCATAACCATTTGTCTCAAAAAATCTTGAGCACCGTTCTCAATAGTAATTCTAATAATAGAGATGTTTTTGATGGAAAATTTATGTCAATCCCTGATATGGGTAGATAAGTCTCTTCTCATTTGTCATATATCAGAATCGATCAAATTTCATGACTCATAATAATATTTGTCATGAATTATAAAAGAAGATATTACATTATTGAACAGCAGTTGAGATATCGAGGAATACAATTGAGATATATAGAGAAATATACTGGAGAATTGTTTTGAAAATTCTGATTTCCTACGTGTTTGGTTGTATTATTGCTAATGAATAATCATGGTACTGTTGAAAGCATTCAGTGATAGCTTGAGTTCAACGTAAAAGATGAAAAAGTTGAGAGAATTTCACTAAGGTTCCCTAATTAGTCTGAAAATATGTAATTTGAAAACCCTGAAGTATCGAACTTGCTAGTTCAAGCCCGAGCACTGGTGAATGCATATAGTGCTCAATTTATCGCACTCCTTGTCGAAAACTTGCAAAACCGCACCTACGAATAATGATTCGCTATATTAATTAAATGCGCTATTTTTGCTCCTGCTAAACTAAACTACTGTTTTCCTCTGCTCCATCTCGAGTGTAGATACACCTTTTCAAATTAGTCTTTTCCTCTACGTCCTCCTACTCTCCTTTTCCTCTTCTCCTCCCCCTCCCCACCTCATTTACCCCTCCTTAGCCTCCCTTCTGCCTTTTCTCTCCATTCCATTTTCTGTAAGGATACAGTTTCTTGCATCTACGTAATGAAACTTGCTTATCGAAGGGTAAATGAAATAACCTCCAGCAAGAGTCTTCATTTTCACATTTTCCTTATTCCAACTTTATCCTCAAACAACCGTTCCTCGAGCAGCCAACCTGAATTTAATTCACCTGGATAAGAGGAGTCTTTCCCTGTCAAAACTTATATTTGAAGTGGAATCTAAGCGCTTAGAAAAAGTTCTAGTTGATTTATATGTTTTGTTTATCAAACTTAATCTTATTTCCACCAAAAATAATAATCCTTATTCTTTGATGCACCTTGAATTGATAACGTTCAAGGAATTCCCACATTTATCCGTGATCTCTCATAAAAATTTCAATGTTTATAATTTCTTTTCAAAAAGAATCCAACTCTCCCTCTCTTCAACCGTATCTAGTTTTTATCTCTGTTATTGATTATGGCGATAAGGCATTTTATCTGATTATTCAGCATATTGTGTGTAAAATTCTATTACAATTTTCAAAGATCAATTGCATCAATACAGAGTGCGATAAGATTGTTCATGAATATTGATTTAAGTAGATTTCACCATAACATTATGTAATCAAATCATTCATTATTTGATCATCAAGAAAGCTCAAATTGTTTCGAATTCAGTGATAAGAAGAATGGATGTGTTTCACATTTCAATCAAAAATCTTAATTGAAGTCTTTTGAGATTATGGGTGCTGTATAGGAAACTTTCAATAGTATTTCTTTCCAAGAGAATTGCTGATGGAAATTCATTTGCGTTTACTTTCTGAAAGAGAATGGTATACAAGTTCAAAATTGAGATTCTCGAAAGTTCAATTGTTGAAACCGAATTCATTCGACAAATTCAAATTAGAACTACCGCACAAAGAACAAGATTAACAACGCTGCATTCTGTGCTGAGTTTTTTCATTTGGTTGTACCCGCTTTTTCATTCCATTGCCAAAGCTCAGGCAAGATGTTGAATTACTCTGTTTTCGATTCAGTGAGATGGGAAAATCGCAATCAATTATCAAGTAGAAATTAGTTGTAGTTTCTTGTGAGTGAGGTAGGCTATTTGGTTTACATATCCAATTATATAAAATTTGATTCATATAATCCCGTATAAATTATCCAACGATTGTGGATGATGAAACTTTTCCTGTATACTTTGGCATTACTAGAAACAAGTTCTCAACAAAGCAAGTGGGTGAGTCTACAGAGTTCTGAACAGTTCAATTGTTTTGAATTTTCAAGCGCGTGATATTTCAACTTGATCAAATTATTCAGAACTTTTCAATTTTCACTTTTCTGAGGAAAAAACAAATCAGCGTTTCGCCACAGATATTGCCTCTGGTAATAAATCGATTCTTTTGAAGTGGTATCAGAAGTTTCTCACGGCGATGAATTAAAACTTCACAAAATTATGTGAAAAGTTTGATTGGTTTCGACCGTGAAAGTTTGCAGAGCAAGAGTGAGTTGCCCGCTCGCTCATCTGTAATTTCTTTTATCTCTTCTGATCACTTTCCACTCCATTCAGAGAACAACTTTTTACATAATTATTGTACTGACAATCTTTGAACTTCTGTGCTTACAAACTGTGTCCTACGGGAATCCTTTGATTGCAAATGTAAACGCGCTTATCTTTGCAGCTGTAAACTCAATCACCATAACATTATCTCTGATTGTTTGTGAGAATTAAAATCAAGGGGAAAATCGTTTTGATTCAAGTTTTATAATGGAAATTTTTGATTGCTTTGTATCTCAAAGGGTTTTAGTTAGATTCAAGCACTTTTATAAGCATTTCTTTTTCAAAAGGAAAACTAAACATTTAGTAGAAATCTATTCAATAACGAGTTGAACAGTGTACAATCTTGAACAATAAAAGTTTTCTTGAATAATATTTCCTATAACTGTTCCAGATAGTACAATTTAGTTCGATTTTTTGTTAGAATGTAAAGCAATGTCTTGAAAAACTCCTGAATATCAACAATTTCGTGTACAGGGCAGTAGAATAAATTTATATTTTCCAAAAAGTGAAAATCACTTATAATAGATCTAATCCTCACATAGAAGTGTTCCTCCTCATGGTGAGAGTTCTATGTAAATAGTTTCCATATTCAAACAATATTTCAATCTGCAGATAGTATATAATAGATATTCACATTTTAAATATTATTGTGATAAATGTATGTTCTTGATTGACTGTAAGTTGGGACGTACAATTGAACTTCTCAATAAACTCTATTTAGAATACGAATGAATAAATGTGCATTGGATGGAAAAAATTTCATTCAAGTATTGGAAAAAAATTTCGCTGGTGATGTAGTAATAGAATCCATATTATAACGCTTTTTCGGATAACTCTTCTTATGGCATACTGCTACCGAACTGTTCTTCTCTACTACTTTCAATATGTCAACGCCGGTACAGAACAATAATAGCAGAGGTCAGTAAAGAATAGATCTCGTCAAACGAATATATTTCTGGGCATGTTTTGGGCCGGTTACTCAACTTTGCTACTGTACTATACGATGTCGTCGTGAACAGTCTCTCATAACACTTTCACCGAAATGAATTCCCCAGTTCAACTCGAATTACTCATCCTGATACCTTACAGCTGGAGATCAAGTGCTGGTGCTCAGAACATAAAAGAAACATAAAATTTCCATTTAAGGAGGGCCGGTGCGGGTCTTGAATTATTCAAAAGCTCGTTCAGGCTCCAAGTGTATAAGGCACATCCCCATGATACATGGACTTACCGCCCGCCGCAGCCCATGTAGGCCTACCTTGAAAATGTCTCCATTTCGAACCGAACTAATATCGACCGGAAATTATTAGGTGTGTACGTGAGCGCACATAAACTCAGGCTAAGTTACTAACTTGTCACGATTTGTATTTATCTTAGTATTTCCAGTATTAGTGCAAGTTATTCAATAGGAATTGCATGTTGTACTAGTCTCTAAACGCAAATACAGTAGTCTCAACAACTTGTGACCAATCATACAAGTAAGTCAAGTAATATGTATATTGTGTCTTATTGTGCATTCAGTAGCTTTTGGAATTGATGTGATTTTGAAATTTGTGTGTAACAGCTTGTAGCTCAGGGTTTCTAGCTTTTCTGTCCAATAGTGACGGAAAACTATTTTAAAAATACTCTCCATGAGGCGGAATTCAGGCTTAAAACTAAAACGGATTGTTGGACAGATGGGAACTAACTAACAAGTAAAACGGATCATTGAAAGTAGATTGAAATGTAATCCATTGAAGATGTTATTTGTTATAAGTTATTTGTAGAAAGTGGTACATTTAAAATTTCGGAAGGCTTCATTCAATGCTGTACATTCAATGGTATACTGTAGGCAAGGTTACTATAGTAACCTTGTACTGTAGGTGCAATGGGCAGTCATCACACTACAGAACGATCAATGATATCATGTTATCAGACGAGATCCATTCAAACTCAATTTTTCATAAGATTCTAGAATATCTAGTTGATCAAACAAAGGATAACATATCAGTCATATTTCAAGCTTAAATTGCGATGATGAACATAAATTAATATTTTCATGGAGATATGAACGAAAATAAATATCATAAATCACTGTACTCCTACAAAATTGTGCTAGAAGGCTGGTTAGTCGAGCTTTAAATACAGACAAAAGATTCAAGCACTTGATACTAATTCAATGATGATTGAGGTAACTGTAATTATTAATGGTTCATCTATGTATTTCACTTTACCAACGCATCGTTTTCCACTTGATACTAGTGACTTCAACTTGAAGATTGTGATGTTGATATTCAATAGGTTAGGTCCGCATTGCGGCTACAGAGCAATTGTAGTTGTGATGTATACGGTATTCATCAAGACAGCCGGAAGCAGGAGGCAGGGGGGATGATGGAGAACTAGAAAATGTGGCGAGTGAAGTCAGCAAATGGGAAATGAAATGATGTTGGTTGTGTGTCTGTTGGTCGAAAAGAGAAGAAGGAGCAGAGAAGCGTCAGAGTCGTTTGAAGCGTGGATCACTTATCAGCGGTTTTACCATAACAAAGGTGGCATTAGAGGCGGATCAGCGCCTCACGCCTTCCTGCTGCCGAGGCTGCTTCTCTTGCTGCTGGTTATTTATTCAGCGCGGGCCTCAGCTGAACTGAATTTTCGCCGTCTTTTGCTGCAAGCGAGCAGTCGACGATGGCGGAGAAAGATTTGAACAATTCATTACTGTCCGGGCCGAACTGCTGCTGCTGCTGGGAGGTGTTGGCAGCTACAGACCTCGTGTCTGTTGTCGGCGGCAGTCGGTGTTGTTTGCGCGCTCCAAAATAAGATTAACAGTGAACTCGATGTTAATTTCCTGCTGAAAACAATCAGCGTTACCCTTCTCTCCTGCTCGGCTCGAATCCCCCGCATTCTTATTACTTGGCCTCTATTTTCGGGGCCTCGCTCTCTGTATTGTTTGTCGCCGTCTTAGTCGTTGTTAATCCTCGTGAATTGATGACGACTAGGTGGAAACAATTAGATCGGGGCGAAGGATCAGCAGCCAGCTGAAGGCTTCTAACTTCATATCGCTGTGGGGATGGGAGGATGCGGCAGCTCTGTCCCCGGGAATTAATTGGGCCCCACCGGCCGGGCCCCACCCCCACCCACTCTATCTCCGGAGATTGCGCTCCCGATTCGATTAATGCCATGTTTTGCCGCTTATTGCGTTTGCCCTTGTGATCGGGTTAAATACTAGCAATTAGGTTGAAGCTCACTATCACAATCCCCACCCCTTCTCCATCCCCACTTCCGGGCAGTAGCTGCTGCTGTCCACCAAATCGTTAGAACAAATTAATAATGCCTTCCAGCACTTTCTTATCCTCTTCTTCTCCTCCACTCCTCCATCATCCCCATAACACTACAAGAACCCTGCTATTCTCGATCTCCCAATTTCCTCCTCCATCCCATTTTCCATCCGAAGGAATTTCATTTCAACACTTCTTGCTCAAATATTAGACTTGTATGAATGCCTGTAGAGCTCCCACATTATCTTCTCTCCTCCTCAGACTGGATTAAGAGCCGAATCGAAAGAGCTTAACTCAATAAATGAGGACGAGAGATTTGTGTAAGCGTGCGCTACTAATTGTGAAACATCAAGGGAACAAGTGTGTCGATTCATTCAAATTAGACGTTCATTTAGAAGTTGTCAAGACACTCTCTGTTCACGCTTCAATGATATCAATCCTTGTTAAGTACAAGTTGTGCATTCAATAAGTATTACTCGCAACTGAACTTAACATTTTATGGTACCTTGTATTTTGCAATATTGTCAGTCAATAATTTATTGCTTAATCACGTTCCGCCCCGTTTCTGAACAGAGAAATTTCCAGGGAGAGAGATTTATATAACTTTTGAGACTGTCTCAGATCCCTTCTGCCAGTCCACACCTTCTATTCGCCTCTCAACTACTTTCATTAGACAACGTGCTTATGTGAAAACTACTGCTTTTCCAATATACTTGAAAGAATTACTGCGAGCTATGCAATAAGAAACAAAATTAGTTTTTATCACACATTTATTCTCTTGAAATGTCCAAGTAAGGCGTATTAGTACATGAATTTATGGCTTTCATCTCCTAAATCTACATCAGTTTAAGGGCCAGAATGTTTCCTCTGATTTATAGTTGAATATTGAAAAAGTGAGGTAGTCTTACTGAAATATTTGAATCAAGAATAGTATAGGCCTATTATAGTATAGAATCAAGAATACAAGAATAGTATTCCTAGTACAAATCAAAATAAAATTAATTTCATACATGTATTGGAAAGCAGGCTATCCTGATTAACAGGGATCCACGTACATGATTATTTCATGTACGTGGATTAGTCATGAACTCGTGCTAATACTCATGGTTATGATTATCATTAAGATTCTTATTTTTAGTGGAAAGACCCTTCGGGTTTCGCCTCACGTAATAACTAGTTCTTCAATCCAATGATTTTGGCAAATAGTAACCAACTTATTTCACAATGAATATTTCTGTCAAATGAATGAATAAAAACGTCAACGTCCTATTATATCCAAGAAAATTTGAATTTTCTGACCGAGTATGATTTCAGGGGGAGGGGATTGTTAGAGTTTCTTCTTAGAAACTACATTTTCCCATATTTTCTGAGAAAGTGGGGGAAGTTGAATAGTTATATAAAATGGAAGACAGATCAATACAAGTGAAGGAGTCGATAAAATGACAACGAACACCACATTCAACGGGACAAGGAACTCCCGCATGGAAAATTCAAGCTGTTATGTCGGCTATACGTGAATATGCTATCAATATTCTATTATTGTGATGAGCGGTCATGCCACACCTTTCTGACATACTGACATACAGTATGTGTGAGAGAGGGGGTTGCGTCAGACACACAAGCGCGTTTTTGGACGAAAACGTGTACGTGAGTCAAGCCCTTCAATATGATGGAACAAAAAAAGTCTAAACACATTTTCACCGATCAAATGCACTATCCTGAATTGCTATCGCGTGGAAGGAGGATAGGAAGAGGAACTATATCGCAATGAGAGGATAAGCTCAACATGAGAAAAACACTCATATTCGCTAATACCAGTGACATTATCAATTGAATTGAATACTGTTCGCATGGGACAAATATTTTCAAAGAACACTTCATTTCATCATCACCAAATAAAAAAATGTCTCAAAACTAATACAGTATCATCAATAAATTATAAATTTGCTATAAGGAATGAAACGTGAAAACATATATTTTGTTTTTTTCCAGAATAGTGGAACAAGCAGTCGCGCATTACAATGAACCATCAAAAATTGACATCAAACTTCATATTATAGGTTGGTATTTTAGTATGCAATACAAAATAATATCATCCATTAATATTTTCCTTATAATGTTAATAATATTTTAAAATTCGATCTCACCTTAATTCAGACTAAATGAATATAGATTTGATGCAGTTCTCCATCTCCATATTATTATTGTTATTATTAGAAATCGGTTGTCATTTTTATTAGTTCTCATCAATCTAGAAGACTGGTTCATCAATAATTAATTTCTCTATTGACTATTGACTAGAGTAGTCCATTACAAGTTCAATATATTTTGCACAAGAGAGTGAGTGAGGCGTATTCTCAAATTCACTAGATCCCCGTGAACATCAGAGTGCATGAGTTTTCATTAATGACAACTTTAAGCCTGATCAATGATTTTCATATTAAAACAATGCATTATCATTGTCTCAGGTTGCCAATTTGTTGTAGCATGTCTACAGTACTCGTCTAGGGGGTGGGCAGTGTGTTAGAGGGCCAAGGGGGGAGGGACTTGTTAGGGGGCGCAGCAAACAGGATTAGCGTGATGAATAGGAAGCGATGGGTGTTTGTGCTTTTGCAGAGCAGTGCTGAGCTGACCGCCTGCCTTGCCCTCTGTCCTGTCCGCTAGGATTATCGGCTTCTGGGGAGTGATTCGGGCCCTTTTTGGAAGGGTTTGCATCACGGCCGGAGAGGCCCTTGGGCGCCTATTCACGTGGCGCCCCCCTCCCCAACCTGCCACAGGGTTGAAAAAGTACACACAGCAGCAGCAACCGGAGATAACAGGTGGCATCTATCAGTCAGCCTCAGAGCTGGGGCATACAGTTCTCTACCGAGAGTTATGGCTGATCATCAGCTACCAGCTCCCACTATCCCTTTTTAATTTTCTGTTCTTCTCACCCGGATTGTGAGCACGTGCCCTATAGCTTCAGCCAATTCATCTTTGAACTGGTTCTGTCCCTCAAGGTCTTGGCCTACTAGCAAAGTGGGCCATTCCAAGGACTTATTAGGAGATTTGTGCATTTTATGGGATCCTTGTCGCACAGCAGTCAATCAAGTTAGTTTGATCTACGATCACTTGAAATATTTATTACTTGATTTCACAATAAAAATTATTGTTATCTAAGTTATGTTTTATGATTTCGTTATGAAGTCTCCAAACGGAAGATCTGTATGGATCTCTCACCCTCTCTCTGTCTCTATCTCTCTCTTCCTCCCCCTCATTGTACAAACTATACAATTCCCTTTAAAGCATGTAATTCGAAGTGTGATTATAAACTTGAATGTAGAATGTTGAATGAATTTCATTGAAATATTGAAGATTTAGTAAAATTATATATTTTTACTTAGGTAGTTTTTTCACTTTCGTTTGAGGAAGTGAGAAAACAATTTGTTGAAATTACTGTTGTAGTTGAACACTGTTCATCATTGTTTCTGTATGGATAGGAAAATTCTAAAATTTAATCTGGGCGGTCCACTGTTTGGACGAAGGGCCGGGACGGTTTATTATTCATGAGATTGTAACTGAGCTTCATCTCGCCGTGCACAAGTAGACCTACCTGTATTCGAAGAAGGCACTCTACCAACTTGGAAACATGAATAATTCACGTGTCTTTGAGTCATAAAGCTGCTTTTACAACACGCAGTCGTCCGATGAATTGCTCTGAAAGTTGTTGAAGCTCAACTAAATCTCGTAATTGATTTTATTCTCTCTTCAAATTCTGATTATTTTTCACTTGAATCTGAATCAATGCGATTGCGATTTGCAGCGTACATAATTCCAATTTTCATTAATCAATCACAATTTTGTGTAACATTTGCTGTGAATATAATTGTATTCAATTACTCGAAGCATCATTTTGGGAATTTTCTGTTGAATAGAATCATATAAATACAGTAGTAGAAAAAGCATATTCGCACATTCTTTCAAATGTTGCGATCATTTATCAATTGCACTCCAAGAGAGCCAAACTGAACCTAATATGATTCTTTTCTAAATTTGAATAGTGACCTTGGCAGTGAAGACCTATTTCGCCGCACATTGAAAAATTTCAATTTCTCAACAAATTTGATAAGTTTAAGTGAATTTGTGGGAACAGCTAGAGATCCAGATGAATTGCGAGTCATCATGGATCCAAGAAAGTCATTCAATAACAATAATAATAAATTCGACTTTATTTCTGCGAACAAAAAAAGCAAAAACCAGCGAAGAAAAAATATAATGAATAGACAGTTCAAATTAACAAAACAAAAAAAGTAATCTTAACAAGAAAGAGGAATTGGATGGTGAACAAGTCTTCACATAATTTAACAGAAAATGAGCAGAAACAGGTCAATATTGTATGCAAATGATCTCATTACAGAGATCACGTCTGCATACAGGAATGACCTTTTTTAAGATTGTCATTTGTCCTTTTTACTGTACTACAATGAATCTATTTTCTCCATTACACTTGATATCAATTTACTGTTATTGTTCATGCAGAGATGAAAGTATTCGAAAAAATGAATACTTGATAAAAAACTTGAATTTCTATATAAAGTTGAAAATGGGATTAGAAATCGACCGATGACGTGCATTTTTAAGTAAGGTACAGTACGTATTATTATATGAACATACTTGATTTCGAACGAATGTAAACCCAGTATGTCTCTCTCAAATATTCCGAACTCATGCAGCGTAGAGAATGCTCAAGGACCTTGAAATAGGTTCTTGAATTTTTTACAAAACGAATTCAAGGACTCCGGTGAACAAGAAGGCATTCCTTGAGAACGTCTTTCGGTCTTTGATGTTTGGAAACCGCACTGTATTGGATTGGTTCAAGACTGAGATTTACGTCTTATCGGCATGGTAGCAGGTGAGTGAGTGAGCAATGCCGTGAAAGCAGCAGTGGGGCCTGAAGGGGTTGAAGAGTTTATTCGTGTTGTGGGTTGTGGAAGGGGAAGAAGGGGTGATGGGTATTAAGGGTTGCTCGTGGCACTTGCTCGAGACCGAATTGGGATGTGTGTGGTCCGTTTCACGAACGAATTCGGGTTTAGAGCGCGTCAGTGATGCTCCATGAATAGAAATTTTCGTCCCTTGTGAAGGAAGATTCCCATTGCGTCTCCCATCTCAACTCTCAACTGCCTGCGTCTGAATAACAACTCAACTGCCTGACCCCGTTGGGGATCACAACCTTCTGTCCTTCATATTGAACCCTCCCGCATTATTGTACTAGAACGAATAATCCCCAATAACCTTCGCTCCTATGACTACTCAGTCAATATCAATATTCGGATGATTATGTCTTGTTAGCTATAAATTTCGAAATCAATCATTGATGGATTCCAGAGAACTTATATTATCTGATTATTATTAGTCTATTGCTGTTAGTCTATTGTCTGTTTTCAGATCATCAATCTGAGATATTAAATTAACTCATATTAAGGTTATCAATATACATGTCTTATATGTCGATTGAACATTTCGATTCGAAATATCTCAGAAAGTAGTGGGAAAAGCAAAGCTAATGAAAAGTTTTTCTCATTAATTGCTAGATTGCACACATCGGGGATCAGAAGGAAGCTACAAAGAAGATATTAATTTCATAAAAGTAATAGTTTTGGAATTGTTATCAGCTTAGAAAAACAGAAGAATGTACACTCTATGCTCAATACAGGAATCAAATAATATGATGTGTAGGCTATGAGCTGTTAGTGGAACATATCGTTTTGACAATTTGCAAAAGAATTGCGTATGTTGAATAATTTGATTGTCGGTGATGGAACATATAAGATGTGTTCTGTTCATAGCAATTCCTGTGCCCTGGAACTTCAATGTGAGTGCACTTGAAACAAGCATGAATTCGTGGATGTTTGTTTTCAATTTTCAAGCGCTTGGTGATGTTGCCAGTAATGGATTGCAAATGGAGCGAAGAGAGATCGCGTCTGGAGAAAGGTCGGACGAAATTTATTTAGTGTTTTACATGGTTGATTGAATTTGCGCTGCGCGGGGCGGGAGACGGAAGACGAAAAGGGAGCACGTAAAATAATTCAATATCGTTGCCGCCAGTTTTATGACAAGTCTCTACAGTGAAATAAACTTCATTTCTCTGGCTGAGCTAGCTGCTGCGCTGAAATCCGCATCGCAGACTGCCAGTGACAATGCATGAACCTCGAATAATGCATGCATCCTCGTAAAATACTGACGGCGCCGGTATTCCATTCATTTTTACACCACCTGGCGTATCCTTGTTTATGCCAACGCTCCCCACATCACATTCATCATATGTGCTCTTCAGATTTGCCATATAAAAGTCGAATAATATTTTGTCCTAACTAATCAATCTCACCTAACAATTATTACAGCCATACATTACATGTTTGGCTCGTATTTTCTAATCAAACACACACAACCATCTCCTCATGTAACTGTCACACACATACGCATTTAGTACATTTAGTGCCTTACACCATTAACACATAAAAACAATTTATCGATTTATATGGTTTGGCAAAACTTCAATAAATTACTAGTCTACAGTATTCTTACTCCCCCTACCCAATCTATTCATGTTAGTTGTAAGATTCTTGTACTAACTTCATTCTCTCATGAATATAGTTAAATATTTTACCAGACTGTTCTTACTTATATGGCCTCAGTTTTTGTTCTATATACGATCACATAATCATTGTTATTTCACTCAATCAATCAAAAGTTCATTTATAAAGAATACAATACAATGAAAGTCCTCTCATAAAGAACAGTAAGTCCAGTCGTTTCAATCTCCATCAAATTATATACCGTACAGTTTTTATTATTATTATAATTTGTCTAACTAATTGTGATTACAATCTTGACAGTTCTATTTACGTGTCACCTGTACATGCAAAATCTTTCACGAATTCGAAGACTCAAGTATTTAGGAATATTCTATGAATATTGGATTCCAGTTGTAAAATCCTTGCTGATATTTACAAATATGGAATAATTTTGATGATTCACATTGTATTTTCCATCTAATAAACCATAACCCATCACAGAAAGAATCAAAAGAAATCGAAAGAATGAAGATAAATTAGAGATACTCATGCCAAAAAGTCATTTTATAAAATGAAACTTTTAATTGTAACCTCACTCGTATTATGTTAAGAGTGTTTTTTATTCCAGAATTTGGTAGGGAAGTCGATAGTTTAACAGTGTGACAACAAGTGAAGGTACACAATTGAACAGCGGAGAATGTATCTCCAATAATAACACTGGCGAAAGGTAATTGTGTGGCGTAGCCTTGACAGTCGGCAGCATTCATTCAATTTTCAGCGGTCTCAATGAATTGAACAGGAAGAACGACTTGTTGCACCCATCACGGAAATGGCGTGTCTTTTTGAAATGCAAAAATGGCAATTTCTATACAAGTTAAATTCGGTTGAATGAATCTTTTCCAACGCATTCAGATGTTCTGGATGCTCTTCAAACATCAGCGAAAATTACACAATGTTGGTATCGCTCTTCTTTGAAGATCATCAATAAATATTGTAGTCTGAATAATAATTATTGTAATAATATAGAAATAATATTTCTCATTGTTCATCAATATTGGTAATGAAATTTTGAAGCGGAAATCGATGAACCCTGAATAAATTTATGTGATTGCGATGAAGATTATAATCCATAGGAAGTTAAGAAATGTTAAGATTAGTAGTTTGTTTTTGTTTCTTATCACGTTTCGAGTTAAATCCTCAACAAATTTAGAAATACGTATGAAAAATCCTCAATAAATTTAGCGATACATTATTGTATGCGTATCTGGCCTTTGGTTCGTGATGAAAATCTTCTGTACTTTGTAATCAGACTTGACAAGAGAAATTGATTACGAAGAGTTGTAAGCTGATTTGAATGTTTAATTCGGGATGAATGCAAAATCTTGACTAGCGATTCTCAGAAACGCGTACCGCTAGAATATTGTAGAGGGTTGGCAGGTAGGTATAAACTTCAGCGAAACTACAAAGGGCTTTCGGAAAAGATATTAAATGTTGCGCCATACTGTAATAAATTGTAATCTGGATTTTATTTTTTCATCCTTTGTAGGAACAGGCTTGCTTGGTAAGGGTGCTTACGTAGTGGCCGTGTACGCGAAGGGAAAATTCCATTGAAAGGGGAACTAGAGGATAAGGGACACAACTCGTTATTACAATTCCATTAAAATGATACGAAAAGTTTGCATTTTCATTTATTCATCTTTTGTAGACGTCACATCTCCCGGCCGGCCGTTCGGCGCAAAGTCTTGTCTCTTTCTAGTACTCGCTCCTCTCCAGGTAAGAGGATTAAATGTGAAATTTTATACGTCTCTACTCAATCCATCCATTCACATCGCAGCGGCTTTCACGGTGAGAAAGGGAAAGGGTTACGGGAAAAGTGAGAGATACCGAGAAAAAAGAGTTTCAAACAGTTTGTTACATAGAAAATAATTGATCAGAGAGTATGTATGTATGTATCAGAGACGGATTATCCGATTGATTGATATCAATCTCTATTCCCTGAAGCTTTTCTTCAATTTAAGAGACAAAATTCAATAAAATTTCAATTGAATTGCAACATGTAGCCATACAATTTACAAAAATTGATTATCAAGATTTTATTTTGTACTACTAATTCTCTCGCGTCCTTGCAATAGGACCAAATTCGTTTGACTCATATTTTTCAGAAACACACAGCACTTCTGTTATTCATTTGTATTTTCCTTTAGAGAGTCATCTTCAGGTTCATGTAATGATTTGTATAGGTGATGAATGACAATTTTGTTGAAGTTGGTTTGAAATTATACTGTAGTCTATATTGTTTGAAGAGTGAAAAGAAAAATGTTATAAAAGTAATTTATCTTTGATTACCATTCAATCTTCAATTTTCTTATTACTTGAGACATGTTTTGTTTTTGAAGCTTCTCTGCGATAAGGTGACGGAAAATATTGAATCTATCATTCCTAACTTAATAATTCGAATAGAATTAGGTTGTTTTGCTGCTCCACTGAACTTTCAAAATGTGAGTGGGATGAAAAGGAATAGGATTGTAGTTGGAAGAATAAATATAGAACATTAGTGCAGAGGAGACTAGTTTTGTATTGGCGTTTGTGAAGTAGGGAAGAAGTTGGGAGCGTGAGATTGTGTGCGAATTGTAGATGGAGTCCAAAGTCTTGAATCAAGGACCGCCGTACAAATAATTCGGTAGAGCATGTCATTGCCATTATTCCTTGTCTACTCAGACTGCTTTTCCATCTCTTTTCTTGAAGAAGAAACGAACTTCCCTTGGAAAAAGAGTTTGAAGAGAGGGAAACGTTGCTCGGGAAAGGGTTGCTTATTCTCGTCTCCAGTCCATTTTCATTATTTTCATCCCTCATTGTATATTTTCTTATAGAATTTTTTCTCTGTCGGGTATAAGTAATGCAGAAACAACAGATCAAGAATTTTATCTTTCTCCATCTCAATCCGAACATTTTTCTCTATTGAATTCAAGTAGATTAGGTTATCCACGTTATTGATATGTTTTACAGAATGATAGGGGTTATATCTGCTAAATTCCAGATTAGGACAATTTAAAATATAAATAATTGTTTAATTAACCGTAAAAAATAAACTGCAGATAAACTCTTCCGCTATCTCATTCAAAGTATCAAAAAAGTTTGAGTTTGAACAATACAAAAAAAAAAAACTATTTGGAAATTATATTCAAGGATATTCTGGGATTCAAGGTAGTGGAACTAAGCTGATACTTGAAAAGGCTCATAATAATTCATCCTGCATGAATGGTCAAATCTGGTTTATAAAGAATTTCGCTGTTTTGAATTCTTCTTGAACAATTTCCGAAAAAGTTTTATTAGTTCTGTTGGTTGAATATCAATGTAAACATTCAATTTCCATGCTTAGATGTACTGCAATTTTCTGGTTGAAATCATAGAATCAATATTATATTTGAAATTAGATAATGCTTTATCATTGATGTAATGAGATGTAATTTGTGAAGTTTCAAATATGTCCTCCAATTATTGGATACAAATAGACATACATAAAAAAGAGGGGACAGATTTGATTGAGAGAAAGTGAGAAGCAGTTGACTATAGAAACAGAATTGGGAGAGATACAAAAACTTGAAGTAAAACGGTGCAACAACATTCAGATTTCAGATCAACGGTTTGAGCAAGTTGGATTTGACATTTTGAAAGCTCGTGAGCCCATGTACGTAAACCTATCTCAAGATAAGACGTTCCGCAACACCTTTGCGTTCCCTCTTATTCTTTCAATTTTTTATTCATCATATTCCTCTCTCTGATCATTCTTCTTCATCCTACATTTCTTACTTCCGACCTGCTTTTACGCCTTTCCGGAATGGCCGAATTTTGAAAGCTGCTCAATCAATACGATCTGGCATGACTGGATTATGCATGTGCAGGAAGGGTTGAAGTCCACAGTCTTTCTCCCTACAGCACCAGAATAATACCACTTCCTGAAGTTGAAGATTTTCAAAAGATAAGGATTTTATTGAGGTGGAAAGAGACCAGTCGAAGTGACAATATCCTTCCACGTAATATTCTTTTAAAGGTGAACTGACGATAATTGCCAAAATATGAGAAACATCATGATATCAAACTGAGTTGTTATAACGATGCTTTCATTCCTTTCTTGTAATTAATTACAGGCTTTGATCCCTCTAGGATAAATTCATCATTCTCTCTAACGAAGTGAGCTTAATAGAGGAAAGGTGCTTCAAATTCGCTCTCAACACTTCAGTTAAATAATATTTTAGATTAAGTGTTGAAAAATAAATTACCCATATCCAAGTCTCGAACTCATGATATAAAGGCCATATACCCCCGAATTATCCTGTTGGTATTTGTATCAATGGAATTTTCAATTCCAGTAATTCCAAAATTCAGTTACACACACAATTCAAGATTGAGAAATGTGAATAACACACAAAAATAGACTAAAAGAATGAACAATAAGAAGTTGTGGAGGAGAAAAGTGACAGAAATTGGAAAAGTATAATACTCGTAAATGTCTGAAACCCAGAACTATTTTGTAAATCCTGTGATTATGTAGTGTAATTAGGCGTTATTTGGTTGCTTTCCCAAGAGAACAAACGCAATGTCACAAACAGTTTTTATTTTTGTCACAAAAATTTTAGCCAGCTTTCTCTCTGACGCTGGATGGGAATCAACGGAAGACAGATAGGACTAACGTTAACAGGTTTATTTGTTTTATAGGATAGTAGCATAGCAGGGCAGTAGCCGTGGCGGCTATCGACGGACCGAGGTCCCTAATCATAAACAAAGCTTTGTAACCGTAAACGAATAACCGTCGTTTGTTGGCTAACGCCCTTCCTATTTGCCACGCTGCGCAGCCTTTAATCAGCCATCAATTTTGTTTGGGCTTTGGGTGAGGGGAGGGTGCGCACAGCAAATTCACCATCCAAGGATTTTCCCCGACGGATTTCCAAGGATTAAGGGATTCGCCGGCACACAACAGAGTGCAGACCAAATTCGACCACAGGACACAATGTTAAGCGTGGCAGGGCGGGCATTGTTTTGCTGGGACGCCTGCAGTTCGGCTGCTGTACTGTTGCTGCTAGCTGCTCTTTTTGTGCTGCTGTTAGCTGAGCCGTAGCTCAGTGACTAACTCCGCTCAACCTCCACCTCCTCACCTAAAAACACAAGACCCTGCCTGCCTCCAAACAAAGCGCTTCTCCCCCCTCTGCCCCCCGGATACCCGCTTGTTTGTTTGCTACATGTGTTTATCAGTGTTTCTGTGCTGTCGCATGTTACTAATGCCGATTAGATGAATTCGCAATCACATTCTGCTCGCTTTAATTTTGATCGCCATTCTTTCTTTTTTTGGAAAGTAATTGTTCGTTGAAATCGCATCATCAATTCGGTGATAGCTTCTATCTAGTCTGTGCCAATCAACGCCATTTACTCTGATGATTGTAAAGTAGCCTTGTGGAGTAATGACTATGTGTATCGGAGATATCACTCAATAAACTATGTTGATTGAGGTGGACTGTATCATTTAAAAAAATGAATTACACTCACTATGTTTGACTTTCTCTTTTATTGTTTGAAAACAAAACACAAGTAGCTTTACCGAATACATTCATATTCACATCTGTTTTAAATCTATTATTTGGTCAAGTCAGCCATCTATCTAAAAAGAGTGCTCTGAAACATGATACACATTTGGCTCTATGTTTGTATTTTTTTTTTTTTGCTAGGTATGATGCCCACATAAGCTTTTGCGTGGGTAATGGGAAGGATGATGGTGAGAGATGATTGGACCTACAGCTTAAGGTGGTTTCCCAACCACCGTATTAAGAGGAGCCGGTCACCGTTACAATGGGAGTGGGCTAGAATTTCCTCAATTTAACCTGCTACCTAGAACATTAATTTAAATGAATAATAGTATTTTATATTCTACTTGAAAACATTCACTGCCAGGTTCAATGAATGGGCAGACCCACTTGACCATATTCATGAGCTCAATAAGTAAGTTTTGCATGTACAGTGTTTCTTATCACGCCGCAGAAACTCTGTAAAACTGTACCTCTTCCTACCTTGAAAGCTGAACTTGATTCGATGACGTACGTAGCATGTTATATCGATGAATTATAATGTATCCAACAATTTCATTTGTAGTTAAAGAGAAGAAATATATTTTTTTTGGAAAGTATCTTGGGAAATTGATGGTCAGTAGATGATTTGAGTCAATCGGGTCAATTTAGAGAATCTGGATCTTGTGAACAGCACGAACACCAACCATCCCGTTACTTGGTGGGGGGGGGGGTATATAGTCCAACTGATACAACGTGGCAGATAGATCGTTGTGGTGAAGTGCTGGGAATTTTAATCTGTCCCGATCCGCTTATATAAAGTAGAGGAACGAACGTAGCTTGGAGGTGAGCTCTTGGAGAGACACAAAGCGGGCTGTGGGGGAAAGAGTGGATGGAAAAGGTGATTGAGTGAGCCCTTTTGTAGCATCTACAGTTGGAGTAGCGGCCTTTTTGCTCGGAAAAGTGGAAGTTGTGTCTGTTGTTCATTGGTTGGCCGGACTGGTACCCATTGGCAGTCCATCGACAGCCAGCATGCTGTAGCCAGTCCTGTTCTCGCTGCGATGGATAAAATCCTCCCTCAACCCATCGTCATTCCACAAGCAACAGTTCTAATGGCCTTTTCCATTTTCTCTCCGAATTTTTATCCTCCTTTTGTTCTGTGAACCCCAGGCCAGCCGCCGCGTTCTCGTGATTAGAGTGACACTGTAATCCGATCTAAATTAATTTAACAGCTCCGTCCTGTCTTCCACTGACACCAATAGTGCTCTCTCTCTCCCTCTCTCACCCACTCACTCTCTCTTCCACACTCCTGCAGAACGCTGGCGACCGACGAACAAAGGCAGACGCGAATTAATGAAAATACCTTCATTCTGTATTTTGGGAAAAGGCTAGTATATGGCATTTCAGCCGACAGGAATTCAATTCATGGCACAGAATGAGCTTTCTCGAATGTACTGAATATTGAGAGGTACTCATCAGGACGGGATCATTAACAGGCTTATAGTATCGATTCTGTGCTAACTGGTAAATGGGAGACAATATTATTGGTGTTACTTATTTATTAAATGTAATCCATTATAATCTATTATTTTCAAAAATCTTCACAAATAATTGAAAGTGGATGAATTTCAATGCTGAATGTCATTACTTCTTCACACTGAACACAATCAATATTCACATCCGTACTCAGTAGTTATAGAAGCCTTTTGTTGTGTACTCATTCGTCAAATTTGTTTTGTTTTGTTTGCAGGTGGTGTGGGAGGTGAACGGACCGTGACTCGCGTCATGGGGAAGCGTACTTCTTCTTCTTCTTCTTCTTCTTCTTCTTCTTCTTCTTTGTCTTCTTGTCGATGAGACGCGTCGACCCAGAAAATACATTGGACGTTGAAAACATCGACATTGAACACAGCAGGCAAGGCAAATCAAGGCAACGCAGTACAGGACAGAATAGGAGAGACCAAATCAGAACAGTGCTGCGCCCGCTATAAAAGAGAAAGAGCAGCGAAAAACGAAAACAAAGGAACACTATCGACGTGACAAGTAAAGCGAGCGAGCGGCCAATGAACAGAAGAGGAACAAGAAAACGAAAAAGAAAAAGAAGCCAGGAAATGAGATGCACGGCATCGCTGCGATTAGTGAGGGCACTTTGTACAAGGAATAGTAAAAGGAAAACAGGAAAGAAATCAAGAAAGAGGAGGAGAGAAATAGAGAGTTGTAGTTGAGTTGGAGAAATCACGATGTAGGAGAATAGGTGGAATAAGTTGGTGATTTTTCAAGAAGTGGAGATCGATGAGAAAGCAAATTATACACTATGAGAAGAAAAGGAAAAAGATGAAGAGAAGAAGTAGAAAGGAGTAGGAAAAAGAAAAGGGAGAAAATTTGAGGAATAAGATTGAAACACGTTAACAATGAAAAGTAGTAGAGAACGGTAAGAAAGAGAAGTATAATGAAAAAGTAAGAAAAAAAGAGGAAGGAGGAGAAGGCGATAATCACAAGAATTCAAAAGAAGAGGACAGCATTGAGGATGAAGAGGAGGAGGAGGAGGTGGAGAATGAGGAGGGTTAATAGGAGGCTGAAAAATAGAAAATTTGTAGAAATTGACGATGATTAAGAAAGAACTAGAGGTGATAGATAATGAAGTAGAACGGAAAACATAGAATGAGAAAGAAGAGGTGAAAGGGGGCGAAGGAGAAGAACAGGAAGAAGAACAACATTCAAGCACCAGAGAATATTTGACAGCCGGCGGAGAAGAAAACGAATAATGTAGCAACACGCAACACAACGCCTTGAAGCTGACTGTTGACCGATTGCAATTCAATCTCCCCCTCCCGCCCGCCATCCCGCCATTAATTTGTTTGCAGGGCGGCTCCAATGCCCAAGCCCATTAGTCCCGTAGGAGAGGCTCTGATTCCCACAGGCACGAGGCACCACGAGATCACCCGAATCGAACAGTTGTTGTTCGGTGATCATCGACCAGTCATGCTCCTGCTTGGACATCTTATACAGTACTCCATTGTAGAAGTAAGTAACTGGTGAGATTTTCTTCTTATTAGCTAGTTAATTTATATCATAGACTAACCATACAGTTGACCTAGCGAAGAGAAGTCTTGTTTCAAGTCGATTGGCTTTCGTCTGTGGATTTTTGTGTTTGTAATCAGGGGCGTCATTTGGGGAGGGCAGGGGGGCGCATTTCCCCCCCCCCCCTGATTCCTGGGTTACAAAAAATATTCTGTACTAGCTAATGTACAAATAAGCATTTTATCCGGTCAAATGTTAAAAACTTAGCGGCAGAGTAAAAATCTTTGTATTCTTGTAATTAAAAAAAAAAATTAATTCAAAAAACATTTAACTACTATTAACACTCTTCAAACACGTAATATTCAATAGTACTTATTACTGTACACATATAGGTGTGAATAATAACAGCAGAGCCAATGTATTATTTTTAGTACGAACGTCTGAACGTATTGATTACGTTTATCGTTTTTATGTAAGAAGATGACCAACTAACCAGAATATTACTATGATTCTGTCTGTTGTCAATAATAATTGTCGTTACTCGTTTTGCATTAACTTTCTGCGTATATTTAAGGAAATTTTACTCATAATTTTGTTATAATTCAAAGTACATTTGACATTTAAAATAAGCTTAAAACCCTCTTTTTGGTTTCAAAAGTGCTCAATTTTCCGGGGGAGGACCCCCGAACCCCCCTCTTTGGTGGAGGGTATTCCATACCCCCACACCCACCCCCCAGGTGTTTGCCCCCCTAAGGTTTTGGTGAAATGACGCCACTGTTTGTAATGCATTTACGGCTAAACGCATTGACAGATTTCAATAACATTTGGCAGGAATGTTCATTTTGTAACTGCGCAACGATGTATATATAAGGTTTTTTTAATTTTGCATTTAAATTTTGGGCGAAATAGAAGGAAAAGAGAATGGATACAATAGATATGGAACATGTGATAGGATTTATTTTGAATTGAATATATAGCACGATCCATTTAACTTGTCAGAAATCAGCTGATCGGTGATAATTAAACAGTGATTTCGACACAATAATCAAAAGGCTTAAAGACCTTTAAAGTTTTCAAAATACCTTTTTAAAGAATACCTTTCAAAGAATACATTTTTGAAAGACCTTTTCAATAATCTGCGAGATTCAGCATTTGTAGGTTAAGTATTGTGATATTGCTCTTTGAAACAGCTGATTTCTGACAAGTTGAAAGGATCCTGCTATGAACATCGTCATATTATGGAATGATCATCAGCTGGGTCGGAATACGATTTTTTCGCTGTAGTCAGGGCGCCACGGTCAGAAGGGCGCCGCGAAAGCGGCGGCTTGTTGGACGTCGCGTATGTTTAAAAAATGAATAACTAAAAAATAAAATAAATATATAATAAAAAAATGAAATGAAAATTAAAAAAATAGAAAAAATATAGAATACAAAAATAAATAAAAATGTAAAAAATTAAAAAAAAGAAAATAAAAAATATAAAAAAATTAAATTAGATGTACATAACGTATTTTGGGGGGCGCCTGACAACATCTATCTCGACAATCGACATAGTTGACACGTGCACAAGAAAACAGCTAATTTACTGCTAAACGCATTGACAGATTTCAGCTAGCATGGCTTTTTCGCGAGGTCTACTGTTCACAGGACTACTAGTTAGTCTATGTTTATATCAATTCGTCTGGTAAGGACCGTTACTGTGTAACATCTTTTTTTAAGAAAAAGTTGTGTGAACTTGGTAAACTGTATATTCACAGATTAAATCACGATGTTGATGTTCAATTCAAGTCACATACTCTTGTCTGGTAACCGTATGTAACATATTCGTTTAAAAGTTTAATGAAAGGTAGTTTGAAATTGTTAAACTGTAATTTCACAGTTTAAATCACGATGTAGGGATAGTAGCCTACATGTTCAAATGAAATCAAAATGAAGAAAAAGTGGTTTCAAATTGGTAAACTTGAAACGGATTCTCCATTTAAACGATGTTTTGTTAAACTTAGTTTAAACGAAGAAGGTGCCTACACGCCCAAGTGTGCAAAACGGAGGATTTGGTATGCAATAGCACATATTGTGTCATGTCAGAAATGTAGGCCTAGTCATCTGCTTTTGATAGATTCGGATTACGATTCTGATTCGCAGTTACAACATATTTCTGTTGAGCTTGGTATTCATCCAACTCTCTTATGAGACATATGCCCGGATTTTCAGTCGCTCAATAGACAGTTTATGGATCCAATAGCACTATTGAATCAATAACCATTTGTTTTCTAATGCGAAAAAAGTTATTGATTCAATAAGTTTATTGAACGATTGAAAAACCGGGCAATAATCCATTAATTATTTGGTTAGTCTATGCTCTTATGTTAATTCTTATGAGTAATTGAAGATAAATGTCAATACACTTCAGTGCAACATTGCAACCTGCCTTGAATCTTGAATGTGTCTGCAACGAATAAAGTTTATTTGTATTTGTTTATTCTTGGGTAATTAAGACAAAATTTGTATTTTCCTAAGTATTTCAAGACATTCAATTAATGAGGGAATGATTCATTTTCAAATCAACCTCTCAATTGTCACAATTCTTCCAATTTGTTCAGTAATTCGTACATTATTTAGAAAAATGTATTTTTCTAGAAATGTCATATCAACATTGCTAGGAATATTCACTTCATATTATTTATCTATCCAATTCTTTATTGAAAATAGGCGTTACAATGTGGGTAGGATCATCAGACGACATTCGTCCAAACCTGCTTCCATCTCCATCCCAAATTTACTTTAAAAAGTTTTATTGATGATTCATTTCCCTGAAAAGTCCAAAAATTTTCAATAATGATTTCAATGTAATTGAATGATCTTCGATTATAATATTGGTTGCGAAATAAACAGCTTCGTCAGAGTAATAGGCTGATTAATATGAAGAAATTGAATAAAATTGATTCTGTTTTTCATGAAAAATATTCTCCTAGGTTTGGGGAAAATGGTTCATACTTGCTTCTTGCTAGATGAATGAACTATTTTTCGTTTGTTCTCTTTACATTCACCCTCAAATTTTCATATCTTGGAATCACAGTCAATTTGAATCAAATAGCAGTGGATTCTACAATGTTATCAAATGGCATATCCGGTTCAAGCACAAATTTTCATCATAAAAATCCCTACCCTTCTGAGAACTAAACTTCTATCTTCAATCGCATAATAATTTATCTAAGTTTTGTTGTTCGTCTTTCATGCTACAATGGTGGACCTCACATGATGACAAGTTTAGTATTTTCCCAGTAAAATCAACAATTTTCTCATTCCCATTCATTTCTAACGGCTGTCTCACATGGTGACTCAATTCCGTTAGAAGTGTGAGGAGTGTTGTGAACAGAGAAAAAGCAATTTCAAACTTGGTCGTATATAATGCCGTACATAAAGCAATATTATGCTGTTGATAGCACACTGTCTCAGCATACTCTTTCATACAGAATCCTCTTTCAGGTAATAAAACTTGAGGGAATTGTTGTGCCATAAAATATAACAATTCTCACATGCGGCATTATTAAATATCCAGATGAAAAACTGAATTTCACTAAGCCTACGTTTTTCTATGGTTTTATGCTGAGCTATTTTGACCTTCCTGTTTTTAAATTCACTAAAATGCTATAACAGTCTATTTTACATCCACTTCAGAGCATTCATGTAGATGAACGGAGTTTCCTGGTATGAAATATCGATGCAATCCATGAGGGAGAACATCTTTAGCCAATAATCGAAACTGGAAACAGAGAAGTAGGAAAGAAAAGTAGTCTTTGTCAATGTTTATCATGTTAAATTATTCTTTTGTTACCTTCTTTTTCCAAGTTTTCGAGCATGTAAATCAATATTCTTTTAACAATAATAAAATACACTCACTATTCTTTCAAAATTGATCGATTGAAAATTGAAAATGTGTTAATGATATATCATATAAATTTTTGCTTCTGATCTAATTATCGCGCCGTTTAATTCCTGGACTATTCGTCGAACATTTTTATTAAAATATTTATTCCTATTTTTCTAGTCTACTTTTCGATTAGCTGTTCAGTTGAATACTATGTCATTGGGAACACAGTGCTCCCAATTACATGAAGTACGATCAAAGTGTAAAAATCTAATCATCATGACTGATAAAGAATCCATATTTATAATGATATACAGTTATTATACTGTGAATCAATATCATTGTAATGTTAATAGAGTTCAACATTTTCATCAGAGCTGAAGAAAATGAAGAAAAATTATATGAATTCAGATAGAAGCATAAATTGTAAATACTGTACCTTGAACATTTTGAAATATTCAATTCTTTTTTATTAAAAAAGTGCAGGTGAAAGTAAAATTTGGCTTATTTCGTATTCATGTGACGTCGAGATTCAGTTGAATGGAATTCTGATGTTGAACTGAAATTTAATTATTATTTTTACAGATGCAGCTTCACTGGAATAAAAACTCATACTTCAGGCTCACTCAACAGGGCTTGTTGATGAAATGTATTTTTTTGATGCTTTAGCTTTAAAGGTATGAAGGTAATTTTTTAATTTTCAATTCTCACATCAACAAGTCCATAACGTTTTCACGTCTTATATTATTTGTTGTAAGTCATTTTCTTTGGTCATTTATATTAATTATAATTGGTAAGACATTTGAAAGTACGATTTCAAGTAGCGTTAATATTTATCAAAAAATAATTAACAAATTTCTCTATTCTATTGAAGTATTTATTGATAAGAATGAATTTACAAACAATCAGTCAAGATAATAATATAATATATAAAAAATAAATAATCTATTGTTTGTGATGAAATAGCTGCAGTAAGACATAAACAAAAATATCAATAATCTCCAACATTTCAGGATGTATTCCTAGAACCTGTTTCACAGAATTTCTGTAAAAAGACGGACTAGACTGACGGTCTGTTGCACGAAAATCTAATTGAATTTTACCACCATAAAATTAAGTCATTGAATTGACGACAGATTCGTTTATTGGATCTGGTTGCATTGATTTTATTGGATGATATCATTTTTACTTCGATTGAATTCAATTGGATATTTGTGCAACTGGCCGTGAATCTATTGCATAGTAAGCCGTCCCAGCATGACTGTATCGTGTATCCGCTTGTATCCTATTCTACAGTACTTGTAAATTTCCATGTAAATTTCCTTGTTTTCCATGCCCCTGGTTTATTTTGAGTTTATAATATCTACCAACATCATCGATTCCATATTATTTTGTTTTAGAATAAAATATCAGTTTCATAGAACGGCTCTAGCAATATCCGGGCACAAAGCATATTCGAGTCGAGACCGCAAACCTGAGAATCTTAATCTTGCATCCCTTGCCAAATCGACTGATATCGCTGCTGGTGATGGTGGAGCTTTGAAGTGGGGTTGTGTTCATAATACCTTCTCATGCATGAGAGAGGGTGAGCCAGAGTTCAGTTACCCTCACAAATATCTCCACAAACTAAAACCGAGCCCCTTTTGCTAGGCCCTCTACCTCAATCTGTAAGTGAGTACACTGATGTAGGAGGCTACCGAAACTCACTCACAGCAAAACAGTCTCTCCGATAAACAATTTCTGAATAAGAAGAAGCCATTTACTGCCACTGCTTCGCTCCATAGAACAGGGTAGTCAACCTCTCAGTATCAAATAGTTGAAATTCAAATATTAAATCACTAATCAGTATTCTAAACAAAATCCATAAAGGATAGTTTTTATTGAACAGCCCCTAATACCTCTGACAGATTTGCTACAAGAAAGTAGCGGTCAATACACCGGATAGGGATGAACTAATTTACTGTTCGGATTTAGGCCTTCTTAAATTTCCATTTTTTTTTAAGTACAAATTCTACAATAGGAAAATTCAACTTTTCAAGAGTAATTTCATGAACCCCTCTTGCTAAGAGTGATTCACTTTAAAGTTGACAATACAATGTGTCATTCCAAGTTGAGTGGTACTTGTGAAAATTATCTGAAAAAATTCAGTGTTACAAAACCACATTATTAGAATTTTAATGGATAAGCGAGGGTTTTTTCCCCTTTCTATGTTTTATAAAAGTGTTACGTATTAATATTATACTCATGAAAAACATTTTAAAACGTAAAAACGTGTATTTGTTGGTTTATTCACGTTTTAAAATGCTTTTCCCAAGATGCGGTAAACACTGCATGTAGTAAAAATGTACATAAATGTAGTATAAAGAAAACTCTAGCTACTGAAACCAAATGAGAAGAAAGTTTACAAAGTTTATCATTACCTGAAATCAATGAATTACTAGTAGTCGATAAGTTGCAGTGTTTAATATTGCAATAAAATATTTTAAATTATCGCTCCAGTAACAGCTTTTTTCTAATGCAAACATTGGCTTTCCTAATTCCAGTATCTGGCCTACCAACTCTGTTTGATAACTAACTCTTCCAGTTTCTTTTATAATGATATCAAGTGATATAATTGTGTATATATGTGATACTACACCTATTTTATCATAAACATTAGAGCTTGAGTTATTTACTTATTCTCAGCTATGATTGGTAGTCTATTGTATTTATTAACATAAATATAATACAGAAATTCATTTATCATTCTTTTATAAAATGTACGCTTATTTTAAATTAGTACTTAATCATACTTCTAAATTTCTTATGAATTTGGGTAATTAGAAATGGCCGAAGTGAATTACTTACAACAAATATAGGAAATTGGAACATTATTAGCCTTTGAGAGAAGAAATGCTAGGATTAATGTTGTGCTATACACTGAGCTAAATATCTAACTGGAGACACCACCGAATTAAATAAGCTGGGGTTCTATATATATATATTTTTTTTTTGTATACATACTGTTCGTGAAGAAAACTTCAATCACCATCTCATTGCCAAAGAATTTTTTTTTTTGGAACTTTTGAATCAAGATTAGGTAAATATCATCTAAATTAAATCACATTAGATAACTCATGTAAATGTGTTATATGTAAACTTTAAAGATTAACCATAAACATTATAAGTTTTATAAACTTGGAAATTTGAAATACTCACCATATAATATTAAGATTTCATTTTGTAGTCACTATCACTGTATACAAATAAAATTACCTAGTCATCTCCATTCTCGAATGTAATCAATTGGATAATAAAATTGAATTATATAATCCAATTGAAAGCAACGTATTAATTCAAATAGAAATTTGTCAAAAATGTTGTAGGTAGGCTTTACTGAATTATTTATGAATTTTCCACTTACGTAAAATCAACTCAATAGCTGATGATTATAATCCATATATTACTAATTTATTTATGTTGATTATCTATTAATTAATATATATTAAATTAATATTATTATACGAAACTTGGTTTGACAAGAAGGGAACTTTATTGAGTTAATTATATAAATTTTATTTTTTAGTTAAAAAGCTAAATTACATTTATATTTTATATATACTCTAAGTTATTATAACTTATATGTTATTATAACATAATAGAAATGAATGAGGATTCCTTCACTTGACATTCTAGAAATAAAGCACGGCCCTTTTCCAATGGCAATTTGTAAGCATGGCATAACTATTCATAATTTATCAAGGATTTTTACTTCAAAACAAAATTGTATAATCACCCATTAACAATTCTCAATATTCACTCGATTATTGAGAGTTTAGACAGAAATTATTTTTATTCTGTGCGAATGAATGTATTCATTTAATATTTGATCAAGAATTGAAATGGCAAGTCCAAACGAAATGATTTATTATTCACTGTACATTGCCTTGAGAATAGTGTAACTACATTACGTATCAAGCAGATCGTCACGGTAAAAATTGTCATGTGTCATGGCTGGTTCTACTAACAATAATGGGAGAATAATCCAGCAGACAACATCCGAAGCCATCTTGTGAATGAATTTCATCATGAGCGGGCCTGAATCCTTACTCAACCTTTCTTTCAAAGTAGGTGAGCAAAGTTTCAGGTGTGTTCAATGATGATTTCTGTCGACCTGAAGCAAGCAAAGAGAAAAATGATTAGCAGCGCTGCTTCTTCTGAACTGATGCTGTCAATGACAGGACTACTTCTACACATGATTCCACGCATCGCCTGATACTTGCTTCAAACCTGAGATGATTTGATAGCAAGGTGAGCAAAGTTTCAGGTGTGTGGGTGCGAATTGTAAAGCTACAGATTTCGTTTATCATCGAGCAATGTGATTTTTATCCAAAATCGTGAAATTTTTCTGAAAATTGTGTGTCAAAAACCCTTGTTCCAATAGTATAGACAGACCACGGATCACTAATGAATAGAGAATTAAGCAACTTAAATTCTGGAAAAAATTACTCTATTAATGATTGTAGTTTGGAAATCTATCGATTGATTATTAATTATGAACGAGCAATAAAAAATAAAGAACCAAATAACGGCCTTTATTAAATTATTCAAAAATCAGTAATGGAAATTCACATAATTGTCGGCATATTTTATCTAATAATAATAATATTAAATGATAATTTATTATAGATATAAAACATATAGAAATATTATAAAATATTACAAATATATAATCTATCATAAATATTCTCTAAATAGTTTTATATTAGAGTGCCGTCTGGAGGACTAAAAGAGTGGTTAACATCACATACCGGTAGTTGGAATTATGTTTATTTTTATGTGAATTCGTGCATTGATATTATGCTAAGAACATGCCTCAACATCTAATTCTCATACATTGCAATATGTAGTTTATAATTTACTTTATTTATGTGGATGAGAAATTTTGCGTTGTTATTGGGAGTTTAAATAGATACTACAGTATTTTCACATCTCATAGATCTAAGTTATGTGCTCTACTTAATAAAAAATATTATTTCCAGCTAAAAATATATTATGTTTGAGAGCTTGATGAAAATTCAGATTATGTGCCACAATATCTCTACTACATGAACCATGTTCACATGAAAATGAGTAAATATGACAATTATTTATCCTCTCAAATTGCAAATCAAGTAATAGCAAATAAGATACCGTAACGATTATATGGAATATAATTATGTACTTTTATGATCATTGATTGATTGATTCATAATAATACTAAACTGTATAAGATCACTGATATACTAAACTGCATAAGGCTAGGCGTACACTGGTTAGTCAAGACAAGACGAGATTAGTCACGTTTAGTCACAGTACTTGACATAGTTGCTTATGAAGCAACACACACCGATTAGTCATTGCATCGGCGTGTGCTGCTTCATAAGCAACTATGTGAATTACTGTGACTAAACGTGACTAACCTCGTCTTGTCTTGTCTTGACTAACCGGTGTACGCCTAGCCTTAGTCATCTGATATATATAAGATGTATATACGTCTGATTTTTTCTTGCATTCATTTCTCTGTGATTTTATAACCTGTTATAATAATTATTTATCATCAAGTGTATTTTTTTTTATCGTATGGCTTTTATTGGTGGGGAGACCCTTACGGTTACAGAGCGTGCCATCCAAATTGGCCTCTCACTGGAGCATGCGCGTTGATCGCTTTCTCCCACGACAGTGCCTGCTGACTCGCGGTACAGTAAATTTCAATAGTTCATTCAGCTGGCAAACTCAGCTTTATAAAAAAATTCATATTCGCTTCGGTTACCCAGCAGCTGTAGTATGATGTTATTTGCTTCACTGATGTTATCTTTCAATGAGAATTTTGGAGGTGACTGTACTAACCTTAGCGGCTGGAGGGGAAGCGTGGTGGGAGAGATTATCCATCTCTCTCGCACACCCTCCCCTAGACGCTAATTTGGATGGCACGCTCTGTAGGTTCCACCTCGCCTCATTGCACCTCATTAAAAAAAATCTAGTGTATTATAGATGTGAATTTTTACCTTCGTTTACTCATACTGTAGTTTATGAACCATAATTGTAAGGATTGGGCAGGGATGAATGGATGATTTGAAACAACAGTTACACACTCATTAAACGAAACGAAACTTTAAATTTATTTTTTATAGTGTTAACATTATATATGATGCCATTATAAAAAGTGAAGAGAAGAAAATTAAAACATTGATCACGTAAGAAAATAACATCAGCTGTTGAATGGCGTCCGTTTTACACTCCTGTAGACGTGAGAAATTGTCCATACTCCTCTGAAGCAATGCACGTGGTACCGCTCGAATTTCTTGTGTTATTGTTTCACTCAGGGCTTCAAGTGCACGTCTGTACGTGGTTTGTTTAGGACTTGAAGATGTTTAATAGGTTCTGAAAGTTCGAGTATTCATTGAAACTGTAAAAATCTACTATCTACAGGGTGTCCCAAAAAATAGTGATGCCAGTACTACCACGGTATTCTACAAGTCAAAACTAACAGAAAATGTCGTTGGCAAAATGCTGATTTCTCCTTAGTTTACCTGTAATCCGCCATTTTGTGTTTTTAATATTTTTCATCATATCTCGTTGAAAAAACAAGATTTCCCCATGAAATTTGGTAGGGGTGTAATTAAAGGCGTGGTTTACAAAATACATATATCAAAAAATTTCAATATCTGTTTTTTCCAAAATGGCGACCGACTAAACTTTTCAATTCGATTTTACTGGAGGAATATTACTTTTTACGATAAAACGTTCAAATACAAAAATGTAGAGAATTTTATTCTGAATAAAATGGTATATAATTTCAAAGAATCGGATAATAAATAACCGAGATATGGATATTTGAAGATAACCACTTCTGTGTTTCTTCATTTCTTCAGCAGTGAGACATGAGAATAAATTCATGAATGCAAAACATATGTTTGCCTATCTTGAACGTTCTCAAATTTACTACTGTATCATACTTTCACATTCATGAAATTCATCAATTGGTTGTTCCATCCAATAATAAATTGAGAACGTTCGAGTGACAAAGATAGGCAAACATATGTTTTGCATTCATGAATTTATTCTCATGTCTCACTGCTGAAGAAACACAGAAGTGGTAATATTCAAATAGCCATATCTCGGTTGTTTATTATACGATTCTCTAAAATTATATTTTGGAAAACAGATATTGAAATTTTTTGATATATGTATTTTGTAAACCACGCCTTTAATTACACCCCTATCAAATTTCATGGGGAAATCTTGTTTTTTCAACGAGATATGATGAAAAATATTAAAAACACAAAATGGCGGATTACAGGTAAACTAAGGAGAAATCAGCATTTTGCCAACGACATTTTCTGTTAGTTTTGACTTGTAGAATACCGTGGTAGTACTGGCATCACTATTTTTTGGGACACCCTGTATATATCCTATGATACTACTGTATTATTGTACTGTTAATTATTGTTGTACTATTGTATCTATACCATTGTGAATCTACTATTTAAGTTATCTATAGGCCTAATTATAATATAAATGTATACTTTCATTATGTTTTCTGTAGCCTACTTGATCAATCGGAACATTGTGCCCATGTATTGAACTGATTCTTGTAAGGTGTAGTGATTTAGTCATGATTCAAACTCAAATGAATTCTATCAATACTGTTTAGCCTGGAATGATTCCCATTTGCAGGTGGATGATTGTGTATGAGAGAGAGAAAGGGTAATTGATTTAAGAAAAATAGTTTATTGCGCTACAGTCAAAAAGACTTGTTCTTTTTTGTTAGTAGAAATTTTGTTTTGCTTCATAATAATAAGTTTTTTTCATATCTTTTCCATATTTCAAATACAATTATATATCTTTTCTTGAAAATATCTGTAACAATTGATGTGATTTGCAAAATAAAAAACTATTTTGTTCTATTCTATACTCTTATTTTAATGATTATTCAATATTGGGCAATATTAAATTCTCATAAGAAGTGTTCACAATTCAAAATTGAAATTTTTCTAGTGCTTGAATGAGAAGTGAGGATTAATAGAAGCTGATATAATTATTGTGGGCTTATCATATCAATTAAGCCTGGTTCTCATTAGTAGAGTTAGTGGTAGAGTTCCCTCGGCGAGTACTAACTATCTTGTGAACTCTCCCAATGAAAACGTTCATAGTAGAGTAGAGTGATGGTAGAGTACTTGTTTTTAAGTACCAAGTAAGTAGAGTAGAGTTAGTACGGTAGAGTTAGTATGCTAGTTACTCTACCATGTCAGGTTTCGGATGATATTCGATGATATATTTTAATGATATTCGGATGTACTGTGTAAGGGAGCATACAACAATATTATCACTGGTATGAATGCATTGCTTACATGTGGGTATTTTAGAATCAACTACATTTATTTATTCTTATTGATCAGCCATACACTGAGCTCTTTAGTTTCCTAGGCAGGATTAGGTGATTCCTATTATAGTGACCAATTTATACCGAGTCAAAGTTGGAAAGAAGCAGAGATTTTTGGTATTGTCACTGGACACATCTGAGGTACTTTTTATAAAATAAAAGTAACCTGATCAGATATTCCTGTCTAGTAAATTGATGTGGCTTAGTTGGTAGTGATTCAATCCGCTTGGAGTAAGACCAGATGCATTTCCTGGCAACAACTGCAGCACTATATCAACGCAATTTGGAGTCGACTTCGAGATTCATTTACCCATATGTGTTTTTCAAGCCACATATCAGTGATAAATATAAAAACTCTACTAATGAAAACCAGGCTTAAATGATCAAACAATAGTAGTTCAATTATTGTGCTAGAATCATTCCATACATACCGTAATAATACTTTATTATAGGGCAATGGGCAACTTTATTATTGGTTTTTTATAGGGCAATATTCATTTGTGTTAGAAGAACATTGCGCTTCAAGTATCTTCTTCCTGATAATAATGTTTTGTGGCAGAAATTAAAGTATTGTGTCAATGAGAAGTCATTAGTCTGTCTATCTTAGAGTGAGATAGTGAGTACATGAGAAATAAACTTTGCATTCGAACTCCAGCTTTTATAGCATTTTGTCATTTTTCCCAAAACAGTTTCAAGTGGTATGAGCCTTCTACATATTTTATATCAAGCAGTGACGTTATTTGGATTCAGAGTTAGAATTTATTAATTATTCTTACATAGCCTTTGGAAAGTGATAGATTGATTTTTGCTGAGTATCTATGAGAAGACGAAAAATGAGTACTAACTCCGAAAACAATTCCACAGACCCCATTCTAAGTGAAAAATTTTCTGACAAGTTAAAAAGATCGTGCTATATTAATATTAAGTTACAAAGGCTATAATAAGTTTCAAAAAATCATATGATTTTGATCTCAACATTACGTTATCAATGCTTAGAACTGAATTTCAAATCCTTTTGAACAATCTCTAAAATATTATCCTTCAAATATGTAACCTATATGTAGACCTATGACACTCCTTGGTATACAGACAATCTTTGTGCAAAATTTCAGCTTTATCAGTCAAGTATTCTAGGCGTGATGGACCTACAGACAGACAGACACTATCTCATTTTTATAATATACTAGCTGTCCCGGCGAACTTCGTATCACCCTCTTCCCCCCATCCCCAATGTTCCCCCTTCATGACACCCCCAAATGTCCCCCCTTCATTCCCCTACAAATCCCCCTCCATGTCAACCCCCTCTTTCCCATCAAATGTCACCCCCCTCTTCCCCCAATTGGCCCCCTTCATGTAACCCCCCTCCAAAAAATTTCACCTCCCAAATGTCCCCCTCCATGTCACCCTCAAATAACCCCCTTCATGTCACCCCTCCTCTTCCCCTCAAATGTCCCCTCCTTCATATCATCCCCCTCACGAAAAAAAATGTCACGAAGTAAAAATATCTATATCCACTCGCTTTATTGATGGAAAATTAAAAGAAATCTGCAATATACTAATTTTTAAAGCGAGTGGATAATAATCAATATTAATCAATGCTGAAAGTTGTCAAAAAAATTTCACCCGTCTCGGAATCGAACCCGATAATTCTGCATGGAAGGCAGAGTCGCTATCCAACAGACCATCGGATCATCATTTGGAAGACCTATTTTGCAGCATCTTCAACTATACATCAATTTTATAGGGGAATTATTGTTTGGACTGGATCAGAATGGATGTCATGTTTGATAGGTTAGGTCATTAATTTACTAATTATTTATTAATTATAAAGGGATTTTATTATATTTTAATACATATTATGTTAACCAGTGCTTTAACAATTCAAACTAATCCAAAATCATCTAAATCGGTTCAGCCGTTCTCGAGTTATAAGCGAGCGTACAGACACCAACTCTCTTATAGAGAAGAGAAGAGATAGATAATAGATAGATGATGACCAAGTTGGGAGAGATGTTGTCCTATGCGGAGGAATAATTGAAATGGCAGAGGACAGAGAAGAATGGAGGAGGCTAACCTACGAGGCAAAAAATAAACTGAGATTTGTGACGCCCCAGCAGTAAATAAGTAAGTAAGTAAGTATAGATAGATGAACTTATTAAAAAAAAGATTAATAGTAGTTTATTATCACCTGTAACTCATGGCCATTCAATAAAAGATTTCTAGTCTATAAAAATAGCTCCGGACCAATCACAGACTCTTCCCTTGAGCATAATGTCACACCAAGCTTCTCAAGTAGCTGCTACTGAATAGCAAGTGTGACACTTGCTACTTCGCAGTAGTAGCAATGAATACAGAAGTAATTTCTGTATTCATTGGTAGTAGCTACCTCGCTAACAGCTACAAAAGTAGCTTGGTGTGACATAGAGTTAAATCTTGTATCATGCTTGTAGCAACGAACTATTGATAATATTTTTAAAATATTGGTAATCAAGATGAATGATTATATTAATATCTGTACAGCATACTTTTTAGATATAAAGTTATGCATTGTGTTATTAAGAGTGTGCTATAAAGTACATAGTTACCTATATATTTATCTTATAAAATATTGAATCAAAATATATAACTTATAGAACATTAATAAATTATACCAAAATTTGAAGTATTATTCTCTATTTTGGAAATCACGTACCAGTATTTATTTCTTTAGTTGTCATAATTGTAATGATAATATGTATGTTGTAAAATGTAATGGATATTGAATAAGAATTATTGTTAAGGCACTACGTGGCTAAGTACCCTAGTGGAACTTATATCTCATGATTTGATTGTTATGTATATTCTTCATAATAATATTAATGCTATCACAATATAAAACTTATACATTAATTTCAGAATTCAAAGGGAAGCTGTCCAATTTGTGAGTATGTGTGAAATTTGTGTCTTGAATCAAGTTTTTAAATGAGTCCACGAATAATATAAGACTATTGTTTCTATTAATCCTAGTTATTTCTTATTGATTTCAAGTACAAATGTTAATTCGACTCATAAGAATTATTTGTAAGTAGACATAAAAATTACAGATTGAAGTAACGGCCGTTTTTCTGCGGTTGACATGCATCATCAGGCTGAATTGGAACTCTAATTCAATGTTTGATTTGGGGGTTCATCACTTCAATTCGTGATTTTCAATTTCTACTTGAAAGTTATTCTTGTCATGACGTCGTATAAAATTCATTACTGGACGATTACGAAATTGTGCAAATAATGTTGGTTTTCACGGCGCCACCCAGCGCTGTGAGCTGTGCCCCGGCCACGACACGATAGCGAGCAGCAGCGGCTAAATTTTTGCTGCTCCAGCCAAGCAGTATAACAACTCTGCTGCTGGATTCCATTGAATTGCACGCGAGTCGGCCGACGTCTCCATAATAATGTTCCTGATTACAAAAATATAAAGATATGAAATGGAATTGTTCTTCAGTCAGTGGTCTTGACTTTGTGTGCAAATTAAAATAAATCTTGGAATACTATTGAATCTTTCTTTATAAACCCACATCGCCCCCCAGGAATTTATCGCCCCCAGTAGCTCAATTCGCCCCCCTGGGGCGATCGCCACCACGTTGGGAACCACTGGTCTAGTCAAATAAAATTAAATTTGAGAGTTGGTTTTCAGTTTATTATTCCATGAGTTTATGGTGAAATGAATGATTTGTAATCGATAAATTCTTTATGATTTTAAATTTAGTTTCAATTTTCTCAATTAGTTTCAATAGGCCTTATTTTAGTTAATGAACAATTTCAATATCTACAGTTTATAATAGGCCTACTGTTAAGTAAATATTTATATCTAAGACCGTGTAATGCTACTTGTATCGTGATGAAGACTTTATGAAATAGATGCTATATTATGGAACGGTCCTAGTTCAATCGTCTCATTTTAAAAGCTATAATAATATAACCACTGCATAAACTACTATTATAATAATATTTTCCAAACTGTCTAATTGAATAAATATTGCAAATACAGTAATAATGGATTCAATACTGTAACTGCCAAAAGATGGAAAGGTCAGCAAATAAAAGTCATTTCATGAAATTTTTTCAATAAAAAAAAAAAGAATCATCGCAAATGATAGGGGAGATTCTATTCTATAATTTGAGACTAAATACAATTTTGTTATCATCAATGGCATTCAAGATAGATGTATTTGAAAACGAAAACTAGCTTTTTTCTCAGTACCGGTATAGTCAAAGAACCCCACAAGAATAAAATTTTTCAATTTCGACCGAATTTAAGTTGGCATACATCTATTTCAATATTCCAGGAATAGCATTTATTAGGCCTTCACTTTATTCATTACTAAAATACTTGTACAGCATATAGTAGGAAGACTCTAAATATTCAAGAAGGGCGTTTTTATTGACATGAATACCCATTTATTGGTTTAAAATAGAGATTTATTAGGCGTACATCTATTTCAATATCCCAGGAATAGCATAAGACTTCTACTTTTCACATTACTCATATTTATACAGCATTTCATCAGCAACTTTCTTAGCAGTGGGCTTTCCTAGCATTTTAGCAACAATTGCTAGAGCAAAGTCATATGCGGTTCCAGGTCCTTGACTAGTGATAATGTTTCCTGTGGAAATAATAAAAAATAATAGTTGAAAACTCCTAGACATGAAATATAAAAGAAGTACCTCAAAAATTTCCTTTATTTATCAAGCAAGCAACTTGAAAAATAAGTTAATCAGCAAAATTAGAAGATTCAGAAAATTTTTTAGAAATGGAGGTTTTAATAATAGAAATTGAGATTCTGAAAATTATAAGGATATTATGGTTGCGGTCACGCAATAAGGCGGCTGAGACATTCTGCACTGTTGTCAAGTCTTGCCAACTGACTACTCAACTCATGCAAAGGAAGCCACTTCAACGCTGAATAGGCAACACTGGAAGCTCAACGTTGCCACTTGAGCTGGGGAGAGAGCGATTTTCAACATCCGTCACTTCACCGTTTCCATATCTGACAACAGTGCAAAATCTCTAAGCCGCCTTTTTTGGTGACCGCGACTATAGATAATTCTGAAGATACTAAGTACTAAATAAGTCTTATGAAGTGAACAATGCATTACTAGAAATTTAGTTGTTCATTATGGAACCCTTGGAATCAAGGTATCCTCCTTGTTTAAACTTTACAAAAAAAACTTCATTGAGATCTTTACAACAGAATAACAAAATAAAAGTTCAAACACTCCAATTTCTGGAAGAGCATAACATTGCAGCAGTGGAAGGGGGGATATTTTCAAATGAAATAAAATATTGATAGGAACCCGGTAAAGAGTTTTCATGATTTTTGTATAGATAATTACCTACATCTCTCTCCTTAGTTTGAACAAAAAAAAATCAGATTTGGTTTAAAATATTGGTTCAAACTTATACTGTGCAAACGGGCCTAAGAGACATCTCACTTTTTTGACAAGGATAAGCATGAAAAATCTAGATAAAAACTATAGGGGACGACACAGGATCACTAAAAAGCCTCACCGGGGAAGAATCAGGGCACAAAATACAATATACTGTAATTTGTAATTCCAGTGATAGAATTCAGAAGGGGATTCAATATAAATATATTATTAGCATCCCTTAAATCACCTTTTCTGCCTCAAAATTTAGTTCAACAGGCCATAGATGGGGTAGTTTTAAAACAGCTCATGCCTGATTTCTTCTCAATTTTTGTTGACAGTGATAAAAAACTATTTCTGAGATAAATTTACTTCAACTAATGGGAAATACTCAAATTTGAAAATATCGTACCGGTTTCAAAAAATCAATCAGCGAAGGAAAGCAGAAAATATTTTTGTAGTGAAAGTATTTCTGACACGTAAAGCAAATTTCGCCAAATCTTTCTACAGTCTGAGATTTGCAGAAAAATTATTGTGAAATAATCAATTTGAGTTGATGAGAATGAGATAATTACCGTCTTCAGCAACTATGTCGTTCACAAAAGAATATTTGTCCTTATTGAGTTCATCCTTCACTGTTGGATAGCAAGTCACCTTCTTTCCTGAGCCTATATCAAAGGTTGAAAGCACTATGGGAGCTGTAAGAAATGCGAAACAATCATATCAATACAAGCACTATTATCAATTACGTCAGTTTTTCTAGTTAGGCCGGACATTACTGTCTACCGGATTATAACGTAGTGTGGTAATCTTTATGGGTATAAACATTAGTCAGAAACACAGATTGGATTATTTTCTTCATGTGGATTACAAAATATTTTGGCTTGGATTCTAGATTGTAGTAATTGACAATATAAGAGATATTATTCTATATAACTTGCATCGCCTATATAGGAAAATTATTCAAAAATATTTGATAATGATGATAGAATAATGAGAAGTATCAAAATATAACAATAAAATTGGCTACAAAATAATGTCTATCTTGGAGAAGGATAAACTATGATATCTTAAAGAAGGATAAACTAAGATATCCCAAACACGTTTAATTGAACGTGAAACTGATATTCGGTTGAAAGATCAACTCGGTATCACGTTTAAAGTTTCTCCGTCTCTCGACAACATTCTAGTTGAGCTTTTGGATTCATAGAGATTATTTTTAATAGTTCTGTATTGTTCTGGGAGATGAAAAAAAGGGAGACTGTATTTGAAACTATTGTGGCAAAAGCTGTCGAAAACCATGAAACTGGCCCATTTCAAATAAATCCTTAAATTTCTCAGGATCACCACTGAGGTTATGAGTTGTCAGCAAAAAGTTGTAAGGTCGATTCCTGATCAAAGTATGAACCTAGTACTTCAGTTTATCACTCTTCTTTTCAACCACCATAGGAAAAACTCATCTACATCATCTGAATTCATCGTGAAACTGATGTAAAGAAGATTCTTCAGTGTGCACTAGAACATGAACCGCGTATCCTCGGTATGCACCGCGCCTTGACACTTGATAGATGGATACATCTATCAAGTTTGGATTTGAAAACTGTGAAAATTGAATTTAAGTTGTCTAGAAATTGAATTTTACTGACTTGTTGAAAGTTTTATTACACATTAGTCGCTCGGTGATATACTAACCTTGTGACAGTCTCTGATTCTTAATCCTTTACATGAATATGTTCTTTAAAAGTTTTATATAGGCTAGGTGAAAGCGATACTTACATTTCATTTGGCACGATGCATCGAGGTTTCAGTCGTCGAGGTATTTGATTCATATTTTGTAAGGAAACCGAAAGTGATGAGATTTAAAAGGAAAATCAAGTTATTATGATTAATCTATTACTACTTACCAGCACAGATTGCAGCAATCAAACGACCAGATTTCTCCTGCTCTTTCAAGAAGTCCCCCACAGCTGGCGCCTGTCAAATCCAAGAAACAATATAATTGAAATGAGTGGATAACAATTATGACAATCATTATATTATTATAACTGATTAGATTATAATTATATTTCTATTATTATTACAATCAGCGGCTTGTATTTTTTATATCCATACAAACTAATAAATCAGCTTACTAAATAATCAGCATACAGATTCTGACTGTGTATAGACAGTAAGAATACAGCTCACTGTTGCTTTTAAAGATGCGTACAGACTCACGCGCCGAGCCGCTCGCGAACATGAATTCGCTTCTGTCGATTTTTTTGACAGTCATACACTTTCATGGTTTGCAGTACGTATTTTGACAAGCGCCTGGGTTGCGAAGAATAGCTTATGGTTGAGATGTCAACGTACTAACCATACGTTACATCTTTTTTGGTTAATGATCATTCACCTCTGCTGATTCTGTCAAGTGGATGTGAAACTGGCAACCAGCTGGTAGGCCTAAGCCCACATAGGGCTGTTGAGCCATTGACAAACAAACAAACAAAACAAAAAATTTTGACAAGCGCATTTGAGGAAGTTTGTTGAAATTGTGCACACAGCTTGTGGTGTGCGACGCATAAGTCTGTACGTATCTTAAGAAAACTAGAAAAGCGATACACATTTTTCGAAAAGAGGGCTATTGTACCACTATTATACCAGTAGCGCATAAACATACTCCACCAGGCTAGATGAAATGACTGATTTTTAATGGGTACTTCAAAATTATTCAACATTCTTCTAAGTTACGAGAACTAAATGCAGAAAAAATTAGGGAAGTACCTCGCAGAAAACTACACAATTTTCCTCCATTCTCAACTCAATCTTCAAAATAAGTCCATCAGATAAGTGATTTAGTAAATAGCTGGAACTGAGACCACGTAGTAACTTGAGTACAGTAATTTAATGAGTCATTCTTATTCTCAGAGAGTTTATTATGAGCAATACTTAGTAGTATTGACAAATCTATCCAGAATAAAGCTGGTCAAGATTGATATTTGGATTTGAACTTACCTTGCTCAATGCCTTATATGCTGAACCTCCAGGTAAAACCAAAGCATCATAAGATCTTCCAGTGATACTTTTCAGTTCTGTATCGGGAACAACTTTTGTGCCGGTTTTCAATATGACAGTACCTGCATTTTCCAAGCTAACAATGGTAACATCAATCTGAAACATATTACAGTATAATGAATAACTTATTATTACTGTATTCAAGGATATTTGGAGAAATTATTAGCGTTTAAAAATTTAAGTGTATTGTTAATGCTATGTTTTATGAACGTTTCATTATTTGAAGTCAAAGTTTTAAAATTTTTAATATATACTTTTTAAATACGTCTCTGCATCTGGACAGTAAAATGTTTTCTGCCAGATAGATAAGTAACAGTAATTTGAAATTACAAGAATTACAGGATACTCTCACGGCAAATTAATACAACTTTTAAATATTCCTTTTTGAAAAAGCCAATAAAAATTCAAAATTTCCATAATTTTGATATTTTATGTTTTTTTTTAAAAGGAATATTCAAAATTAAAAAAAGACCACCCCCTGAAGAATAATATTCTCTTTCAAATGACACATCAAACGTAATTTTATGTAGCCTACAAAAATAACGGTGCTATATGCTTCAAAAGATTACAAAAAAAAACATTGTTCTTATGGGACATAATTCACATAATCCTATACGGCAGACTACTACTGCCCCCTCTTAATGTAATTAAAGAAAATGGGCTACAGGGGTAGCCCACGCGCCCTGATGTGTTACTTTTGTTGGCGCGCCTACAGGAGGGTTAAATCGCGGCTACTCAGCGACTCGGATAACAAACAAGTGTTTTCAAATGATGACACTCAGACGATCCTGCAACCATATTGTCTAAAAGTCATAATTTAAAAACACAGTGATGTTTATTGTTATTCCAGTCGCTGAGTTATTCCTTATTCGTTGTCATTCATGCAGTTGAACATTTTTTACAGAGAATAAAGCATTGACTCTGTATCATCAATTAAGCTGGGTTTGTTCTTACATAAGGTAAATGAGAAAAATAATTTAAATATTCAAAAAATCAGTTGACGGTACAAAGAATTCAATTGGATGGAATTTTAGGTTAGGTGAGGTACACTACTTGTGACAAAATCAATAAACTTACGTCCGCTCGTCTCAAAACATCAACAGATACAGCAAATTCCATGTCTTCCGTACCATCCGCAATAATAACAGCAGCAGTTTTCTTTGCCATATTGCTAAAAGAAGTTGAAAAACTTACAGAGCTTAACCTAACTAATGGGACGAGTTTGGAAAATTTTTCAAACATGATAAACACTAGCCGTAGCCGGCGCCCTGCTGATCATAGAGGTCATCAGAAATGACGTTGAGGCAAATGAAATTTATTATAGAAATTTATGTAATGAATCTACAAAAAATATGATATTTTTGTCAGTTTTGATTTGAAATCCAAGCGAATATATTTAAATTTCAAACAGGCATAAGCTTCGTCATGAGAGAAACTTGAAAAAAATTGTCTCTTAATCAATAAAATTCTGTAGTAAAGTATTCAATTGTTTTCTTATATTCCATTTTTCTGTATTCTAAAACATTCATTTGGAATAGTTAACCCAAAAATTTATTTATTTGAATGAATAAACTTCTTTGGCATACGGTTACTTATCTAGCTGGCACTTGTCCGTTCTCGTGCTTGTTTGCTTTCGTTTTGTCTGTTTCTGTCTTCGTCTTCTGATTCTGACTGAGACGTGAAGAGAGTGGAGCTGATTTGGAAATAGGCGTCCTTACTGATTGTGTAGCTGTATTCTATATATTTATGCGACTTCTTATTTTTAAAAGAAATTGACTGATGTTTTAGTTTTAATAATTAAATTGGAAATCATTCAAAGTGCTGAATTTTGGAGTATCGATTCTTCTAGATTCTCATTTTTGAGTAAGTTGGATGTGAGTTGAGAAGCCGAAGGTAGGCTTCAACTTCAACCCTTTCTATGCCTGATAATAACTTATTTTTTTCACTCTCAGATAAGACTGGTTGATAGCAATATTAATTGAAGAAGTGTTGTATCCAAATACTTCTACTTTTCTATAACATAGCAATGATCATCTAGATACAGAAAAGTCTACAACTTTCTCATGTGGTATCAAACCAACATGGCGTCAAAAACTCCCAAGCAATATTTTTTGAATAGGCAAGGCAACATAACTTTGAAACAGTTTCTACCTTGCATTTGAGATGGGTATCAATAGCTTTTTAGATTTATGGGAATTGAAAAATTAAGTTCAATCAATTGAACGAAAATGTAGAATAACCTGAAAATAAAATATATTACAGCTTCTGTATTTTGCTATGAATGGTTGTCCAACTTTAACTAAAATTCCGGTCAGACAAATTAATATCAGTGTACCAATTCAAATTACAGAATGCAAGTTGAAGGGTTGAGTAAGCTTCTAACCTTACTCCGGTACATGATAATTATGATATCGAATGCAAACGTGGGTTTGTGTTTTATAAATGGGTAGGAAGCTACTCATAGTATAACATTCTCGCTCAACCTATCCTCTCCAATTACTTGAAATTTATATTCTAGAAGCCTAAGTATAGGAACCACTCTTCAAAGTGGGTCAATGTCAATTCAGACCATTCTCCCATTTTCTCATGTTATGGATTCTAGTAGTTGGGTTAGGTTGAGGCTAGCGAGAACCATTAACTTATGTCTATCGGTTGAATTTTTTAGATTCCTTCAATCTCGATTGTGACCTGAATTCAATTGCAAAGCTGCTATTTTACTATTGTAAGTTAGGTAACATTGTACATTTTGTGTTAGGTAACTTTCAATGTTGATTATGGATAGACTTGAATCGGTATTTTTGCTACGTTACTACTCGCCACAGATTGGTGATCATAATATTGAAAGAGCTAGATTATTCATTCAAGGAAAGATCTACGTCCATGGACTTGGAATGTGTGTTGCCATTATAATAAAATCCAACACACCCTAAGGACATAGTTACAAAAATTTTTTTGTATGAAAGATCTATTCCAGGAAACCATACAATAGGCCTACATCACAGTTTAAACTCCAAAGTACCTAAGCTAAGTGAACAGGAACCCAGAGATGGTCACTATATTTTTACACTCAATTGCTTTGGAAAACCAACTCATGCTAGTTACTTGACAGCTTGGTTTGTGATTGAATAACTTATTTTATTGGGTTCTTTTTAATTTCCAGAAGTCTAGATAATGTCGAGACCTCCTCGACGGCGTACGCCTCCTCAGCTGTGTCCCGAGCCACCTCGCATCCGGTCTCACACGCCTCCGCCAAAGCGAGCTAGTGGACAGCGCTCGCCTGAACGCAGAGCGCGCAGTCCGGGCCCGATGCGAGTCAAAAGACCAATTCGAAATAATACTCCTCCTCACAGGTGAGTTCCATTCCAGTTATTTACTCATGCTGTTTATCCTATTTGTGGCGATAGAAAGGTTTTTTTCTTATTCAAGAAGTTTATATTGTGACTGATTAGATTATTTTGGGTGCTAGGCCTATTGCCTAAATTTGAACCTAGGCTATTAATAAATTAGGTTCATCAATTATTGGATAGCCTAATTTTTCCAGCAAAAATTTGTTTTTGTTGTTTCATTTATATTTAAACTGTTCATGTTTAATCATGCAAGAAATCTTCCATTGGCTTCTGGATCTACTGCAACTGACCGTCTGCACTCGAGGTATCTTATCTCAGCATTACAAAAAGGTTTTTTCTTATTTTAAATCTAATTTGAGACAGTTATTTCATCATGTTTGGTTTTGGTAATAGGAAATTCAATTGCGGGTATGTACTTGTATCGGAATTTGAAGCGGAACAACAGGTGAGAGAGGTTATTGCTAGTTGATATTTCGAATGTTTGCGAAAACATCGGCTTCCTGCACTCAGTGCACCTTCATAATTATGGTTCCAGTGTCGATGCTCAATGCTTGATTTGTGAAGTTGAATCAAATTAATTGTCTAGCTCAAAAACTGTGTTTTAACTCTTATAATGCTCCTAGGGCTGTATTTATGAACGTTCCTTTCGTAAGATAATTTCCATATTTTTCTTTTGCATTTGTGTTTTAGTAAGTTATATTAACAATAAATTATAAAAATATTGAATGAACCTTGATAAATTTTCACTATGAGTTACTACAGCTGAACTTGTGTTACTATGAGTTCAGCGTGAGATCACCTTTTTTTGAAATGTAATCTTGCGAAAGAACGCTAATTAATACGGCCCCTAGACATTTGACTTGTCTTGTCAATCGGTAATACCCTAAGGCTAGGCGTACACAGGTTTATCAAGACAAGACGAGATTAGTCACAGTACTTCACATAGTTGCTTATGAAGCAACACACACCGATTAGTCATTACATCGGTGTGTACTGCTTCATAAGCAATTATGTGAATTACTGTGACTAGTCTTGTCTTGTCTTGACTAACCGGTGTACGCGAAGCCTTAGACAGGTAACTTTGCTTTGCCAATAAGTTGTTATTTATTTTTCATAATTGATTCGGCAAAAAAAAACATTCTTTTTCGTAGAAGTCGATCTCCGCTTGAAAGAAGACCATCTAAAAGTGGACCTCCACCGCGTGAGTTTGCCCCACCGGCACGAACGGAGAGAGAATTACATTCATCGCCTAGACCTAGGGCAAAACGGGACTTCAGAGGTGCGGGACCTGCTGACACACCAGTTGCATCACGTTCGCGGTGATTTGTAGTCTTTTTTCTATCATTGTGTTGCTGAAAAACTAGGTTACATAGCTTCCCTTAGGTCATTAACTCATTTATCGAAAATACACATTACAATGAGGGAAGAATCAATCGACATTCTTTTAAAACGGCCTCTATTCCAAATTTAGATAGATAGTCCAGAGGTTATGTTGATGATCCATCTACTTGAAATAAAAGTCCAAAAAATATGAACTAACAATAATTTTTCTGAGATTACTACATCCTTCGATTTGTTTTCAACTAGATTGTGTAGTTATAGTGGAATAGATTGATCTATGGCTATTAAGTGACTCCCTCATTTGCTTATCTGGTTATATTTTACATTTATAGTGCATAATATACTGTTAGTGTTGACCACAGGTTGAGGTTATGTTACTGAATATAATTCTTATAGCCTACTAATAATCTAATTATTACTATGTTAAAAATATTATTATTTCAAAGATATCAATTATTTCACATCGATAATATTTCATTCAATTTAAACATCATATACATCTCTTATTTTCCATATAATTTCAACTATTCACGCTCAATATTACATTTTATATAGGCCTATCGTTATCTCTCGCACTCTCTTTTGGTAGAGAAATCTTTTGGAAGGAAGATCAAATTAAAAAGATCATTGCTTCTTTTCTCTTAAATTGACTACTGAAGTGATCTAAAACATCACAGCCTTCATTTTGAGCTTACTGGATGAATATTTTTCAAATATTATGATTGATTTGAAAACAGGCATTGTTACATTTGATTCAATGATATAACCTAGCTTCAATCCCTTACGATTGTTCATTCTGTCTCTTATTTGAACGCGCCACTAGTCTTACGTTATCACCCTCAATAGGTGGATTATTGCTATTATTGATTGGTATGGTGAAGGTAAGTTTATGAGTTGCATGAAGAATATTTTATTATTGTGTTATCAATTAATTTTTTAAAACGGTGATTCACTTTCAGGCATTCGAGAAGTAGAAGTCCAGTAGCTGCAGAAAGAAGTTCTAAAGATAGACCATTCCCGGCAAAACGGCCGTCCAGTGGCCCTCTCGAAACTACTGTTGTCACTGCCTACAGCGGCCCTGATCGAAACAAGTGAGCAAATTCAATTCTATAACATTTTTGTGCATATTTCTTGTCTGTTATTCTCGGATAACTTGAATTCAATACTGATAATATTATACATTTATAAAAATACTTGAATAGATTGTTGATAACGTGTGGCCTGCTCATGACATATCTACTACTATTGTTCATCACTCAACGAGTGGACACCGTAATAATTTCATCGATTGGGTATTTCATTAGCTAACTCTGTTATCCTCGAGGGTCAACTTCTTTTTGAACACAGGGATACATTGGAATGTGAAAACTCTAGAGAAAAAATTAATCTGTCCGGAGTTGAAGAAAAGCGGTTGCAGTCGGACGTTGAATGTGTCCTGGGAATTCTTCAATATTTGGTGCACGGATTAATCAGCTTATCAAATAAAGCTTTGGTGGAAGTTTCCACTTAATTCATTGACTGTTTGTGTGAAGTATGCCGCGTCAACTCGTTTGAAAAGAGAAGGAAATGGAAATACAGTTGCCTTGATTTGGTTGGATACGTCGGCGCGTGTTATGAAGACAAGCTGGAACCTGTTTTGTGTTACGGAACGGAAAAAAATTATTAATAATGTTTCACCAACTGTGTACCGTATGGCCGTCATAAAAGATATACTATGTTGAGTCGCGGGGATGAGTTTTAGGAACTACGTGACTTCAAAATTATTTTTTTGTAATCAATTTGAATTTCAGTGTATCAATAAAGAACTAATCATCAAAGAAAATGAAAATAATTGTATGTGAAAAGGTACTTTTCTACGAAATGTTGGAGGAACAATGCTCGCTAAAATTTGAACTTCAACTTTCAGCAGTGAATCCGCCTCATAATTGAGTTTAGAGGTACTTTGATAACTGTACAGTTATTTTTTGGGGGGGGGGGGGGTGTTAAGTGATAAAAACAAATCTAATTTAGTCTAATTTTGTTTGAAATCTGTTCCCTCTATTTTGTCAATTTATTTGTCATTCGGATTTGAAGATATCAATCAAGAGACTGCCTCAAACACTTTGATACTTCTTGCATATCGATGCATTTGTCGGCGACGGCTTCATGAATGAAGTCTGGTTAGTGAATGATCAGTACAGACGACCGATCGAGATCACCTTGGAAAGAAATTACAGGGAGTCGAATGAGGCTAGTGCGCATGTTACGAAAAATTGCCCCACCAGGTGGGAGGGGAGGTGCGGAAAAGCTCGAAATTAAAGCGCAAAACGCTCCTGCGCTACAGCCATCATGCAGTTGTGGACTTGCCGATCTTGATGAAGAATTCGTATCACGTTTCGGTCAGATATCCTGGAACACCTATATTGTTACCGCGCCAAACACCGCGGAAATCTGAGGAAATTACAATCTGATACATTTTTCGAAGTTCTTGATCTTCTAATTACCATCTAATAGGTTTATGACAGGTTTCCACACAAAAAATTGGTTGTACCCACAAAAACTTTATACAGTTAATATTAAACCAAATACAGAAGCTTTGTTGAGTGGTGATGCGGATAAATGGATGCTGTTTGAGAAAGGAAGCGCCGCAGACAAACGCAAGTTGTTGCTGCTGCTGATAATGCACGCTACCGACTTTTGTGAAGAAGAGAAACAAAACTTTTAGAAGAACTGGACATGCTTATATATCACCTCTCCAAACCTACCACTACAAATAATCTGTGCTGCAACCTGTAATTATTTTGCTTCAAAGTTGAAACTCACAGGAGCAATTTAATCTGTGACCAAACCTACGTATAGTTCAGTAATGTGGACATAGTTCCGCCAAAAGCCGAGAATGGGGCTGAGCTCAATTTAGTTTTCACCACTTGAACGCAATTTTTATAAACGCAAAAAACGAAACCTGCATCTGAATTGGCTCTATATCGGCCACAGTGGCTGTCATTAGTTTGCAAAATTCTTTCAATATATAAAGATTTATTGCTTTTTATGTGTCAGCTGAAAGCCTGGTCTGTGCAAGTTGAATTTGACCTGTAACCTGTACTATGTGATAGCTCGTTCATGCAATTCATGTTTTTCTACAGTGAAATATACCTTGTGTGCTCCTATATGAGTTGTTATGGTACTTTTTATCATCGGCCACTAACTTCTCATCTCATCTGTAAAGAAAAGTGTGTGGATCTACATCCAAAGATGTTCATTGAAAGGAATTTCCAATTTACATTAGACATTGTATTATTTACATGGCGGACTGCAACCACTGTTATCTTCGTGTTGTTGGAAAATCCTCTATCATCAAGATGCCTGCTAGTGAATCAATGTAGATAGATTTCTGAGCCGCTGACCTCTGTACAGAGACTGCTTTTCAAGAAATGTCGTGAAATGGTAGCAGTGTCACCTCCTAAATTATTGGTTGGGGAAATGCAATAATGACGGCCATCGGCCATCACCATTAACGATATGGTTCGTATGTTAATTGAATGTTATAAGAGATGTCTCCAAACTTAGACCTGCTTTCTCCAATGTTCCTGACTGCTGTAGTAATGACTCACCACAATTCTACAAAACCATTACCAAAAAATGTATTTTTCTTGACGCGATTTTAAAATATCATTTTCATGTGTATTGTTGAAATTATACAGGGTCATAGAAAAAGGTTGCTTCCATTTTAAAAATTCACTATAAAAACCTTTAGAGATGAAGTCGTAATTTTAGTTTTGTTTTACACTGGTGATATTGAAGTTTTTTATGGTATGACTGCACCGTGTACAGTCGAGTACGTCTGAGATTCGCCGAAAGTAACCGTTTGGTGCGGCTTAATGGATGACCGAGTGATTGGACCATTCTTTTTTGTGAAGCGCACAATAACAGGAACAGTTAAGACAAGTTGGAACAATATGCAGTTTCTCAAGTTGAAGAAATTGAATTGGAAAAATTCTCAACATACATCATTTGGCAATAATGAAATTGATCAAAGGCGCGCCTCCTCTTTTTAGTGTTCCAATGCACTCAATGAAAGGTTCCCTGACCGATGGATAGGTCGTGTGCTTTGGCCTCCGAGGAGTCCAGACTCAATTTCACTGGACTTCTTTTAGGGTTATGTTGAAAACCTTGTCTATATAGTGAAAAAATTCGAAATGTGAATAATTTACGATAACGAATTGTTGCTGCTGTTGCTTCGGTCATGCCCGCTATGATACAGCGTACCTGGACAGAGTTTGAATATCGTTTAGATGTGTGCAGAGCAACCAACGGTGCACATATTGAAATGTATTAGGTATGTAAAAAAACGAACATTTTCTGTATACAATGAAATAAAAATGGTGACTTTATCTCTAATGGTAGTATATCTCCAATATCTCTGATAAAATGAATTTTTAAAATGGATGCAACCTTCTTCGATGACCCTGTGTAAAAAATTGAACAGCTGACTAAGATTCCCACGCACCAAGTTGAATATTCGACAAGATTCCTGTCCATCTTGATTTCTGATATTGCCTGTAACTGTAATGTTGAATGACAAAAAATTGTTTTCATTTTCGTGAGCTCACTTATTTAAACAAGTGAAAGCGATCAGCTAGGGAAAATTTGAATTGTAGAATTCAATAATTAACAATTATTGTAGAACCCAAGCTTAGACAATAGACACTGCTTCAATGTAGACCAACGACCTCACTATTAACAACAACACAACAACAACAACAACATCAATACAATGACTTCTCAGTTTTCTAGAAATCATCGAGGAACCAACACCATCAAACTGTTTGCACCAGAAGTATATGCAAGCATGTCAAGAAGTTTTCATTCGTATTCAATATCAGCCAGTTAGGGAGCCTTCGAATTATGGAAAAGCCTTTCGATGCCTTTCTGACTTTCGATCCAAACATTCCATGTTACAATAGTGTAACAAATACGTCTTTGTCGACGGTGACTACTTTGAAGAATTTCCCTCACCTTATCAACTTCCCTAAAAATGTTTTCACGAGATGAATTGACGAAATAAATTTTCAAAAACAACGACTGCAATATGAATTTTCACAACATTAACTAAAAGAAAATGAAATTCCTCACTAGACCACAACAACAAAACCATCGACAAAAGTATAAACTTTTGAAATGACTATGCTTAGAAGGTGTGTAATTATATATTTGACTTCCAGAAAATCTTGTTGAATTCAGTGAACTAAAAAAATGTGAGTTGGTGAAATATTGATGAAAAAACTTGTGTTATTAATTAATTGAAGCTGCTCAATTTCAAGAGTTTATGAATAAATTCCTATTTACTGATGAATAATGATCATTGTAATCAAGTATCATTTCTCTTGTTTATGTGTATTAGTTAGTATGTTTTTATCCTCACCTTGTCAGATTGAGGGTTTTGATCTGATTTATTCAACATCATTTGTGAATTTTCTACTCCGTTTGCCAGGTTTAAATCAGAAGCTGATTTTCAAGGTGAAGAGGAAGATGAACTAGAAAGACCGATTTTCCGTGGCCCGGACTCGGGTAAAACAGGCTACAATTTGTCTGAATTGAAGAGTATACAAGTAAAAATACTGAGAAAGATAAAATCTGATGGAACTGTTGATAACGTAAATCGTACTGTTCCCAATTTAGAAGAGATTACACCTGTGAGGCGGCATGGTAAGTTTTTTGTAGGCAATTATTTGATCAGCTCAATTCCCAAACTGTAATCTTCAATTTCCCTAATAATTCTAATTTAATATTGTCGAACTTGGTTCGGATAAAACTGCTTCAAGATATTGAATCATTCCGATCTACATTACGATCAAATATTTTCAACATGAAATGAATCATGCTTGATCAATCGAAGAAACTTTCAAATTTTCATATGAAGTATTTTTCTTGATCCAGTAATTCTAATTTTATAAAAATTGAAATTACTGTATAATGACTTGGTTGAGAATGTGTTACAACTCTTAGCAAGCAGTCTAAACGTCTAAAGGATCTCCACATTGTTCACATTTTCGCTTTGAGTTTACATTGTATAAAAAATATACAATATTACTCGCCATCCTATCATTACTTTACTACTAAATAAATATGTTCTGTAATTCGAAATGTTTATTTTCTTGCAGTTTGATCATGAATTTTCTACTTCTCATTTTCCGACAATTGATGAATATTAGGTTGCATTTAGATTGATAATACAGTATGAATATTTCTATTATTACATGAAGTATTTACAAACCACTTTTCTCTCGCAGTTTTTAATTTGTCTTTTCGATGAATATGCCTAAGTTGGAAAGATCTTTTTTCTCTAGAATTGATATAGTAGTGTACGTCAAAAGATGTACAGAACTTTAAAACTCCTTCGGAAGAATAATAGTTGTTGACTTGAAAACAAATAGTAATGTAACCAATAGTTTGAAAAATGATATCAAAATAAACTTCTATTTTTTGCTATAAAAATCCCGAAATAAGAATCATGATCGCTTAGAATTTTTTTGTTCACTTATGTTTGTTATCAATTAATACAAAGGAGGTTACCTCCTTGATTGATAATGACGTCTCAAAACTGCAGTACGGAATGGTTTGCTCTATTTTTTAATAATGTTGTATTTGTACTCTTATTCCAGCATAGCCATGTTTGTTTAATGTCAATTTATTCTTTCAAATTTAGGATACAATTATGATGAATTTCAATTATGAATTTTTATGCTGACAATTGATGAATATTATTTATTCTTGTTCACGGGGGTTTATAATTTTACGTACATAAAAATATTAGATTTTATTATGCATGAGGGTGCATGTCCTCTTAAATGGGAGAATATTGATGGTTGAACTTTATAAGTCGATCATACATTACGAGTATCTGAATTCAATATTGTTCTTCAGTTTTAATTTGTTTAGAAATTTTGTTGATTGTAGTCTTATTTAAAAATGTTGACTTTCCCCGATCTATTCTTGTTAGCTTTTCAAGTCTTACCAATTATGTGCCCTCTACTAATCTCATGGAGATTCACATTCAATTAAGAAATAATCGTTTTCAAGTATATGCTGCTAGGTTTTCAAATTATGGGTTTGAAAACTTTGCTTTATCTTTGTTCTGTCATTGACATTTTCGTCCGTATGAGGCCAATCTTCCTATCGTGGACCAATGTTATGCGTTATCATAATTTGTTATGCCACATTGGAGATGATAGCTGAGATGCACGAACGCGATACTCAAGAATTTTGTGCTAATGGACCTCCGTCGAAAACTCCTTCAACTTTTCACCTTCTACTCTTGTTGAAAAAAAAAATGCCAACAAAAAGAAAGAATTTTTATTGTACAAATGAAATAATTGAATTATATTGAATATAATTGAACAGAAATAACGTTTGATACGTGATAATGTTTGACACATTCAATTTAATCATTTGATTCATACTTTTCTCGAATAATATTTGCATTTTTGAAATCAGTTTTTAAATGTAACTGGAAAGTTTTTGACTTTGAATAACATCAAAACAGACTAGTATAATAAATGTCTTCTACATTATTACAATTGAAAATTAATCTTTCTTCTTTAATCATTGACACAAACATTTTTTATTTACTAGTGCAAATTTTCAGAAATTTTTTCCATTTGTAAGAGTTTTCTAAATACATTTGTGTCAATGTATTCAGTTCTCTTTTTCTTGAATCTAGAGTTAACAAGTTGAAAATAGTTATGGAAGCATGTATCAAGGAATTCAGCATGTTGTACTTAGCTACTTGGTGAGTGGATTTAATAATGAACTTGATTTTATTAAGGGTCCTCTTTCAATTAAGAGAAGCCTACAAAACGTTAACATTGTACTTGGCAACGAGTATTAAGTAATTCTGATTCATGCAGGTTCATGAATGCATTGCTGTGCAAAATGCATTTTCAGCATTGATGTGCTATTCAGCTGAGCCTTTTCTTCTTGACTGGTGGTGATGATATTTGCTGGTAGGTGATATTCGATATACTTTCTTGTCTATTTTCAATACATAAAATTAAATTAGAGTATTAACTTGAAATTGAAATTTATATTATACTTCCGTTTCATATTTTTTGGCTCAGCCAATTAATTGAATTTACTTTATTTTCCATTGCTTGTAATTTATTCTTTTTTAGTCTAATAGTATGACAAAAGTTTTCAAATTAATATAAGCCATCAAGATATTTAAAATTATCAAATTATAATGATTTGAGCTTACAAATAATTTTTGAAGAAGAAAGAAGAAACCCTTTATTAAAATTGAAAACCCCCGAATGGAAGAAAACACTCATCAAAGGAAAATGACTCAGCTAATGAAGAAAGAAGATTCATCAGTGAAGAAAGAAGATTCATCAATGAAGAAAGAAAGTTCATCATTGAAGAAAGAAGATTCATCAATGGAGAGAGAAAGCTTTCATCCATCATTCCATCATTGAAGAAAGAAGGTTCATCATTGTAAAAAAGATCATCAATGAAGAGAAACAATTCATCGATAAACAAAATAGAACTTATCAACTGGAGGAAAATCAATTTAGGGAGACAGACAATCAATCAATGAAGAAAGAAGATAGTTATAAATGAAAATTCTATAATACATGAAAATAACGAATTTCATTGAAAATCACTGGATTTCAAAAAAAAATTATTAATGGTACCAAAAATTTAAAAATTGCAACAAAGAAAAAAGAAATACAGCGGATTTTGGGAGTGGATGCACACAACCAACTCGAGATAATCATTCACTCGTTCAATCTGAGTATGAAGAAACAAATTCCTCTTCAGAAAAAGAGTTCTGACTTGATTGTAACATACAAAATTGCAGATCAGGGCACCAAATTTGATCTGCGAAATCAAGTTTCTTTCCAGACCAATATTGAAATCAATCTACTGTTGTCGGGCAGTGGACAGATGGACAGCAGTGGATCATTTATCAATGAAGAAGCTTCCGTTGTTGTTCTATAGAACCAACTAGATGTTTTACCAGACTTATATTCTTGAATATTCTTCCTGGAATTATTCTATTCTATAAAACTTACATATTCCACTTATTAGAAGTTTTTTCTGTTGTGTTGAAAATCGAAGCAAATTCAATTCTATAACTCATCATCGCGGACAACAGAAGAAAATATAATTTAATAATTGTCGTGAAAGAAATTACGGATCATCATTGACAATAGAAGTAGAAGAAGATAGAAGTGAATAATTGTAGTGAAATAAATTACTTGGACTACAGAAAACATCTTAATCATCGATCTTCATCAACAGGAATCTCATCTAGTGATTTGATGGATACAAACTTAAAATCATTTTGATCATCAAGTGCCAAATATCCACTTCATGTTCCGGAAATCATGTTACAAGACAATCAATATGGTGGAATAGACTGCTTGGAGCATATCTCGGATTATAGAGAACTTTAGCAAACTTTTAATCAATTTTCTGCATTATTAAATTCATCGGTTGGTTACGGAAGATTAGTTTGGACCATGTGGAAATTCAATAAAACGTTGACCCAATGTAGTAATTCATCTGACCTAGGGAATACCATGGATGGAAGGAGAGAAACATTTTGTCATCAAATTGTATTCTTTGAAGAGGATTATCAGAGTTCAATAGAGCAATTCTGTGTTACAATAATCCACACGATCAGCAAAACCTCATTAAAGAAAAACGAAGAATTTGTGGAGGAATAATTTATAATCTGAAAAGAAAGTACAAGAGAATTCGGTAACATAACATCGAGCTGATCCAAAACTGATTCATTCCGAAATTCAACAGCATTTGAAAATAATATTTTGAATACTATTTCATCTGGATACAACAACAGCTAAAATATAAAGAGAATGAAGAAATTAATCATCGGTAATCCTGAATTATGTGAATTGCTTGCGGAAAACAACTGGAGAAAAGAATATGTGTTGCTGACGTACAATTAATCTAGAAGACTGTCGTGTTATCCAGTCTTTTATCACTTGTGAACAACATATGATAGGAATTTTACATGTATATGTCATTAAATAATAAGCTCATGTAATAAGTCGAGTTTTGAATGATGAAGAATTTGAGATGTGAATATTTTATAACTGTTAGGTGTAACTGTAGAAGATTAAAATTATGTTTATACATTCTAGAAACTGTGAACAATGACATCAGTTAGTGGTTTTTACTGTTTTATTAGCTGTAATAAAATTCATGGACTTATGGATCGATTGAAAAATTATACAATTAAAAACAAATTTCAATGATAAAATATGAGTTTTATACTTGAATTGTGTAGAAAAGTTTTCGTCTTGAAAATAATTTCAATTTCATACTCGAATCGAAACACTTCAAGTTCTTTGATGACTTGAATCGATTTGAAGACTGTCAATGGTTCATCACGTACAGTAAGTTGTCAGGCGTACACTAGTTCAATGTACAATAAACACAGTAGAATTTCGAACTTTTCAAGTTATACGTTCTGCAATTGAAACAAGTGTATAGGCCAAAACAACATCTTTATAAGGCATCTATCGACACTCTTATTTAAAGACTCACTTTCTGAGCACTCGAGTTCAATTCTCAGTCAAATAACCATCTCAGTTTCTTTGATGTAGATTTCATAAATTGTGTAAACATTTTTCACTGGTTTTTCGAATACTTTTCGGAAGTAACTTACATTATTAAAGAATGTTGTTCATTGAGAACAAGGAGCTCACTGGAAAAGAAGAAAGAAGACATCAAAACTGAAAAAGAAGAGAGAAGACATAATTTTTCCAATACAGCAACTTCTACTTGGGATATGAAGAACCTCTCCGTTTGAAAAATTAATGAAGACGCAGAATTGAAAAAGAAGAATCTTCGTAGCAGAATATAATTTTTTCGGAGGTTGATGCGCCTACATGAGCTCTAAGCTTGTGCGTGAGAGTATGTTTAATATTAAATCATCACTGATGAATATTTTTCAAGTTGAAAGTAAATTGTTAGATTTTATTCCACCTAAATTGAGTTATAAAAGTATATTATGTTGAAGAATCTTACTAGATGAAATTAGATGGTTGTATGATTTAAAGAAATGAATCTTGAACAGTCCATGCTTGGATTGAATAGAATAAGAATTATTTGACAGTAAGGAACTACCAAAGTACGTATTCGATTAAAGCGGCACTGGGATAATGATTATTGTCAACTTGAATTCCATCAGTTTCTCATTTCATGTTTTACCCCAAACTTGAAAGCCAGTTTACGTTTTGAGTTTTTAAAGTGACGAAAATTAGGAGTAGGAGATCTGCGCGACAGGAGCGGAATGAGACTTTCGTCAAGGACACTCAGTAATAGCAGATCACCCATAATTACAGGAATTCGGATATATGTTTTGTGTGTGTGTGTTTTTGCGAATCATTTCAAACTGATCGGTAAGGTAACAAGGCTATGCTGGAATAAAAGTGGACTTGGAAAGTAGAAGGACTTGATCTCATTGGTTCTAATCGAGTCGTCAGTGAGCAGTTGAATGACCATTGGAATTATTATTTATCTGCAGACTCTTCAGTCGGTGGTGCCGGTGCGAAGCACTTTCCTCCATCGCAGAATCGCAATGGCCGAGGCATCAATACTGACATATGGGATGAGGATCCTTTGAGGAGCTATTTTCACCAACCCAAGGATTGGGCCGAGTTCAAAAGTTTGTATTCATTGTTCTGATATGTCATCTACGATTTAATAGTTACAGTATAGTCCAGAGCAGTTGCTGATTTAGAACATTTTTTGGGCATTTTTATGTATTATACAGATAGAAGTTGCTAAAGAGATTGAAATTGAAAGTAGCCAATTGTAGCTTCTTTAGAATTGTTTTAGGTTCTTAATATAACCGACATTCAACACTAAATTACCTTGAACTATAGTAGCTGTTCTTGAGGGCAAGCGATTCACGAATAAAGTTGCTACGGTGTATTTCAACCTCTGTATCAGACGAAATAATAAATTCATACTTTTGTACTTGAACATTACAGCCAATTCTTGTGATGATTCTTATACATTACAATTTTTGTGGTTTGTTTGTGTGAAGCTTGAAAACTCGGTTTAAAAATGAATACGGATTTGTTTTGATTTTTCTAGTATCAAATTTAAACTCCATCTAAAACTACGTTCGTCATTCATCTTTGTTCCTCCCACTACCCACATGTAGATAAATCTCACTTATATTAACATCTTCACTTTTTCGCATATAATACTTATATTGTTGAAAGTTATTAGTCATATTCATGAAGTTGAAAATTATATTACTTATACTCACAACTTCTGTAATCTAGAATCTAAGCAGTTATAATTTTGTTATCTACATGAATAAAGTAATCTAATCTAATCTAATCTACCCACGCATAAGTCTAGGACTCATGTGGGCACCATGTACAGCACAAAAAAGTATGGATAACTCGATAATGCTGATTTCGAAACTGATGAGTTCAAGAATGCTTAGTACAGTAAAACCTGTCAAAGGCGGACCCTGTGTAAGGCGGAAACCTGTTGAAACGGAATGTTTTTTCTGGTCCCAAGGAATTTTTTATACATTCACATGTAAAAACACATCTGTAAGCTGGAACCTCCCTAACGCGGAAACGGAATCTTGAAAAAGTCCCTTGCGGTAATTAATACTGTGTAAGACGGAAATTTGATGGAGGTATACAGTATAATAATTATGCTCCTTATTGTTACATGCTGTATACAGGATTGGCTTTGGAACAAGTAAATAAAGAGTTCAATATTTGTTTTGAATAAAACATAATGATACGTATTTCCAATATTTCCAACATAGCTTTGTATGCGAGATTTCATTGAAGAATATTTCAAAATCAGTAATATAAGAGAATGACCTCGGTTTTACGTGCTTCTCTGCTACGCGTATGTACACGCATATTGATGGCTGTTATTGTTTCCAAGAAGCAGAACAATAAGCTACTGTTGAATTTAAACATTCCAGTGAAATGTAAACAACCTGTAGAATTTTGACGCCATAGAATCCATCTCATCAGTCATAATATCCTTTGCGATTGAATTCGAATTGTTTCATTCAGTCCATGCAAGTACGAGCTATTGTACAGCACTGTAATCCATTTTGAAAATAATTCGTGATAATACCGTGATTATCAGTGTTTAATACGGAAAAATATTTTTAGTCCCATCGAGTTCCGTCTTAGACAGGTTTTACTGTACAAAAGTTTGAATTATTATTATTATTTTTAATTTATCAGTCAATGTTTGAAATAAATAAAATTAGTTGTGGCGTTTTCATCAAATTCAGATAATTGATGCTGAAAGTGGAAATGTCAGATAAAAGTTGTCAAAAATTACCCACACATAGGCCAAAAGCTTACGTGAGCATCTCTAAGGCTCGCCCTATTGTTCTAAATCAGCAAATGCAATTACTATGGCTCACTTAATAATAGTTCTGTGTAGTATATTGATCACACGCGGATCAAAAACCAAGATTTGAATAAGTCGTGTTGAAAATACGATTTGAATACTCCATTAATCATCTTCAAGCGTCCGATGGATTTGACATCAAGAATCGTTTCAAGATATAAAGCTGGTCAATAGATCTAGTTTTTGCTGCTAAGGCCTCACTACTCTTCACCATTTCTCTAAACTGATCTACGCCCTTCAGTCATCAATCGCATCAAAAACTCTCATCTTTATTATTTATTATTGTTGAGTGATGTGCGTTTGAATGAAGTACAAGTCCTGCCAAACTTGCCAACGCTTGTCTTGACCTGGATGACAAGTTCAAAATAGCTGAAGGTTTTGAGACACTGTAGTTTACATCAGAAGATCTCTGTGTTGTATTTATCTGCTTGCCGGAATAGAGAAATTTGGTGCCGTAATTTGAATATGATGCTGTATGGGAGAATGCACTTGGAAACATTCGGTTAGAAACTGATTGGAAAAAAAAGGACATGGTCTAGAAAAACAATCTCTGAAGTGTTTGATGGATTGTTCGAGACAAATTTAGTAAGGAGGAAGAGTAAAAAGAAGATAATCCATACAATAAGATAATCAAAGTCAGAACTTGCAGATTGAGCTGTATTGAGGATGAAGAGTTCATTTAAAATGCGAACGATCCTAAGCTATCAACACGTACTCACCCAAAAAACAGATTGCACAATGGATGAAAATTTTTTACCGAATGACTAAGAGACTTTTGCAACAACTTGAAAAATTATCTCCAGACAGAAGAAGGATGCAAAAAATTTGAATTCATAATTTCATTTCACAGTTGGTTTTTTTAGATGAATTGACAGAATTCACTAACACATTCAAGTAATGAATGTTGTGTATTCAGCTTGTCAAGTTGCACATTATTTTTTCTCAACTGATCTAAAATCAAATAATATTAAATTGAAGTAATGTAAATTCTTTTCCTGATTTTAAAGTGATAAACTTCAAATTTACTTTGTGGTAAACGAGTATTAATAAATTTCTAGTAATTTTGAAATTTCTGATGTGGATGTGCTGCAACATAGATTTTTATCTTTAACTTTCGGCTTGAAAAAATTATAACTGATTCTATTATTGAGAGAAAGGATTCAAGACAAAATTTCAACTTTTCAATGTAAAAACACTCATCAAAATTATGAATTCTGTATATTTTCACTTCGCTGTTTCATATTATTATGAAAGTTGAAATTTTTTAAGAAAGCTTTCTAAATTGGAGAAAAAAGAAGCCTTTACAAAGATTACTATGCACAGCTCGTCGCGCAGAGGAAATGGATAATTCGGCAAATGGATTCAGCTTCAAGGAATCGATCTTCGAAATGACAATATCTGTTGTTGAATCTTCTAGAAGAACTAACCTTGCGAAAGAAGATGGTTCGGAGAGATGACGGATCGTTTCAGCCTCGACAAGAAGTTAACAGATGAATAATAGATTACTTCAGTTGTTTGATTTTTTGTAATAGGCGCTTTTCAACCGGTTGTTTTTTTTACAGTATTAAGTACGATACCCAGGTTCAAACTTTATCATGAACTGCCAAACCCTTTCACATTTCTTTCTGACTTCTTTATTTCTATTTCTTATTTTGGGCTTGTTCTTTTTTCCTCCTATCTTATTCTTTCTCTCTTGCGTAACTCGTTTTCCAATATTATCATACTTCTTGACTCAGTTTGGTTTTCCATTTGGTAGAATGATTCAACGGTACTTTCATTCCCCTACTGTTTCTCTAACTGTATTTTTCTGGGAGGTTCTTTATCCAATTGTTGTTTCTTGAAGATATCCATGACCATATTCTTGATCAAACTGTTTTTCATTGATGGTTCATTTAATAGCTAATGTGATTCTTGTACTGTGTAAACAAAACTCCAATTAAATAAATAAATAATTTTATTTCCACTTTTGGCAATACACTGGACAAAAACAATTTGAAAAAAAAATTACAATTACATTGGTTTACCTCTAAATCTTTGAGTATTATAGGCATTTTTATTTCATGTGTTAGAACATCTTGGTAAATATTTCAACGTCTTTGGATCTTACATATTTCAAACTCTATTATGCAGTATTTTGAAACAACTGATAAGTGATGATAATCTACAAGATTCCGAGTCAACCAAATAAGCAAATTTCAACAATTTAATCAATCTCCTCAGTTACTGAAAAAAATTCTAGAACAGAGAAAAGCAAATGAAGATCTAAAATTGTATTTGGTTTCATCTTCAAAATACCATTACGATTGTGATTTTTCAAATGAAGATAATGTGAACATCGTTTGAAAAGTATTTACTGAAAAAATATTCTAAATTAAAATTTGGATCTGTGTCCCTATTAGTATTTCAACGATTAGTATTTTTACGTTACTTGATATCCAAGATTTGGGGCTTGTTAAAATGCTAAATTCGGACAAAGTTTGTGATCAGATGTCTGCGATTCTTCTTTTTTGTTATTTTTTTTTATCATAACATCTTGAGAAACCCATTTTTTAAACAAAATACTTTTAAGTTTTTCACCATGAATAAATAGTTAACTTGTGTATTATTCTACCGTTTACATTTTTAAAAGATGATAAATAATTTGAATTGAACTCACTGCTCTAAGCGGCTTCAAGAGTTGAATGATTAACTTCAATCTACATAATCTCATGGTTAATCAGAATTGTTAAGCCCTGTTTGTCCTCACTAGCGTACTTCGAAGTGCAGTCCACTTCTTCCAGCGTTTGAGTTTATTGACGCGTTGAAATATTGAATTACTAGGAGATAATATTGCTTTCATCCACTTATTTAGTTGATTTCATAATTTCCATACAATAACTCAATATTAAATGTAATATTGTCAACAAAAATAATAGGTATAATTTTGACTACTATATTTCCAATATGTTTTGTTATAAATTATTTTTTCATAATAAAATTCACTGCAAATGAACATTTTAAAAGCCAAAGTACAAGTACTTGATAACTCTGAAATTATCACCAATTATTAAATACGTAAATTATAATGGAATCCGATTCAATCATTAATCATTAAAAGGATTAAACTTATAACAATACTTGCAAAACTTTTGACGTGACATGCATCAACCTTGAAGATATGAACTAAAATAATTGATAATTTTCTCTCAAAATTGAATCTTAAATTTTCTTTTCTTATTTTATTCTAATATTATTCTATATTAAAAACATATTTTTCATAAATCATTACTTTAGTTTTTAACATTCATTAAAATGGTATAGATGCAAATAAATTATTAGTATGTAAATAGTACTTGAATTTTGATTCCAAAATTCGTAGGTTGAGGAAATCATTGAAATCTCAATTTAGTCATCAATTTTGAAAACTTTATTTACACAGTTCAATCATTTTACCGGAAATTGCTTATTCAAACTTCAATATTACAAGAAGTCTGTAATATGACTGAGGTAAGACAAATCCATTAGTTTCTTACATAACACTTTTTTTCATAGAATTTTATAAGCTAAACAGGAGTAAAGCCTAACAGTAGATTTAAATCTAGAATAATTCCTCAAAGAATTTTTTATAGTTGGGTTATAATTAGTGTTCTATAGGCTCTGTACCGTTAGTTCTTTATCTATGATAGGGATAACATCGTGCTTTCCCTCGATAATCTAAATTTAATAACAATTTCCAAATATCAGTAACAAAAGTATCCCTAAAATATTTTAATCACAGACTAAAATCATGACGCAAACTATATTACTTTTCTATGACTTCGAGTAACCATGATCCATCTATTGACATTTTCGGATATTGCTGTACGTTCCGAAATAGACTGAGACGATGGTTTTGAATAATAATATTAGTCTTACCTTACTGATATTTATCGAACAAAATTCATTCTATTTTCATTAGTAGGCCTACTTCATAGCTTTTTCTACACTTCTATTCACACCTTCGTTTTTATTTTCTCCATTCATTATTAAATTACAAAAATCTATGTTTGACCTTCTCTGAATCTTTCCTATTTCCTTCTAGCATATTCCTTATTTTCTAATCTGTCGGTCTTTCTCTCTCGCACTATATTTTTTGTCTATTCTGTTACCTTGTTTCGATTATAATTTAATGTCATTATCTTGAATTTACTTTTTTGCCGTTCTTTTTTCTCTGTTTTCTTTTCTGAACTGATTTTCTATTTTTTCAATGTTCTTCTTCCTTTTTTCAACTATCTGTCTGTCGATCTTCTTATTAATTAGGCTATATGAAAATGGAAATTACAAAATATATGTACTATCATAGAAAGATAATATTTGCAGTGTCAAAATGGTGCATGATATCAATAATATGAGTAGTTATTGATGACATTCAAATTTATTTATTTATTTTATTTATTCAGCAATGTACAATATTCATACTTGATAGATGTTTCTACAGGCTTACGCCCAAAACAGTCCCTTTCCCAATTTATGAAAACAGGTTAGAATTATTCAATAAATTGAAAATGTGGCTATTTCTCTCTTTCATTACTCTTTCTTGAGAGGGGAATACAAACTTCTTTTGATGCCCCTAGCTTTTTGAGAATATTGTCATCAGAGAAGTTCCTATTCTAAAAATATTGATAGGTCTTTGGGAAAAATTGTTTTTTTTCAAGCATCGTCCTTGTATCAGTGTTAGTATTGTTACAGTATATATTCCAAGACTGACTGTTTTTACTGGAATTCACTCTTTTATTCAAATTCCTAATAAAATGTTTATCTTTTTGAATTTGAATTTTTTGGCACCAACTTCAAATTGGCATTGCTGTCTTTGTCTCCAATACCTTTTCCTTCAATACTTTCTCCTTCAATATTTCCCCTCCCCTCCCATGTATCAATGAATTTCAGTTTTCGCAGCAATATTTTCAAATGAGTAATGAAATTATTGAAGCCTGAAAATACGATGAAAAGTATAAAAAAAGTAATTTGAAAATCAGGTTTGTGTGGTGAGTATGTAGATTTAAGTGAGCCATAGTACAGTGTCGCATTATTAGTGAATTTTTTTATTGTTCGTTTGATTGTTGTTCTATATCATATAAGTCTTATTATTTTCAAATCAATAAGCTTTGAGTAACTATGAATTTATTGTCTCAATAGTGATTTATATTTTTACAAAGTTTAAAATTTCAACCGTAGAAGTTTGAATATTCGTATTTAGTTAGATCCAAATCCTTATCATAAATTTTGTCGGTGTTTTTTTTCGACCACCTTATTTTTGATTATAGTCAACCGACTAGATTATCGCAAAATTTAGTTTCTCAGGACATTGTTGTTCTTAATTAAAGGCTTGGAAAAGGTTTGTTTGACAGAGAAGCCTAAAATATTATTTTCAAATTGCAAACTACAACAGGCCTGAGTATTTTCGATTATGAAACAAAAATGTTGCCTAGAATATTGGGACTATTCAATGCTTTCCTTGAATTTTGCTTAATTTTTCTCTATGCAAACTTACTGAAAGAATCAGCATGTTGACCAAACATTTTCAAATGATAACTTTTGACATATCTTTCAGCCATAAAACATTCTTCTCACTTTATATTTCAAACAAAGCTTTTCAACCTTCTCTTGAGCCTAACTATAAGCAAAATATGGAAATTCCATTTATATTTCAAATCTGTGTTTAATAAACTTGAGTTATCAGAACTGCTTCATCAACTGAGTTTTATGTTTAGATGAAGGCAATCGGCCGATTTTTGAGAGATTCGCAAATCAAAAAGTTGATAAACCACCTGAACACAGACAGATGGTCTACAGACGCTCACACTCTCCCACTGGTAAGAACACTCGATCAGTATTACAATTTCTCGAATAAGACTTGATATTTTTAATTTTTAGTCCTTTAATGATGTGTTTGCAAATCTTATGCTTTATTAGTGCTGACATTTTTTTCTTCTTCTTCTTGACGAGATCAATGCAACTGTATATTCTTATTCAGGAATTTGAAAGAAAAATAGAAACGAAATGTTCTTTTAATGAAATCATTACCACAATATGCTGAAATATGTTTGATTCTATGTTTAATTAGTTTTTCATTCTACTCGTGTTAGCATTAATATTTTTAATTGGCTTCAACTCGTCAATATTCAATGATTTCAAAAGTTCAATGATTTCTTTGTAACATCATTCGATAGAGGCTAGCCACACTAGACAATAGACAAATACTTGTTCCTATCTACCTCAGGCGCGCACCCACGGGAGGGTCTAAAGGGGCTGTAGACACACCACAAGAAAAAAAATATTCTGTTTTTTAATTTGTCAATTATAGTGGGCACATCGCGTATTGAATACTGGTTTGTGGGAGTTACATTTCACTACAACTACGAAATAAATAGCTGCATTCTTATTCCCAAGAAATGCACTAAAAAATTAATAATGGATTTTGTCAAAATAAAACCTAAAATCTCAGGTTTGCTGGGTTTTATAACCCAGCAAACTTAGCTGAAATAAACCAGTAGCTGAAATAAACACTTAGGGCCGGTTCATGAGCTCGCGATTTAGCCAAGTCCTAGACTAAAACGGGTGGCCACCGTAGCATCGACAAACGTTAGCCTCGACGCTATGTACTAATGGCTCTCTATGCTGCTAACCCACTAACCTGTCGAGACAAACGTTTGTCGATGCTACGGTAGCCACCCGTTTTAGTCTAGGACTTGGCTAAATCCCGAGCTCATTGAACCGGCCCTTAAAATAATGCATTAGAATACCAGTTTTTCTAAGGAATTTTTTTGGTTGGCCTAGGGACCCCTGGTTAGCACCCCTCCCATAATTTTTGTCTGAGTGCGCCACTGATCTACCTTGATTATACCTGCTACTTCATATTTTAATGTTTGTTGAAAGTGTTGTATTCAGTGCATTACTTATTCAATAAGAGGAAAAATATTTATTTAACCGGTACTCCAAAACTAATGATTAATATTATTCATTTATGGTAAACTGAGGCATCTTTGATTATGATTTTGATCAATAATTTAGTTTATTTTTAGAACTCATGGCTAAATAAATATGGCTAAAACATGAAAAGAGACGTGAAAGGACCTTGTCCTTTTGTCTTGTCTGCTCAGTTAGACGAGGGTTTTATTTGTGATTTACTTTCTACAAATCGCCTCTACGTGGGCGCGTAGCCTATGGTGTGTGTATGGTATTCATAGTTACAGGACGTTCAAGTATTAGCTCTATGTCTTATATGCTAATGAGCTTTAACTCTTTTGTACACCCACGTAAATATCATGAGAATTCTTACTAAAATTTAGAATATTTTCCACCCATTTAGTATTCGTTACAAACCTTAGCAAGCTTCTTGTACTTTTGGATTTCAGGTAGAGATAATTCAAAGTCGGATGGCCCTTCAAGGATTGATAGCAATACCGATAGATATCCAGTTAATAGATATCCTGCTGAAAGAGACAGAGATCGAGAAAGGTCTGATAGAGAGCGAGAGAAAGAGAGAGACCGAGAAAGTCGAGTTCCTTTTGAGCCACAAAAGTATCATGAACCATTGGATCCTCACGAAAAAAGATCCTTCAGCTACGGAAGGTAAGATTTTGAATCTTCAATAAGCTCTAATTATGAATGAGTGCATATTTAGATAGAATTCAATTCGTTAGGCCTACTTAAAAACATTAACATTTTTCAAAACGCTATTATTAATTTAATAGAATTCATGAATTTGAAGTGTACTGTGTGTACTGGATAGTAATCACCAACAGCAATGAAGAATAAATTCCTTTCAGAATTCATTGCAAAATCTTATTCGTAATGGAAAGAAAGTGTGCTCAATATACAGGATGCGGCAGCAAAACATACTTTTTGAAATGCTCGCTATTGAGGCTGTTGGTATCATAGCGTACTAGGAGTAGTTTTATTTGAAATGTATGATCTTAAAGTTTTATTTCCGCCCATTTCAGTCGCTATCATGCGTTATAACCAGGGACCTGACATTAAGGGACTGGAAGTAAGAGAAATAAGGGGAGTAGGATGTCGGCCATTTTGTGGACGTACTTTTGGCGGTGTATTTGAAAACATCTAAGTACATAACTTCTACCCAAACCAGCCTAAAAAACACAAAATCCGACAAAAATGTTGTATTTTGCCGTAAATATCAACTATATTCTCTCAACGGTTTGATTAATACCGCAAAAGATACCGTAAACTTTCAAAACTCCATGAAAATTAAATTTAACATGATGGCTCTGAATTCAAATACACCGCCAAAACTACGTCCATAATAATGGCCGACATTGGTCTAGAGTGTATTCGGCCAATGAGATCGCGCCACACAGCCAATGAGATCGAGACACAGCATGGCCATCTTTAGACAAAACTCAAGAAGGCCATGAAACAGGCTTCTCCCTTTTTTAATAGGGAAGATACAATACTTCCACTCCTTCTATGACAGCCCCCTGGTTATAACAATGGGTAGCCTGCTTTTGCACAAATATTCTTCATACATGCTAGACGCGCACTAAGAACGTATTTTAAGATCTTTTGCCCACAAGAGTCACCAAGGATCACATTAAGTAAGCTTATGGACATGGTAAGATGAATACCATATGTTACTCATTATGAAACTGAGACATTAAGGGCAGGTTTCCGAGCTCAGGATTTTAGCCAAGTTCTAGACTAAAATGGTTGGCCACCGTAGCATCGACAAACGTTAGCCTCGACTCTATGTACTAAGGAGGTGGCACGGACTCTACGCTGCTAACCCACTAGCGAGGTTAGCTACCAAGAAAGGTTAAGACCGGTGAGATCCTAGAGATCTAACCTGTCGAGACCAATGTTTTTCGATGCTACGGTAGCCACCCGTTTTAGGCTAGGACTTGGCTAAATCCCGAGCTCGGAAACCGGCCCTAAGAATTGAAACATGATGTAGGGCCATAAAATGGTTTGAAAGATCTTTTTTCTCAAAGGGTCCCAAAGGATCCAAAAAAAGATCTCATGGTAAGATGAATACGATATGTTACTCTTTATGGAACGGTATGATTGAGGAGATCATATTTGAGCTACAAAATGCAATATATACATGTACAGTATATTGTTTCTAATTGTAAGAAGTAGGTAAGATGATCACTCCAATACTAAAAAAATCTTCCTTCATCCAAAAAAACCCTAAAGTGTTATATTCTCCGTAACGAAGCACGGGCTCATACTAGTTGACCATATTCAAACAAACAAAGAGTGTCATTTGATGTAATAAGCGGCAATCGCGATATACTGACTGTTTTCATGTTGTTAGCTCTTCTGATACAGCCGAAGACTATTCTTTGTTTTGCCTTTCAAAAAGTATGACTACGGGAAATGCATGCTACCCATTGTTATAACGCATGATGGCAAATCAAATCTATATTATATAGATAGTCATATAGTAGATTATTGAAATTATTTTCTGTATTAATGTTGACCATATCAATTAGGTCGGGAGGAGATGATCTGAGACAGGCGATTGAACGTCGAAGAGATGACTCACGATACCCGCAGCCGGATTTTCGCGAGTCACACGAAAAATCGAGACCTGTACCAGAAAGGTAATTGAACGCACAATGTAATTTCAAGTAAAAACCTGGAAACTGATGACCAGCTTTGAAATAAACTTAATCCGTTTTCGAATGAGTCGTAAAATAAAAATCAAATTAATCAAATACAGTATATTAAAATGCAAAGAATTTAATGAGACTTCCTAAAAGATTGTATCATAGGACATACTATTTAACCCTGCATTACTCGCGCGGGGTAAATATAACCCCACAGGGAAATTTTTGTTGAGGAATGCTTCTTTAGTTGGCACCACTGACATGGATGTCTCAGTAGCTTCTTGTTTCAGTGTCTAGTTGACAAACGTGGACTGAGAACTCTGCTGCCTGTACCGGTTTTGTTGTAAAAAATGATTTTTTTAGGTTTGGGATCGTATTTACCCCATGCGAGTATTCACGGCAATGGATTTTCAATGTTTGCTACAACTATTTTTTGTGATTTAGCTTTTTTTTTTTGAACACTAGCTGTCCCGGCGAACTTTGAATCGCTCTCTTTTCCTCCCCCCCCCCACCAAATGCCCCTCTCTTTTCTCCCCTCAAATGTCCCCCCTTCATGCCACCCCCCAAAAATTGTCATCCCCCGAAATGGTCCCTTTTATGTGAACCCCCCTTCATGTCACCCCCAAATCCCCCTTCATGTCACCCCCTCCAGGTCAACCCTCCCACCATGTAACCCTCCCATCAATTCGCCCCCTCTTTCACACCAAATGTCACCCCTCTCTTCCCCTCAATTGGCCCTCTTCATGTAACCCCCCAAAATGTCCCCCCCTTCATGTCACCCCACCCCACTTCATGTCAATATAAAATATTTGCCTGTTGCTGAAGAACCTGCAGCACCAAGAGAAAAATTAGAGAGGGGGAGATGTAGTGTATGCCCTCGAAGTCTAGACAGAAAAACTCCTTTTTCATGTGACACATGTTTCAAATTAGAGTATTGGAGTAATTATATCACATTAATTATAGTGTAGTATCTACTTTAAATTGATATAAATTCATCTCATAAACTGATTTGCAATAAAAATTATTTTAGGAATGCCAGAATATACTTAAAATCAAATGGGGTCATACTGATCCCACGCGAGTATGAATGTAAGTAAATCCCGCGCGAGTAATGTAGGGTTAAACAAAATACAGTAGTATAATCAAATGAATACTGAAAATGAACGAACACACTGGGGGTGAATTAATAATTTTAAAGATGTATTGACATTTGACAAGAATGGGGCTTCGAATGTTACTAATTACGGTTTCGTAATTGTTACCTACTTTGGGTGAATGAAAGGAACGCTTATTTTTTTATAGTTCAGAACATAAGAAGAGTGAACTTTCAATTTCATCTCTTCTAATTCTACGAATTCAAAATATTCAAACTATAAGTTAGTTGGAAGGTTTTTTAAGGTTAAATTTTTCATGTGTTATATGGATTGCAATATGTTTGCCAATACAGTGCTGGAGTTTTTATTTTTATCATCAATTTTCTTTCTTTTTTAGTTTAGTTTTTATTCCCATTTTCTTTCCTTTTGTTGTATCAATATTAGTCTTCTTTGTTTGTTAATTAAAGCGAGCTTTTATTTTTGCCCGAACAGGTTTTGTAAGCTTTAAGATTATTTTCCAACTAGCAAAAATATTCGAGGTACCGTACTGGTAGATTAAGTAGTCTTATCCTAGTTGTAAGATGACATCGTTTAAGAAGAAATGTATATGTTATCTCGGTAATGTTTTATTGTATATATTATGTGATATTGGAAAATAAATATGATTTGAACTTTGTTGTAATTGATAGATCATTTTCCATGAATAGATGTGATGATTATCAGACTCTACTAACACAGTATTTTCAAGAGATTCTCTGAGTAAAAAAACTTAACAAAAAACTTTGAAAAACTTGGATTATTTGTAAAATTTCCAGCAATGTTCGTGGAAGAATCAACGAGAGGTTTACCGATCACAACTTGAAACACGATTCAAGAGAACGTAATAGGGAGAGACCAAGAGAAAGAGAGAGAGAAAGGGCTGACTATCAACCTCCTCGAAAACCATTGCAGGATAGACGTAGAGGTAATACATTTATTGTATCATAAATTATGATATCTACTGAACTTTGTCCTAGATTTTTTTAAACATTTATTTGTCAATTTCTTATTGTACTAGAATAATTTATGATTTTGTTAGTGTATCTGGCTGATGAATATTGTGATTTTTACACCAATACTGTAATTATAAATTGATTGATATCATTCTTAAATGGAAAAGAGTAATTGATTTTCCCCACTTTTCAAGTAGATGCGTCTCTTGGGCTTCCAATAAACACCTTGATGTATGTTGATCAACATGCCGAAAATATAAAATATAAATATATAAAAATATGTTTAAATGTGGCAACAGTGAGTGAAATTTAGCACGTCCGCCTTTTTTCTGTGCGCTCTCGAATGAAATTACTACAGTTCTTTTCACTTTCTCTATATTTCATAATCAAATATTAAAAAAAACCGTTCACCGGATCACCTATTTTACACGCTATTAATTGAAATAATAATCTTGCTCTTATTAATTGCGATTTACTGTTCCATAGTTTCATAACCATAATAGATACTTCGGGAAGTCTGTATGGAGAACAAGTAATACAATTATTCTGACTCACGGTGAAATAGAAATTGGAGAAGAAAATATTGAAGAATTTATCCGTTCTGTTTCAGCATCTCCAGGTGCCAGCAGTAGAAGGCCATCCGACAGAGATCCGGACTTTGATAGAGAGAGACACAGGGGGGACAAGGAGCAGTGGGAGAGGGAAAGAGGACGAGAAGTTGATGTGGATAGACGAAGACCACCAAAAAGTAGGGACCGCGATGAAGAGAGGAGGGAAACGCGACCACCTCGAGAAGCAAGACCTCCTCGCAGACCTGATGACAGATCAGCTGATCATCGTGGCAGCTACAGAAATACCGACTATCCACAGGTAGACTATCTATAGTCCTTCTTTTCACTTTTATGCACTAAAATTAATTATGATGTTTAGTAGAGGCCGCGAGGTGAAACATGAACCTCAACCCCTCAAACGGTTTACGAATGACTGGCATGGTAGGGATAGGAGTGTCTCTCTCACAAATCATTAGCTCTCACTCTGCATGCATACAGTCAGTGTAGAAATCTCTCAGCTCGCCTTCCCCTCAGCTGTTGATGGATTCGAGACACTCAGGTCACTGCCCTCTTCTCGCCTATGTTTTCTTTACAGACAATAAAACCCACCCGGACACGAAGTAAGTATCGGCTGCCGAGAACGAACTGACCAAACTCCTACCCCCACCCTAAAAAATTCACTGTTCAGTCACATGAAGTGGGAGTCGAAGGTCCATGTCTCACCTCGCGGCCTCTATGCCTTTGTGCAATTTCAGTTTGCAATTATGTCGTTAGTATTTCCTATGATGTTCAGCTAAAAATATTTTCTCCTCTCAATTTCAGCCAAACATTACTTCTAAGTACTGTACTGATATCATGTTTCTAATCTTTCGCCGAGAATAATATGTATTTTACCATTTGGATTCTCTTTTCAATCTTTGGTACTATTATTCTTTATAGATAAGCTACATTGTGAATTTTTATGCTTTATCAAGTTTATCGGTATATGATAAATTGAATGTTCACTGTCTTCATTCTCATCTATGCAGTGTCTCTATTTCTGTCTTCTAAAGAATGGATCCTACTTGAATTGTTGATAAAATATATCTATATACTGATATTATTTATTTTCGAGTCCTTGTTTGCTTTGTTCTTTCTTCTGTATTTTTCCTCAATACATAATCTTAATTCATAGTGTGCTCTGAATTCTTTTCTGAAGCTGAATTCTTGACCATGTAAAATTAATGGAAAGTAAGAAGACAGTGATTTTAGAATATGATTCTACTGTTGATACAACTTTCCTAAAAAAATAGCGCTGGAACAACCTTATGTCTGAAAGCAAGAGCATAAGGCTACACCAGCTCTGACAATTACACTCATAGCGTAAAGGCTTAACCACACGATGTTAAGTAGGCAGGCATGCGTACTTGTCAGCATGTGGACAGAATTTTTCCATTTAATTCAAGTTGAAAGTCGGTCCACACTATGACAAGTCGTCTTGCCCGGTTGCTAAATTTATGCGCTAATCCAATCTTTTCAAATGTATGTGCTATTTCTCTTGAAAAATGAGTATAAGCAAAGCACAGAAAAGGAGAATAGAATAGTATTCAGTTATCTCTGAAACAGAAATTAGTACAGTATAAGTATAAATATGATATATTCCTAAAGAGCCAATACCATAAAATTATATTAGTTATGTTTTTATTAATTTTTTAGGAGCAGCTAGAACGAGAATATGATGGTAGATGTTTAAAGTTAGCATACTTGTGTTGACAGGATGAGGAAGAAGAAGAAGAGGAGGAGTATGAAGCGGCTCCTGTTGTCCATCATTCGACGCGGGGAGGACGCGGTCGTGGCGGTGGCTGGGGCGGCCCCCACCCCCCAGGTAGAGGCGGCGGCATGTTCAGAGGCGCCATGAGAGGACCAGTGATGCGCCCCCCTGTCCCTCCCTATCAGCCGTTTTTCCCTCCGCCAGTCAGACCTATGCCGATGATTCCGATCAGAGGGTATCCCCCACGTAAGTCTCCAGAGGCCTATTCGAGGAACAGGAGTTCCTGGGAATAGTTGAGCTCCTAAATATGTTAGGTTTATAACTAGAGAACTATCAATCTTGTGCTGCTTGAGTGGCCTGCACTTTGAACTAGCTTTTTTAAGTTGTACTAGTCGTTTTTTATTATTCATAATAATGAAACGTCAGGTTTCTGACGGATTAATTCTAATTATTCATCCACCGAAATTAATTTGATGTCATACTGAACTATTCATTTCTTATCTAAAATATGAAGAGAATCAGTAAGTTAGAGTTACAATTGCCAACATAATTATACTATTTTTGTGCTTTCATGAAAGTTTAAACCAACTTTTTTAACATAATTTTTTAAGTAGGCCCTCATTTTTAATGTTTTTCTATTCACAAAACCAAGTGAAGGTGTTCCCACGTAGAGAAACATGTAGTTTATAAAATAATTTTTATAATTTTATTTCTTGTTTCCCCTAACCACTTCGTGTGGCATTTTCAATTATTTAATTATTAATTGTTTAATTATTTTAGCGTGTTAGTTTGGTATTATTTGGTAAATGTTTTATCTGTTGTTAAATAAAAGCTCAAAGTGTGGGCTTTCAAGCTTCACTTGATAGATCGGTTCATCTGCGTTGTATTTTATATTCTTATGTTGAACAATTTTATACATTGAAGTTTGATGATATGTAACAAATTATTATAGTGTTAATACAGTATAATACTTAGTAATGCTTATTTGAAGTGGAAGTAAGAAAGTTTACTTTTCCGATTATCATTCATATTTTTTGATCTGACATTCAATAAGTTATGTATTGTATTTTTCATATCTTAGCTATCTTTCTTTTATTGATGTTAAGGCTGGCCTATCCAATACCCTTGATGGGTGATATCTTTTTACTCCACTAGATCAATCGAAAATCTTAAACAGTGTATAATTTTCTTGTATTCACCCTTATATGACTTATTGTAGAGAAATTATGTTGAACATTTGAGCATTGGCATTGTGAAGTAATATTTAATATGTAGCATGTTGGGCAGGAAATGAATTTATTTAAATGAATATGTTGGTTAGTATTAAGTTGTGTATTTGAATAATGATTTGGTGGAAAATTGATTATCCAGAATCGGTCACTATCGTTGAGTATAGATTTTATTTCTTCAAGATACATTTCTTGATGATGTAAGAGCTTTTATAATAATACTTGGGGATTATAATGTACTTGGGGATTCATTATTGGACACTATTTATGGGTTTCTATATCATTTTCTCGAAGTTAATTTTTAATGGTTAGTTCGTCTTGTACCAGCCAAGAAGCTGAATTCCAAGCATAGTTCGTTTCAAGCAAATAATTAAAAGCCATAACCCATAAAAACATGACAAATACATTTTTGAAAAGCTTCAATCAACGAGACGGTTGGTTATTTTATTTTAGTTGTATTCGACTTTCAAGGTGGTTCTTTCTGCTCTTCTACATGTTTTTATAAGTTGTTACAGGACCATAACAACAATTGCTAATCATGTTTTGAATAACTCCCTTGTATAATAATTGATTAATAATTTTATGTGATTCATGAAATTGGTATGAATCGGTTACTTCGAGGACGGATTATTTAACAACAAATGAGTAACTTTGTGGTACAGGATAATAATTATTGAAAGCTACTAGGAGGTGTGAGAGCATGGTTGGTTCAGCAGTTGTCTACAGTATAGCAATCGGTTTTTGTAGGTCTCAATTTTCTCAGATTCGTTGGTGACTTATTTTACAACCTTCTCTATTTGTTTGAGTGTAATTTTATTCTATGTTATGAGGGTCTGCCTAACCTTGAGCCTGTTCTAGTATAGATAATTTTAGAAACTCTTCCATTTCTATTACAAATTTTCCTGTTATCTCAATATTAATTTTATATGAAATAATTTCTGTAGTCGAGCTACATTCCAGGCTAGGTGGAGGCTCTTTTATGTATTTGAAACTTTATTTCTGTTAACTTACTAAAATTCGAAAAAAAATTCCGTAAATCTATTGAAATCTTATTTTCAAAAGTATTTAGTGGGAAAATACTTATCTCTGCTACTTATCAAATAGTCTAATTTCTAATAATTGATATCTACTATCATTCTATATTTTTAATGTGATAAGTTCATTTATAATCAATGTATAAACTATCATCCTATCTTGTGTATGTGTAATGACAGTTGATCAACTTTTGATTCTTCAACGAATGTAAACGAATCTTTGAACTTTTGCCTGCTGTTTGTTTGAAAGATGTTTGAAAGGCTTTGGGTGTGAAAGTGCATGATATTGAATCGAAATAGTATACTGGATGCATTTGACTAGTATTTAAATGGATAATCATGGCAGCACTGGCTCAACTGCTATCTGCTTACATTTCTTCGTTCTCATCTCTAACTGGTGGTAGATCCATCATTTTTCAATCGACGAGGGGCAACAAATCCGCAGTCTATTGGTCTTTATCACCTTTAAAGTGCAGCTACTCCACGTCACTGGCAAACTAAGACCAATTTTTGCATAACTACATTGGTCTCTACATCTGATTGAATCGGTCGAGTGGTATGTTGTGAAGCTGTCTGTGCAGTGTAAATGAATTATTTTATTAACGTTTCTCATCTAAACTTTCCTCTCAGAAAGAACCTCTCACAATTTTTGAATAATTTAATTTTTCTTTACATTTGATTGAATCTGTCAAGTGCGAAAACTGTCTGCAGTGTGAATGAAGTATTTTATAAACTTTTCTCAATCAACTCAAATCATCTTGGAAAGAAATATGTTATTGTTGAAGCTACTTAGATAAATGACATTTTAAACTTCGTGTAGTTCGAAATCTAGTAAATTCATTCAACTCTTGAAATGATAATAATAATAATAATGAAGTATGTTATCAACGTTTTTCAATCAACTCAGGAAAAGTTATCTTCTAAAAAAAAATTATTGCCTTACTAAGAAAAAATGATGAGATTGAAAATTTGAAACCTATTGACTCTAGAAAAGAGTAATTAATGGTAGGGTAAAGGTAATAATGGATAATAATATTTGAAATAGCTTTGCTATTAATAAAAAATTGAAAGTTTTCCCAACTGATAAATCAATTTACAGACTGCATGCTGTAACCATAAAACGAGTTGATAAATAATGAGACTCCTTCCTAATTGAAGACTTCACTTGCCTCACTAGCCATTGCTAAAGCATGCGCAAATTCAAATTTTAACGCTAGATTGCTATGCTCTTTTAGACCAAGTTTTATTATAAAATGTCCTTGTGTGGCGGTTGAGCTGTTATGACCACTTTTTGCAAATGAGACTGGCACCCTTACATCTAAACAAGCTTATTCACAAGTCGAGTTCGAAGCTCCAAGAGGAGACGAATTCTACCTCCCAAGACAAAGAACCCCTACTATTTATTTCCGTAGTAAAGTCAATACTGATCATTTGGATTGATTTTCTGTTCCATTGTAGATTTTTAAATTCAGCAATATCTTGCATTATGAAAATAATCTACCTTCTTTTAGTATCGCCTGGTCTCAAGCCACTTGCGGACAAAAACATCAAGCAATTTTCAAAGTTGTAATTTCCAAACAAACGTCAAGTTTACATAAAATATATTGAAAACCACTTCCCAGTTACATGATGAATATTGTTTTACCATTTTTCAACCTTTCAAAATCATATAAATAATTATTAATTTCTCTATATAGTACAATGGATGGAATTGCGAAAGACATCATTGTTAGTGTAGTTATGTTTTCAGCAACAGCAATTTCTTTGTCAAATGGATGTATTTCTACTTTCACTTGCACCTTAAAAAGAAACAAGAGACGTTCTTTGATTTCCTTCCTAACTAATTTATTGACGTGGTTAGCTATAGGCTACTTACATTCTAAAAAGATTGGTTTGGTAATCCAGGTTTATCTCTAATGTATGGAATATAAACAAGAGTTATCAAATAGGCTAATACTTGTAGGTAAAACAGTTTACTGTATTATTTACACAGGCGGGCTTGGAGAGGATTAGGACGTTGAACTATTTTCGTGGGACGATAGTGGTCGCGCGAAGAGAACAGAGTTCGTTGGTCAGCATAAAGGGAGAAGATTAGTGTAAAAATAGTTTGTTCAACTTGCGTAGCTTGCACTAAGCGTGATAATTCTAATGTCTGGTTTTCACGATTCTAGTAGACGTTCTAGGTACTGGAGGCAGGTGGATCATATGATCGTCTTCTCTAAACAAACAAATAGTCCAATGCACACCTAAAGCAGCTGTTTCAGTGTACATTGGACTATTTGTTTCTATAGAGTAGACGATCATATGATCCAACCTGCCTCCAGTAACTAGAACGTCTACTAGAATCGTGAAAACCAGCCATAAAATGGCTTATTCAAGGTTAGGCAATCGCCAGTTTTCTATATTTTGTTATAGTTCACATAAGTGACATGCTATATTTGTAAGCATACGTAAGTAGGATGCGCCTGTATTTGATGTACAAAAAAATGGATTAACAGTGATTGGACTATGAGCGAAGTTGGAGTGATATTGATGACATAGATTATCAAAATCAATTTTCTCTTGGTTTGAAGTAATTTAGGGATCCAGAATATTTTTATTTTAACCTTTTCATTAGGTTGGACCTTGGAGAATTTTTCACAATTGCTAATTTCATATAAATAATTTTCCATAAGCTAAAACTAGGGTAGTCGATTTATTACGAGAAAATTATTGATCCAGCTTAAATCTGGACCAATGAGTTATTAATTGGTTTATCAAAATTATAGTTAGGTTGTAGAGTAAAAGGTGTATTTACAGAGCTATAACTGTAGAAAGTATAGTCGTATTTCGAATATTGGAAGTTTGGATCTCTTCTAAGTCCTTCGATTCGCGTTACTGGATCAATTGAGTAACAATTATGTTCAGTAAATATTATAATTTATTTTTTTAACTTGGCTCACTAACTGTAACTTAACTTTCTGCTGTCTTCTTCCTGGTGTTCTTTCACTAACTAAGCTGTCGTCTTCCTGGTATAATTCTCTGAATATTAAGTTGTGGGTTTTAATTATAATTTGGGAAAACTAGTCCTTGATTATATCTCTTCCAATATAATTTTATTAGTCCATGACAATAGCAATCCTTCTAAAACCTTTCAACTTTTGGTCTAGGCGCTTTTGTTTGAAGTTTATGTTCGCACTTTTCCACTTTGTATCATCTGTCATTCTAAAAATTTGAAAGAATTGAATTCTTTCAAAATCATTGTTGCTGTGCAACACTTGCTATTGTTTCTGTGCTTATTTTCTTGAACTGATGTGTTTACCGTATTCATGAAATTTTTCCCTACCGTTCGCCAATTTTTGCTTTATCCACTTCGTGTGTTTCTTTCATTTATTTATGTGAATCATATAATTATGCAATCTCCTGTCGAAGTTATTGAGCTATGTCGTTCATTTAGCTATGGGATGCCAATCTGTTCAACATTCTAAATTTTTATTCCAGGATTTCACCCTCCTCCATTTTTTCGCCCCTTCTTCCTTTAGGCGAAAAAGGGAAATAAAAGGCGAAATAAAAAAATAAAATAAGTTACCTTGTTTATTACATTACGTCATAGTGACGTAAAGATCTGGCTACGATCGTTAACGAATAGTGGTCTCCAGGTTCGATCTGTATGATAAGACAGACAATTTACTATATACCTACAGACTGTTACTTTAAGTTTTGCATACTCATGTACATAATTACTTATTAGAAACGAACTATGTAATATAAAAAAGAAAAAAAGATAAAGTGAATTTGTTTTGGATTGGTATGAATGTTTAATTTGTTCCCATGTGGTTTTTGAATTTTTTAAATCGAACAAAATTTTGTTCTAAGTGAAATAAATATTTTTTGCTTCTACGTAGTCTTTTCAATTGAATCTTCTCCTATTGAAAATTGCATGCATTATTTTTAAAGTTACTTGTGGTTAGAATGGTTTTTTATTCCATTCTAATACATTGACGTTGTATACTTCGTGTTTTTTAAATAGTTCATAGAAAAGGACGGTAAGGCCAAGGCCACACTACTAAGAGCTATGTTTGGTGCAAAGAGCCAAGTGACTCGCACAGTGAATGATCCTAGTGAACGAACGCATTGCGTACTATTGCAAATGGCCACACTATGAGCGACGTGGTAAGGTAGGAGCTTCGTTGAGGATCTTCAACTATGCGAGTCACTTGGCTCCTAGTACCAAGCATAGCTCTTAGTAGTGTGGCCTTAGCCTTAGGCCCCTTTCACACGGAGATCCATACGAATCTCGGTCCTATATGGAAGCGGCTCGCGCTCCTACTACCGCGGCTTTCACACGAGGAGGCTCCTTATTGCGATTTGTAATATATGGATCGTCGTGTGAAAGGGGCCAAGTGTCTGTACAGTAGCCAGCCAGATTGATAGCGTTATCGCCTACAGCGATTTGAAACATCTTTCGGGAAATCTATGAAGTTGATAAGTGGCTCTGTTTATGAAACAGCTTGATTAAAGTGAATGAATACTGCTCGAATTTTTAAGATCAGTTTAGAGGTTGAAGCTGGGTTACTGAAACTGTTGCCAAAATGGTGGGTGATGAGCAAGGTTATGGTTGAACGTAGGCTACGGTTTACTCCGTCTTAGTGGAGCAGACGATTATATCACATACAATTATTTCACTTACTTCTTGAATAATTCAATAACCGTTGATATTACGAAAATTTTACGAGAATAACTTTTTTTAGTAAATTTAATTACAAATCGGTTGAAACCTTATTTTTGTTGAAATTGGACGAATATTAACTGAGATATAGCAGCTTTAGTTATAGGTGACCACTGGAGGCTAGTTGCAGTACATCCTGGGCTTGCGGCTACATTCTGCCACAACAATGCAACATTCTCAGTCTGCTTTGCATGTTATTTTTAAGCGATTTTAGATTATTTTGTTTGAACTTTAAAGACACTAAAAAGGAGTGCAAGTAACCTCCAGCGGTCACCTATCACTAAAGCTGCCATATCTCAGTTAATATTGGTCCAATCTTAACAAGTAAGGTTTCAATCGATTTGTAATTGAATTTACTAAAAAAAGTTATTCGTGTAAAATATCAACGGTTATCGAGTTATTCAAGAATCAAAATTTTAAATGGCCTCCATTTTGTTTTATAGATTTGAAAAATTGTCATAATTTTTTTGTAGCTTTGTCTAGTTTTAATAAATGTTGGTTTTAATTTCATATGTTTCACCATTATGAAAATAAATAATAAGTGAAAAAAACAAAATGGCAGCTGTGTGAGTAGCTAAGGAATTACGGACAATTCAAATATGATACCATATTTAGATATGGTTTTTACCCAGGAACAATGCCCTAGAGTATTGGTAGCGAGTTCTGAAACACCCTGTATGGATCGTCAGTGGTTCAAAGGTTTAATGTTCTTCAATAGGTTTACAGATAGGCCTATTGAGATTGTTGCAATTGAGAAAATCCCAAGATGTATTGTAAAGACATGATGGACATATCATGATTAACATAGACATATCATATTGATAGATTGGCTATCACATTATTAGTGTTTTTACAGTAATATATAATATGGATAACATATTATAGTATACAGTATATTATGTGTGTCATATGGAACAGTTTGAGAATGTATGTACTCATAATATGAGTAAATGAAAAATATGAGTCCGGTACCATAGACAAATTGACTACCGTACTTAATTCTAGTTAATTTGTCCATGACGGTACATACGTTCTAAAACTGTAACAGGTGACACAAGAACGCATGCGTTTCGAAGTGCTTTATCTTGAGGCTCATGTTCACGTTCAAATTTTTATCTATAATAATTGAAGAAAATTCTTTCAAATTTGAATCAGTACCGTACCTATTTTATTGATTTGATTTCACGGAAACATACTTTCGATTCGACACCAAAACGATCAGTTAAAATGTAATATGCTGAAAAATATACGAAAGATACAATGAGTTATAATACTTGACTTCATTTGTAATTATGAGATACCGCAATAATCAATAATGCACATTAAGACTACAAAATAATGTAGAAATTTTAAATTACGGTATATTTTCCTGTAATACAGTAACAATTACTTCACGTATTGCAGCCTTTGAATCTTTGAGTGAACGAGTTTCATGATTGAAAACTAAATTTCAAGTGACATCTTCAGAGAAAGATGCACGGCGAGTAATGTGGGCATAAAAGAACAACGCTTAATGTTTATTTATTAAACAATTAGAAAGTCATAGAAAAAGCTACAGTTCAGCTTTATTGTCTTTTTCTCATAGGGAGACTCTTCATGCTTCATGTATCACACTTCCCCAGTAATACGGAATGTATTCGCTAGATTTTAATAATTGTTTAATGTAGTGATGAAAGAAAACACTTTATGGTGTATTGTAGTGTCTATTTTTACATTTTTGGCATGAACTGGCATTACAAGGTATTGCTTTTTTGGGAAGCAAAGTTGAATTGAACAAAGTACAATCACAATAATGTTATTTGCAACACTAAATCATTAAACTATTAAACTACAATAATTCCTAAAGCACAAGTAATTTTCTCCTATAATATTTAATGTAGAAATCTATCAGCAACCCTCCATTCAATCAATCTACAGCGAATTTATAAATTAACACAGTAATATCAACAACCAATATGGAGCTCTTATAAATTTTTCTGATAGAATTTCCAACATGTACTAGTAATGTAATGTTGGATAATCTACAGGAAAAACTCATCTTCGAGAGCAATTGAATCCAGAAACTTATCACCAATTGAAATCGCATTTACATTAATTGCCTACACGTAATTCTGCGGTAAGCCTGCTGCACAGAATTGAATCATATCCTGTGAACCTTGATAGGTAATTAGGCTACCCTCACTTGATTATTTCAAAACATGAAAATATTTATTTATATTTACAGGTTTATTATCTACATTTTATACAATACAATCTCTTTTACAAAAATACTTGGCCCTGCTGATATAGGCTACTGAATCTAATATTTTATTGTCTTATTGATTTGATCAATAATACTGGAAATACCTGTCCAACCACATTCATAATACAAATTTGGAAATAAATGACTGGTTCTCTATTGAATAAAATTTTTGTTTTGTTTTAGATTCTCAAAATGATACCAAAGAACTTGAACTTGCAATTCCTACAACTCCTATTGCACTCCAGTGAATGTTTGTTGATGTTGAAAAGTTTATCGAACATTGATTTGGAAGAATTTTCACAATCGATAAATAAAAGCTTTAATTTGATCTTTTTAATGTGATTTTTTTAATTTATTGAGTAAAATATGAATGAAAATCCATGAATGTTCGCTATTTAGAATTAGTAGTAGAAGTTTTAGTTTTCAATATAAAAAAGCGTTTTATTTATTTTGAATTTATAGGAGAAAAAAATATCTTTATCATTAACATCACTTGAAATTTCAAACCGCATACACCATTGGTGACAATAAGCCTATGTAGTACCAAGTAGGTTATAATTATATTGTTGAGCAGTTTTCCATGAAGTAAGGTTCTATTGTCACAAACAAAACCTCGACTTATCAATTTTTTCATTGTGATCTAGGTTCAAATTATTATTTTTATGCAATTCACTTTTCACGTTGAAAAGTTGGACTGTTTTTAAAAAGTTGAGAATCTAGGAATGATGGTTTTACACAATTGATCCATGTTAACTATATTTTGTTGAATTTTTTCTGTTTCAAGCCTTTTACTGTGAATCCTATTGAATTTGAAAATCAACTCTTGAAAATTCTAAAAATAGGTTGGCCTATTAGTTATTGGGATTTTAATACTCTCTCACGTTGAACTTGAACTAACATAGGAAAAGAATAATCCTTCCAAAAATTCAGTGCATAGGACTTTGTCTGAATGTTGTGTTAATTATTATCGTTCAAACTCATACCGTACCTACCTATTGAAGATGAGAATTATGGCACTAGATTCGAGTTTGAAACTTGCATAAGTTATCAAACGTAATTTTGATGATCCTCATAACAGAAATTTTAGCTTTTATTAAATGAAACATCATGAAAAGTGGATTACACTTCCAATTTCAACAGCAAAAACTATCTTTCCAGCGAACTCATTATGATAATTATTGAGAAAATTTTAATTCTGCAAATTCTGAAATAATTTGTAAACAAAAGCTGAGTTACTACTAGGTCTATAATATATTATAATAGGTCTATAATATATAATAGGTCTGTAATATATAAATCTAATTAGAGCTTCTAGCAAAATTCCTCTGAAACATACAACTGAAAATGATGTTTGGAGTGTGAAAATATAGGCCAGTATGATTTTAAAATAAACAAACTTCAATCTGTTCTTTCTCTTGCTAATCAACTTTTCACGTTATTTGAAGCACCAAAGCATCTTCCAACTATAATTACCACCTCATTCTAAACACGAAAACTAGATTATTACTATTTTGTTTGGCAGATATTGCTACGAGTTGGTTGTTCCAATTTCATCATTTGGCGTTGTTATCGTTGACATTTCGGTTGCTGAAGATGCACTGTCTGTCGTTTCAGCCGAATTGTCTGTTCTATTGAGTTTCGACTGTCCCCACATCCACAGTTTGCTCAAAGCACTCTCTTCTGTCTTGCTATCCATAGAAGATACCTCTTTTGGGTCTGGCTTCACATCGACAACCTGTAACATGAAAAATGAGTTATGAAATAAGATGTGTTGATATTTCAACCAATTATGTATGCTTTACTTCTTAATACAAAACTTGATGGATGAGTATATGATACCCAAAAAATGTCAGATGCAACAGGAATTGAACCCGTGAACGGTGCAGCGATAGGAGACTGAAGTTATGACGCCGGCGGACGCCTAATTTTCTCATGCACTTAGTGGCAGGAGAAATAACACATCTTCTTGTGCTGCACATGCTTTTTTGCTATTGCTTAGATATAGGTATTTTAATTTAATTTGGCGGATAGCGAATAACTTTCATTTAACATTTCTATGGTAACGGGTGATGTTCTGTTGAGTTCTATTTTAAATATTTTTTTTGCATATACAGTATGGAGGCTATGTGAAAAAACTCAACACAACATTACCCGTTACCATAGAAATGTTAAATGAAAGTTATTCGCCAAATTAAATGATTTGCTTAAATGCCTTGCTCTTGCAGCGTCATTATTGAACATTGTGCATAAATTTACTGTAAAAATTTAAAATTCCTTTTTACTAGTTGTTCATTAAATGTATATGTCTTTTAAGGAGTCTTTTAGGAGTCTGATTCCGAATAACTTTTCTGTATTTACTGTAGGTACGGTACAGTCCCTTACTTTCAGATTTTCTATCATCATACTCCTTTGTATGTAATGCATTGCAACAATTCAGCACTTGCTTGTTATTTAACTGAAGAAAAGATTCAATAACTGACAATGGATGTCATTTGTCAGAAATTTCAGATTACACAATTTATCATAATTATTATGATTCTTACATAGATAAATAATCGGTGGGGTCTGGTTAAAAAATTAGAAGTCTAATATAGAAAAAGGTCGGTTACACACTAGAATCTTGAATTCAGATACTACTCCGTGCTATTAATGTGTAATATGGTGTGTCCACCTTTCTCTTTCAAAAGATTTCTACATTTTTATGTAACAGGCCATTAATCGTAATTCAATTTTATTAATCAAATAATAGAAGAAGAGGCTTTACCACTCAAATGGAGGACATTTCAAGCTCGATAAATGCATCAATAGATATTTTTTTGAGAATTTTATCATCTTAGTCTGTAGGACTTATCAGATAATACTTATCCGGATAATAATATGGTTCTATTAAAGTAACGACTATCCACTGTATAATTGAAATTTTTACTTACATTATTTGACAAAATTGGGATGCATTTCACTGTTGATGTCATGATGCATTTCACCCAGCCTTAAATGTCATGAATGCTGCCATGAATGTCAGCCTTATGTTATGAATGTCATAGCAAAGACGATAGGAAACTATTATTCTACGATATAAACTAAGTATTCTAATTGTCTTTGGTCGGAGTAAAATTATACATTCCAATTTTGTCGAATAATGTAAGTAAAAATTAAATTAGTCACAGTGAAATACTAGTCGTTACTTTCGTAGCATTTTCTACAAGTATTTTGTCATGGAAAACCACATCAATAATACGGTATCTATCATTTCAAATACAAAAGCAGAAAATGGACTCAAGAGTGGCACAATCATGGCTTGATGAACACCTAATAACTTTGAACACTGGTGAAAACGTTTTCATGACTTTTTTACCCAATGCTCTAAAATAACAACCACAAGCAATAGTAAGTATTAGAATAAACAAAGTAATATTATGTAATACCGTTACCGTCAAAATACTTGTCCAGAAATTCATAAAAAAAGACCAAGTAAAATATCTAGGAATCCTGATAGATCCACATCTGAGATCTAAGGGATGAATACCCATTTAAACATTTGATCTTTTTTTTATGTTCTTTGCAACTCATACCTGCGCACAGGATTTTCTTTTGCGAGTATTCTGTTTTGTCTAATATTCATATTATATTGCAATAGAAATTCAATTAAATTCAAAATACTATCAAAACAACAATAATTGAAAACAAAGTGTTGATGAAATGACCTCAAATTTTGGTACAACGGTTGTTGCACTGGTGTTGGCTTTGAGTGACTCCTGTTTGAGTGTCTCCAGGAAGTTGTCGACGATCGATGGCTGGTGTGGAATGTGAACAGCGCCTGTTGCCGTGGGCACACTGCTAGCACCGAAATTATTGGTCATATTGGGTGGGCTTTCCTTGTGCAGATAAGCCACTGGCCAGTGCAGTGGACGGTTGGAGTGCTTGTAAGGATAATAGTGTTCACTGCATGGCCGCCACTGGTCTTTGGCTGAACTTCCTACGTAACACCTATTTTCGAGAAAAAAAAACCAATTGGCTATAATTATATAATATCAATTGAAAATTAGCAATTAGATAGAATCATTGACTATTGACTATTAATCTAGTATATATAGTCAATTAACCTACAGATTAATAGTCAATGATATAATAGAAATAAATCCTAATAAATTGAAATTAATTATAATGAATTCTTAATCGATAACGGTAGTAAAACTGTACCATGTTGGTCGATAGATTCCAGTTCAAACAGTGGAATATATTGGATAAAGATATGTTTTTGAATTCTACAGTAACGGACGCACTGGCGCGGACGATCACTTACGGAAGAAAATACGTGAACAGATGATGATGAAATGATTAAGATGATAAACGTCGCCGTCCGCATTGGTGTGGCCCAAGGTTACTATTATACAGAAGGTTGTCTCAGTCCGGTAGTGTGTGTAGACCAGTGGTTCCCAACCTGGGGGCGAATTGAGCTACTGAGGGGGCGATAAATTCCTGGGGGCGATGTGGGTTTATGAAGAAAGATTCAATAGTTAATCCAAGATTTATTTTAATTTGCACAAAAAGTCAAGACTACAGACTGAAGAACAATTCCATTTCATATCTTTATATTTTTATGTAATCAGAAACATTATTATGGGGACGTCGGCCGACTCGCATGCAATTCAAAGGAATCCAGCAGCAGAGTAATACTGCTTGGCTGAAGCAGCAAAAATTTAGCCGCTCCTGCTCGCTATCGTGTCGTGGCAGCCTACTAGGACTGATGGCTTTTCGTGTCCTCCATAACATGGGAGTGGCCTGAGCCTGAGGAAAATCTTTTGTCAGACTGGATTTAACATCAAACCAGCAATAAATCCACTCATATAATGCCCCTCCAAATTTTACAAGAATAACAAGACAAGAATGAAGAATAGCTTAGTTTAAAATTAGATAAGTGAAATAAGTTTAAACTTGAGTTTTGAATTAGACAAGAATAAATTCCAAGTAGAAATGGAAAATCACGGATTGAAGTGATGAACCCCCAAATCAAACATTGAATCAGAGTTCCAATTCAGCCTGATGATGCATGTCAACTGCAGAAAAACGGCCGTTACTTCAATCTGTAATTTTTATGTCTACTTAAACTAGGATTAATAGAAACAATAGCCTTATATTATTCGTGCACTCATTTAAAAACTTGATTGAAGACACAAATTATTTTGAAATTAATTTATTTTTATTCTTCATTCATATTTGATTAATCTCAATTAAATAAACGCTTTAAAAATGTTTTTCACTCAAAATTGATTACTCATATCAGACAAGTAAAATTTGAATAAGAAATAACAATGGATATGGAAAATAAAGGGGGGCGATGTGAGTTTCTTATTTCTTGTGAGGGGGCGATGGACCAGAAAAGGTTGGGAACCACTGGTGTAGACAGTGAAAGGTCTGAGCGTGACGTCATGTGCCAAGTCATGTGCGCACGCGACTGAGACCAAGGTTGTTATACAGAAGGTTGTCTCAGTCGCGTGCATACATGGCTTGGCGCATGACGTCACGCTTAAGCGGCCCATACACTTATCGTGCAATGCATGTCGTGTCATTTTTTCATATTGGCTTGTATATCTATATACTGTAGATGCTAAATAGATATTAAAGCCAATATGAAAAAAATGGCACGACGTGCATTGCACGATCAGTATTGTATGGGCCGCTTTAGACCTCACACAGTCTTTCACTGACACTTTACCAGACTGGGTGTGGCCAGCCTTTGGACAAAGCCAAAGATTTTAAAAGGTCTTTTAAAGGCCAAAGACTTTACCTTTTTAAAGTCTTTGGACGAAGCTATGTAAATCAAACGGGGAGATGCATTTTTGAAGAGGCTGGACGTTGTTGCTTGCATCCGTAGAGTAGCGATCGTCCGCGCCAGTACGTCCGAACCCCACTCTCATAATATGTTTTGATACAGTAACCGTGTTCCTTGAAATCTTTAATTGATCATTGAAATCAATTAACTCAATGAATCATCAGGATCAGACCTTTTGAATATACATTCACATTCTTTATAATTTTGTTTGCACTTTTTCTGAAATTATTAGATCCAATTTACAAATAAAATTCCGTTGAGGAATTTATTTGTTGAGGAATTCCTATTTCGTTGAGGCGTTCCTTGAATCTATCATTAAAATTGATGAACGAATCATTAGACCTTTAGAATAAGGTATAGAGGTGATTATTTATAACTTGATTGCACTTCTTCTGAGATGGTAAGGCCCAATTTACAATTCTCAATGAAAAGTCCTCTTGTGTAATAGAAAGATTTATTTATTAATTTCATCATGAAATAATCATGCTTTAAATAATTATTACTATAATTTTATGAATACGGCACATGAATAGAAATTCAAAGAATGGTCACCTCATTTAATTGAAAAGGATAGTTTTGAATACATCCATAAATTCAGATTCAAATGCAAGGTGACGAAGCCAATCTAAAAAGTAGAAAACTCTTCGTTATCATGAAACAAATTAAAAGTACGGTACATGCAAAAGACGAGTACGGACGTTGAAAAGAGTTGATCATCAAAATCACTGAAATTGATGAATGAACTTAACTGTCTTACTAAATTATAATTTATTTATAGGCTACAGTATTTAGTTACACTTCTTTGATATTATAATTTTCAATTACAATTTTTTTATTGATAAGTAGGCTCTTGATAAATAGGACATTTTTTAAATGAGCATCTAATTATTTCAATTGTTTATAAAATATTCACAAACTGTCCAGAAAATATATAATTATAGGCATATTGTCAAGTCCACTTTTTTAGGATAATGCCTTCATGAGTTCTACGTAAGTAATGAAGTGGTTTATGAATAACAATTATTATGAGTGGTCCTACAATAATTAGAGCTAGAGGTGCCAGTACTCTATCACGAACCGGATGATATGAGCACAGACTTGGAATCTCAGTATTGGTACAGCAGGATCCGTTTAACTTGTCATAAAACATATGATCGACGAGCATATCATCACAATTATACTTAACCTACAAATGCTGAATCTCGCAGATTATTGAAAAGGTATTTTAAAAGTTATTCTTCAAAAGGTCTTCTTTAAAAAGGTCTTTTAAAGACTTTAAAGGTCTTTAAGACTAACTTTTAATCTTTTTGATTATTGTGTCGAAGTCACTGTTTAATTACTACCAATAAAACAGCTGATTTCTGACAAGTTAAATGGATCGTGTCATATCTGTTTTCAAATACTAAAAAATTGACGTCTGAATAAAAATTGACGTTTGAAGTGCAAACTTGACAACTTTGTACAGATAGATAGAGGATATAATTTTTTCATTTGCATATTGAAAAATTCAAATTCAAAATTGTAATATTGTTTGTAAATTATAAACACAATTTGAATTACAAAAGTTCTGTGGACGAATTCCACTTAATTCACTGTAAAGAGAATGGAAGTTGATTGTGAGATGTGATTTCTTACCAAGGGTAGCTGAATCCCTCTGAATATCCACATTGGTGGCCGGATCGACAGCAGTAATCCCAGTCACCTTCCAAGCCATTCTCAACAGGACACGTCCACACTCCGATGTCCATGTTCTGCGAGCAAACAGTTCCTGCTCTGCACGGGTGTCCTGAAACGGTGAATCTCTGCCAAGTGCTAGCCATGCCTCCTCCCACTGCAAACAAACATCAACAGGAGTAACATAAATACCCAAAAGTTTACTGTAGAATACGGCCAGAAATTAATATAGGTAGGTAATAAACTGTACGGCACTACTCGTATTTTCATTCTATATATATATATATATATATATATATATATATATATATATTTTGGTTTTTTGAGGGTGATGCCCACATGAGCTCTTGGCTTGTGCGTGGGTAATGAGAGGGGTGATGATGAGAGATGACGACTGTTTTTAGGCTTTGGATTATCAGTCAGGCGCTTATCGCACTCGGCTACGGACCACTCCCGTTATGTTGTTTTTGAAGAGATTTTAAAGAGTAGGCCTAGTAGGCTTCGCATGTAGTATATATTTCAATGAAAGTATACCAACAACATAATGATAATTAACTTATTATAATTTTATGGAAAAATATCATATTAATACAATAATTATGCATCACCCTCAAAGAAAAAAAAGGAAAATTACAATAGAGTCATTCTCTTCAAAACAAATGGCTTCAGGCCTACATTTTTTGAGATATGTACATACGGTACATACTTTTTTTGTACCGTAATAAGGTAGTGTCTATGAAATAATGTATTTTTAGTGAAACAAAATCAGGCTGAAAAATTTAAGTTTCATCTGCATCGATATAATTCATTTCAAGTATCAAGGTTATTGCTTTGCTTTTACTCTGCAGATTACATTATTTCCAGTGTACTTACCTGTCAATAAATTACATTATTCATTTACTTATTTAAAAATACGGTAATCTAGATAAAGAAATTGTTAATAATAAACATTATAGTAGCCTAATATTCTTTTAACTTGACGGATGGTGAATCACTTTCATTCGCGTTTCTAAGGTATCAGGTGATGTCATGTTGAATTTTTTAAAACAAATACTGTATAACAACAAGTAAAAAACATATAGTTTAAAAAGATGTCAACAGAACATCACCCATTACCATGGAAACATGAGATTAAAGTCATTCGCCATCCGCCAAATTAAAAGAATATTACTATGGTTGTTCATGGTATTAGTATGGTTATCCATACTTCGTCTAGGCCTATTGCAGAGATTAATAGAATAAAAGATAACTTCTTGCTATACGGTACAGTACCAAATAGGATGCGTTAGAAGACATTTTTCTAAGATCCTCTTTGACAGTACTTATAAGTACTGTATAGGTATAAGTTATCTAGTATTCTATCAATATTAGCCTACTATATTTAAAATATCTCAAAAATTGCTGTATCCATGATTTAACAATATACCGGTACCAATAATTAGTATTGGTTAGATACAAAATGGAAAGGTCGAAGATATAGCTAGAGTGCAAAGTTAATGAAGCGAAGATAGAAGTCAGAGAAGGAAACTAAGCTACTTACTGTAATCTGGACCACTGGGAGCTAAGACGTTGCCCCTTGGAGGTATGTAGCAGCGAGCATCGGTGAAGTCCCACGCATACAGCCAATAACTCTCGTCGGGAGCAAAATCCATTCCTGGCCTGAGGTCTCTGTGTTCTATATCACTCAGTTCACAGTTATTTCCCCTAAAAGAAATGCAAGTTGATTTTTTCAAACAACAATAATATAGGCTAGCCGTGTATTTCCAACTAAAATAATTATCTCTTTTTTGTAAGAAATGTTGTGAATAAATTGATTGATTGATTGATGTCACTGTAAGGAACTTGACCGTTTTAGTCTACTTACTTCACTAATTCGCTCATTTCACTTCAATTATTATTGTTCTTTTTCTCGTTCTTCTTGAATGGGTATTTATTTCTTCATAAAATACAGGCATGATAATGCCAGGTATTAAACTAAACTATTGCTGTGAAAGAAACTTTCTCACTGTATGGCTTTCTTTTTAATATGACTGATCTTTGGGCTGCTGCTATCAAATAATACATCATACTCCAAGTCCTCCAAACCAGCTTAAAAAGGGCCTTTGGGACAACTCCAGTGCTGGACATGATAACTGCTGGGACAATTCTCACACAGTCCAGATGGAATAAAGCCTTCAACCAGAGACAATTGGAGTACTAATTTTAGTTCCAATTGTCTCTGCTTCAACTCTTCAGCCAAAGCTGCATAGGTACTTATTGATTTTCTCAGCATGTGTAGCTCTTAAATTATGATTGAGTGGAATTGCCACATCAATCGGGAAGGCTACTTTCTTTTTCTTGTCTATCATTATCACATCTGGTTTATTTGCCATTATTGTCAAGTCTCTCCTGATTGACCAATGCCATATCTTCGCCCTGTCATTCTCAAGCACTGATGCTGGCTGATAGATGTAGTATAGGGGCACTCCTCCTCCAGGAAACCAAATTTGTGGGCTACTCTAAGATCCAAGGTTTTCAGGTCTTATGCTAATATCTTTGTGGCCTTCCTTGGGAAATTCTGCTGCAAGTTTCTGGCAAAAATAATTGAAGAACAGCATGAATGCATTGGGTTGTCAATGCATTCATTCATTTTATTTTATTCTGAGCTATCTGGCGCAAATAAATTTGAAATCCAATGTTCATACTATATCCCTTAGGTACATTAATAACAGGGAATTGTTACAATATCTACCATGAATCAGTTAAAAACGGTTTGACATATTGGTGTGCAGCTTACACCATTCACTTTGCCTTAAAATTCTGTATTGAAATCATCATGTATCGCATAAACACAGACCTCATCATTTTTGAAAGATAATGGCAAACCCTAGATGTTGGACTAAATTTGAAAAAGTCGCTGTAAAGTAGTATTTTTGATTTGAGTAGGATCAATCACCTTCCATTACTGTACCTTTGTATTAAGATATATCAACCCGTTCTTTCCACCCACTTTGACAATTTGAATATGTCTGACTAATAATTGAAATATCTTCAAAACGGTTTGATATAGCAATAAGTTATGCGGTTTTGCTTGAAATTCTGTATTGAAATCATGTTTAACATGACCACCTTCCCATTTGGAAAAATTAAGTTAGATTCAATATGGCGGATCCAAGATGGCGGACCAGATTTTTGAAGTCACAGTAAACAGTAAACTAGTGGAGTGGTCCGTAGCCGAGGACGATAAGCGCCTGTCTGATAATCCAAAGGTTCCAAGATCGAATACAGTTGCCGGAACGGATTTTGACAGAAACGGCCACTCCCGTCTTTCGGAGGAGACGAAAAGCCGTCGGTCCCGACTGCCTAAAAACAGTCGCCATCTCTCATCATCACCCCTCTCATTACCCACGCACAAGCCTAGATCTCATGTGGGCATCACCCTCAAAAAAAAGTATTTTCAATTTGAGTACGATCCCCAATGTCACCTACCGTCAATTGCCTTTGTATAAGCAATATTAAGCCGTTTCCAAACTTTTCACCCATTCTGTATATTATATTAAAATACAAATTACATTAGAATAAAATATAATGTACTTTGTTCTCACTCATAATAGTTGATGAACAGATTTGTGTTGTAACAAAATAATATAGGATACCTTATTTAACTTTGATTTTAACATAATTTTGTTGATGATTAGACAAACCTGTAACTGAGTGAGGCACATCTGAAACGCGAAGTGTCTCGCGCTCTTGAGCACTGAGCTTTACATTCAAGCTCATTGGGAACCATAAGAGAACTCCTTATAGCACTCGGCATCAGACGAGCGGGAGTCGCATATCCAAGGTAGCACACTGCAACATTGCAATCGAGTTTAATTCAGTAAAGTTTGATAATATTAGTCATTAGATTCGAATTAAAGATATTAAGTGAATTATGTAGTCCACAACATGTTTTTATGTATACCGTGGGCTATATGATATAATATATCATATTATGATACAGTAGTACATAGATACATAGAATTAATGCCACATTATAACATGATTCCACATTCAACTTTAATTGGAAATAATCAATTAATTGCAAATAAATTGATCAATCAATTGCAAATAATCAATTAGTAGAATGTGTAAATGAACATTCACTTCTGTAAATTTGCTAAATGATTAGCCCATGACAAAATTGTGATGATAGAATCAATGTAAGAATTCAAATAATCTATTTTTTTATTTAGTAATGTACACATAATACTAAATGAAAGGTTCAACAGGCTTAAGCCCAAAACTGTCCCTCTTCAAATTTAGAAAAAAGTCCAAAATTTAGGTTAAGATCCATATCTTTCAAAGTCACAATTTTTCACTCAAAAACGAAACACTTAATATATGACCAAATATAATAGTAAAATATAGTAACAATTACCATATTATTCAAAAAGCATAATAACTTTATCCATTCAATTTAATACCTGTTTTACTCAATGACCGACTTGACGAATGGCGTCTTTTCAATCAAAGTGAAAAAATTTTTGCAGAAGAACCCGTACTTCTGCAAAAATTTTTCTTCTAGAAAAATTAATATTTTTGTTCTGAATTTTGGGATCCATAACGAACTGCGAAGTTAACACTATTGTTTCACAATTAGAAATCAAGCAATCAAATTTTACTGTGAATAACATTATTATTAAACTATAGACCCATATCCTTATTATCTGTATTTTCAAAAATTTTTGAGAAAATCATTAGGAGAAAAATAGTGGAATTCTTGAAAGATAACAAATTTTTCTATCAAGGCCAGTTTGGTTTTCAGGAAGGACTTAGCACAGAGATGGCTTTATATGATTTCATGTCAAGATTATATTTGGGATTGAACAGTAAAGACAAGAGAAAAGTGGCAGGTTTGTTTCTTGACATAAGTAAAGCATTTGATACGGTTGATCATTCTATTCTGCTCCTTAAACTATCCAAAGCTGGTATACGTGGTGAGGCATTGGAATGGTTGGCATCATACCTGAGTAACAGAAGGCAATATGTGGAGATTGAGGGAGTTAAAAGTAATATGCTTAGTATTGTGAAAGGAGTGCCACAGGGTTCAGTCCTTGGACCCTTGTTATTCCTAGTCTATATAAATGATATATGTTTTCAAACAAATTAAATGGATCTGCTACATCTTTTGCAGATGATACTGCTTTTTCGTATGTAGCTGAAAACGAACATGAATTGCATAGGATGATGCAAATGGACTTGAACAGCTTAAGACTGTGGTTTGATTATAATAAACTTTCATTGAATGCTGCCAAGACTAAATATTTGAATTTTACTCTATCTTCCACATTTATGTTTAATGCTCCTCTCAGGTACAGAGCGTGCCATCCAAATTGGCATCTAGGGGAGGGTGTGCGAGAGAGATGGATAATCTCTCCCACCACGCTTCCCCTCCAGCCGCTAAGGTTAGTACAGTCACCTCCAAAATTCTCATTGAAAGATAACATCAGTGAAGCAAATAACATCATACTACAGCTGCTGGGTAACCGAAGCGAATATGAATTTTTTTATAAAGCTGAGTTTGCCAGCTGAATGAACTATTGAAATTTACTGTACCGCGAGTCAGCAGGCACTGTAGTGGGAGAAAGCGATCAACGCGCATGCTCCAGTGAGAGGCCAATTTGGATGGCACGCTCTGTATCATTCAACTGGATGTGATGTTATGCACTGTGATTGCAGTGCTGTTGAACAGTCACAATCTATCAAATATCTTGGATTGATTGTGGATGAAAAGCTGTTATGGAGCTCACATGTAATTGGCCTAAAAAAACATTTATTTATGCTGTTGAGGAAATTTTATAACTTGAGGCAGTTTCTACCTTTCAGTGTTCTACGCCAACTGTATTTTTCTTTTCTGAACTCAAGATTAGATTATGGTATTGCTTGTTGGGCATCAACATATATTTCTCACTTCAAATGCTTATTAACTTCACAAAAGGCAGTTATTAGGGTCATACTTAGTGTTCATAGGCAGACCAATTCTTTCCCGCTTTTTAAACATGTAATGAAGGCTCTTCCACTTCGGTACATGTACGTATTCAAAGTGCTAGCACTTTTTTACAGAATGAGTGGTGACTGTGATAGGCTTGTTGTGATTGAAAATGAACGCACACAGCTTACTCGGCAGATTTCACAACAGCTGGTTAGGTGCCCAAAAGTCAACTGCACTCTATTCAAGAAGAGTTTTGTTTTTCTTGGACCGAAGTTCTTCAATCGGCTGCCACTTGTAGTTTATTTCACTGGAAAGCTGTATTGTTATTTTTCATGCGGTTTTGATTATTTTCATGAATTTCAATAAGTAGTTTGTATGCTGTAATAATTTTACCTTGCTCCTAAATAATGGTATATCATCTTTAGTTTTAATTTTTACTTCAAGTAGGCTAAGGTTATATGAAATTCTTAAAAATTTCTATACAATTGTATTTTATTTCTGCAAATGTATTTTGTGATTATTGTTTCTGGTGAAATAAAAACATATTCTATTCTACATATTCTATTCTATTCTATTCTATTCTATTCTATTACTCACTGAGAAATACTGAGGTGTTGCAATAATTATACTCAGTATTACTCAGTGAGTAATAATTATGTTATTCACAATAAAATTTGACTGCATGTCGTGAATTCTAATTGTAAAACTATAGTAGTAATATTTTTGGTAAACTCTCCCTCTCACTTCTCTCAGAGGTACCGGTAAGGCGTACAAAGGCGGTAAGGCCGTCACAAAGGCACTAGCACTAGGCTTATCCATTCTACTTTTTGGTAGGCCTACACTATGTTAGAAGAGCTTATACTAAGTGAACAAACTCTATCTTGATAAATTATATTAAATTATTCTATTCGTTCAGTAGAGTGAGTTATAAGAAATGCGATCATTTCTGACTAATGTCAGAAGAATGTCAACTATATTGATGTTCACTCAACACGTGTATTTCAGAATCTTATAATCGAATAGTTTACAAAGTTTGAAGTCTAGTTTGAGTGAACTCAATTGATTCAAAAGCATAGTTTCAGTCAACAGACTGCGATGTTATTCTCACTCTCAGAGCTGTTTGAAATTTGACCCAAATAATAATGTCTCCATGCAGCTTCATGTCTCTTGAAATGAACTTGGAACTGATCATCAAGGTTGCAAGGTTTTTATTGTACACAGTATGTTCCTGGAGGAATCTGATTAGCTCCAATTTTGCTCCCTCATCGAGGATTAATAAAAATTGTTAATTTAAAAATGCGTTATTACCTAGATAAAGATAGCGGATGGTTGAGAATTTTATTCTACACAAGCTGTCCCGGCGAACTTCGTATCGCACTCTTCCCCCCCCCCTCCAAATGTCCCCCCTCTTCTCCCCACAAATGTCCCCCTTTCATTCCCCCCCCCCCCCAAAAAAATGTCACCCAAACATATCCCTCTTCATGTCAAACCCCTCTTCCCACCAATTATTTTTTTTTAATTTCTTCTATTTTGTATTTTTTATTCATTTATTTTATTTCTTTTAATTTTTTTTCAATTTATTTTTTTCCGTTTATTCTTCAATTTTATTATTTGAAACGATAGAACATGTATTATACGAACGATAACTCATTCTTAATTGATGATTCTAGCGTAAAAAATAATTAGAGCAGAAAACCTATAGTGCAAAAAAAATGGTTCGGGGCGGGGATCGAACTCCCAAACTCTAGGTCGCTAGGCCGAAACGCTGTCCACTGAGCCACGGAAGCTTGAGATAACATTGCTAATTATTCTGTTCTTGAATCACGATCATCTTTCCGTTCTTCGGTAGCCGGCAATTTCAAAACGTACGTCTGTGAAATGTTTGATAGGTTAGGTCATTAATGTACTAATTATTTATTAATTATAAAGGGATTTTCTTATATTTTAATACATATTATGTTAACCAGTGCTGTAACAATTCAAACTAATCCAAAATCATCTAAATCGGTTCAGCCGTTCTCGAGTTATAAGCGAGCGTACAGACACCAACTCTCTTTTATTAATATATAGAAGATAGATAGATTTACAATTTAATAATTTTGTGAAGGCTGTAATTTAGAAATGTTTGGATGTTATTTAAAAATTATCTAATGAAATAAAATATATTGTTTCTATTCATTATTTTTTAGACATTATTGTCCAAATTCCTTCACGTCAGAAAAATAAAGTGGTCATTCTATTAAGAAACAGAGATAAATTTGATAAAAAAAAGTGAAATCCTATGGTGGCGTAGTAGAGGCTTAAATTACTTACTTTTATCACGACTGGCAGAAGGATGATCAAAATTGACTGGGGGAAGGTAGGTGTTGGTGGGAGGCGCATAGCTGGGTGCAGTCGGCGGAATGAACGATGGATAGGGCTTGTGGTGAACTGGAGGACCATAGGTGGACAGGATGGAGTTGGACGATGGTGGGTAATGAGGAGGGGGACTGGTTGGGCCGAATCCAGACGAGGAGAATCCGGCCCCCGAGGCGAAAGTGCCCGAAGCCGGCACGGGGGTGGGACGGTAGGTGGGGGGATATGGCTCGGGTCGCGGGTGGGGATGGGGCGGCAGGTAGTTGTGCTTGGGGGGCGGTGGAGGCGGCTTCCAGTGGTGGTGGAAGTGGTGGTGATGGTGTTTGTGGTGGTGTGGGGGATGGTGATGTGCCCACTTGTCCACCTCGCAGCCGTGGCCGTAGCTGCCCCTGTGGTACAGCTCGCAGCTTGGGTCGTCCACAAAGTGCTTGAGTGGATTGAGCTCTGGCACCGGAAAGTCGGTCATCTGACAGTTCTCTCTGTCTTGTCCGATTGTCGGCGGTCCGTACCTACCACACAATTCAATAACAATCTATGCATTACAAATAGACTATACAATTACATCCAGTAATTAATGTCTTTCACTCAATAGAATACATATTTCCATTCATGATAAAACATAATTAAAATAAAAAAATCAAATTTTTATTAGTTTTGATATGTTTGCACGCTTTGTGTCAAGTTTTTCACAATATTGTTTGTGTCAGGTGAGATTCAAGAGTGCTGAGATGACAATGAGCTCACCCTTTCCAATATTTTTTTCTATATGGAAATGTTGACATAATTGCTGACATAACCTTATGTCGGACTAAATTTGAAATTATACTGAATTTTTTATTAAAAAAAATGTTTTCGATGTTGATAAAATTTCGGGTACTGTTGTTAAATAACTTCATTATAATCAAACGAATACATGAATGAACTTTCAATTTTTAATGTTTGATAAATATATCGCTCTACTTGATAAATCCATCACATTCAATTCACACAATCTATTCATTCAATCATGTATAATACATGTAGAATTTTGATTTGTATTGATTTTGTATTTAATATTATGTTCTGTATACTAGTGAAAAATATTTGAAAATGAGGGAGATCAAAACACAAATGGGAGGCTGAGTGATAAAAGTTGTGGGAAGCTGGAAGATCAGGAAGTAGAAGGAGGGGTGATCAGGGGCGCATACTAGAAGGGGGGGAGGTAATATTCCAATATTCTTAAAATACCGGGATATTGGGGAGGTTTTCTATAAGGGGGGGATCTGGGGGTCAAAACGTAATGTGATTAGCCTGAGCGCAATTGTGTTTGGGTTGCCTAAAACCAATTGTAATAAAGCTTTTAAAGGATTCTGTAATTTTATTCTATTTTTCCTGAAAAACACACCAATGAAGGGTTTCACTCCAATTCAGGTCGGGAGTGGGGACTCCACAGCGTTGCCAGATTGCTCTGAATCACCGAATAAAATAGAAGGAATTTGCATTCTTCTGCATTTGTGCCTCAAAGCCTCGGGACTCTTCCCCTTTGCATGGTCTCACCCTTGGGTTGGACCAAGAGCGGATTTTGGAACTTTATGAGGGTTTGGGCCGACAGAGGTAGTATAGAGGGATAGAGGGAGATAGCCCATGACTAATAATATGAGCAGAATAGCAGAGGTCGGGAAATTCGAATGATTTAGCTGACGATAGCTGTAATTGCTAACCTCTCACAAATTTCAAATGCATACTTCTTAAAAATTTAAAGAAACTTTGAAGAAACAGAGCTTAAAATAATAATTCAGAAAGCGACTAATATAGAAATAATAATTAATCATTTTTGCTGTGTAAGAGATTGAAAATTAATTGGTCTGTAGAGATCTATTCAAGACAACAATTCTTGAGAGGCATTATTTAGGTATTATTACGAGAAGTTCTATCACAGAATAGAGAACTGCATACAGAACGTTGGAAGACATTGTTAAAGTTTATTTCTGGCGAATAGATCAACAGAAACAGACTGTTATCTCAGTGATCAGCTGGAAAGCGCTTCACTTAGTTCACGCTGGATGAAATGTTACGCACTTCCTCCTGATGCGAGCTCATCCCTACGTGCGAGGTTATAATCCTACCCAGAGCGAGGTTAATACAAGCCAGCTTGCTGATCGTTGGTGCTAATGAGAATTAATCAACGCATTAACGACGCATCAACTTGCATCATTGTTTGTAATATCAGTGGTCACTCGGTGAGAGCGGTTGCTAAGTAATCATGTGGTTGAGAAACCAACATTCAAGACCGCTCTCGGATGGGTGACCGGTACAAAAAAATTGTGCACTTTGGCGAGGTGGAACCTACCCGTAAGGGTCTCCCCACCGATAAAAAAAAAGCCATACGATAAAAAAAAAAAAAAAATTGTTTGTAATCAGTCTCTCTATTTCCTGAATTGAGTAGAGATTGCAATAATTATAATCAGATATTGCAGTGAAGGAGCATTTGTAAGTACAATGATTCACTTGCGACAGTATCAGCTGTCGCCAAAGTGATTAGTGACTCAAGAACCATATAGGGCGACTCCATCATTGGCGACAGTTTACTGTTGCAAGCGAATCATTGCACATATAAACGGTCCTTAATATTATCGTTATATAACTGAGTATTTTCAATAATATTCCTTCAATATTACTGTACCTTGTTTCAATGAGAACTGCACATGCAAAGAAAATGAAAAAAGAATACCTGTAACTGAACGCTCGACATGTGAATGTGTTGGAATTGATGCAGGCTTGTTCGCAATCACTGATTGAATTGGCCATCATGGCGTTCTTTGTCATCGTGCTGTCAAGCCTCAGTCCACTTCTAACCCTTTCAAAGCAATCTGAGAGCAGAAAATACTCAATTTGTAAATTATGTCTTAATACTACTATTGTCTAAGAATGGAATTTATTGAAGATACAGTACTATCCACGTGCCTTGAAAATGAATCGAAATAGCACTAGGCCTATTTCCAACGTGGAATAATGCTTTTAAAAATTGGAAATAAGATTTCTGGAAAATGAAAAATGTAATTTAGCAGATGCTGGCTTTCAAACCATTGCTAAACTATATTGAAATAAAATTATACTCATACATTACTTACACTTTAAACGCATTACTAATACTGAATTTTGCATTATAAACGTGTACCGGTATGTCTTAATTACTTTCTTTTGATGTGATATGGTGTTTATAAAGGGTTTGGAATAATCAATAATAATTATATTGCATAGTTTGAGATTGAACAATATTTTGCATACAAAATTGATAACGGCCATCTACATTCTACGTGTTCTATCGTATATAAAGAATACAGTACTGAGAAATATGAATAAGTGTATTCCGTAAGGCAGCTCGTACACCGGAGCAATAAGCAATAGGCAATAAGCAACATTTGTATCATATGATCGTCTACTCTATAGAAACAAATAATCCAATGCACACCTGAAGCAGCTGTTCCGGTGTGCATTGAACTATTGGTTTGTATAGAGTAGACAATCATATGATCCATATGTTGCTAGTTGCCTATTGCTTATTGCTCCGGTGTACGACCGGGGTTATATTCAGAGTGATGAAAAAGTCCGTCCGCTGTGAAATACACAATGAAGAATGGAACCCGCAATCAATCGAAATGAATACAAGTTATTAATTAAATATTAAAAAGTTATTAAAATTTACCTGAAATTCATTACAGTGAATGTTTAAAATGCCTTCTTTGTTGTTGAGTAATACAAAATTCAATTTGAGTACCGTTCTAACCAGAACACAATATACCACGACGCAGCTACTGCGGAGAGACTTTATGCTCACCCATCACCCTTTACCTTACATTGAAACAATGAAGGCTATATTTCTTATATCCAATTTTCGTGACCACATTTTATCGAAATTACTTGTTTAGGAGAATTCGAATGGAAAAATGTATTTGGCAGAGGATTAATTATTATTTGATGTAGACTGATCCCTGTACTTCGCTATTGCTTTCATGTTTTTCTCGAATTCAGAGAAAATTAATCAGCCTTTACGTGCTAATTAACCAAGCTGCTTCAGATATTTTAATGTTACTGATAGAAGCATGAGTTGAGAGAGCACTCCTCATCAATTCTGTGAATGGAGAAGCTACAAAGGCCATTCTCATTAATGAAAAGCCGTATTCATTGTTCAAAAATTTTTCTTGAAAGCTGATTTTAAAAACCTATTAAGCTTTTCATTAGAAATTTAAAAGAGAATCCTCTGCGCAATCCTATGCTTTTTCAATCATGGAGGAAAATATTCTACTCCTAATACCTACCTACCTATTCGGTGACGTGTGAATCATTCAACCACGTTATTTATAATCTAGAAAGAGTTCCTCTAGTAAGAGAACCTGCATTCTTAATTCAGTATTTATTCGGTAAGGATATAGATTCTTAGTTATTGTCTTGTGAACGTTCTGAAATAAAGTGTTTAGGATAAAAATTATTTGGACTATTGCAGTCTAATGCTAATGCAGTATTTACAAGAATGTGAATGTTGCCCAAAACAATAAGTAGAATTATGAAAAAATATCACCAATGGTTGAAGGAAGTAGTAATGCAAAACTGAAGTAGTAAACTAAAACTGCGTACACTCTCCTCAACTCCTGAAAAATCCAGATTCAATAATCTAATTTTCAGATGAATAGCCTGAGAATACATATTTTCGCAATATTTTATAACAATGCAAATGCAATTTGTTCATGAAAATCAACTATATTATGATGTAATGACTATTAAATGATGACTTTGAATGTTCCACTACCTAGGAGTCTACCCAGGACTAAGCTAAAATTATAATTTTCAATTCTATACAATATCAATTTACATAATATACTGTACTTATAAGCTGTAATACAATATTATTATACGAGTACCAAATTTTTTTCATATCCTTTTATTAAATGCTCAAGCCAGCATGTAATCCATAGAATAGAATAGAATACTTATTTGAGTACAGTAATTTTATGGTGAAACTGTAATTGAGCTCAGGTACTTTACTATAATTTTCTTAATGGCAGTAAGTTTTTAAATTCTGTAAAAAATATAAGATAAAGGTGTAGCCTAATCTGATATGCTGCTTTTCTGTCAAAACTTAAAATAAAATAATTTATTATGTTGAATACAAGAAAAAGGTATTACTAATTGAAAATATTACTATAATAGTACTAAAAACATTACTAATTTAAATATCAGAAGATCATATTGATGGAAGATGATGAGGTTTAGTATAGTATGAATAAATCAATGAATGAGTAAAAACTTCCTTAGTCCAGCTGGAATATTTTGGGAGCCAGGAATCAGTGGAATAGAAGTTATTTACGCTAATCATTTCCCACTATCTCATGATGTTCGCTCATATTGCATTAGATTTGATTCTGTCTCAACTATATTTCCTTCATCAAATTCTTCAGTGAATTCACACACGAAGCAGAGAACTCCACCTGATTGGCGATTCCGGATCTCCCCCAATCTTTTCACGTACAATCTAATAAAATGACAAAAAGGAATAGAAGGATTGCGGAGGAAATTGAGAGAAAGAGGAAATTGAGAGAATGCCGGGGGAAAAGCTGATGGGTATGTCTTGATAAGGCGATCAAAAGATGCTGGAGAGTTTCTGGTTGATGTGGTTTTTCATTGGGTAGGTGAAAGATGAGAAGAATGGAAGAGGTGTAGAAGGTGGAGGAGGGTAGGAGAAGTCATAAGCAGAGGTGGGAGATGGTTTGTATGAACTTATTGATAAAGATAATGATGATTTTGATAAGAGGTTTTTCTTGGTCGTCATCCATCTCCTCTCCAATCTAAATGACATGATCACATACAATTTCGATTTCATTTTTCTCATAGTGATCCAACTTTACTGAACACAGTAATATTAATCTTATCAATAATATCAATATTAATTAGGATAAAAATCCTTTCTTCACTCACAGATCTAGAGTCTATGTGGGTAAATATATTTCCTGTACAATTTTTATGTATTGTAATTTATTATGTACTTTGTTTTTTGTGAAAATGAATGAATTGAATTGAAAAAATCTTTGTTTTGAATGTGAAAAATACAAGATACTCATCTCAAATACTGTCATATGAGGTCTGTTTATACAGAGTGTTTCAGAACTCCCTACCAATATTCTAGGGAATTGTTCCTGGGTTAAAACCATAATTATCTAAATATCATATTTAAATTGTCCGGAAGTCCTTAGTTACTCACACAGCTGCCATTTTGGTTTTTTCGCTTATTATTTTTTATCTCGATGGAGCCTCGCTGGAGGCTGGTTGCAGTACATCCTGGGCTTGCGGCTAAAGTCTGCTACAACAATGCAACAGTCTCCATCTGTATTCGATCGATCTTGGAACCTTTGGATTATCAGACAGGCGCTTATCGCCCTCGGCTACTGACCACTCCATCTGCTTTGCATGTTATTTTGAAGCGATTTTCGATAATTTTGTGTGAATTTTAAAGACAGTAAAAAAGGGTGCAAGTAACCTCCAGCGGTCACCTATCACTAAAGCTGCTTGGTCAATATTGGTCCAATCTCAACAAATAAGGTCTCAATCGATTTGTGATTAAATTTACTAAACAAAGTTATTCTTGTAAAATTTTCGTGATTTCAACGGTTTCCGAGTTATTCGAAAAACAAAATTTCAAATGGCCGCCATTTTGTTTTATGGATTTGAAAAATTGTCATTATTTTTTTGTAGCTTTGTCCAGTTGTCATAAATGTTGGTGCAAAGTTTCAATTCCATATGTTTCACCATTATTGAGATAAAAAATAATGAGTGAAAAAACAAAATGCAGCTGTGTGAGTAACTAAGGACTTCTGGACAATTTAAATATGATATTTAGATATGGTTTTTACCCAGGAACAATGCCCTAGAATATTGGTAGGGAGTTCTGAAACACCCTGTATAATATTTACTCATACGGTACAGAGCTTATCCTGAACAGAGAACAAATAGATGTCTACAATTTACAATATTATTTTGAAGTAATGCTACAAAAAACTTCACACCAATTTATGGGGAGGGGGAGAAGTGAAAACCACTGTTTAGGTTATAAAAATGAATTGAGTACGATGGACACCATAGAGTAAGAGTATTCTCATCATTTGTGTATTTTTTTTTAAATATTATTAAAATCCTCTTAAAAGTGCTATTGAGTAAGTGACTTTCCATTTTGTGAGAGTAGCCTAATGTTTTCCAACTACATTTACAACCCTTTCTTCGTAGGAGTCACACCAGAAAGGATTCAATTAATTTTAGGATGTAGTCCAGTTCGTTTCCCACTTTATTTACAGCTCCTATTTGGTACAAGCACAATAAAGATATATTGAAAATACTGTCTACTAATTTATTATATTATATATTATTTTTATTCATGAAAGTAATTCTAAGAAGAAGCATATGGTTTGTTTCCAACTTTATTTGCTGTTACTTTTAGGTGAAAGTAGAGATAATCCATTTTATTTGGTCAGTACATAGTAGAAGCATAGACTAACTATACAGAGTTAACTATAGAGTTAGTCTATGGTAGAAGTCACACCAGAGAGATAATAGTAAATCAATCAATTTACATTTATAAATTTTTAAATATTATAATTCTTTCAACTTGAATTAATCACTCATCAGCAAGTGTAAGTTACATTCTGTACGGTTCCATGCTACGAGCCAATGGGCAGAGACCATCGAATTGAACGGCTGGCATTGGTTGGAAAGAGGTGTCTTGCATAACGACATGTTCACCAGAAACTGGACGCGTGTGAGTGTGTGTAGCGATAAAATTATTTCAGGCCAAGTGAGCACTGGCTCTGTGCTCTGCTTTGTACAGCGCTCGACTCGTTCGCACGTATAATTTATTCAGGAAGAAGAATAGGATGGCAGGAAGTTCTGTAAGTGGAGTGAAGTGAGTTGGAAGAAGCCCACCATAACCTATCCTTAGTGGAACCTCCGCGTGCCGTTACACCACCATAAATCAAGACACAATATGAGAATACTGACCTCTACGCAAGGCCATTGTCTTCTGGCGATAATTGCACTTCTCGGCGAATAATTTTCAGGTGGAACCGTTCTTCCTGCTCATCCGCTAACCCGCAACACATGCCGAGCAACGGATTGCTTAAATAATAATCTAAACGTATTGTAAATCGAATGTAATGTGACGACTCGAATATAATAATTGAGAACATTTCTTGGGAATTAGGCACTGTTGGTTTGAACTTAATTACAAATATCAGGGTACCGAGCTCTGCTCGGGGGTAGGCCTACAAAGGCACAGGAATGGAAATTTTAAAGGAAAAAAGGAATGAAATTGAACAATTTTTCAAGTGAAGCCATCAGTCTTATGCACTGAATCATCATTGCACTATAAAAAATCAATCTCAGCTTTCGAAATATTATGAATAATCGAGTTAGAAAAAATTTGAAAAATCTCACTTATAAAATTTTGCTTCATAGAAATAATAATATGGGTTGTTATAGTAGGATCATTTTAACTTGTCAGAAAACAGCTGATTTAACGTCAGTAAACGAGCGAACATCAATCAGCTGTTTTCTGACAATTTAAAATATTCCTGCTACAACAATTTTTAGCTCAGCTGTTTTGATGAACTCTTGACGATTTTTCTCAAATAAATAAAAACAGATCACATGGCCAACTTCATGCCTCAAATTTGAAAATAACAATACAGTACAGATGGAATATTTTCAAAATTTCTAATTCCTTTTAATTTTCTATAGATAAATAAAAATCAGAAATAAAAAGGGGAATAGGAGCAGCTTATGTGTTTCGATTTTTTTCTCAATTCTAGTAATGGAACCGCTGGTTTTACCAAAAACGTTAGTGTAGTTGTGTATTTCACGATTGATCATGTGATTGGAATGCATGTCTCAGCAGCTGAAATAATCTTGTCTCACTCCCACAATCACCGCTCTCACTCTTTCTTATAATTTACAGCCGACAGAAATTTGTTTTTGCTGTCAGCTGATTCCTAAAGGATCGATTTTTCCTTTTTAAGGCCCTTCAGCGAGTTATCCCAGGGATGAGACCCGGCGCAAACTAATTTTTGTATCACAAACCTCCTATATTCCAAATTTCGTCAAAATCGTTAGAGCCGTTTTCGAGATCCGTTGGACATACAAACATATATACATATAAACATACAGAAATTGCTCGCTTAATATAATAGGATATTCAATCTCATCAAGCGATTCCAATATTTTCCATTTTCACATACATTGGCGGTAAGCTTCGGAAATATGAAAGAGTATTACATGGTTTCAACGTATAACATTTTTTTTGAGTAGCTTATAAATTTGATTTTATTATCAGGTTCCAATATTTCCATCTACTCTAACATTTGAATTGTAATTTGCAAAATACATCAATTTCTAATTAGCAGAAGGCTTTCAATATGTTGCGAATGCTTATAATGGAATATCTATTAGATTAACCTATTTTATTCATGTTGCTACATAGAAAGATAATAATGAGAATCAATTGGACCATAAAGAGTAATAGATTGAGTAATGAGTAGATATGAGAATTTAGAGTGCTAGAAATGAGAATTTTTAATTATTTAATTTCTTCTCTACGAAGCAATAACAACCACATCTTATAACAAGATGTTTCCCAACAATATGTTGTGTTGGTAATTTCAGATGGGATGGAATGGGAGAAACTCAAATCCGAGGCCATTAACTCTAATCTTCAACGGTACCGAACATACTAACTAAAAAATTAAATTTGTGTTTGGTGAATATTGTCGTCAATGCCTAGAAAGACAAGTGATAGAATAATAGATTTTTGAAAGCTGTATTCATGAAATGGTTGAAAAAGAGATACTTATGCCCGGTTTCTCAGTTGTTCATTAAACTATCGAATAAATATTTTTTTGCATTTGAACACATCTTTATTGATTCAATACTACTATTGGATCCATAAACTGTTTATTGAACGACTGACAAACCGGCAATTAGCTTTATTACCGGTGTTGTTGGAAATAATTTCATCACAAAATATTATCATTTATGATTATGAAGATTTAGTTCATTATTGAAGAGTAGAAAAATTAATAGAGTTACAGAATGATGAGAAGGTGCTATTAAAAATTGTATGAGAAAAAATACTGAGCTAGAATTTTCAACAAATTTGTCGCTTTATCAATTAGTAGTACTCAGGAATTATTTTGTTGCAAGGTAACAAAATAACTCTTCAATGCAGAAGTAGTGTTTGTCAATGGAGAGAAAGGTTGTCATTGGAGGAAGACAAGGTTTGAGGCTACCATCATAAAATGGTTTAGAAAAATAATACTAAAAGTCAATTTTTTATAGAATTCATTACTCGTTTCAAAAAGTAATTCTCAAAAAAACAATTTCATGCCAAAATTTGTATTTCTTTCAAAACAAAAGCATATTCTTCCATTATTGAAGATAAATAGGAGATAATAAAGATCAAAGAATCTTGTAGTCTAATAATACAAAGTGGCGGAAGAAAGAATAACTAAACTTCGATTTTTTAGGTATTAAATTTATTAATTTTTCAAAAAATGAGTTAAATAGGAACTATTCTTTCACAAAATAACTTTTTCAATACAGACAAATTAAAACAAATGAAGATAAAGAAATGAGAGTATAAATACTAAATTTAAGAGAATCAAGAGCTGAGATCAGCGAGAATTATTTTTCTAATAAATTAGTGTGTGGTCACTCACCACTGTCACTGCTATGACGTGGCACACAGAGCGGGGGCGCCTTCTCGTTTCGCGTGTAGATGTCGTAATCCTTGTCAGGCACCAGGTCTGTGTAGATGTCCAGAGTGTGGAATGGCCTCTCTCCCAAATGGCAATTGTCACCTAGCGCATTCTGCGACTTGGTGTATCTGGAATTTTTCCCATTTATTACTACAAATGATCTATTTAATTTCAAGTAGATTTCAAAGATTATCATTATAATATTTAAATATTCAAATTGTGTAGTTAAATTTGTATTCCTTTCCAATTCTCAATTGGATGAGATGGAATGAATTGAGATAGAAGGAATAGATACTTGAAAGATAGCAATGACCTGCAACCTTTAAAAATAACTATAGCTATTTATCTTATTTAATGATGGCTCATGAATACAAGCTGAACATTTATTATTTATGCTGGTAATATCAGCCGAGAGAGTTCTAAGAGGAGCACTTGAGAGGATTCTCGTTCGATTTTGGTGGACAGATCTTCATTCACATAATTCACTAAGTTTCTGTGCAAAATACAGTAGTACATGACATTCTCCATATAATATATAAATAAATAAATTGGAAAGTGTTAAATTTTGGGCGTAAACCTGTTGGACCTTCCATTAATTCAATTAATGGAAGATACTGACGAGTGAACAGTGACCAGAGAATACTCATAGCATCCACATGTTTACGTTCATTGCATCTATTCATGTTCACGTTCATTGCTGAATGAATGAATATGAAATACGAAATTTGAGTTCATTTATAATTCTATAAATTTAATTAATTTAAATAAATTGATAAGGAAATCATCTAATACAATATTTGGGAAAGAGTTCTAGTATATTTTATCCAATTGCATGACTGAAATAACTAATCATCTTGCAGAAAAAGTTTTCATTGGCGCGAGATAGTATAAATGAGATTGACATGAGATAGGCTACTACTTTGAAAGTTGAACAGATTATTTAGCCTGGCTTGAATAATAATAACTGAATAATTTGCGGAGAATCTTTTTCTCATTGGCGCCAGATACTATAGTATTGACATGAGATACTACAAGCACTGAAATTTAAATAGGTTTTTTAGTCTGACACTTGGATATTTCACTTACTTGTAACTGAATATCTTGCAGAGAAACTTCTTCTCATTGGCGCATTCCAGCTCGCAGTTGTAGAGTGACGGAGAAGTGAGAGACAGGACGACAACGGACCGATCCAGCCGAAAACCAACCTTAGTCCTTAGGAAACACTCTGAACAATATATGGGTGAGAATTAATCAATGCACATCCAATTCCACAAACAATTTAGGAGTATGACTTTGGAAAATAATACTTTCAATGTCTTCTTATTTGCCTGATTCTGTTTCATCACTCTGGTCTGTACGAGCATTTGGAGTCTAGGAGTGAAGGATGGGGCAAGGATAGTGTGGGCAGGTGTTCTTGATCAATTACTATGATTGGTTGGGTTTGATTGCTCTGAGTTAAGAGTGCATCCATGAAAGATGTCATCCATGGAAAGCTTTTATCGAGTTTGTTAATCTGAAGCATGTTAGAGTCCTCTGGTAGGCGGACATAAAATTTGTTAATCATGGTCTCTCATTGGTTTTCGAAAGCACAATAGTTCCAATGTATTGTTTAGGAATTATTGAATTGAAATTAGTTCTACTACTGTTAAATGTTGGCAAAGCTATCAGTGGTTACATTTTCAACCAAGTATAAGATTTCCTGATGAGTGATAAATGTATATAGTGTTATCAGTGCTTGAAATGAATAGATTGAAAGTCACATACCTTACTAAATTCATAACTAAAGATTACCTGACTTCAATACTGAAATCAAAGCGATTCTAAATACTATAATGGAGAAAAACAGTGAACAAATTGTTGGCTGTTTTTCCTGCCATCAATCTTAAACCTAAAATAAAAAATAAAAGTGATTGATTTGCATGTGTTTTACTTTGAAATATACTACTTAAAAGTAGGAAATGTAATTAGTATTTACGTTTCCTTCTTTTATTTCACTACAAATGCTGCATTTTGCTAGAAATGAATGTTTGCAATTTGATAAGAGTGTGAAAAACGAAGTGCGTACTACTAAACGACCACCAACAACTGTCTATGAACAATGCAATAGAAGACAGTGTATCAGAACTATTCAGTTGGAGATGAAGAGGGTTTCGAGATGCATCAAGGAATTACAGTAGTTAGGGCTGAAGAAGGGAAGCTAGTTCTAGGGAATCATGACGTTAATAGAAACTTTCAAGCTTTCCCAAATTTTTCGTTGATCTGCAATGATGTACTACTCGATATTGTACTATGTTTGAAATCTTTTTGTAAAATTTCTTAAAATAATCCTTCTTAATAATTAAATTGAAATTAAAATAAAGTTTCAGCATATTAAAAAGCTACTTAATCAGATTACGATCACCTTCAATATCATGCCATCAGTTATCATAACCACTTTTAAAACATATGAAAAAAATAAAACTTGATTTAATTTCGTTGGAGAAACCGGCCCTAAACAATGCACATACTATGCACTCAAGTTTACGTTCACTCAAGTGGCGTCTAACCTGATTTTGAATATTTTCCACATCTAATTTTGTTTGAGATAACATGTAACTCATCACTTTGAACTTACTGATTTGATTTCCTGGAATATACTGAATAACTTGAATGTATGCTGTCATGAATATAATAATAATAATGATCGAAAGGATCACAATAAAAGTCAAAAAAATAACTGTTTCTGACTGGGATTTCCTGGTGAATATATCAATAAGGAATTCGTGATATTCCTAATAAGGATTTTGTAATTAGGAGTGGTAAAGTTGTTAATACTAAAGAGAAACGAGAAGAATAGGTGAAGAGGTATAAGAGAAGGAGATTAAGAATGAGAAGATGAAATAGAATGCTGCTGATGATGACGAAGGAAAGGGGGCATTGTCGATAGACAGTTGTTGGTAGTGGTTGTGTGGAGGCATTCTACTACAGACCATTGCCAGAGGCAGAGCCCGGATGGTGTTGATAGTGCTGGAGCGGTGGAGCGGCAATCGGCTGTAAGCTGTTCTGCTGGTGACCATCACCCGAAGGGTAGTACTGGTGTGGATAGGGGTCTTTGAAGCCACCATAGTAACCGCCGCCCCCGCCCCCGCTGCTGCCATAGTCAGGTGGGGGCGGACCACCACCACCACCTTGCGGTTGCCCGTAGTCAGCTGCAGCTGAAGCAGCCGATGGGCCCGGCGCCCACTGCTGCAGCTGATGCGGAGCGGAGCTGCTGCTGAAGGCGGGAGGAGCGGAAGGGGGAAGGGCGTTCGGGTGGTAGGACGGTTGTCTCAGGGGGTAGTCAGGAGGGGGTCGTTGAGGATACTGCTGCTGCTGCAGCGGCGGCGGTTGAGGATAGTGCTGTGGCGGCGGTTGCGGTTGCGGGTACTGCTGCTGCCAATTGTGCTGCTGCGGCCCCCCGTACTGAGTCCACGGCCTGAATCCGGCCTGAGGTCTGTAGCAGCTCTTGGGCGCGTTGCGGTCCCTCTCATAGTAGTCCCACGCTCTGTCCGAGTTGAAGTCTTTCAAAATGTCCAGCTTATCGGCTGGTGACGCGGCCAGCTGGCATATGCTGCCTTTCGGACTGTACCTGCAACACAATATTCAATTATCATAATTGAGAAAATTAAGGATTCAATGTTGAGGACAAATAGAAGATTCATTAATTTAAAAATGACTTTCGTTTTACACAAATTTGCAACACTGCTTCTATTGCTGTTTCTCGAAATAAAAGCTGATAAGCTTGAATCCCTTCTTTCGTGTGCTGTACAGCACGCTACCAATACTTAAGAATATGCAGCATGCTGTGCAGCACATGAAAATCGACCAAGTGTGGACATAGGGGATATAAGGTATTGAATGTATATAAAGATCAAATGTGCAGTAGAACAATATTTATGAAGCTCTTAATCAATGAAAACAAAGTGAATTGAATCATAGAAGTTCTTAATTCATTATCATGCTGCAAACACAAACAATTCAAATTAAAATTTTCAATTCCTTTTTAAATTTAAATTGTTTGTTAAAAATGTTATTAACTGTATTTTGAAAAGGGATTTTGGTTGATTAATTTGGTGATATCATTTCTTATTCCACGTGTCTTCAAAAAAAAAATATATTTATAATTGAAAATTAAAACATGAATAATGAAATCCCGTGCTTATCTTACAATGAACAATCCTTCTTAGAACGCAACAAGTTTTTATAGTTTTAATTAATTTCAATATCAGTCTATCAATATTCCTTTGTGTTCTGTCTGAAATCTTGACACGTTCTTGGAAGTAGGATTCCCAACGTCTATTGAAAGAAGATCGAAAGACCAGTTTTGTGAATTAATAGCAGACAGAATTCCTATTATCACATGATTTCAAGGAAATGCAACCTGAAACTGCTTTCATAATCTGATACAACTGTAAAGGTTCTAGATCTAGAAGCTTTTTACTTGCGAAAAGTTAAGAGTCTTAGTAAGGATACGTCTCAGCCGCCAATCTAGCACTGCTTCGACGATAAAGTTCCTGTGGAACGCCACGGGAATTCATTGAATTAAAACTTTTCTCCTTATCGAGAAACAGTTTATCCAATCAAATTTGAATAGTTTGCAGCGTCATTAAAATTGCGAAACTCATTCAATCCTATAGATATCTGTAGAAGTTTGAGTGGACATTGAATTATTATCCCAGAGAGAGATTTCGTTGCTTTTTTTGCCTTTTCGTTGCCCTTCTAGTTATTGCTCCTAGTTATTGTAAAAAAATAATAAAATTTGGAATAAAGGTTGAACTCCACTGCACAATGCATTGAAATTTTATTGCATAAAAGATTGTATATGGAACATTATATTCAACATTTTCTATTGGAATGATTATTGATTCATTCATTGCTCTTTACTGATTGGCCTACTCGTTTCTGTAATTGTTGTATCGATTATAATTCTCAGTTTCCCCAATATAATTCCCCTCTCAATATACATTGAAAGTTTTCAATTTTGGAAAATTTTCCAATTTTATTTGGAAATTAACGTCTAGAATATCCAAAACATCATAATCGACATGCGGTAGTGCTATCTCCATCAACAACCAAAAACTAAATTCACAGTAGTATAAATAGACTATTTACATCATTATTAAGGGCTCTACAGGGCCCACGATATCTTACAAACGAAGATCGTAAACTGAAATTTGTAATATAATATCTTCATAGATGAAGTAAAAAGCCTTTTCATTTTGAACATTGAGGGTTGGATTCAAAAAAAAGCAATTACTCTAACCTCAACATGTGCTATGCAGTATCGAATATCGATCCAGGCAAATTTTTTGCAACTGATTTTGATATTATTCTACCAATTATTAATGTCAGGCTCTGCAATTTTATTTATCAAGTGATATTGAGAAAAAGTTTTCGAAAATAATATTTGATATCAACTGTAAAAAGATGCAATTATTATATTCATTTTTGTACACTATCTTGGGACTTGGATACTCCGTTGTATCAATTTATTATTTATCACAATCTCATCGCTTGGTGAAAAGAATAATGAAAATCTTGAAATGATAAGTTTCAAAACTTTCATTGAATTTTCCAACTTGTATTACAATCCAAGATGTTTGCTTCACATCTTCATTGTGAGAGATATTGCTAATTATCTCTAAAATAAGATGTTTGAGAACCAGGAATGAACTTGAAGAGGTAATAGAATGTTGGCCTTGAGTGTGATCTTTATAGGAGTCCTGGAAAAGGCCAATCTAGAATGAAGTATGTCAATGTCGAAGAAGATTTTCTTCAACCTATGATGTCATTGCTACCTATTTCAAGGCGAACAAACAATGGGGAACAAAATAAATGCCTTCATCCTGTAATGTGTTACGAGAAGTAACACTTATCACACTTCTTCCGCTTAATTTTTTCAGATTTCTCTCACGTAGTCTCGCTCTCTCCCACTATATCAATTATTATTACAGTAGCAGGTACTCTCTTTAGCACCAAACTAAAATTTGATCCAATCTTGTATCCCATCCTCATTGTTTATCATCGCTTATATCATCGCATATATTCTCATTACTTATGCATTTTTTTTTTTTTTTTTCAGTCAGCGTTTAGACGTCGAAGAGGTAGCATGTCTAGAGCATTTTAGTGATAGAGTAGTGATAGCGTAGTAGTAGTGCAAATAGTTGAGTCAGTGAAAATTCACTTGAATAGATTCGCGTCAGCGGAATATCGCGAACGAGAGTGATCGTGCGGGTGTGCGTGCGTGCGAGCGTCCGGCAGCGACGCTGTGTTGTTCAGCCGGTCAATGGCCGCGGCACAATCGCGCGGTGTGCATAGTGCCAAATAAACATTTTTCATTCAATAGAAAATAGTTTCTAAACAATAGAAATGTCATTCGTCAAACCATCGAAATTTTTGATTCCGGAGTTCGAAGAAGAAGAAGAAGAAGAAAGAGTGAATGAAGAAGAAATGGAAACCGGCAGTGTAAACATCGGTCATCCTACGAGGGAATCAACGCCTGAAAAGGTTATCGATCCAAATCATTTGAAAACAGCAACCGAGCAAATATTGTATAATAGTTGGAAGGAAGCTGAAGATAAATGTAGGATAACTCAACTCAAGAATCAAGAACTTGAAAAGCAACTGGAGCAGCTAAACCAGAGAATTTCTCTTCTTGAGAACAAGGAGGAGAATAAAAAGCAGCCTCGTATTCCAGATGGAGGTAATCTTCATAAGGAGAATGAAAATAAAAATAAAAATTTCTCAACAGATGAAGAAGAGTTAGCCAAGGAGACTGAGTGGATACGTGTGAAGTCCAGAAATACAAAGAAAAGAAAAATGGATACGTCACTTTCACCCCCTCTACTAACAAAGAGCAAGCCAACAACCAATGCAAATCAGGATGCCATGGAGAAGAAGAATAAAGTAGTGCCCCCTCCGCCTATCATCGTGGATGGTGTAAACAATTTCAACTCCCTATTGAAAGATTTGAATAGTGTGTCGCCAGCTGATAAACTTAGAATCAAGCTAGTTAGTAATGAAACATTCAAAATCAACGTTCTAGATGTGGATACGTACAGGAACGTCACAAGGAAATTGGTTGATGCTGGCTACAAATGGCATTCTTACGAGAATAAACAGTCTCGACCTATTCGAGTAATGATAAAGAAGCTACATCATTCATGCAGTCCAGATTCCATAACTGATGATTTGAAGAATCAAGGCTACAAGGTCCTGGAGGTGGTAAATAAACTGAAATGGAAGACAAAAGAACCACTGGACATGTTCTTAATATCTTTCAGCTGCGAGGAAGATGTTAAAAAAATATTTGAATTGAAGACTGTCCTCGGATGTAAAGTGGAAGTCGAAACAATAAAGAAGGCAAAGCTGATAGCACAATGTAAGCGATGCCAGGCATACGGACACACTCAAAAGTACTGCAATATGGAACCAAGATGTGTGAAATGTGCGGGAAAGCATTCAACAAATGATTGCAAAAAACCCAACGATGCTACACCGAAATGTGTTCATTGTGGAGAGGCTCACCCAGCGAGTTACCGAGGGTGCACTGTGGCTATTGAACTGCAGAAAATCCGAAATGCAACTCAAAAAAACAAGACCAACTCTCGTAAGAGCCCAGTTAGTCAGATTCCAATTGCAAAACAAGATGAAAAAAATACCAAGCAGGTAATCTCCTTGAAAAATAAAAATACAAAGCAGATTGAAATTAGCATGCCTACTTCAAGTAAAAAAACATATGCACAAACTGTTGTTGGCAATCATAGTTCTCATTTAAATAGCCGCCAACTTGAGAATGTAGAAGGAGATATCAATCAGGTGTTGAAACTCATTCTTCAAAAGCTAGATAATCAAGAAAAGATTATTTCCAATCTTCAAAACCGTTTTGAGAAGCTGGAACAAAATAAACCTTCTAAGCTGTAATGAAAAATAACGCTCTTAGAATAATTGAATGGAATTGTAATGGACTCCTCACTCGACTACAAGAACTAGAAGCAGTTTTAAATGTACAAAATATAGATATTTGTTTAGTTTCTGAAACTCATTTCACTAAACAGTCTTATATGAGAATTAGAGGATATAAGACTTACCATGCTATACATCCCAGTAATAGGGCGCGAGGTGGAAGTGCTGTTATTATCAAGGATTGTATTAAACACCATGAAGAAATGAAATATGAAACTGAGAGAGTACAATTATCGAGTGTAGCTGTTCAAACAAGGAGTTATAAGTTAATTATGGCTGCTATCTACTGCCCACCTAGGCATTCTATCCGAAAAGAAGAATATATAGCTCTATTTGAAACATTAGGTACTAAATTCATTCTTGGAGGTGATTTAAATGCAAAAAACAGTTTTTGGGGTTCACGTTTGACAACACCTAAAGGAAGAGAGCTCTATAAAGCGATTAGGGATTATAGATGTGAGGCTATTTCTACCGGAAAACCAACTTACTGGCCTTCAGATACACGAAAGATTCCAGACCTTATAGATTTTTTCTTGATTAAAAATGTGGGTTTCAACTATTTGAGTATTGAGGAATGTTTCGATCTTGATTCTGATCACTCTCCAATTCTTCTACAGCTGAGTGAAACTATCATACAGAAACAAAGTGACCGTCCAGAGCTTGTTAATACTCGTACTGACTGGACACTCTTTCAACAGATACTAGAAGAAAAAGTAATCCTTGATGTACCATTGAGAAGCAAGGAGCAGGTTGATGAAGAACTGGAAAAATTTGTCATTGACTTGCAACAGGCAGCCTGGTCAAGTACCCCACAATTAAGAAGAAGAACTAGAGGAAATAACTACCCAGCAGAAGTACGGGAAATGATTGTTGAGAAGAGAAGTGCTAGGAAGAAATGGCAACAATCAAGATCTTCAGAAGATAAAAGGCAACTAAATCATCTAACTCAACAGCTCAGAAGAGAAATCCAATTTATTAAGAATGAATCAATAAATCATTATCTGATAAATTTAACAGGAGATGAGAGCACCGACTATTCACTCTGGAAGGCAGCCAGGAAATTGAAGAAACCCATTCAGCATGCATCACCAATCAGAAAACAGGATGGTTCTTGGGCTAGAGACAATGCAGAAAAGGCTCAAACATTTGCTGATCATCTGGTTATCACTTTTCAACCACACAATCACGACCAGCAGGGAAATGAAGAAGATGTTACTCAGGAGAATCAAGAGTTCACACATGTATCACTAGAGGAAGTTAAAAAAGAAATAAAAGAACTCAACACGAAGAAAGCACCAGGATTTGACCTGATAACAGGGATAGTATTGAAGAATCTACCAAGAAAAGCAATAGTGAAGTTGACTAATATTATAAATGCTGTTTTTAGACTCAGATATGTACCAAGCATGTGGAAAGTAGCAGAGGTAATTATGATCCCAAAGCCTGGAAAACAACTACATGACATCTCATCATACCGGCCAATATCATTGCTTCCAGTAATGTCTAAACTATTTGAAAGAATATTATTGAAGAGGTTCCCCTCCATTGGGAGCCTGGCTAATCGTTAGTAAGGCTAGTCAGTCACTCCCTATATTTTGGAGGCATATTAAATTGTTGCATTGCACTATATAGCTGCTTAACACAATGTTATCCAGCAGTGCTTTGTTCCCATCACTGGGTTGCGAAGACTAGCTTATGGTTGAGATGTCAATGTGCTAACCACACGTTACATCTTTTCTGGTTAATGATCATTCACCTCTGCTGATTCAGTCAAGTGGATGTGAAACTGGCAACCAGCTGGTAGGCCTAAGCCCACATAGGGCTGTTGCGCCATTGACATACATACATACATATTGAAGAGGTTGACACCTATAATTGAAAGAAAAAAATTGATTCCAGATCATCAATTCGGTTTTAGAAAAAAACATTCAACAATTGATCAGGTGCACAGGATAGTAAATGTAATAGAAAAATCTTTAGAAGAAAAAAAAGTTTGTTCTGCAGCTTTTCTGGATGTGAGTCAAGCTTTTGATAAAGTCTGGCATGAGGGGCTAATTTATAAGCTGAAAAGGTTACTCCCCAAGCAGTTTACAGACATTTTGCATTCATATTTAACAGGACGCTACTTCAGAGTTAAACATGAAGATGCATATTCTGGACTCAATGAAATAAAGGCAGGAGTTCCTCAGGGAAGTGTTTTGGGCCCGATCTACCTTCTATTTACAAGTGATCTCCCTTGTCTAGAAAATAATACAATAGCAACATTTGCGGATGACACAGCAATATTAGCTGTAGATAGCAACATCAATAGTGCAACAGCAAAACTCCAAAGATCTCTCAGAAAAATTCAAGATTGGACGGTAAAGTGGAAGATCAAATTGAATGAAGCAAAATCTGTTCACATCAATTTCACCAATAAGAGGGCTGGACCAATACCAATTACCATCAATAACCAGGTTGTACTATATGCTAATGATGCCAAGTACTTGGGGATGACCTTGGATGCAAAGCTTCGCTGGAAGGCTCATGTCAAGAAGAAGAGAGGAGCTTGGAATAAGATACAAGAAGCTTTACTGGCTGATTGGAAGAAACTCCACCCTTTCAATTCCAAACAAAGTACTGCTGTACAAACAGATACTTAAGCCTGTATGGACATATGGTATACAACTCTGGGGGTGTACCAAAGAGAGTAACATCAAAGTCATACAACGTTTCCAAAACAAGGTGCTGAGAAACATTGTTGATGCTCCTTGGTACGTGAGGAACAGCGATCTGCATAGAGACCTGCAAGTTGATCTGGTATCCACCGAAATCCAGAGGCATGCAGAGAAACACGAGGCCCGACTCCACCAACACCACAACGTCGAAGCAATCCAGCTGCTAGACCATGAAGGATTGGTGAGGAGGCTCAAAAGGAAGAAGCCATTCGAATTAGTGTAGTGCTTGATTCAAGTGTCTTGTGTCCAGTGAAAAAGCAGAGCAGTGGTGTGAATGAAACCTAGCTATGTAGTACCGTTATCAGTAGTGTACTTAGATGTAATTGAATTAATTTGAATAAGAGAGCCTAAGGAGGACTACTCTTGTAAAAGTGCTTAGTAATTTAGGTAAGAAAAAAGTTGCTCATTAGTCTCAAGACTAGATAGCAATCTATCTTTGAAGAAAAAAAAAAAAAAAAAAAACTTATGCATTTTTATTCGAAATTGCAGCACATTGTCAATGAGATCAACAAAATGATTGCTAGGATCTATACTCCTATTACATCGGAGAATTGAGACTCACTTGAAGTTGCAAGATCATCTCTCATCATCGTTCTTTTCATTACCCTCGCACAAGCCAAGAGCCTACTTGGGTATCACCCTCAGTAAAAACCTATGAATCTTTTAAAGGATTAAAGTAACAATGGAGCTCCAGACAGGACTAATAAATTTCTGACTTGGAATTTTAGTGTACAGTACAGTAGTGCTCTTGGGAATGATTCAGAATTAGAATGGAAAATAAACAAGAATCCTGTTATTTTGATGTCAGCTTGCAGCTATACCAAGATTACCACACTAGGCATCTCATTTTGATTTTGTTTTTTACAAGGTATAACGATACTTTATTTCCGCAGCTACAGCTTTCTCAAGTAATTAAATCTCAAACTAATTCTAACAGCCAGTTAGAACTGATTCAAAAACCTATTGAATTTAACTCCCGACGCTCAGTTCGATTTTAATCCTATTATATTAAGCGAGCAATTTCTGTATGTTATCCCGGGTCTCATCCCTGGGATAACTCGCTGAAGGGCCTTAAAAAGGAAAAATCGATCCTTTAGGAATCAGCTGACAGCAAAAACAAATTTCTGTCGGCTGTAAATGATGAGAAAGAGTGAGAGCGGTGATTGTGGGAGTGAGACAAGATTATTTCAGCTGCTGAGACAGTTGCATTTCAATCACATGATCACTCGTGAAATACAAAATAAATTTTTTGGTTAACCCAGCGGTTCCATTACTAGAATTGGGAAAAATATCGAAACACATAAGCTGCTCCTATTCCCCTTTCCATTTCTGATTTCTATTTATCTATAGAAAATTAAAAAGAATTAGAAATTTTGAAAATATTCCATATTGTTCTGTATTATTATTTTTAAATTTGAGCCATGTAATCTGTTTTTATTTATTCGAGAAAAATCGTCGAGTTCATCAAAACAGCTGAGCTAAAAATAGTTATAGCAGGAGCCAATTAACTTGTCATAAGTCAGCTGATCGACGAGCATGTGATCACAATACTTAACCTACAAATGCTGGATCTCGCAGATTATTGGAAAGGTTTTTCAAAAAGTTATTCTTTGAAATGTTTTTTTTAAAAAGGTCTTTCAAAGACTTTAAAGGTCTTTAAGACTTTCAAGCCTTTTGATTATTGTGTCGAAATCACTGTTTAATTATTACTGGATCAGCTGATTTATGACAAGTTAATTGCATCCTGCTATATAGCAGGGTTCTATTAAATTGTCAGAAACAGCTGATTGATGTACGCTCGTTCACTAACGTTAAATCAGCTGTTTTGTGACAAGTTAAAAGAATCCTGCTATATCAACCCATATCATCATTATTCTACGAAGCAAAATTTTACCACAAGTGCGATTTTTCAAATGATATGCATTCAAACTCAATTATTCATAATATTTCGAAAGCTGAGATTAATTTTTTTAAAGTGAAATGATGATTCAGTGCATAAGACTGATGGTTGTACTTAAAAATTGTTCAATTTCATTCCTTTTTTCCTTTAAAATTTCCATTCCTGTGCCTTTGTAGGCCTACCCCCGAGCAGAGCTCGGTACCCCGATATTATGGTTTAACTAATAAGAAAAGTACTCGTATGGTAATGGAGAAGGAATACCAAATGGTTCTATGTTTTAAGATTCCTCTGATTAATATATTTTTCTCCTACTAAAACTCTTAATATTATTTTTGAGTGTAGTAAGTTATTCTTCTCCTAGATCGTAAAAGAATATTTTTATGTGCTCACGTTATTGTATTAGCAAAACTGTGAAGACGATATGTGAATTTATTTTGTATTTATCATTACTACTTTCATAATAACTGGCATAATTTCCCTTGCCTCATTTCTCTATGATTTCCCGACCTTTTCTTTTCACCCAACAAGGGTATGATGTAGTGCATTACGCACGATGGACTAATGGGAAATTCAGACTTGTTCATTTGCAAGACAGGCAAGTGAAAGACATTTGTGTTTTGATAATAATTATTATATTATCTGTTTACTTGCAGTCTTCTATCATGATGTAGAAGATACAGAAATTATGGATGAGCTAATAATGTTAACTTACTTATTAGAGCTCAGGTTCTACAACAGACATTGCTGAATATTGATTGTTGTATGTGAGTCAATCAAGGATAAAAATATCATATCATTAACTACTTTAAACGTCCTGACAAATCGGAGATGAATCGTGATTGGAGATTGAGCAATCCGTCGACATCAATATAACATTTATATTCAGTAAACTTGCCTACTGAACGTCCATTGATATGGAAAAACAAAGCTCCGCTTACCTGCCGGAAATCCTCAATCGATTTTGAATCCACTAGTACCAGTTACTCAATTTGTAGTTACACTGTTATAAAAAAAAAAAAGAAAAATGGATACGATTTCACACATTTTCAAGTGGTAAATGGATATTATAATTTTGAATTATTTCATCAACTGAGGAACCTCTGTAAAAGCCACCTCTTGAATGATAATACTGTACGTTGGAGTTAGATACGTTGGAGTTTAAATGCAGACGTTTTATTGATGATTCAACGGCTAAACGCATTTCTAGAGCTTAACGAGCCTATTGGTCAGTTGGATTGAGCAATTAACATTATCTACTGTGATACGGGAGCCCCCAAACCAGAACATGGACTGATTGGATTGGGAAACCATCTACACTCGCACATGGTATTGGTCGGAAAATTCCTGTTATCTATTACGATGCCATTTCCGTTATTTGGAGAAACGGGCTTTGTTTATTGCCAAGCACTTGGGGATCAATTAAAATGTGCTCAGCTGTACAGAGATAGTTGATTACGGAGGTCTGAAAACGAGGATCTGAGGATCAAGTAGTGGTATTTCAGCTTTAGCCCTCGACTGAAAGGAAAATCCTTTTTCTCTCTCTCATTCTCTCTGTTTTCCTCTTTATCTACACTTATGAATGAGGAAAGGCGATATGGAATCTTAATCTTCTTAAATATACTCTCTTTTTGAAATAATATGAGTTGCAATTAAAATTTTTCATCTGGACGGTCCTGATCTTGTGAATAACTGATTTTGAAAACTTGCTGGGTTTTCTGATACTGTCACTCTCTTCTCCAGTTAACACTTTCAATGTTGATACGGACTCATTCACAGATCAATATTAATCATTCTAATTACCATGATATAAATGTAGAAATGGGAGGTTGTATCTGAGAAATGAGTTTTATATTGAATTTAGAGGAATGAGTATTACGGCTGTAAAATTAGACACCAAGAATCAGTGGCGGATCAAGGGAGGAGCTAAGGGGGCAGCTACGATACTTTATAATATAGGTTAGAATGAATATGTTATTCCCTTAGCCCCCTTTCACTAAATCCTGAATCAGCCACTGAGAATAATCAATTTTTGGAAAAGCCAACACCTAAACATAGCATTGAATCAACATTAGATGTAATGGAGGGAATATTTATTCATTGAATGATTTATTCAGCAATACTTGATAACAGGAGATACACTTGTTCTCAATATTGATAACTTTGCCACTGAAGTGAGTCAAGTGAGTATGCATTATCCCAAATAATAGAGTTTTTAGAATAATTGAGAAGGAAATGAAGGAACTGGAGAGTCTGTACATGAAGCTGCAAATCCTGAATGTTCTAAAATATTGGGTCCATGAACATCGAATCATAAAGTTCTCAATAATCCCAATACGTCGTGATAAATCAATAATCAATCGACTCAATTACGGTGTCGATGTAATGACTTAGTAGTCAATGTTTTATTTTGTTTGCCAATCAACCAGTATGTTCGCAACAGCTCGCGAATACCTAATTGATTTTTTCATAAAAGCAGCTCAAGCCAATGAGCGTAATCCAATTAGCGTTCTACACCAACAAAAATCCATTTTACTCAGTCATATAACCATCGGATTGTAATAACATTAATTATGCGATGAGGAAACGCGCTTTTTGCTCATTCATGTTGAAAAGAGAGAGCTGATATTATGCTTTTTAGAGCAAAAATGTGAATTACTATGGGCTGTGAAATTTTATCTAAAAATTCCATATCTCAAAGTTAGAGATATACCTGAGTATAGCTGGGTTTTCATTAATAGAATTACGTGTTCACTAGACAAGTACTATCTTGTTAACTCCCAACTTTCTGAAACTTCCATGTTCCGTGGTAGAGTACAAATTTGTAGTAGATTTAAAAGGGATAGCACTGTTGTAAAGTTACTCTATCAAGTTTTAGTATTCCAGCTACTCTTGTTCTAGTCATGAAAGCCTGACGTGAGAGAAATCAACACGTTACAAAAATACTATTATAGTTGTTACGATTTGTATGCATTTATAGAAATCAAGAACTGAACAGAAAATTCAAAATGTGTGATAACTTGATCAATATTTTTCCCACTTATTTAACAAGTAATGTCAAATTTTTCATCGCTCTCACTAAATGATCGATATTCTAACTTTGTAACTATTCTAACTATTTAATTAGAATACTGTCAGAGATCCTCTTTTTGATATTCTATCTACGTTATCATTCACAGAGACTGTTACAATCTACTTCCTTTTCTCATTGCTTTTAATCTGCACATTCCATCGTTCACACTCACACAATAGTGCTAGGCTTCTCAAAATGATGCATATTAACGCTAATCTCTCACGATGTATCCTTCTATTGTCTTGAGATGAACTGATCCTATCTGCTTAACTCAAGTCTGAGTTCCAGCTCCTTGTGTGTGATTTCAAGTTGAAGGTATGTCAACTTCATAACTATAGTTTGTTTCATGATTATGCTTTCAAAGGCAGAAGCACCGTTCTGACGGAGCTACATGAACGGTAGCTTTGGTCATTGCATGATCTTCACTTTCATAAATTACGCAGAGTCGCAGAGTGTAATAGATTTTCTCAGACCAACCGAAAAGTATACGAAGTTAGAAAAACTGACATTCAATTTGTAATCAATAAGCTGAATTTGCTTGATAACGCTTAATAAGTCGACTAAAAAAAATATATAAAAATGTATTTGAGTACGATCCAAATTACCTATGACATTGCAATAATTGATATAATTAGTTGTAACATAATTTTTCAAAATACAGTACAGTTTATGTTTCGGAACCTGTAGCTATAAGGCAGTAACTTCTTTCATCTCTCATCATCACCCTTTCCATTACTCATGCACAAGTATCAGTCTCTCAACACCCCCAGAAGAAGGAATAATGAATTAAAAATATATAAAAACATTTTGGATTGCCTTTCGTTATACAGTGATCGTTTAACTTTATAGCCGATAAATGTAAAACGGATTTATCTGCCAATAATTGTTGGTTGATTACCAAAACGGAAATTCCCAATTTGATGTTTCTATTGCAAGAAGTGTTTGCATCTGGTTTTCTCGTCCTTATCTAAAACTCTGAAAGAGTTGTGTGAATTGATAAGTAATACCATAGCCTCCTCTGATACATATTAGAGGAGGAGGCTATGAAGAGGAGGCTATGGTAATACTCTTTCATATAGTTTGCGGAACTTTCTTCGCCTTTAGGTTCAAATTGATGGGTTTATATACAAAGAACACTTGGGAGAGAATGAGAATTATGAACCGAAGAATCACCGCTTCAACGGATTGAAATAAACGTCAACAAATGAAAGATTTGAACCGGTGAAAGTTTTTAGGTTACAGGTTATAAGCTTCAATCATAGATTAATCAAATATGAATGGATTATCTCTGCTTCAATGTTGAAGTAGTTGAAATATAAATGTCCACGTTAAAAAATCAAGTAAAACTCAAAAACTGAAGATTGGTCGTTTTCAATAGTATTGTTCATTTCGAAACTGCTTGGATAAATCCATATTACCAATTTGGAAACGCAACTGTGATCCACGAAAAGTCTGCATTATTCTCATCACTTCCATTTGCTGGTTCTGAAGTCACGCCAGGCTATTTATTAATGGCACTCAAGTTCCTTGCTCCAATGGCCTTGCTCAAGCTACTTGTCGCGTTGAAATTAATTCGGCATGCTTTTTTGCAGAGCACTCTAAATCAATCATCGACTTCATCAAGAGTTGGAACAAAATTCAATCCTCTTGTTCAATCGACTTCCTTCCTTTTTTCTTACACCATTGTTGATTTTCAATCGACATCAAGTCTTACAAAGACTTCATAGATCGAATTTTTATACTGTATGTAGTACAACAAAATTGGAGTGAGCTGTGAGCAATTTATAATTTCTCAACATAACCACCAAAATTCACATGTTAATTAGTTTTGAAAATTCATGCAATATGCGCCGAACCTAATCGTGGAGCTAAACTTACGATATTATTTTATTAGAATATCAAGCACAAATAGCTGTGAACAAAGAAGCTAAGACAACTAAAACAAAATCGATTAGAGCTCTAAATAGAGCACATTAGATAAATAGACACATTTTTACAAGTTTAGAAAGTTATCATTGTTCAAAATAGAAACAAAAAATAATCCATCGCTTAGCTCTGTAGATATAGTACTACCATACTATAACTAATACTTGTACTAAGTACAAAGTATTAAAGTAAAAAAAAGTATATACACTATATATAAAGTAATACAAAATTATATACACAGAACTTAATACTAAGTACTGTATATGGTTAGTCTATGTTACTACTGTGAAGACCTATTAATACCAAAGTTATAATAAAAGGTTTTGTCTGATCAATTAGGAATAATTATATACGAAAGAAGCTTGCGAGTGAAATAAAGGGAGATATCAAAATCTGAATGATAAGGCAATGTAATCGAATTTCGAACTCGAGTATGAAATAATTCCGAAGGAGATTAACTGACAGAGTGATAATTATGTTTCATGATCAGTGTGTTGAGGAACGTCTCAGATTTCTCCCTCCACAGCTTATTGTTAAGTTTCTGTAACTCTGATCTACGTCTGAATTTGTGAAAGACCATTCCTGGAACTTTTACATACCATCCAATTCCACGTAAAGCTTGCTTGACATTTCCTGTTACAGTATGTTACAGTAGGCCTACTATGTTTCAAGTTTTGAGAAATTATGGAAAGTTGTTCACATGAGTGGAATGGTTAGTATGTTAACGTAACAAAAATTCCATTACAATAATTCATTGATCGAAATTCCTAATAATTAATGCCATAGAATACTCTGAAGACTTCCGCTACTGCGAATATTGACAACAGAATAATAGCTTGTAAGGAAATTCGATTAATTCTGTCCTCATACAAAGTAAGCTGAATTCATTTCTGTTTAGATAATTATGTACTTAAATAAATAGTTATAGCAACCAGAAAGATATCATCGAGCAAACTCAAATTTCAACATGTGAAATGAAAATGGGGAACGTTGTAGAATAATTAGACCAATAGGAACAATATTTCTGTCACCACAAAACGGCCACTGCCGCCTGCCTGAATAATCGTCATCTCTAAATCACCTCTCTCATTAACCACGCACAAGCCTAGAGCTCATGTGGGCATCACACTCAGCAAAAAACATTCTGTTGTAGAACACTTTATCACCACATTGATTGTTAGTGATTTGTGATCGTTAACTTACAATAGAAGTTCTTACAATAACAGGTATTTCTTTAAGAAGTACAACCTGATGAAGAATTTGTTCAACATTTCGATAAGAAGAAGCTAAACTTTTCACAATGTAGAATCCCTGATAAAAAATTGTCGCCCGTATTGCGACCTTAATCGAATAATTCAATTCACAGTGGAAATGTTTTGCTTCCATCAGGTACTTGGTGGCTGTACATTTCTCATGTAGAATCAATTGAATAAGTAGAAATTTACGCATTGACGAAAGCTGGTACTCACGATATCAGAGGCTAATCCGAGAGCTGAACGGTGCAGTTGTTTGAGGAGAAAATGCAGGAACGTTTAATGGTTGTTGTGGTAGTAGCTAACAGTCTAGGATTGGCAGTTTTGACAGAAACCAGTATAGGAGAGTTATCTGTTGCCAGTGCTAGTGTTGGTGTAGCAGTGACAGCGTTATTGAAATGAAAAGTACAAGAGTAGAATAGCTGCAGGGCGTGATTCCGTTTGTGAACACACAGTGGCGGCTGTTCTAGATTAGTCGCCCCACGGCCCTGAGCCACCCCCGTCCGCACCGCCCCCGAGTTCATGCCTTCACAGTCTCATTAGTCCAAGAGTGACAGTTGAGTGACAAAACATTCCTGCTGCTGTTACTGCTGTCGCGACACAGCGCTCACAAGGAGGATGTGTCAAAAGCATTTAACGAAGCGAATCATGTTTGCCAGTGTTAATAATATGTAATCGCACTGCTCACAAATTAAAGCAAATTGTTGCCCAAATTGTATGTTGCAATGGAATGATTCAATTAATTATTGACAAAGTGTTTTGCTTTGAGTCAATACTTTCAAGCTGGGAAAATTGTAAACTGTTGAAGTGATATTCTTGGCGGTAATGTGGGAAGCTTTTAATGAAGGCTCATCTCCCATCCCAGCACAGGCTAATCGAATCAAGTGGTAGCCTAAAACAATCATTGTTGTATTTGAAGACGACAAGAAGTCATTCATTTTATTTTTTAAATATTGTTACAAAAACAATCAATAGAATTCCAAAATATAAACTTGAATTCTATCAAGTGTGATAAGTTTCCACAGGAACAAGTTTGTTTTAGATTGATGACGTCGTAACAGCTCGAGTATCCAGTCCCATTCATTGAATATTTAATCAATATTGATGTTCCACCTTCTTAGGGCCGGTTCATGAGCTCGGGATTTACCCAAGTCCTAGACTAAAACGGGTGGCTACCGTAGTATCGACAAAAATTTTTCTCGACAGGTTTGTGGGTTAGCAGCATAGAGAGCCCTTAGTACATAGTGTCGAGGCTAACATTTGTCAATGTCTACGGTGGCCACCCGTTTTAGTCCCGAGCTCATGAACCGGCCCTTAGTGTAATAACAGACAAAGGGCGTAGAGTAGCGTAAGCGTATTCGTAACACTCAAAACGCGTATTCTAGCTATTGCAGCATATTGTAGGTTATGGACAGTAATGATGGCTCTATCAAAAGCGGCTCGAATTGTTCTTTGTGAAAATTTTCCACGATCTTCCCATGGAAGGCACTTTTTGGTACATTTGCCTCGTAATAACTGTCGGTGGGTGTGTTTGTCCGTTTTGTATACGCTAGTCTACGCTACGCGGCAATACGCTTCTAGTGTGTCTTAAATGCCTCTATACACCATGATTAATCCATATTTATAAAAGGCTAAATCTGATCACGGAAATCACACTGCAGCCCAAACTACTCGACCTACAGACTTGAAATTTTGCACAAATATTCTTCATACCTACTAGATGCGCACTAAGAAAGGATTTTTTGCCTCTAAGGATCACAAAGGATCATCAAAGGATCGCTCCCATAGAAATCTAAGAAGAAGAACTGGAATCACACATACAAGGTTTATAATTATAATAATACCATATGTTTAAAGTATGATCTTGGATGATAAAACGTAGAGATATGGATACCCAATCCATCAAAAATGTATCCCAAATGTACTATCAGTTACCTCATTAAATTTTACTTCGACGTAAATATCGTTAACCTCAAAGGGATTTCTGAGATGCCTAGCGAAGCACGGGTGACCTGCTAGTCATGTATAATGTATGATTTTGTTTTGAAATATACGCTACCAACTAATTAACCACTAACCAGCTATATAATACAACAGCTGATTTCAATACCGATAATTAGTATTGGCTACAGTGACTGTAGTAGTCACTGTAGTATTGGCCAGTTATGGAACTTTGCCCTCCAAATTTTCAAAGAAAATTATCCACTGTAAAAGTTCAGGGAATACCTATGAGTTTAAAATTAATTATAAATCGACTGATAAATGAAAAAAATACTTGATATTTTCTAATTAATCAACTTTTATTTCAATGAACATACCCGTAGGTCTTATACTCGAAGAATTTTTTGCGTATCATGATATACCAGTGTACAGTGTGAACAGATGACAGTGAGTATGGCAGTTGTAAAAATAGTCATATAGAGTCATAGCTGTTGTCAACAAGAAAATGTGATTGAGAACATTACAAAAGAGAAATGCGTATCAATTTGGAGACTGCAATACAGTATTGATGATAGAGTTTTAAAAACTTCATTATTCTCGGTTCCTGTTTCCAGTACCCATTGTTATTCAATCACAAAAAAGCATCAGGTCGAAAACTTTCTTGTAAAACTCACGTCTTGCGTTGTGTCGATTGTGACTTTAGATTTCCTCTTCATATTATTCTCTTTTGATTTTGAGAGTTTTTCTTGTACAGTTTTCCAAAAATCAATCATCTGTTGCACATCAACGAACATCACACAACACATATTTGAGGGATTTATGATACTTTCATACAAATTTCGAAGCAAACACTTATGAAAACGTTTACGCGATTTTAGAATGTTGATTACTCCAACATAGTCGAAACTCGCATTTATTGTCAAAATTTGAATCCAATTTAAATATCTAGGCTCTGAACTCGCGGACAAACATTATGGATTAAGTATATTTTGTAAAACTTGGAGTCTTGCTAACCATAACAAGAATTTTGATTTGTGATTAAAAAAAAATTGATTCGTCTGAAAATAATAACTCCGTAACCATAGAAACTTTCTGATTACTGATCATGAATGTTTATCCGATTCAAAGAAAGTAGAATATTTACTCTATTTCAATGGTACTATAAAGTATTGTATTTATCTTGGCGTTACAAAGATATTATGATTGGAAATCCCGATAATTTCGAAAATATTTGTGAATAAACCGAAACACTCTAGGTCAATAGAGTACAAAGTACAGGATTCTTATAACCTTGCTCTTTAGAGATCAGATAGATTCTGTTTTCAAGTAGATTTTCAAAATTTAGTTATTTTCAGATCACAAATAGAGGGCCGGATTAGCGGATTGAGCATTTTGGCGCTCATAGGCCCAATAATCTTTTCCGCCCCTAAGTCTGGTTGAAGTTACTTTCCCAAGTCTAGTTGAAGTTCTTTTCCTTTTAAGCCTATCATTTTATAGCCTATATTTAATTAATTTTTCAATTAAAATTACATCGTTGATTACACAAACACCACTCTATGATTTTATTATAGTTAGTTTCAAACTCAGGAGTCCGAAATTCATTATAGCCTATCTAATGACCCCGACTGTATGCGCAACTGGGGCAATGCATTGCAGAGCTTTAAGAAAAATTAACAAAGCCTCGATTCCAAGCATAATTTCGGTCATTCTCAAAACTTCCATAACTACAATATCTTCCTAACATACAATCTCAACGTTTCTAGTTAATTATGGTTCTTGAAAAAATACATATTATAATGGCAAAGAACTGGATTAATATTGATATCGGACGTAATTTGAGGGTATTTTTCAACTTCTCTAAACCAACAATTCCAATACCTCAAATCAACCTGTGTATCAAATTTGATCTTATCCAGTTCAGTCATTCTTGAAAAATACGGAAAAACGCAAAGAGAACAGGAGAACCGCTGAAATCAAATTAAAAAGGATATAGAATTTTCAATTCATTTTAAATTTTAATTTCTAAATAGAAGTGATTTCTGCTGCAATTATGGGATAGTTCAAAAACCAATCAAACCCATAATTTTTAGATCTTAGCTGAACCCATGCATCAAATTAATTTTTTTTTTTCAAAGAGTTTCCGAATAAGCTTTCATAACGCAGATTTTGGACGTATCTTTGGGAAACTTTACTCAGTGCGCGTCTAGAGTTCCAACTGAACATACATTAATGAATAAATGACTGCTATTTTGCTTATGTTGATTATACAGTATTTGTTCCAAAGATCTTCAAATTTAGAATGCTTTATAAGACAGAATTTTCTCAAACAATTAAACAACTATGTCAACTTCTGGCTATTTCTTTTCTCCCCTGGAAGCTTGAGCTCCCCTGGAATCAAGCTCCCCTGGAGCTTGATTACAGTCAATTCTATTTGTTCAGGCCGGAATTAAACCACAGTATAATGAAGTGCTTCTATATTGTAAAATACAGTAAAATGACAAAGCTCCATCTCAAGTCATAAGCGTTGCTGAATGTGTTTGAGTTAGGATGGTGAATCGAATCAGTTGGTCTGTTTGTGAGATGCTGGTTGATGGTTATGTTCGAAATTGTAGCGTTCGCTTCTTGATGGAATGTATGCATTCAGTTGTTTGGTATGTGTATCGGAGAATATTGATGCTGCATTGAATCTGCCCATTCAATAACTATGAACATTTGAACAATATCCACTGCGTAGGCTCACTATATATGTTTGAAGCTTAGATGCCAATTGATTTCAACTCCTGCCACGTGCAACAGGCTAGGCTATTATGTTTTAACCGAAATGAAGCCTTTACCCTCAGCTAAACCTGAGTATTCGAGACTCTATTAAGCATAACACTACGAAGCATCCCCTGAAGCTTGAGTGACCTATATAGGGTCGAGTAATCTATATATAAATTGTTCACATTCCACAGTCAGAAAGGGTAGCTTCTAAAATCTATTTCCGCTATTGTGGAGTATATATCTTTTGTTCAATATAATTTTGAATTTGAGTGCAATGATTTAAGTAGTATCATAAAGGAGTTCAAATAGTATGATTGTGTAGTATTAAGTAGTTTGATTAAGTAGTATTAAGGGATTCTAAATGAAAAAGATTTACTTCAGGAAATACTGAAGAAAACTTGACGATACTTAAAAAATTTTAACGTTCAATTAATAGCCTATCATTGAAAATATCATAATTATTTTTTCAATTCCGTGTCTACATATCAACATCGATAGTCCACTTGTTTTCAGTGTTATTTCTGAAATTTAAGGTAGGAGAACTCTTATTCGTGTTTGAATATGAATTAAGACACATCTCAAAATTCAATTTTTCTGTACTACGCTATACTTATTAGATTGTTATCATTAATATGTGTACAATTCAATCATCTAATAAATGAGGAACTTAATAAATTATAGTCAAAAAATAAACTAATCGAAAATCTAAACATTCGTGAGATTTATTTTAATGTGAAAGTTCTAAATCATGAAATAAAATATAATTGAACAAGATAAAATTCCTGTCCTCATGTAAATGACAAAATAAAAATGATTTGATATTCCTGGAGCTTCGAATTGGAGTGACCAGTAATGCTCTGTAGTTTTCAAAAATTGCATTCCTTGATTGAGTTGTCAAGTGCTTTTCCATTCAATTCGGAACAATTGACACCGATTCGTTCTGAATGGTAAATCGTACATTTACTAACATAACCAATTTATTTCTAAATCACGCCATTCGTCCAATGGTAGCACAAATTGTGAGTTTGGCCTCGTTTGCTGATCCAAATCATGAATATGTTGACTTCACAAATCCGGATTTCCATAGCACACCATAGACAGAGTACGGAATGGGATTTCGGTTGATGCGAATATCATGAAGTGAGTGAGAAGGTTTATCGTGCATTCATATATCAAGTGAAAAGGGTTATAGAGAAAGAGATGTTCCTGAATGTTATTGAGATCTCGTATGAATGCATTGCATAATTGAAAAAGAAAATCTCTTATGAATACCACTGCACCGAGTGAGAATATTTCGAAAATTATTGCATTGCATTTGAAAATATGACTCCTGGCTCTCTTCCATGATAAAGTGATTGTAATCTACTATAATTTAGACTACACTCAAGCTATAAAAATGTTCATGTTTTGAGTATACATCGTTATATTCTCCCTCTATCATTCTCAATCCAATTTTCTCTAATCTGATCTGAAAACCTCTTTTGCTTTCTCTCTACTCACATTTGACACTATTTCTATCTACTGCATGATGTAGCTTTCCTTCCAGTATCATCCTCATGAGTAATTAAAAGATGGAGGAAAATGAATAAAGATTTCTATTTTACTCATTCTGTACAAATAAATTTGAAAGTTGGAAATAACTTCCTACCTGAAACTGAAGCCTTCGCAGTAGAAGTAGTACTCTTGGGCACAATCTTCTTCACAGTGACGGAGGGAATCACATGCCAGCGTCTTGCGTATGTATTTGTCCATTAATCTCCTTCCAGGTGCAAAACGTCTGAAACAAGCTATCAAAACATCATATTATTAGAAAAGCATTCATTACAAACATTCAGTGCAAAGTTGCAGTAATTTCTCATGAAACCAGATGAGCCGATATTGAAATTTATATCAATAGGAACATTGAAATATTGAAGAATTAACATCATTAAACTAAATTTTCATTATCTCTGCTAATTTTTACAGATGTAGGTTATTCTTATATATTTTCGAATAAATGAGACTCAATATCAATTAGTCTATTGGACTACAATATGGAAAATCTAAAATATTGAATTCCTTACTGGAATTTTACATTAGTAGCGAAAATGACTTGGTACAGCGTCGCCTAATCTGTTCACTTGTTCACCCTGTTACCTTTAATTATAATTTTCACCTTTCTTGGGCCCTCTTCACACAGAAAACACTTCAGGCGGAGACGTGGCGCGGACATGTATCATATACACATATATATGTATCTACATACATAGACATGCATCATGTCTACTATATACAATCAAATAGTCCAATGTACTCGTAAACAGGTTTTGGTGTACCATTGGACTATTGTACAGAGTGATGTTAATATTATCTATGTCCGCGCCACGTCTCTTTCCCGCGCATGCGTCAATAAGGTAGGACCAATCACGGAGCACTTTGATGATTAATCGAGACTACAGAGAGTGTATAGTAACAGTATAATAATATAATATACTATACACTTTCTGTAATTTAAAGTAGCCTTTCTAGTAATGACAATCAACTTTGATAATCTGTGATTGGTTCGCGTTCGGTGTTATTGACACAAGCGCAGAAAAATTAATGCCGCTCGTATAACATGTCCCCAACGGAGATTAAGTTAAGCGACTTTTAAACTGTGATTACGTCAACTGAGTTTCAGTTATGTGACTTTCAAACTGTGATTGATAATATGGGCCTAAGAAGAAATTTTGACGCTGATTGAATCATTATGACAAGGGAAAATTTTTTAAACACGCGACCATGACACTAAGCTCGGCGTCAAAATGCTCCAAGGAAAACACATCTCCATTCTCTAGCGCTCAGCGATTCTATAACTACTCGAGACTGCTATGCTTATAGGTATTTTCTCGACCTCCCAACACCTAATTCTGTATGAAACGCTATAAATATTCTAATAAAACACCTACTCCTAAAACTGTTTGAAATTCTCCTAAAATTGAATGACAATCATCACTACACTAGCTAGTCTCAGTTATCTCAACAAAAATTACTAATTTCAGGTCGTATTGAACTCTTTAAAGAGATGGGTAAAAGTTTTACTTAGATGGGTAAAAATGCCAATCCTGATCAGTATATTAGTTTGAATAGCATTAATTCAATTTGGCATTGGATAGATATAGAGATATTATTGTTTGCCATTGACTCTACGGTCATCAGCAACGTCAAGAAATAATATCTCTCTATCTATCTAATGTCATCCGCCAAATTAATATAATGCTACTATAGTTGAAGTCTGACTTGGGTATCAGATACGAATATGTTTATATGAAGATCCCTTGGACGAGTAGTTGAAGCGGAATATGTTGTTTCTGATCCGCACTTTTCAATCCAATTTTGTCCCCATATAGGCCCTATATCGTTTTCACAGCTCTTGACTTATCAATTGGTCTCAGGTATTACGTAAAAAACTCTCCTATTAAAATCCGAGAAATTATTTTATTTGCAATAATAATGGATTTATTGAGATTCAAATACCTTTGAGATGGGAGTAATGAGAGCGGAAACCCTTTTTATGATTTAACCCTTTGCGATTTTCGATTCGAGTTCACAGAATCGTAACTTTTGCAGCAGGTCGTCAAATCCTTAAAAAAGTGAAGAGAAATTTATACCAGTTGAAAAAACATAAACAGATCAAGTGGAAAATCGGAAATGAGTTTTTAAATTTTCTGTTCGATATCATAAGGATTCTATGAAGCAAGAGTTGCAGCGAAGAATGTATATCGAGCGGAAAAAGGATGCCCTTTGTGGGAGCTGCCTGCCTGCTTCACTAACGCTCCGGCTCACGCCAGTCACGCGCGTAAATCAAACAAGCCGGGAATCTTCTGGCGTCGGAACACTCGCGACGTGACTGCCGACATTATCATATAAATAAAACTACAGAAATATCAATATGTCTCTCACTCAAAAGACGGAAACTGATGACATTGACCTTGAGATGTTATCGGTAGAATAAAGCCGTTAAAGAATAAAAAATGGTAGATATGGTAAAGCCGGTAGGATATAAAATGTTAATACACACTTCAACATACATACTTCAACATTAATTTCTACTGAGATTTGAGGGTAAGACTTTTGATGGACTTGTTGATTGTAGCGTTACAAAATTAGAGAATATTACAAAATGTTACAAAATATTTAAAACTTCATAACGAGACAGAGTAATATTTTGTCTCATTTTCAATCGATTGGTGTTATAAGCTAGAAAAAAGAAAGTGAAACTTGAATTGGATGTTATTCTTATCAAGTCCCCACCAACATTAGGAATGTTTGGAATTAATTCCAATAAGTGTGGAATACAATACATGAATATATATATATAGAAATCGCATATACCTATTCGCCATTGACTCATCGAATATTATACCTAATAACACTATTTATTGTAAACTGCATGTTTATAGGAAATTGTTAGAAGTTCCAATTGATTTTTTTATGTTTGAATTCTTCTATTTCTGTTAGTACAGATTCTTATTTCTGCATAATATTTTCTCTTAGAATATAAATGAACCTTGAATCCAAAATTCAGGGAAGCTTGATAATGAGAAAAACATGATTACATATTCCTTCTGAAACACAAAGCTCTCAATAAAAATACTGTAAATTTGAGGAGAATGTGATAAAAATAAGATTAAAATACTTTATTATAATCTGTCATCAAAAGAAACAATTAACTTTCAGAACCAATAATTAACTTTAAGAATATAATTGAAGTGACTTCATTACGATTTTGAAGATACTGTATTATTTTGTTTGAATCTACATGACTTGCAGGTTCAAAATATAAAAAGCATGACCATTGCTTTCTTACTCTCTCTCTTCCTCCGACTACTAGAAAAAAGAAAAGCTTTGCATTTTCCGAGCTAGTTGTACTTTGTGGACTTGTTTGTTCTTTCTCGGACAACTTCCGTTTTCTTAAACAATTTCCTCCGCCTTTCATTCTTTATGCTAGTCTTGGAGTTGTGCTCCATCTCTCTATTGTTTTAATATTATTCCAATAAGAAGGATTAACACCGAAACATAATATTTCAAGCTATAGGAAAACGTGGAATGCCTCCTAGAAGCATCATTTATGTTGCATTTTTATAACAAATTGTATATTTGTTTATGTATGGCAAATGAAGTTTTTATCTATCTCTCACTAACTTATTAAAAAAATCTAAATATGGGAAAAATTCTATAATACATCATATCATTATAATAATTATATTGACCCTATCCATCAGTAGATGACTTCAAGAGTTCTTTATTTTATGGTAAAAGTTTCCCAGCCGAATTCAAGTTTCGGTTAATCATGCTAATCAAGAGGACTGAATACTCTGTTCTCCTCGCTCTCTATGTCTCATTCTGTTTCTCGATAGCTAGGAAAATCATGATACCTGGTCAAAAAATATAAATTTTCAATGTCAACATCTCAGTGATATTTCAACAGTCTCAGCGATCAATCAATACCAAGCGTAAACCCGGTTCAAAAATTAGGGCTGCTCTGAAAGATTAAGAAAACATTATAATAAGAAGTAGCATTGGACTGTTCAGAAAGTGAGCAAGCACACTGTAAATTAACAAACAATAACAACGTGATGTACTGTACTTAGTTGATTCAATCACAAAATAGGGCTGAGTTCCTACTTTAAAGCGGCCACCAGCCTGTATTAGAATTATTTCTATCATAGTTCATGAATAAACTCACCTTTTGCATCTTCAACCACTATGAGCTTCGAATTGTGTGTTAAAATTTCTGTCGCGCACTCCACGAACGATATAAGAAGAACTACTAGTAACAGTCCCTCACAACACGTTCTTTCAATCACAGTTCTCATTTCGTTACAAAAGTTTGCAAAAAATATTGTTTTTGGGGAATGGTGTCTGCCTCAGAACATACCAATTCAATTTAATTAAAATTTTTAATAGAGAATCCACTTTATCCATCCACTAAGAAAAATGAAATTGAGAATTTTGGTTTAATATTGCTTGCTAGGTGAGCCAACAGAAATCAATTTGACTGGCAAAATAAAGTCAATTCCCACACATGAACATACTTTCCAGCCATCATCAGCTATAGCCCAGTAAAAAAATGGTTTTCACCTTGCTTGAGATGGGGTGCAGTAGTTTACTTTCTCTTATGCTGTATATTATGATAGTCCTGGAATTTTAAATCCTAGTTTTAAATCTCTACCTTCCGGATCACAAAACAAATTGTAAAAAATGATGAAATTTGGCAATTTTTTTACATTTCTACAATTTTGACCCTGAAGTATAACTTTTTAAAGATAAAAGTCCTTCATTATTTTTCTAGTGAATTAAATTACCTTCAATATACTTCAAGATTATGTTGACACAACAGTTTGCGAGATATAGCTCTTCAAATTTGATCAAATCATCCAAATTATCAAAAGTACCTGCACTAGTGTTGCTCTTGAGTGAAAAGTTAAACTTTTTAGGGAATAAAAGCTGAGAGAAATATACTGTGCAATATAGTATCGATTGCTTTTGCTTTTCCACATTGACCTGGCCAGAAGGTATGGGCAATTTATTCATGCTGTCTCTATTGCTGATGAAATGTTGTGCATAAATAATAATAAAAAATCAACCAGTAATACTAAATTTTAATTATTTGTTCAAACTAATGACGTAGTTGAAATTTAATTTCGATACAATCTTATCAAAATGATTGCTGATCAGAATTTTGAAATCTATAGTATTTAAATCGCATTGAATCTGTCCCATCTCATTTTATAACCAATGATTAATTCAATTGAATTTTACTACCAAAAAACATATATGTAGTCTACAATGAGGGACGTTCGTAATAATGATAATAATGAACAATACAGTGTAATACAACTATGAATAATTCAAAATAGGTCTCAGGCTCCTGGCATTACGTGAAAATCAAAAAGTACAATAGTTATCTTCTTTTTTACTACACTGCAATACATTCGAACTATGACCGGGGAGTATTGAATCATGTTCAAGGTCAGTGGAGTAGAGGGTGGAGCTCTGGACACGGAGATAACATGCTTGAGGACGTTAAAAAGCATTCGACGAAGTGGTTTAGCAGTAAGAGGGGCATGAACCGCTTAAAACCTTATGAAGACAGCCAATACACTGCCGGCAAACGGCGACAGTTATGAGAAGTTATCACCAGATAAGCCAACAATAAGGACCTTCTGTGTATCCTTAACGTGTTTGAGAGGAAAAAATAAACAGAGACGAAGGTACTTTTATCGAGGAAGAGAGAGAGAGTGAGAGAGAGAGGGTGCTGATGTAAAACTACTGCTGGAAAGGGTGTGATAGGTTGGTGATCTTGAATGGAGTGTATGAAAGAGACGTGGAATTCCCTACATTAACGTAAATACGTTATATATTGAAATGTTTTAGTAGTGATAGAATACCTTATAAAAGATAGTATCGAACTTATACAGTCTATAACACATTCTATAACATCTTCTCATGAGAAAGTAAATCACATAAATTGTAAAATGGGTTCGCCAATTAATTCATCCAATTAATCATCTTTAGAGTACGGTGTGTAAGAAGTGTGATAAATTATGAAGAACCTGTTAAGATGATGTTTTAGTGAAAACGGTTTTTAAGAGTGGTGTTGAACTTTTGTTCTTTCTTCTTAAATCTCCAGAATCAAGTGGTATTGACGTCAAAACAATTTGAATGTGAATTTAATATGGTAATCATGATACTTTAATGTGTGATGTAAGTACAAACGTTTTGAAAGAATTACATATACAATAATAATACGCAACACTCTATGAGCATTGCCCAATTCAAGAGTGGTATTGACTAGAATTTAATTTCAAATTTATTACGGTTTTAATGGTTGTGCAGTGCACTCTAAAAGGAACTTGAACTCGGAAAGAATCATAAACTACTTTCAACATCTAGACTAAACTGACCATCAAACGACTAACATAAATCTCAAATCTCATCTCAAATTCTAACATCTCTGTTTTGGCTGCAAATGTGAAACACTTTCTTTGGCAAGTGAAAAATTTAGAACCTATGCAGCTAACATGGGCTCAAGTTGAGCATATAGCAAGCTACGGAAAGTTTGCAAGGACTAATTATTGAATCCCTGGAGAACCTTGAAATGGCAAAGTTCATGCGAATTTCTCCAGTAACAAGCAGGCTGGTACAAGATACTCATCTCCTGAGACTTGACTCACGTTAAATTACAGAATTAAATTCCCTTTTAAAACACAAGATTCGAGATTTTTTTGGTCCTACTGTACAAGGAAGGCTGCTGGACTGCTGGAATTTATAATCAGTTATGAGTTGCTATTATTTGTTCGTTGATATGGTTGTATTGATTCTACGAGTAAAATTTACAACTGTTCCAAAAACGTTCCATATCAATTTTCTGTCCATCATTCCTCGACATTGAAACTCCAACATTCATAAGTCCTGTACAGTATTCTTCAATTATTCTCCTGAATGTTTTTACAAACTCTTATAGTTTTCTGTTTTTACCTTGTTTTTCTTTAGTGTTGATCGTGAAGAGAGTTAGGGACCATACACTTCACAAGCAGAAGTACGATAAGTTGGTAATATTGGGTTTCCTGTGGATATAGCAACACACAAGCTTCGAAATGTTAGCTTATGAGTTAAAATTGATTTTACTGACTACGGGGTTTCCCATGAAGGTTTTAATTCCAGAACTCAGAGGAAAATGTTGCTCTAACAATTCAACTCCTACAAATCATGATAATGATAACTCATGTGTAAATGGAGAATATTGTGAGAGGAATTATGTTGAATAACATAAAAGACGTTTTAAGACATAACATAAAGACGTTGGAAAGAAGATGTTTTGGACTTTGTGTCTGTGTTTTCACCATATGAGTTTTTTTGTACTTTCTTGAATAAATAAACATCAACCTCATATGGATTTCTAGTTTCTTGCATTAACGGAAGTACTTCGTTTGACAACCTTCCTTCCAAACACCTTCACATAAAACGTGATACATAATGGAATAAGGAAAACTTGCTTGAGAATAGGACATGAGAAAACGTAGGGAAAGGGGAAGAGAGAATTAAGAACAAAAAGAATATGAAAATGAGGATAGAATTATGCAATGATTGAATTACGTTATCTCTATATTCAACCAGAAATAATTGCAGTAATTTTTGTAGCATATTCAGATAGCTTGCACGACTTTGATCAAGCAAGCAAAGCTTGAAAGATTTGCTATCTTCACGAGTTATTGCGCATGCCATTTCCCGAAAAGATCAGAGTAATTTCGAAATATATCCGGAAAGATTTTTCAGATCAAGTGAATCAAAGATAGTTTTTGAAATCTTTCAATATAATTATTATAATTGATAGTTGAGTTCTGATCATACGAAATTACTGTTAGATAAATTAGAGTATCTAATGAATTAATGGAAAAGTACACAGTCATGTTCACAAGTTTGGGAGAGTTTCCACTCTATTACGAAACTCTTCATCTGAAAAGTATTCCTGATGAGAGAGGTGTAGAGTGATTGAAGTCCTGAAATGATACACTGGAGTACGCAGAAAATTCAAACACGTGTTTAGAAACACTCATTAAATTCATTGTGCTATTAATAACGAGCTCTCTCAATTAATAAGCACTCTGAATTTATTCATTTCGAGCTGATGTTTCCTCGGGTGACAATATTGGATAAGCACTTAATGGAGTGATCAATAATTTTCACATTCTCCCCCTATTCCATGAAACACGATATTCATTTGTTGTTTTCTCTTGTCGAGATTCAGGAGTTAGAGCAATTGCGTGGGTTGCTTTCAAAAAACATTCCATGGTTTGTTTTCAATGTTTTCCAAGAAATCTCTAGTTTCAGATTCCATGTTGCTTTGAGTTCAAGGATTTCCAGTTATGCTAATTTATCATGTAAGAAATTGGGATGGTTTTTCACAGTAGTCACAGTAGTAATACAATTCGTACATTACCAATGATTACATGCTCTTTGTTATACCTACTTGAAACTATGAACAGTGAGTAACAGGTTAATAAGGGGGTTGTGCTCTGCTGCCCCCAGAGACTTTTATTTTTTCAAATGTTTTTTAACAGAATTTCAAGAAATTTCAAAATGGTATCGTTTAATCGTTGTTCAAAATTCGTTATCTGCCATTACAGATTATCGAATAGATTAGTCAAGTGATGTCATTGTTTTGAAAATGAAGGGGTGTCCGAGTATTACTTTGGTTTCCTTTATTGCTATTGGTTGGATAGTGATGGAGAAAAATGGACTTCTTCAATGAGACTTGAAAAGTGGCGTAAAATATTTTGTACGTAAAATATGTGAAGCATGCCACTTAGAAAAGACCGACGACCTATGCAGGACTAAAGGTGTACAAGGAGGATTTATGGATTTTTTGTTGGGTGTGTTATACAACCCCGAAATTACTTTATATGGTTGACCTTAGCCGAATAATTAACAGGGAATGTAATTTATCGTGCATATTATGTCGACAAAATAACTAATTAGAAAATTAACCGAAAAAGAATGTGCATTGCTCGAGCTATAATGGGGTTGAATGCCCGAGGTAAGTAGAAAAGATAGAAGAAACATTTCCGAATGGAATGGGGGAAAAGGAGAATGATGCTAAAATGGACCAAGATTTTCTGTCACAAGATTTTCTATGAATTATTTTATGATACTGGTAGCCTACCTAAGAACATACAAATGAGGATAAATTATCAAGTATCAGATAAATACGTAAAAGACGTCTGTTCGAAAGCTGGTAGGTGGTTCTTATTCCAAATTACAGTATGAAGAAGTCATGCAACATAAATTAATTACATGAATTGAGAAAAATAAAATTATGCCTTAATTCAAAACTGTAACGATAAGAATAATCTTGGAGGCACAATATGGAACGTTTGTCTTGAAAAGAGGAGGAAATCGTATATTAATAATTGTAGAAATGAAGTTGATAGCTCCTATAATAGATCTAACCCCAGCAATGTGTAAGGATTCCATTGATTTTCTAGCTTTTGAATTAGCATCAATGTGTATAAGTTACCTAGAAATAGACCAAGAAAATTGAAATATATTAGGAACTTTGCCAAGTAGATTATTCAAATCTTATTCAACATGAACTTGTTTGAAAATTCTAAAATTGTTCTGCTTTTATTTGCGAAGAGGAAATTAATGATTTATTTGGATGATTTATGAAAAAACCTGAATTTGAACTGTTTGTATAAATTGGAAGAGGAACAGTTTTGGGCACAAGACTGTTGTACTCTTCTTTGAAAATGATTTATTGATTGATTCTCGAATGTTACGAAATAGCAGATGATAACCAAGTAACAAGTGGGCATTTAACATGAATTTCAACAATTTTTATCGTCAAAATAATAATTCAAAATTCTAGAAGAGACATTTTAAATTCCCCTGAAATTTTTGAAATAATTGTCCTTAAATAGTTGTACATGTAGGCACTCACTAATAGATTTGATAAAACAAACATAAACTGATGGAAAACGAAAACACTCCCGTATCACAAAATAAATGTTACACGCAACATTCATAGACACACAGCGTTGTTACTTAGCAAGTGAACATCGCGAAACTAGAGTTTGAATGGCCGCCATTCTTGTTTTTACCGCCGTAACAGAGTGACCAACCTAGCGCATCAAGAAAGGCCACAAACACGATAATAATCATGAACAATAAGAGTAATTACTGCTCTGTACAACACCTTGTCCTATCAAGTATGTGGGAGGCTATATTATGGCATTCAATTACACTGTGATGTTGCCTGTGTTTACATTATATCCATTTTGTCATGTCAATTACATAAGATGGCATGTCACATTTTCAGTGTCCTCGAATTCAATAAGAGCTCCAGTTCCAAACCAGTAGCCTCAAATAACTTACATGGAATTAGTATTCCATGCTAAACAAAGAGTTACACCAAAAAACAGGAGTACTCATTTTAGGCTGTAGACAATAGCATTATAGTCTAGAAAATGATAATGATGATGACGATAAGATTTATTATGTCTCCGATGAAAAAGCTTGTTCCCGAAGAATTATCTATGCATAATGTTTAGTTAATTAGATGTGTCCTTGTATAAAGGTGCATTGTCAAAGATGATAGGCCTAGCTGCTTGACAGAAAATGAATGCCCTTGATAAGCTAGGATATTGTGACAGTCCCAATTAGTGAAATATATTTTATTTAAAAATTAATAAGTATAGTCTACCCCAGAGACCCATTCCAGGCATCCTGTTCCAGAGATCCTACTCCAAAGAATAGAAACCAGAACCATTCTCTATATTGTTTATTAATCTTGACTCGCTGAGTTTTCAATAGAACTGGGGTATTATAATTATACAGTATAAAATTTAGTTTTATGAATCTGAACAAACTTTATTTTCATAAGTATTATTCGCTCTCAATACTACAAAAACGACCAGCATTTTTGTATGTGAATGCTGTAACTACTCACAAGTACACCGTGCTACTCATGTCCCATGTGTGTCTCCTGTTTTACAGGACTTTCCAATTTATGAAACAGGCTTCTGTCCAAAGCGGTGTGTGTTCTCTAATGCCGCGTCTACACCATCGCCGAACTAGACGAACGCGAGCGTTGAGATGGGGTCACTCGCGTAGTTCGCCTACGCTTTTATATCAGAAAAACTCTTGGGCTAGATTCGCGTTCGCCTAGTTCGGCGATGGTGTAGACGCGGCATGAAAGTAAACACTCGTATAAAAATACTCTAGTCTACTAATCTCTGAAAACGTTCACTGAATCTTGAGTTGTGAGAAACAAAAATATTTGTGAGATCTGATTTTCTGTACCTATACGGTTTACAAGTAGAATATTACACTGATATTAGGCTTAAGTTCTGCTATTTTTATGATAAAATTTAATATTGAAATTCAATGTTCCTATTACAATACTTTTATCTAGACCAATATTGGGATGATATATTTATTTACCAAGAAAAATATCTCCTGCCTGCTACGGGAAAATATTATTTCACATCAATAGCTATCTATGTCCACACTTGGTATATTTTCTATGCTGCACTACATAGTGTAAGCGCAAGACGACTCACGGATTTGGTTCGTCTTGCGTTGCCGCATGCGACTCAAATTGGGCGGGAAAACGAATGCCGCACCGCATTCTTCAGTTGCTTCCTGTGCTTTATGCGCTATGCCGCATGCTGTACAACACACAAAAATCGACCCAAGTGTGGACAGAGGGAATAGAATTATTTCTATCAATACAGTATTGAATATTTTGATAATGATGGGAATGTTTTGATCGATAACATCAGCTTATCCAGGAAGAATGAATAAGTACTGTACTACACTACTGAATCTACTTAATTGTATAATATAGAATATAGATGAATGAAGAGCATCATTATTGCTATCTTACTGATAATGGAGCTGCAGCTTATTTTAATTCATGAACCTCTTAATTTGATAGTTTTGGTTGAATAGGCTACAAAGCAGAATGCGGCATCAATTCAAGAGAGCAATTTCAGTTCCTCAATAGTTCGTGCGGTGGTAAATATTCAAGAGAGCAATTTCAGCTCCTCAATAGTTCGTGCAGTGGTAAATTAAACGATACTCTATTGAGGAAATAGTTCGGGCGAAGTTTAATACTTTGATATAGATTCACTGCCATTAACTCAACATTATGCATCACGGGTCCGAACGGGCGTTTAATAACGTAGTGATAAGGAGGGTGTGGTAATTGAGGGGGGGGGAAATAACGTTGATAAGGATGGAAAAGCGATACGACAAACAATACGGAGGAGGAAAACGCTGAAGTGAACTCTGGCGCGCTTTTGCCTTCTTTAGTAATTGTAGCCCAGTCTGTAAGTAGAATAGAATAGAATAGAATAGAATAATCACTTTATTCACGCAGAGTACAAAATATGTCGCTTAAATTCTATGAAAGTCATTACAATGATCGTCATTTAAAAATAGTAATTACAGCATAAGATTAACTAAACAAAACATGAAGTAAGAAAGACTTTAAGTGAAAATATATAGGTATAAAATTTTAATTCAAGATTTTTGAATACAACTTAATAATGGTAAGATTTATTTTAATAAATTAACGTCATTGAGAATAGAAGTAATTGATTTTGTATCTACATGAAATGGCGGAGTTTGGACATATAGATGTCCATTCTTGGAGAAGGATGTGCAAAGACATCCTTCCCATCAACACTCAACCATAAAATTATTCAGATAACTGTAACTAAAACCTCAAGTGAAAGCTAGATAGTATGTGATATGAATGAGATAAGATAAATTATAAACAAGAGTAAATGAACAATAGTGATGGAATTAATTAAAAATTATTCGTATATTTCATTATTACACGAAGAAATCTTGTCGTAGTATAGAATGTAAGCAAAAATACGATGCAAGATCGTGTATATCTAAGATCAGTAACTCCTAAAATTATTATATGGATGATAAACAATAAATAATTGATGAATGATGAATCAAATGATGAAGAATGTTAATTTGAAAATAAAAAAAAATCTATGTACATACGGCTAGATGTAATAAATTGGAACTAATACCTCGTCTTTTTGAGGAACAAAATGTTAATGTTAAATGCATGGAAAGTATCAATTAAAACCAATATTTTATAATAATGAATTATTCAGTGTGTGAAAATAAAACTATTTTAGAATAAAATAATTCTTATAACTAAGAAGAGAATGAATGGGGGGATGAAAGATGGGAGCTGTCATGTGGTTGGTTCAGGGTTGGACGGACTCAGTCAATCTATTAAAAAGATATTTTCTCAATTTTAAAATGAAGCCCGCTCGACTCTCAATGGATCTTATAGAATTCGGGAGTGAATTCCAAGCGCGACAGGCGCTGACAAGAAAAGATTTAGTATAAATGGTTGTTCGATGATTTGGTATTCTTAAAGTATTTTCACCTGTTCTAGTACTTGAAACATCTAGCCTCCTACCTTCAGAAACAAATTTGAAATCATTTTTGAAATAATAAGGTTTGCCATATTTTAAAATATCCCTAACAAGTTTCAGTATTCGAAAAAGTCTCTGTTCTGGCAATTTTAAAGTTGAGCTTGCAATGTGAGCTTGGGTTATCCGGTCATGACGTTCGAGGGAGTACACAAACCTTAGACAGTAATTTTGGCAGCGCTGTAGTTTATCGTTTAGAGTAACTTGCATGTCATTAAGTACAGAATTGCAATAGATAAAGTGAGGGAAGATCAGAGATTTAACTAGTAATAGTCTTATGTTTCTAGGAAGAATGTCTTGCAATTTCTTCAATGAATGCATGGCTGAAAATACTTTTTTACAAGTGCTATTAACATGATCTGACCAGTCAAGAGTTTTATCCATGAGTATTCCAAGATTTTTGACTGAGCTGCAATAGGGTATTTCATTACCATCAACAATAATTTTGTGGATTGAATTAAAATCTATGCTGTTGATTATGCGTGAATATCCGATTATTATAGGCTGCGTTTTGATAGGGTTGAGTTTGAGACCATTTTTCTTAGTCCATTCAACTATCAAATTTATGTCTTCATTCATTTTGTGTATTGTTTCATTGATTTTCGTGGTTGAACAACTTGCATAAATTTGGAGATCGTCTGCATAAGTATGGAATTTGGAAAACTTAATAACAGAGGAGAGGTCATTTGCATATAGAGTAAACAGTAGGGGGCCTAGAATAGAACCTTGAGGAACACCGTGCACAACATTTTTCCAATTTGACCTCTTATCATTAACAGATACACATTGTTTTCTACCAGATAAATACGAATTGAACCATTGTAGTGCTCTATGATTGAATCCAAAAATAGCTAATTTTTTCAGGAGAACTGTGTGGTCTACAGTGTCGAATGCTTTGGAAAAATCAAACAGACTTAAAATGGTACATTTTCTTTGGTCCATAGCTAACCTAACATCATCAGTAACACGTAGTAGAGCTGTTTCAGTTGAATGAGATTTTCGAAAACCGGATTGAAAGTTGTGAAGTTTGCTATGATGCTCTAGGTATGCTACAACTTGTGCATGAACAAGTCTTTCTAGTACTTTGGAAAGTGCAGGTAATATACTAATTGGTCTGAAATCTTCAACTTTATTTGGTGAGGCAACTTTGTTCAATGGACGAACCAGAGCAAGCTTCCAATTTTCAGGGAAAATACCATTTTCAAGAGATTTATTGAAGATGAATGTGATGACTGGCAGGACTGCAAATAACATTTTTTTAATGAATTTAATGGGAATTTTATCTGCACCAGTAGCATTACTACGTACATGTTGAATTGCTTTAAATGTTTCTTGTTCTAAAATTGGATGAAAATGAAACTGATCAGCTATTGGTATGTTTAAGTTTGTTACCTGGTTATTTAGATCATTAATATGATTGCTAATGATTGTCTCGTCACGTTGATTTGAATGTGAGATAAAATGTTCATTTATATTGTCTAGTGGCAAGTCAATCGGGGGTTGAGATTTCTGTTTACCTAGGCCAAATTCTTTAATTCCACGCCATAATAATGAAGAGTCTTGTCTGTTTTCTGTCATGAAGGAATTCAAGTACCTAGTCTTCGAGTTACGTAGCTGTTGTTTTACTTTATTTCTGAGACTTCGATATTCTATTAAGCTATCCAAATCATAAGTTCTTTTAAATTTCCTATGAGCCTTGTCTCTTTGTCCCATCATCTTCAGTATATCATCAGTCATCCAGGGTACACGTCGCTTTCTATTCAATCTTTTTGTTACATAGGGAGCATGTCTGTCAAATAAGTCTAAAGTCAAATTTTCAAAAGTCTCAATCATTTCATCAACTGAGGGTAAGGCCTCAATCAGATGCCATGGGGTGTTAGTGACATCACTCTGGAAGTTGGCTTCATTAAATTTTTTGAAATCCCTGTAGGTAATAAATTTTTGTTCTGGTCTGGGTAGTTTATAAGATAGCACACAATAGATTAAGTCGTGTCCAGAAACAGCTGGGACAGAGATTTGACCTTTGTTTATAACTTCATCTGGGTCACTGACTACGAGTAAGTCTATGAATGTGTCCGATTGATTGGTATGATGGGTAGGATCTAGCGGTAGAATAGTCATGTCCAGACAATGGAAGATATTTGTCAGTTGATAATAGTCAAAGTTACGATTAGTCATGTTGAGGTCGGTATTCATGTCTCCCATAATTAGGATACGGCTGTAGAATGGCATGAAAGAAAGCAATGCATTTTCAAAATCAGTGAAATGACCTATTTTTGGGGGGCGATAGCATATTCCAACTAGTAATTTATATGAACTGGATAAAGATAATTCGAGTAGCATAAATTCGGGTCTGGCAGAGTATTCTTGTATCGATGTGGATAAAATTTTAGTTTTTATACCGTCTTTCACATACACTGCTACGCCTCCACATGCTTTATTCAGTCGATCGTTACGGTAAAGCGTGTATCCGGGCATATTAACTTGACTGGATGGAATACTAGGCTTCAAAAATGATTCTGAGATGCCAATAATACTAAAATTTTGAAAACGGAAGATTGCTCGTAATTCATCCATGTGACAGCTAAGGGATTGAACGTTAAGGTGAGCAGCAATTAGTAGTTTGTTATAAGGTCGAAGCCTGTTTGATAAAGTGATACCTGTATCTGGGTTGTGATTATTATTCAGACTATTGCGATTATTGAAAGGTGAGAGCGAGCGAGCTCGATTTTCAGAGGGGAGCATTATTGCAGAGATTACAGCAAGACTTCAGTCCAAGAAAAGAGCAAACACACATGACGATGAAGATGAAGATGAGATTAAAACTAGAACTAAGATTACTTAACCTAGGTGACTTAACAGTCCACGTCTCTCGATAGAGCGAGCGCATGAGGATGCGTTGTTAGCTCGGCTCTCTTCACTATGTTAATACACATAGTTCGATTCTTTACTCTGCGAAATGGAGGTGAGTTTCAGCGGGTGATCGTAGTCGGTGCAGTAGAGTGATGCAGCCCTGTCCAGGATGTAGATGTTCTAGATGGTGAAAAATGACGGCGGGTTTGTATGGGGTGGCGATAACCGGTTGAACTGTAACAAGAAAAAGCGAGCAGAAACAACAGCAAAAGACAATTCTAAATTAATAATTTTTCTATTAGTTCTAAATTAAATTAAGATTTTGATTTGAAAATAAAAATTAAATTTACATAAGTAAATCAGTCAATTTGAACGCTGATGCTATCTGATAAGCGCAATGAAGATGATAATGGGTATCACCAAAGACAATAGGAAACTATTCCAGTTTTCTATAGATAGGAAACTATTCAACTAAGTATTCTAATTGTCTTTGGTATTACTAAGGTACAGTACAAGTTGTTGAGAGAACTGAAGGAAATAAAATCTGTATGTTTCCTGTTTGTAATAGAGAAGAGACATTAGTAGATCATTCCGTGATGTTATCAGTTGATTACAGTTAATTGTCCTAGATATAATGGAGCAATACAATATATTCAACTTAACGGAAGATTTTTATTTTATTAATAGCGTTTACCATCATTCATTCATTATACCAGATTCTACTATACGATATGAAGTATCGTTCTTGGGGAATTCAAAAGAATCAACTCAGGAGGATGAGAATAAAAATGAGATTTACACGAGAATTGCTGTTAGAGTGCCGATGTGAAAGTGGGAACGAACTGTCGCCAATACTTTCAAAACTACAGATTCCCTCTTATTTCAATCTATTTGTCTCATAAGAAACGATGCTCGAATATATAAAGTTTATGAAAATGAATATAAATAGCATAAATAATTAAACTAGTATGAAAATCCTGTGAGGCTCTAGAAAACATCTTCATGTAACAAAAGGACGTCATCATATTATTCCACATGCACGTACAATGATAACTTCAGCAATCAAACAATTTCATATCAAATCAAATTACGAAATATAGAAATGCCTTGATCAAACCTTATGTCACTTTCACAGGAGGAAATAGGATAAGTCAAATATCCAACCGCCTATCAAGGAATCTATCATAAAGTTTGCTAGTAAAGATTTGCTAGACTAAATGCATCACGACAAAATTAATAATAGACTCTATAGTGGGATGCTACATGACAGTTTAAACAGGATAGTATAAGAATATAACTTAATTTTTCAAATTGTAATTATTTTTGATGTGTAATAAATACCTCTGAATGTAGGTTACATGACAGAGAGAAATGAAATAAAATAATGAAAGTGACAGGTGATTCAGAAAATATCATTAAATTCATATTGTGGATTGAACTCGCCTCCATATTCATTCCAGTCACCTGATAATAAAGAAATTCGTCAACTATGTAAGCCAATTTCAAACCAGTAACGAAATATTATTTAATATTTAATAATATTAATATCATTTTATATGTCGCGAAAGCTGGTATGCATGAGCTCTCAGTGAAAGAGAAGTTATTATCTTTGGTCATATATTTTGTAGGTCTAGACACTAGAGAGTACTATTTAAAGTTCAGGAGTACATTTTTACTGTGAAATACGAGTACATTAAGTTTAATAGTGGCACATATAATAATATATGTATTTATCTTTATCCGTTATTTGAGCTCATTCAATATAATAATGTGTGGTTACTCAATAAACTGTTCATAGTTCTGAAGTAATATTCGTCTGTTATTATGAGTTATCTAGACATGTTAATTCAGGCATATATTTCAGAGCAAACGTTTTCGAATAAGAGGAGTGGGAGAGAGAGAGAACTAATTTATAATAAGACATGTAAATTTTGGAATAAATATCACTACAACTGCTACTATACTACTACTACTGGCGGAAGCAAATGCACTGGTTTCGTAGCTCTGAATAAGATTATAACTTCTGATATATATAATTGGAATGAACATGAAAGCGAGCTTCTAAACTATTGTAGTTTCTCCAATAATACAAAAGAAGCTAATAAGAGGCTGCTCAGCTAACTACCGCACTTGGACTACTAGGAAATGCTGACTAGATCTTTAAGAGCTCACCTTTAACCGAAGGAGATCAGCCATCCTCTCGACGGTATGCACCCTCTTCGAGTCCCCCTGACCGATGGCGATTTTGATCCGTCCGTCCTGGCTCCAGACCTGACGGTGTCCGAAGCGGTCGGCTGCAGCATTGAGGATCCTCAAACGATGCCCCGTCAGGTCTTCGCGGATCGTGATGCCAGTCCCTGCGAGTTTCCTTTTAGCCTCGAAGATCATACGCCTTGTCCTGTAGCTCAGGAGGCGAATGATGATCGGGCGGTCTTTGGGTTTTGCTTGGCCGGGCGGGGGTGGTTGGCGTCTACCTACTCGATGAGAACGATTGATCTCCTCCAGTCTCACATTCAGGTTCAGCTTCTCGTTGAACACCTTTAGAGCAAGCTGGTCTGTGTCCTCTTTTTCGGTTTCGGGGCTGCCCAAGCTTCTCATAGTTTGCCGCCTTCCATATTGCTCCAAGTCATCAACCTTTAATTCACAGCTCATTTCTAGCTCCTTGATTTTGTCGTTCAGTCTTCTATTCTCGTCCCGTAGTGCCTCAACTTCTGCAAAAATGGATTGTATGGCAGAAGTGACAGCTTGGTTCACTGCCGTTTCTACCTGCTGCTTAATCTGCTGAAGGAATTCCTGGGGTAGACCTCCAGAAATAGATTCTTGTTGAGCAGGCTGTTGAGTAGGTTGTTGACCTGGCGCCTGGGTGAGTCCGGCATTGTTCCGTTTCGGTGTTGCTCTGGGTTTTCCCATGGTGGAGTGTAGAATGGTGGCTAGTGAACTAATGTAACGGTTGTTTATAGTGTTAAGAAAACGTTTTTTGCAGATAACTTTTTAATGTATTAATTTGTCGGAAAAATAAAAACACAATTGTACTGTACACGAAAAACGGAATGTAATGATGTAAAATTATATTTGAATCGATCTAATTAACCCTACGAAAATAACGCTTGAAGTCGGAGCCGAACTAATGCACGTTCACTCACTCAACATAGCAACCAGATCTTGTAAGATCAGTAAGTAGAGAGACTCCAGCAGAGTACACCGTACATTAAAATAAATTACGCAGCTTACAACATTAATCTTTTTAACGTTCGCGCCTTGCTAGCTGCTGCACTCGCGATACCAACAATTGAACTTCCCGCTTCCTTCCCCCCGCACTCTTATACTCTCAATTCGATTATTGAACTTCTGAACTTTGTAAAACACTATAACTTCGAAGACGTTTCTCTTCTACACTCCAGTCTGGAAGTCTTTAATGAGCGCTTATTGTCGTCTGTGTATCTGTAATTTAAGTATGCGCAAGAAAACTTGTCAGTGATTCCTATGATAAAAATCAAGTCGATCAGAAAAATCAATAATTTAACAATTATGTAGCATACAATCTTCATGAAAATTTTTTACATTGAAAATATGGTTGCTGCCAGTAAGTAAGAAAAGTTCTTTTTTTTTATTTTATAAACCCTAATGAAGTAATGGATAAAAAAGGATTATTGCGGTACCACCCAATCCCAATGTGGATTAGTCGCAATATAAGGATTATTTTAACGGCAACGGCTCTTACAATACAAACGAATGTTTCCTTGTTACTCTAGATGAAGTTTTTCTTTGTCTTTGATCTACTACAAGAATGTAAATGGATTCATGAATAAGTCATTCATTCATAGAAGCATACAACATTTTTAACTTGAATGATGATAATGTATTGTGATAAAACAATATTAGTTCATTTGCCATTGAATGACAGTGATGACTGACAGAGGGAGATATATTTTTTCCTTATACAGTCATTATTGAGGCATATGTGCCTCCAGGTTTCATTTCTCCGTTACTTTACAAAAATGTGTGAGTTAGATAGCCTGTTAATAAAATAAATATGTATTCCGTATTTCGTGAAAAGCGGGGGGAAACTAAATAAGATCCTAAATTTCGAAAATGTTCTGAGGAAGATGTTTTTTATAACATAATAATGAAACATCAATATTCAATGGTGAGATTAAATTTTCTGCTCATAAAATCAGAGCTGACCCGTTTGCACTGGAATGATATTATTTTCTCGATTCGAGTCTGCCCAAAACATAATCTAATTTGAAGAGAAGGTGAGGTCGAGGTTGATTGACAATCTCAAGGCAAGGGAGGCAGAACAAACGAACCCTGCTAACGATCTGATAAGCCACTCGTTTGTTCATTGATAACAGCTTCTTCCGGCTGCAAATAGTCCATCGGGAGCGGAAGGAAGTAGTATTAGCTTTTCATCTTGTTCATCCAATCTGTTTCGTACAATGGCTAGCCGTGACCTTCCTCTCAGAGCAATTCCTTCGGCTAACATCCTTCTGGCTCCAAGTGCTGGAACCGTATTCTAATTACATCACTTCGAGTAAATCACTGTCATGCAGCCCTGAAATAATGGGCTATCCGTGAAGAATAATTTGAGAAATATCAAATACGGAAATGAGAAGTGGTTCAAGTACTCATATTTGAATTTGCAAATATATTAAAGAAGATATATTAAAGAAGGCGGAATTGGGATAATAAGTCTCAGGTGTAACTGATGTCATTGAATATTAGAAAACAGTTATAGTTGAATAATATGAGAAATACCAAATATGGAAATGAGAAGTTCGTGTTCTGTGTTTAATATGCGTATGTTTATTTGATAATTCGCGATATATTGAAGAAGACATAGGTGTTATGTGCAATAGGTTGATTCTTGGTTGTAATGTAACTGATTCCATTCAGTATTTAATATTACAGTATTGATTAAATAAATCAATATATTGATTGATAAATGGGCGGACAGCGCTCGTGAGCCGTGGTGAAGGCAAGCTGTCTAGGAGAAGGTAACTTTAAACAAATCCCAGGTCCTCCAGGTTGGGGGTTGCACAGCAGGGTGGTATCCTACTTGCGTAAAAACTCAGCTTACTCATAGTCTTACAGAAAGCCTCGGAAATCGGACAGGAAACTCAGGATTATCAGAAAGGAAACGCTTAAAAGAAAAACGATTTGGAATAATGGGTAATTTTAATTTGGCAGTATGGAATGTTAGAGGGCTCTATGGGAAAGAGAGTCTCTTAGATACAGAATTGGACAAAAAGAAAGTAAATGTAGCTGTTATTCCGGAAACAAAAAAGAAGCTTCAAGGAACTATGTTGTTGGGGAAATACACGCTCATTTACAGTGGTGTCAAACGGAATGAAAGAGCAAGCAAAGGAATAGCTTTGATGATAGATAAGAAGTGGATGAATAAATTGAAGAACTATAAGATGATAAATGAGAGAATAGTAGTAGCCCAATTCAAAATACAAAGAGGAAATTTGACAATCGTTGGTGTGTATGCTCCCGAAGAGGGTAAAAAGGAAGAAACTGAACAATTTTATGATATCTTACAAAAAACCGTTAATGATTATAAACAAGATCATTCGATTGTAGCTGGAGATTTCAATGCACGCACTGGAAATCAACCAATACCTCAAGTCTTAGGAATACATGGCGAAGCCACTTTGAATAACAATGGTAAAGAATTGCTTGATTTTTCAACTTATAATGGCTTAAAGATAACAAACTCATTTTTCAAAAAAAGAGACATCCATAAATATACTTGGAGTGCCAGAGGAAGTCGTTCTATCATCGATTTTGTTCTGGTGAATAATCGCCTTGGTCCATTGGTTAGAGATACCACAGTGTTCAGAGGCAGTGACATCGGATCTGATCACTTTCTATTAGTTTCTAATATAAGTATAATAGCTCCTTGGAGAAGAATTATATGTGTTCAGAAGGCTAAACAAGATCGAGTTTTCAAAGTACATTTGCTCCAGGAAGAGAGTACAAGGATTCTATATCAAAATAGACTTAATTGGTATCTAGGAAATTCACCTACTAGTGATAATGTTGATGAAGAATGGAATAATATAAAATCAGCAGTGATTGCAGCAGCAAATGAAGCTTTAGGCACTCGTAACAAGTACAGGAAACGGAAAGGGATGAAAGTATGGAACAAAGAAATTAAAGAGGCTGTGGCCAAGAAACAAGAGTCATACTTGAGATATTTACAAAATCCGTCAGATGAAAATAAAACAGAATATAAACAGAAGAGACATATTGTAAAAGCAGTAGTGCGTAGAAGTTGTAGAGATTCCTGGGAGACATTTGTCAGTCGAATAGAAAATGATATTCATGGACGACAGACTATGGCTTACAAAATCATGAAACACCTGAACTCAGAAAATAAAGATACTCTGCAAATGAATCCTATTGAAGAGGAAGATTGGGTGAATCACTACAAAAAGTTATGGTGGGATCAGCAACAAGAGCAAGGGGAAGTACTTGAATAATCAGATAACATCGGAATAGACTTGTTGACACTGGATGAATTGGAAAAGGCATTAAAGGAATTGAAAAACAGAAAGGCAACTGGACTTGAGGGTATCAATGCTGAATTGTTTAAGTGTGGAGGGATATTCTCAAATCTCAGACTTTTACACTTTTTTAATATGTGTTGGACGATGCGTGTGATTCCCAAAAGTTGGAACGTTGCAGTGGTAATGTCTATTTTCAAAAAAGGTGATAAAACTAATTGCAGTAACTATAGAGGAATAAGCGTTCTGAATACTGGCTACAGACTTTACAGTAGAATAATCAATCACAGATTAAGGATTATAGTTGAAAGCTTGATCTCCGAGGTGCAATGTGGTTTTAGGTTTGGAAGATCTCGCATTGACAATGTTTTCACAGTTCAACAAATAATTGAAAAAAGACGTGAGTTCAATTTGGAAACACATCTAGCCTTTGTAGACTTTGAGAAGGCATTTGACTCTATCTGTAGAAAGAAAATGTGGCAGGTTCTGAGAAATTATTGAATTCCAAGACAGTTGATTCAAGTTATAAAAAGCTTATATTTCTCATCATCAATAGTTATTCAAACACCAAAATCACTCTCAGCTAAAATTTTGATAAATAAAGGATTGAGACAAGGATGTAGCCTATCCCCAACACTCTACAATTTATATGTAGATGAAGTTTTAAAGGAATGGAAAGAGAAGGTAAATGCAGGAATAATGATTGGACATGAGTGTTTTATAAATACACTTTTATTTGCAGATGACCAAATCCTTATTCAGGAAACAGAAGACGACCTGCAATACTCCATATTCCAGCTCGCTAAAATATGTGAAAATTATGATTTACGAATTTCAGCTGCAAAAACGAAAGTTATGGCTTTTAAAGGGAAATTGCCGGTTCGAACGAAGATTGTTGTAGGCGGTTCAGTCTTGGAACACGTTTCTGCTTTTACTTACTTGGGCTGTACACTTACCTATGAAAAAGACTTGGATATTTCCAAGAAAATTAGTAAATTCCAGTCTATTTGTGGAACAATTCATAGGAGCCTGAAAAACAAAGTGAGGAGAGGCACAAAACTGAAATTCTACAAGACCATGGCTATCCCAGTATTGACATATGGAAGTGAATCATGGGTTCTTGGTAAGAAAGACGCTAGTAGAATCCAAGCGGCAGAGATGCGCTTTCTTAGGAGTGTCAAAGGATGTACCAGACTGGATCTCTTGCGGAATGAAGATATTCGATCTGAACTAAAGGTGGAGTCATTAAACGGGATGATAGCAAAATATAGAGGCAGATGGAAAGAACATCTCAGAAGAATGCCATGCAGTAGAATTCCTGTCCAAGCTCTACAATATGCACCAACAGGAAAGAGAGATGTTGGGCGGCCTAGAAAAAGATGGTCACAGAATATTTGAACAGAGCTACTAAACTGTGCTATCCTATCTGAAAGACCGAAACAGGCAGTCATGCCTATACCGTGGTCGTCAGAAGAAGAAGAAGATTAAATAAATTTGTTGAAATGTTTAACAATCTCGGTTGGTTGTGATGAAGTCATCTAGATAGCTTCTGCGAGTACGTATAAATCAATAAATTTCATAAAATCTACCGTCTTTTTCTTGTTGTTTATTCATGATGGAGTGCAATCTCATCTCGCGTTGATATCATCTCATCAATTCAGACCCCACAATTTCCAACACGAATGATGGTAAAGAAGGAAAATAATAATTGGAGACCACCTCAATATTTCCTGGTAATTTCTGGTGAGCTAGATCCTAAAATGTTTTAAAAAATAAGGACAAAAAAGAATTTCCAGAGGAATAAACAACTAATTTACAACTTCACTGAACGAGCAGGAAAATGAGGAAGAGCTTTGAAACTAGTGACGTATGAAGTTGCATTCCTTCTTTTATTTTTTTAAAACTCTCTTGATGTACCATCGTCTGTCTTCGTGTGTGGCAGAGATAATAGATGTAAAATAGGTAAATAATAAAGAGAAAGTAATCATTCTTCCATACTCTGGTGTGCAATAGTATATTTCGCACCTAGGGCGGAAAATGGGTGTTTGCCGGCTTGAGGTCGCGGTTTTCAAGTTCGAGACGAATGTCGAGAACTTGAAGCGATCGAGAGCCGGCAAAACATTTTTGCCCGCGTTGCGAACGCTATTTTTCGCCACAACTCAAAAAAACTAACAAAACAACAAAAATAATGCAAAACAAACCATGAAAATATCAACTTAGTGACCAACAAAACTTTGAGGTTAGGTGAGGACCTGCAAGAACACATACACTGCTGTTGATCGGATAGAAACAGCTGTCATTCAATGTCATTTTCTTTTCCGCCCTAGGGCCGTAAACGTTTACAGGCCTCCAGTCTGACCTCGTCGGAAATCGAACATTTTCGGCCCCCAATAGAGGTATGAAAACAGTTCATTACGTCCTAGTGTGGCGAAAAGAATTTTATCAGTCTTTTTCGAGAGTAATCTTGCCAGTCAGGAAAATAAAAGACGAGTTTGGCAGTACACTCGATAAAAGCTCAAAAATAGTAACTTATGATTATAGAGTAAAAAAGATAGTAAAAATATGAACGTTAATTTCAGTTTTTACACGATGCGAACTTCATGGCTTTGTACTGATAAATTCCGGTTGAAGTTGATTAAGACAGAAGATTCAATGATTAACACTAATGCTATGATTAACACGGGAACCGATGTTTATGTCTAGTCGTCATGAGCACGATAACGAACGTTATTTTTAGTTGAAATTATCGGAAAATTTTACTCACATGTTGTTTTATTCTTGCATTTGAAATTCCTGGTGAATAAGTCGTATTCCTTGTTCTCAATTGGAAGAGTTGTTGGCATTCCAATCGCTATATCACATGTCCCGTTCCCGGATGCACCCACTCTGCAAACAATGAGAAAAACTTCATGAAATATAGATGACAATAGTTATAGTTATGGTATATGAAACTCAGAATACATAGTGCTGAATAGAAAATTGTGTATGATAAAATAGAATGAAGAAGTTGACTGAATTGTAATGAGTTGATATTATTTGACTAAATGATAACAACATCTTTATTAGGTAGTAGAATAATAATGTTCTGTTGGCTATGCTATCATACAGTTCATGAAGATATTCTACTATCAAAGTCTTTTAACAATTATGTTCCAAAGATTTCGGTCTCTAGCTGTTGTAGCCCATAGATCGCCTACTCGCTGGCATAGCATAGCCAACAGAATATTATTATTTTACTACCTTATAAAGAGAGGCTTTAGTTCATTTATGGATGTAAATAAAGCTTTATTATAACAACATCTGTGATCTATTTAGCATTTAACACTCGGATTGTTTGACTGACAACTGACTACTACTACCCCAGAGAACAGATTAGAATTTGAGACTATCTCTAGAGAGTATCACTTCTCTATGCTACAACATAGTCTTGTTTCCTGAAGGCCGGATTCCCTAACTGCCTGAATTGTTACGACTTTATACGGTTCCGACTCAAAACACAGGAATAGGTACATTCGTTTTCCTAGCTGCCAATTTCTGCCAACTTCAAATGCGACGACTCTATTTTGCTTTAGTAATTAAGTGCAATATTTGAGAGTCCGCAACTGTATGCCGCTGTTTGCGGCTCTTAGGAAATCGGTCCTCAAAAATGAACTGTAATGAGCTGTAGAGTCATACTGTTAAATATTTCAACTGATACAGAATTTTCAATATGCAGTTGAACTTCTCTGAGTGAGTTAGAGACTTGTGATTCTCCAAATTCTGAACAGTAGTAGCAGCATCCTGAGTAGGTTTCAAATGAGAGCTTAATTTATTTATAATGAAATTTTGACTATGGTTAGAGTGCGGTAGTCATGAAGATGCTTTCGAAGTGACTTTGGTTGCCTTGAAAGCCGGCGAAGCGAGTTTACATTTTGTTTCTTATTTTGAAGCGTTTTATTCTCCATTAAAGAGTGGTTGGAAAACGACAGGTATTAGTTGTACAAGCATTTTCCGAACCCATGCTTTAAGCAGGTTCTATGTTGCTATGTTGTAGCTCAGCACCTTTTTAAACTCTTTTTTTTCAATTAAATGCAATTGGCGAAGAGACCCGGTGAAGAGATCTGAAGAATCTTAGGATTTTATTAATCCTAATCATATAGTTATTAATTACATGACAGACGTTCTGTCGAAGATCGGACTTGCCTACAGCATTTCGGATGTTCAAAAAACCACTTCTTTTGCCAGTCGTTTTCCTAAAATTAAAAAAATTATCACCCCCAAATTTATCAAGATCACTCAAGGCGAAGATCCTACGCAATGAATTGAAAATTGTGTATGAACAATTGAACAGTACTAAGTCACAGCATACCTATCAAGAACCTGACCTGCAGCATGAGTTTGGTGAAACCGAAGACAATAGATATTAAAAATTGATTATAGAATTGGTTAACGGTCTCAATTGGGTCAGTTAGTATAAACATACTAGCTGACTCTGGTTTTTAGCATAACATCACTTGGAGAGTTTGTGATGACCATGGACAAATAGATAATATCATCACATACCACGTGTTTTGATATGGCTTGTAGTGTAAACGTGGGAGCAAGTTATGATGATCTAGAAAAAATATATTTCCAAATTTTTTGTGAATTAACATCAATAAATAACCTAAGATTTGTCATGAACCCACTATCCCTCAACAAACCATCAGAATAATGGTTCATAGAAAACCTCCAAATAGAACTTTCAAAACAAAATACGAAGGACATTCCTTGATTTCCAGCATTGTGATAAATAATAATAATAATTCCGTGTAACCTGGCTGGCTCAGGTCTGGTGTCAGAGTTTTCAGGTCACTCCTGATCAGTTCAGGGTCTCTGACGTGACTTAACGACTGTTTTCTAGGCAGCCGGGACCGACGGCTTAGCGTGTCCTCCGAAACACGAGGAGTGGCTCGAGCTAAAATCTCACGGTCTGACCTGGGTTTGAACCCGGGACCTCTAGGTTACAAAGCCAGCACTTAACCCACTCGGCTATGGCCACTCCCATTGTGATGGAAAGAAAGAATTTATAGGAAAGCAGTTGAGACATTGCGTAATAGAAAGACAAAATGGGTCAGCGATGTTATTTGTAACAAAACCTAGAGATATACCAGGAGACTGAAAAAGATAAACTGTTCGTTAAGAAGTAAGACCTTGGGAGAAGAGATAGTTCAATTCCAGATGGTGGCCCAGTAACAATGAATCAGAGATATTCGCCCCACCGTTCATGCACGCTTGCAAATTCATAGAACAGGTCATTGAGTTTGGCTGTGAGAGTTTTCCTCTCCCGTCATTTTCACATATTCAGCACTATAAATTTACAGGAGAAATGAATACATATATCCACTGGAAGAAACAGAAAGCCACGTAAAAGAGGCAGTTCATCGAAATTTGGAATTTACATAGATCTCATGATATATTATTATGTCACTCTAAAGGTGGGTTTTCGTTACTGCAACCGAGTGTCGCAGCGGAGCCCGCTCCAGCGTTGCCAGATGCATTTGATGAAAAATTCCAACTATTTATAGTGAGGATTTTTCATCAATTGCATCTGGCAACGCTGGGTCGGGCTCAGTTGCGGCACTCAGTTAAAACGCCACGAATACCCACCCGTTATACTCATATAACGAATACTCGTTATACTCAATAACGAAAACCCACCTTTACATGATATTTTTACAGTATTACGTCTTGGTCTTCTTTTAAGAAATACAATGTTATTCAATGAAAGCCCAACTGACTGATAAACTGGAGTGTAAATATTTAATTCAGAAATGCTTTCATTCTGTTTCATTGAAAGCTATCTAGAATCTGATAATTGTCTTACGGAATGGTACCTTCTGTAATACGGATAAATGAGAGTTGAATAATCATTGATATTGTGAAGATTGAGTGTTGCGGAGAATTCAAAATATTCTCAAAACTTTTTGACTCCAGTTCTAGTCCGCGAACATACACAATCATAGATTCTATAGCCCTTGGAATATGCCAAGTAAAATTCATCATAGTAATTAATTGAAAGAAATTCTTAATTGATGCCATATAATATTCTGAAGACTTCTGCTACTGCAAATATTGAATTAAAATAAATTTTAATTAATTTCATTAATTTTATTAAAATTACATTTTGTGCAGCAGCGTTCATCGAATTTCCTTATTAGCTATTATTCTGTTGTCCAATATATTTTGCAACTGATGATAGAACAATGTTGCACTGAGTCTTCAGAATATTATATGGCATCAATTAGGAATTTTGTTCAATTAATTATTATGACTTATCAGCAACTGAATAGGTGCAATATCTCATTTTCTTCCATCTTAAAATTCATCTTCTAGTGGAAGATGAACCTGCTGTATACTAACGATGCTCAGAGATAACGTCTGTTCAAAAGCATCAGCATAGATTAAATATTCACTCTTGGCATGTTGACCCAATTCCTCATCATCTGGAATTTTCAAGTAATCTAGGAAATCAAAATATTTACAATTACCAGTGAATAACTTTTAGTGAGAGCATATTCATGGATCACAAATTCCACCTACATTTCAAGTCTTCGAAGTGCCAAAGAGATCTTGTTTGTGATACGTGGGAGTCTCCACTAACACAAGAAATTATTGGAGTGGATAATTAGAAGTATGAGGACGGTGGAGTTCATCTATGTGTTAATCATTGGCATCAAGTAAATTTGAATATTCACGACGTGGCAGTACTGATGATAGAACAATGTTGCACTGAGTTGTGAATAGGGAAAACAATATATGGACTCACAAACATTTTTGTTGTATGAGTACGAGTTCTCCTCGGGATTGAAAATAGGTTTGAATTGGAAATTGAAAGTGCTTGATGGATTGGGAACTCGGTTTCGAATAGGATTAGTGAATACCAGTATTATGTAGTTCATTCCATATCTCTTCTGCCATGTCCATTCAAGTGCTCGATGTAAAATTTGAAATTTAATGTACAGAGAAAATGTAAAGTTTACGAACCTATTTCATCAAAGATCATTATTTGAAGAATATCATTGAATTACATTATATCAAAACTATATGAATATTAGAAATGTTATGAAATGAATTTTGCTCTTAGGAGCATAAGGCTAGGAGTACACCGCTTAGTCAAGACAAGACAAGACAAGATTAGTCAAGTTTAGTCACAGTTATTCACATAGTTGCTTATGAAGCAGCACACACTGATGCAATGACTAATCGATGTGTGTTGCTTCATAAACAGCTATGTGAAGTACTGTGACTAAACGTGACTAATCTCATCTTGTCTTGTCTTGACTAACCGGGGTACGCCTCGCGTTATAGTCCATAGCTTATTCCATTCTATTCTATTTTTGATCATTTATTGCTGCATTACTGCTACGAACAATATAAATGAAATCGAAGTGCTACCTCTAATTATTCTCTCATTCTTTGTTCCTGATGACAAAATACGGCATTTCATCATTGAAATACAATCAATCCAATTGTTCATCTTTCTTACTTTTTGCAAATGCATTAGTGAAAGTCGGTAGAGAATATGATCATTATAATAAACCAAAACATTGGAGAAAAACAACGATATATTCATATTCTTTAGCATATAATATTCAATGTTATACATTTGGGAATCGATACTCAAACTTCAGCTGTCATTGAAAATAATGTTCTCTCAGGATTGGTTCTGGACTTTTAATCCCAGTGGATAATATTTTGCGGAGAGCCATTCAAAAAAAAAAAAAGATTTGATAGTTATTCTCAGTCAATGATAGTCTCTTGTGGTTGGTGGAATGAAAGCTCGGTCTTGAAGTGCTAAGAGGTTATGAATAATTTGAAGCATCACAGGAAAGAAAAGGAAAGATCTTTGGGGATTTTGAATTTTTCAGCGGTATCTTGGACTAAAAATTTAAGAATTCAAAGATTTCGCTCGCTTACCCGAAGGCGAATGTCTGGCAGTTGTCTTTGTCACACTCGAGCTCGCACTCCCGCGAGGATTTGGCGACCACTGTTCGATTCACTTCTGTCTCGTTCAGTCGGCGACCTATTCCGATCCGATCGAAGCACTCTGTAAAACACAAGAGAATACAAAAATTAGCGTCACTTTGAATTGCAGAATTTGGATTTGCAAACGAGGTGAAATGCCTCAAGTTAATAAATCAGGGAAACAATTACTGATGAATGAGAAAATAGGAAACAAGAATGAATTAGAGAAATTGATTGATGAATGATGGAAGCTAATTCAAAATCTGGAAAATGTAAAATGAGTGCGAAAAGGATCTTCCCGATTTTTTCCAGAATGGAACCCAATTCAATCTTGACAGTAAGCGTGACCATAAATGATTATTGAAGAGGTTTTCAAATACTGGGTAATTTATTTATAACTTGGAAACCAATCTGATCTGATAAGTTCTTCACTTATTGCATGACATTTCCATTGTTAATCGAATGATCCATATAACATTTTATCTCCACCTTAATATAATTTATAATATGATATTTTTTGAATAATGCATCAACTAATTTCTTGACAGAAGATTAACCGCTGTTATTGTTCAATTGACAGAAAAAAAACCTTTCGAAGACAATACACTTTAGTGTATATTATAAATTCAATTAAGTCTTTTCAACAACAAAGATGACTTTCACAGTTGGAGAAGCATGTTTCCTCTTTGTTGGATCTCAAGAAAGAAGACAACTAATTTTCCGATTGCTCACCTGCTAGCTATCAGTGTCATGAGGATGAGTAAGAAAGTCAGCATGGAATAAAGACATAAAACAGATTGTACCTAAAGAGAATTGTGACAGCAAAACAATGTTTTATATTGACCTGTGAACCACTTATGAGATAGGGGAGAATTTTCCTAAGTATAGGAACAACACATATACAGTACTCTCATATCATCTATTCAAAAATGCATGTAATTTCATTTGAAGTATTTTTCTACGTGAATTTCAGTTTATTAATAAAAACCAGAATACATACACTACATTATGTTTTATGATAATAATAATAATTATTCTACAAGTTGTTACTTATTAGGTATTCACTGGTTCAAATAGAAAAGCTAGCCTGCTTAATACATGTCACTATGTCCATAAATATGACATTCTCAATAGAATAATCTATTCCCTCTGAATTATAATCAAATAATTTTACAGTAATTTTCTAGTCAAACAGTATCTATTGTATTGTTTTTTGGAATAGAATATTCGGGCACAATTTAGGGGATGATGAAATCAAGAGATTGATAATCAATAATCAGAATTAGAAACCTATGTAAAATTGGAATGATATTAACATTTGCGTGGTTGGTTTAAAATCCTCAAACAGAATCAGTAATGGAATCAGTAATAATTCAATATAGATTAATCATCATAAACAATGAACCAGCTCCATTTGATTACAATTATTCGTCGGGAAACTCAAAACAATTTGTTTTGAAGAAATTTATTTTCGAAGACCATTGAAGCCATCTCTAGATTCATGTTTTGATCACTCCTACAAAGAAAATCTCGGTGTAAATAAAACAGAATAAATTGATATTTTGAATTGTTACGTGTGGTAGCTTTTTATCACAAACTTGTTGAGAAGATGCAACCACTGTAAAATATTGTGATGTTTTAAAACAACGAGAGACGGAAGAGAACAACAGGGAATTGAGTTGAGGTGGTGGAAAATTAACTAAAGAAAATTTATTCTTGGGACATTACATTACTGTATTTTGATACCTATGGTTGATAGTAACAGTGTAAACAAGAGAAATTCTCATATCCGCCACTTTGTTAAGGACTGGTACGTATTTTTGAGACAAGCGGTAGTTTGCGAGACAGAGGCAGTTAACTCAATTTGGCAGTTGGTGCGTGAGGGAGAGTTTGAAGCGTCAATTCAATCCTAAAGATAGAAAGAGAGACCGAGTGAGAGTGCGACCGATTGTGCGTGTGCGAGTTCGGTGGCGGTGAGGTGAATATTTGAGGAGGGGTGGAATTTCAGCACCCGGCCTGAGTTGTTTCAAATTGTAGCATTACGTGACCTTGAATTTCATTAGCAAGTCCCCTTGCAATGCATTTCGTTCACGTACACACTTCACAATGTGACTGATTGTGAACAAATTTAAATATTCATCATCCCTCAGCTTATAGTGGGAGGTAATGCTTCAACGGCCAGTTACACAAGTCAGGTGATGTTTCTATTTTACGAGCTCTCTCTCTCTCTCTCTCCCTCTCAGCACAAAATGAGCCTTACGTAATATCTACGTATGGAATTAAATGTTGTAGCTAGGGTATAATTCGCCCGTGGGACCTAAAATCTGATTGGATTGTATGTTTAAGTTTAATAACAGCACGTTTGAGAGTGATTAGTGTACAAAGTATACCTCTCACAGGTTTGGTCGGACTAGAACACCTTATTCAATTTCTACTTCAAATCCCTCTGAATTCGAATTCATAACAGTCGTTCTAATAGAAAATATAATTTCATAATCGTTTCGTCTTGACTTCTCAAGTTCAGTAAATCTTCAGAACTTTTAACTTTTGAAGAATTTTCAGAGCATTATGATATCTGTGCTAATTAAGTGACTAAAATAGTTTGCTGATTCTTGGTTTTCTGTAGCGATATTTCTGCAACGATCCACATAGATATTGTAGATATTTGTGTGTGACAATATGAGCCCTCCGATCAATCACCTAAGCCTGGTATGAGTAAACATGATAACTTATATTCTGGATAGTAGTAACCTTGTTGTCTGAAATCCTTCTCAGAAGCCGCAAGGGAGACAGAGGGCTATGTCAGTTTAGTAGAGAAGGCATATCCAGAGATTTGCATACTTAGTTGGGTATTGGTTTCGACTGTACTATATACAACTAAGCTCTTCTCACAGGGCTTTCATCAGTGGTACTGACATTGATATTCCACTATTGCACTAACCATACGAGATTGCCCAAGCCAAAGGTTACATTAATGATTGATTTCGAGATGATTGTGATGTAAATATTTCATACAAGGTATCCACAGAGTACTCCAGTACAATTTGATTGATGTCTTTATTGGAAGCTGAGGTACAATTTATAAAACCTGTGCCAGTATGAGAGAAAAAAATCTGAAAAATGAGTATGAAAATTTGTCTACTTCAAGACAAATTTCATTGAGAGATCGAATAATGTGTCTTACTACTGTATCGAGTTCACATCCATATTGGAGTAGATTCATGGATTACAGAGACAATATTATAATCACAGTGTGACCATTGAATGACACACTTTTGTTTGTTTTGGGCAAATCCGCCATACTTTCGCCGTAAATAATATATTATTACTGTATGTTGAGTGATGCACTGTTCCAATCTTCTAACTTGAAATTTGTCAGTGTTCGTTTTCAATATTTTATGTAATTCGATAATCCCAAGAGTAGAGTGACACTTTCTAGTATTAGTGTTAGTTTAGAGTGAGTTCAATGTCGTTTTGCTCAAAGGAAATCTGACAAATGAGACAATGAGTTTGAGTTTGCCTTCAAACCCATATCAGAATTCAAACTTTTCATCCAAAATTTTCATGAATATCCTAAATCAGAGCATCCAAAATATTGGCAAGAGTATGGAAGGATGAAAATGTTCCAACACACTGTTATAGACCACCCTCACATCAATCTTATCGATGTGATCTCAGTTATACAGTCCCTGTGATTTACATTAAGCAAGTACATTAAAAACTAATCATTCCAATCACGATTTTCGTGAGTATCAAGATTCAACACATCACCTAGATCTCCTTTAACATATTGAAATTAATTTATCGAGTAAATATTTTTCCAACACCAGTCTCAACCAATTCTCAGATTAATGATGGGGTAATTTTAAAAATGATACTTACGATTTTGTAAGTTGATCAGCGCATAGGCTGATAGTAAGCCGACTGCCCACATCCAGCCTCTTTGTGGTCTTTTGAGTTTATTCGGTCATTCACTAGTTTAACAGCGTTGTCACAGTATCAGTCCCGCCCATTTTTGATCACTTTTGAACACTTTCACCATAAATAGTACCACATTTCCGTCCATTTTCGAACTGACCATACAACCACATTCACAACCACACGGCCCCTTCACAACACCACCGCATAACTATATCTTTCACTGACGGAAGCGACATTCTAAAAAGGAATTTCAACTTTATCGGAATAATTAATTGTTCAATGTTCTGATACGTTTCATGGCACTGAAACAGTGATATAATGATAACAAAATTATCAATTAATGAATTATTAATAATTGATTTATTATTGCTTGATTTAATAATATCTGATTGATTGTTTTTGCTTATTTGTAAGCCTACTGACATAACATTGAAATTTTTATTTGTACTAATACTACTAATCTTGGTTGAGTTCGTTTTAGAATAACAATAATAGATTAATTAAATTCTAGTTCTGATGCTGACATAATATTTATTCAATTTATTTTCGAGAAATAATGATTAATATGTTATTTTGTGAGGATAATTAATCATAAGAATTAATCTGTCATACTGAATTGAATCAGGAGCAATTTTTCTAATTGTATTTTTTCTTCAATTATTCTTATAAGTTTTTATAGTTGTTTGATTTTTGAATTTTTGGAAATGCTGTAGTGGTTATGTTAAGATTGTTGTTGATTGGTGCTATACTTATGAAAACATGACTATTTTTTTAGTCTTATTGTCTTATTGACATTATAGTAAGTTTATGAAAAATGAAGAATCTCAATGAGAATTCAAGATTCTGATCGAATAGAAAACTAGAAATTTTACGGCCAATCGCACGAAAATCCAATTGAATTCAACCACCGTAAAATGACGTAATTGAATTGATGTCAGATTCGCTTATCGGGTCTCGTTGCATTGATTCCTATATAAATGGCATGAATTCTACGGCGGTTAAATTCGATTGGATTTTCGTGCAACGTTTTCGTTTCAATTGTGTTGTTTGTCTTTTGTGTAAAAACGTTTGACTTTTTATTTGATTTGAATAACCACTCTGTTATCTTAATTTATACAGGAAAAAATCAAGATTCTCCTTCAACAGAGTAAAAATTTGTGGAACAGCATCCAATACTCTATCATCATAATCATATTAGGTCCTTATGCAGGTATACTATGGGATGAAACCAACTGTACAAATATTGAGGAATAGTTGCAACCACTAGAATAATATAGACAGCAGAATGAAGAAAATTCACTTTGAAGAGACAAAAAACATTTTCTTCCCCTTTTCTGTGGAATGGAAAAACTGGCTCCAATTCTAGAAAAACTTCTCCACGTAATACCCACAAATTCACCGGCAAACACGCTCACAGTCGAATTTGCTAACCTGCATAGAAATTCAATGAAACTACAGACTTTCTTATCTTCTCGCAAGAGTAGTTTACTTCTTGGAGGGTTTTCAGTGACAAGAAAAGTTTTCAGAATAAAATTTGTCAGGAAAGCATTTGCTTGTTTATTTTTTGTAAACTATTGTCACCGGTGATCAATCACCCCACGTTTGAATTCAAGTCTGGAAAGGCATCCAATGACTCTACCATCATAATTATATTAGGTCTTCATACAGCTCTTGAACAGATTAATTGATTATTTATTCATACATTTTGTCTCCGTAACTATGGGATGAAACCAAGTATACAGCTATTGAGGAATAAACCACTAGAATAATACGGATAGCTTTGGGCTCCAGGGCTGTTACAGATTCAATTACAGTACTCGTTCAAGATATGACTGGAGTGTTCGTGACTAATACCATCACAGCATTCACTTCATATTAAAATGAATTACTGTTGCTGTGGATGACATTTATGCACATAAACTCTGTTCAAGAATCAAGAATCAAGAAATTTATTAGCCGTAAAACAAAATACAGTTTATGCACTAGGCCACGTCAGTAATTAATAATACTATGTATTACATAACAGTATTCACAGTCATTTCAGTTTATAAAAACATACATTATAAGTCAAATAAAAGGATCAAGATATCACACTAAAATTTTCCAGGTACTCCTCAATGGAGTAAAAGGCCTTAGTCTTTAGCCAGTTGTTAATAAAAGTACAAAACATTTTTAGAGGTAGTTGCTTGACACTCTGTGGAAGTAAGTTAAACAAACGAATTTGCATGTACTTATGACTTTTCATGGACTTAGTTAATCTAACAGTTGGTATACAAATGTCATCTTTATGTCTAGTATTGTGAGAATGTACAGTGGAATTTTTTTCAAGATCAGACACATTTTTCTTCACAGATATCAAATTATAATAAATATACAAACAAGGCAAAGTCATAATTTTATGCTCTACAAAAATACCTAAGATTCATTGTATTTTAAGCCAAATACAACTCTGAGCGCTTTTTTCTGCCATACAAATGCTTTTTTTGAATGTGGTGAGTTGCCCCACAATTTCACACCATATATCAAATGGGTATGGAAAAGACCAAAATAAATCATAAGAATAACATTGAAATTTACACTAGATTTTAATCTTCTCAAAAGAAATGTTATTCTTGACAGCTTTTTACATAAGTTCACAAGGTGATGTTCCCAACTAAGCTTACTATCAAGATATATTCCTAGCAGTTTAACAGGCTTGAGAAAATTATCATTCAAGTTCAGATTTCTTTGATTGTTAAGTGAAAACACAATTTGCTCTGTTTTACTTTCATTTACTGCAAGTAAATTGGCATTGAACCATAACTTTGATTCATCCATTGCTCTTCTAAGTGAATCTTGAACAGTAGCTATATCAACATCAGAATGCACTAAAGTTGTATCATCTGCATACAATATGGATAATACAGAGATATTCTTGCTGAAATCATTTACAAAGACTAAAAACAAAAAGGGACCAAGTACAGAACCTTGGGGGACCCCTATCGTTACCTCAAGAAAATTTGAGTTTACATTATTCAAGCTTACCATTTGTTTTCTATTATTCAGATGAGTCTGGATCAACATCAGCTCCTTATCTACTATACCATACTTTTCTAACTTTTTGCATAAGATGCAATGAGAGACACAATCAAAGGCACGACTCAAATCTATTAATACAGAGCCAACTGGATGCTTTTGTTCAAAGCCACTTAGAACACATTCAACAAGTTTTTCAACTGCATCCACAGTACAATGATCAGGTCTAAAGCCAAACTGAAAAGGATAGAACAAGCCATTACTAACAAAATACTCATTAAGTTGAATTACAATACAAGTCTCAATAATTTTACTCAGTATAGGAACAATAGCAATTGGTCTGTAGTTTTGAGGTACATTAGCATCACCCTTTTTAAAAACAGGTGTAACTTTGGTAACTTTCAAACAATCAGGAAAAACTCCCCCACACAATACAGTATTTACAATATAAATGAGTTCAGAAATAATAACATCAACTACACTCTTAACCAAATAGTTAGACATACAATAAACATCCTCAGATCTTGAGTGACTCATTTTATTTACAATGCACCTAATTGTTTGTTCATCAACCTTCTTGAATTTGAAATTTTTGGCATTCTGATCTCTATTGATACTATTATTTAACAAATCAGAGAAGTCAATATTATTTGTACTAGAGCTATTGTTTTGAGCATTGACAGTGTTACAAGATACATTAACAAAATAATTATTGAACTGTTCAGAAGAGATTGGTATGGAACTTTGACTATTTGGTTTTATAAGATTACCTTCATTTTTGGCAATAAGCCAGGCTGCCTTACATTGATTTTTAGCCTTAGCTATAAATCTACCATTAGCTTCTAGCTTTGCTTTATATATCTCTTGCTTGTACTTTTTCTTAATATTCTTGAACAAGATCCTATACTCATGGTTATCAGAGCTCTTCCATCTGTTATATATCACAAGAAGCAGCTTTCGCATACCATCTAATTCAGGAGTAAACCAATTTATCACAGATGCTTTTTTCTTTCTATAACTATTACTAACATTTATATACGGACAACTAACATTAAAATACTTTGTAAAAATATATAAGAAACTGTTAACAGCACTATTTACATCTTTGGTATAAATATCAGACCAATCTGCAGAGATCAATAATTGTTTGAAATAGTTCAATTTGTCTTGTGTGATAATACGCTTTTTAATATACTCTTTTCTACATGAATTATCATTTTTACAATTTGAGACAACACTTAATTTGAAAGTAGACCAAATACCTGCATGATCAGAGAGCAAGTCCTGGTTTAGCAACTTCACCTCCACATTGTCAGAAAGAATATTTGATGCTACAATGTCAAGACATGCATTAAATCTTGTAGGGATCTTATGAACACAGTAAATATTGAAAGATCTTAGTAAATTTAATAATTCAACAGTAGTATTATCATTATCTTTTAAAATATCAACATTTAGGTCACCAGTAAGAACCATATCTTTGAAGCGTTTTGTTCTGTATGTTAAATCAGTTAGAATATTTTCAAGACTTTCAATGAACTGTTTAAAATTTGAACCAGGAGTTCGGTAAATACATAATACTAGCATATTAAATTTACATAGTCTAATAGCTGAAACCTCACAACTAGCATCAATACAATACTTTTTTACATCCAGCTGTTCAAACAACATGTTTTTCTCTACATATATAGAAGAACCTCCAAATGGTGACTGTCTACAATAAGAACTAGCCAAGGCAAATCCCTCTGGAACATAAAGTGATATCTCATCGTCAAGAAGCCAGTGTTCATTAAGACAAATTACATTAACCGGCGTGTCACTTAGAATCACTTCCATTTCATGTAATTTATTACGAAGAGACTGTAATGTTCATGTCAAGTTGTGTAACAAAAACCATTATAAGTTTCCATCAACATTTTGATCTGTAATACAATTTAGCCATTTCTAAAAATAGTGGAAATGACAACATTTCTAAATAAATGACAATATATTTTTGTTGCTTTTGTTTTTTTTCCTATCTTATTTTCAATACTAAACATTTGAGTAATTTATGTTCTATCAATGCATATACTATGTTTATTCAGAAATGTTTAGTTTGTACTATTTATTTTCAGTTTGTTTTATGTTCAGTTTGTAATATTTTATCACTCCACTGCTTATATAGTACTATTTTTTAATTTGGCGGATGGCGAATGACTTTCATTTAATGTTTCTATGGTAAGAGATGATGTTATGTTAATTTTTTCCACATAAATACTGTATATAACATGTAAAAACATATTTACATTGGTTGAATAGTCTTTGAGAGAAGCTGCTTCTTTTAATTCAATTCAAAGATGCTTTTCATGATTGGCAAAAAAAAACTAATTGGTGGAGTGCAAGTGTGGCTGGATAGTATAGTGTTAGTCTACTTAGATCCTTGACAGAAATGCCTTGAGCACAAACATTTCGCCTTTTCATTGTAACGCGCGTACCGCGTGTGGAATAAAAGAACAGACACTGCTCGAGTAATTCAATTATTTTCTGCCGGCAGCATTTAGTTCCGAGCCGTTAAGCAGAGAGCAGCACTAGCATTGCTCAGGCTCAGGTTAAAGCGAACCGCAAAAGAATCACTTTGACAAAAACTCTTGATTGGGGTCACCAACCCCGAAAAGTTGATTTTTTTTTAATTGGTTCGATTTCAACTTGTCAAAAGAGAACTTTATTTCAATTGTGTCTCACAATTAGAAAATAAACCTTCATGTCGTTCCAAATCTGAATACAATGACTGATCGCCTCCTCATCAAAGCGACCAATCCCCTTTCAACATTGAAATAAAATGAAAGCTCAGGACTTCATTCATGAAAGGTATTATGCAGAGTCATTCACGGAAATCGGATGTTTTTAAAATAGGTACTCATAAAAAAATGTTATTATCGCTTTAAAATTTTTAATTGGTACAGGAATACATGTTAATCAAATCATAGCATTTTTTACGTACTCACGAGCGAAAAATTATATTCGGCAAATGATGTCTGTTTTGGGCAATACATTTCTGCATACTTTGACAGTAACAGGCCTTAACTCTTTGCAGCATGTCTAGTGTTTACATCAATCTCAGTTACATGTTGACGGATTACTATCTTCAGTTGAGGTCATCCAATGTACGTAGTTTATTTTCGTACACACATGATTTCAGAAAACCCCACAGAAGAAAATCACAACTACTCAAGTCGGCGGACCGAGAAGGCCAAGGAATGTCGTTTCCAGATTCGGTGACATTCCTGATGTATTGCCCAAGATGGACATCACTTGCCAGAAATAATAATCGTTCCTGAGTACGTAGAAAATGCTATGAATTAACAAGTATTTCTGTACCAATAAAACTTTTTTAGAGCAAATATTGAAGTTTTTATTAGTATTCTAAAAACATCCGATTCCCGTGAATGAATGTATTTAAAATAGATGATCTGATATTACTTTGATCTCATTATAGATACTGTATGTAAACTCGCACAGCTTACAAGGCTCACAATAATTATTGAAGAATTGATTTTAAATCATTTCTCAAGTATTTTGAGAGGCTCATTATGGGAAGGTAGTTAACTGGAGTATTTGAGTGTGCTTAAAGATGAATATTGAGTCGCATAGGCCTATATTCAAAGATTTTTCCACCAGTAGTTTTCGTTTGCATTACTTTCCTTCGAGTATTCTCCCTTGCAGTAGTTTACTGCATTGATTCGAGTTATTTTTACTCCAGAGTTAATACTGCTCGAGTTAATTTATTGCAGAAATCGAGTGATAAGTCCAGGTATTATTCGGAAGTTCGATTTCAAGATTGTTAAGTAAGAGCTTCACGTCTAGCAATTCTTCCAGAAACCTACTTCAAGTACTTTCTTTGAAGTGATGTATAAATTTAAAGCTGCATGGGAGAAAAGAATTGGCACTTGAGACTCAAAACGAAAAAAGTAGTAAAAACTCATTCAATTAGAGAAGAAGGTATCAAACAGTCCTCAATTTCATAATCAATTTGCAGTTCCGGAGACACTTTAACGAAATAGAGAAGTTCGCTTGGATTAGTTACACGAGAACAGAAAAACTTGTTTGGAAGTTTATTCAGGAATTGTCCATCTGATCCCCTCATCCGTAGCCTACTTCTGAGCAGCTCGGAGTCTTGATTCTGAGGCGAGGGAGCAACGCATTCTAGAATCAGTTCCTTGCATGAATTCATACATACAAATGAAGAATACTTTACATACATGTTCCTTAACTACGCAGTTCATGGACTTATTCACATGTAGGGAGATTCAAATGCACAAGGCGCTCCAGTTACTCCAGCTTCATTCAGGTTTTTAAGAGTTTCCATTGCATCACAACATATGAAATGTTAATGAGATAAGTTCTCCCTGAGTTTAGAAAAGAGTTTATTGTTCTATATTCATAGGAAGCGTAGAATTCTCCTCATTTACAAGGTCCAACCACAGAGAACAGATTAGAATATAGAGAATATAGAACTAGAGAGTATGGCATCTCTATGGTCCAACACAATTTTCGTAACACAACGTTCAACAGTATTCTTGAATATCTCCTTTTCAGTCTTCCCTTGTTTAATCTGGCTGATCTTTTGTGAGCTATATTTTATTATCATCAATTCGCTCTCTTCAATATTGGACTATTCAGATGTTTTGAAATTTTTACAACAGGCATGTTTTTCTTCATAAAAACCATTAGTGATGAATATGGCGTGGGTTTGCAACTTAAGAAGTAGGACATAAAAGATACTCTGACTATCCTCTGTGGGTTCTGAGCATCTGGCTGTTAACTGGACCTCATTCAAGCAATTATATTGAAAATACAGTTTTTCAAATATAATTTTCAGCTTTTAATTAGGGAATAAAAAACATAAATACAGCATTTTAAAGAGATCAATACTCTCATGCTGATTGGCTGGAGTAATGATTGATTAATTAAACCATATTACTCCATCACAACCGGTCTGTTATTTCCTCAAAGTTGGCTGACTGAATTGGACTCTGCTTTTCCGAGTAATATTACCAAAGATCCCAACTCCAATAATCTGTGTACAAACAAGCTCATACAGGAAAACCACGTATGAACGCCCTTTTCCAATTACGTCGCCAATCGATCCAGGGAAATTCTGGGTAGATGGTTTTCAATTTTTCGTAACACGTCACATTTTCCGTATTTCTGATTTTTAATAATAATAGGGACGTCGCTTCGAGGGAAAGTTTGATGTTCCATCACTGAAAAATATGTATGAGAATAGAATATTTTCCAGGATACTTTGTGGTACGGTATTCATAATCTTTCTCGAGCGAAGCCTACTTAAACTCCGTCCAATTAGCACTTGTCAGTCCAAATAATATATAGAATACTATACAGTTTAAGATGGTTTCCGATTGTTGGATATTCTGCTGAAAAAGAGCGTGTTCGAGAGAAAGTTTCTCAAATCACTTGGTATCCACAATAATAAAGAAACAGCCTGAATAATAATTATTAGAAGTCCTTATTCTGAACCATTTCAGTCTCAAAAGTAGAATTGAGATAAACAAGCTGGAAAACTGTCAAGAAGTAGAGTAACATCACCATGTTGCCACCATGTTCTCTACTCTAGGCCTACAATGTGCATTTTCATTGGGAAAGTTACCAAGATAGATAGTACTTAGTACCCAGTAAACTCTACCACTAATTTTACTAATGAAAACCAGGCTCTAAGAATGAGTTATAATAATCAATTAACTAGTATCGTTTGTCATCCATAGTCTTCTAGTAGCAACGTTTTTTGAAATGTGAGGATGGATGTTAGTTCAAGTTTTAACTAGCCGAGCACTGATTGGGAAGCCTATTGGAAAAAGTCGTTAACAATGTTGAGCAAGTTTGCTTCTTTTCAGCTCAGCAACCAGTCTCTGAAAGCTTGTTTGCAGGCACACGAGAGTTGGCAAACTGATTAGACTCAGGCAGATGCGCATGATGGAAAAGTACATCTGCAGAACACTGGTTTGGAAACTTGTGGCAGTTTCTGTGTAGGTTGCCTACGAGAAATGAGAATAAATAGAATTCCAGAAATGGAAAACTTACTTATTTGTAAATAGGTGTGAGAAAAACCTGATGGTTGAGATCTTGTCAAGTTTACAGAACATGTTTATTGTGAAAGAGATAATAGAGAAATTGCATAGCTTTCAATAAATATGAAACTTTTCATTACGATCTAGATTGGGTTCACCTATTCTATTTTGCGATATAGGAGGGATAAAGATGAACTGAATTCAATAACAGTAATTTACTTCAATTTCATTTATGATAAAATTCCATCTACTGATTCAGATCAGTTTATTTTTTATAATTATGTTTACAGGTCTTGTGAGATCGAACTCTCCACAAATTCCAATTAATTCTTTCCTAAAATATCCAATATGAAAATTTGATTTTAATCAATCGTTCTCAGTTTCAATCCTAAACAGATATGATAGCCTATCATTTTGTGCTCCATTAATCTCCATCAAAAAGCAAAAACTTGACAACAAAATCAGAGGAAACTGTATTGCATGACAACTGTTTGAAACCAATTGAGCAAAGGGAGACTAGACAAAGATATCTTACCTTGTTATTAAGATATTTTCAACAAAATCAGAGGAAACTGTATTGCATGACAACTGTTTGAAACCAATTGAGCAAAGGGAGACAAGACAAAGATATCTTACCTTGTTATTAAGATATTTTCTCTTTTATCCGGCTTAGAACTGTTCTGCTCACTGAACTATCGCTTCCATATTCTTCAAAATAAACTGAAACGTGATCTTATTATTCTCTATTCTAGCAGTTAGAGGTAAGGAGAGAAATAGAAGGTTAGCACCGAAGTTGATTGACTATTAATAAAAGAGTTTGAAATCATAATTTTGTATGAATTTCAATGTAGGACAAAAAACAAATCTAAGAGAGTAGAAAATAAACAAGAGACTAAAACAAAGTGAAACTTGAATGAGTTGAGAAATCTTTTTCAATGTTAATAGTAATTCAATTCCTAGATGAGGGAAGATGGGCAAAAAGTTGATCATAATAGTGGTATAATCGACCGTTTTAATATGGTATTACAAAGAGACCGCCAACATTGATTGAAAGGAGACAGTAACATCAGCACCGTACTTCCTTACATCCAACTTTGGTGAATCACAAACTTTCCTTACCTAAAGAAAACTTGTTCTTCAGCAACTCTCTCCGAACTGACCTCACAGTTCTGAGCCAGATAAAGAAGCAAATGTCAGAATATCGAGGTTAGATATCTTTGTCAAGTCCCCCTGGACAACTTCCCTACCTATACTTAACTGAATCAAGCGCTCGGAGAAGTGACCGAACTTGTTGGAGGGATCTTGTTGCTTGCTGCTGCGATCTTGTTTCCCCAACAACAAAACATGGGATGCGGCCAACCAAAACTTGTCTTCTTGCCAACGCCCGCACCCCCCCCCACGTCAATGAGGTGGCTAACTTATTGTTTTTGGATTAATCTCAGTTCTGAGGCATTCTACTCTCCTAAATATCCTGATCTGTTCGAAAGCTCCCACAGCAAAATGTTCCCAAGTTTTCTTCATGGATCAAGATCACTTTCGTATTAAGCTCATTCAAGTTTAGTAAAATGTACAGGTGTATAGTGAATATTTCCTTAAAAGTTTTAGTCTCTGACTGAAAGTCACTATTTTCAAGTTTACCAAAACCTAAAAAACAAAGACGACTGTCAAGATGAAATTGCATTGCAACTTTCGACTCAAGTTTCAAATCTCAATCTCTTTTACGCCCAACGCCCACGGAGCAACTGCTATCTGAATACAGTCACAACCAGTTTGCGATTCAACTGTTATCTGACCTCGGCAATGGATAGTATGGGGAACCGCCCACGAGGTGATCGATTGCAAACGAGTCGGAAACAATTTGGATGCAACCGTGGATCCAAGGTCACAGTTGCGTTGCAGATTCCAGTTGCGTGTGTTTCTAACTTAAAAGTTATATTGATTTCGTAATCTGTTATTGTTATTGATGATTTTCGTAATGTTTGGTATTGATGTTAATCAAGAACATCTTCTTCATCAGAATCTGACATCGCGAAATTCATCAAGCTGCCATCCATGTATTCGCAAAGTCAAGTTGCATGCAACTGGACTACAGAGCTGGATGTCCGTGTGCGGACAAAAGCTGTATTTCGGTTTCAGACAAGATGCAAGCTCCAATGGTTTGCGACTGCAGTCAGATGCAGCACTTGCGCCGTGGGCGCTGGGTGTTATTGATATGTATTCGAGATAAATTAATCGTGGTGGGTGATTGGGAATGCAGTTGTCCGCCGTTTATGGTCACAATTCAAATACAGGCACAGCGAGACATCTCAAGCATGAAGCACATTCAAGGCTGAAATTAAGTATTATTACAGAATAATTTAGACACCGTCATGGATCCCTAGAACACCAGATACGCCTGTCTCCTCAACTTTATTATTTGCCAGCTATGTGAATTCTTATTGTTTTGTCTTTGACAAATTGACTAAGAAGCGCATCACCATCATCATTATTTATATTCACTTAATCGATCTTCAAACCTTGTAGCTTTAAAGCTTTAAACCTTCAAGTATTGCTGTGCCACCTACTAAAAAAGTAATTTTCGGAATAAGCTAATAGAGACAATCAAGTTCCCAAGTCAAGAGATTATAGAGTGTATGATTTATTTTATATTTATCAATGGTTAAAGTTCGGTTTCTGCTACTGATGACAGAATCTTCAAGAATTTGGAGATTTTCCAACACCTTAATATTATTACACATTTTACACTGCTGGAGCCTGAGTGGAGCAATATACAAATTGAGACCATTAGATTGCCTCTTGATTCGAATAAAATAATAAGTTATAATCTTGATTCGAATCAATTGGATGAGTACTATTCCAATTGATGACATAATTTTTCTGAAACAAAATAATTCAATGAACTTGCAACTCTCAAATGAATATCAATGCACAAATACGTAATGTTAATGTGCCCCTTGGAGAAGTCACAGACTGTTGAATATGAATTTATAGATTCATGATGATGAGTTTTTATTAAATTGATTGTTCAATGAATAAGTTGTAAGGATTATCCATGAATTAGGTTTTTTTATTTTCACGAGGAAGCTACTCACCGGAAATTTGTTCTTATTGGAATTTATTGATCTATTGATCAGTATTCACTAAAACTTTATGATCACCCTCTAGCTCTTGATAATGAGGGGTTTAATTGAATTTTTTTCGTATTAATTCAAGATTCCTGGATTTTTACAGGGAAGTTCTTGAATTTATGAATTGAACATTCCAAGAAACCATTAAGGAAAATGCTCGACTGATACTTTCTGAGACTAGAAACTTTCTAGTAGACTTCTGTTTGGAAAAGTTATCAATTTTGCACAATTGATCAAGAAATCTTAATAATGATGAACCAAGGAGAAAAAAGATGTTCTAGCTCTAGCTCAATGACGTTCAATATCTGAAGAAGCTAATTATTAGTTCGAATGAACGCGTTGGAAGCTCGCTAGCAAAAACCAATAAAAGAGATAACATTTTTTTTATCAAATCCATCAGGGAATAAAACGTTATGTAAGGCCAGAAAATCAACTAAACATCTTGGCCGAGTTTCTTGATTCGTTGACCATACACACTATTGTACAGGCGTGAGATATTTTTCAATTACGCGTGTGACGTCATGAAATTACTGGCTAACGACAGTGTGACCAAGATCCGGCGAACCGTGACAGACGTGACGAAAGCACTGGTCAGTATTTGGACTGCGCTGTCCGCGCTAAAGACAAAGCTGTCACAAGCCAGGTTCAATCAATCTCACACTTATCCAGCAATGGTCAAGTCTGCTCAAATTCTATTGGAAAATTGTCACAGCCGTCGAACAAGAATCAATTTCGAACACACAATAATGCAATAGCAAGAAAGAGATTGGAAAAAACAACATTAAGAAACTAGAGTAAGATTAATGAGTTATATTTGATTTGGAAAATTTCAAGAATAATGTATCAGTCCTAGTTACAAAACAATTTCAACCTGAACCCTGACTATTCAACAATATTGTTATTCGATCATAATAATCCACTTTTTGATGGACAAGCGCATTGATCATTTCCAAAACACAACCAACATCTTTCATCAATAATTATAAAATTTTTCTTGTTTTCAAGTTAATTTTAGTCAGCTTGCATTGATAAGCTCATTGATAGAACTTGTTTTCAACAAGATGAAATAAAATTGTTCCATCTCTGTTAATTGAAATTGTTAATGATTCCATGAATGGTTGTTTAGTGGAATCATTGGGTAAAATATTATTATGATAGAAATCCCAATGCGCGAATAGAGTAATAAATTATTGTATTGGCATCACACATATTATTCCTATTAAACGTCGGGAACAACGTTGAGAATCAAGTCAATATTAATGTGTTGCTGAACATTTTCATTCAAGAGTGGTGGCACGGACTCTGTACCGTCAAAGTTCCACTGAACTTGGCATGAATACCAATAATTATTGGCTGGGGAATAGTCAATTGGAGGTATAAAAGGAATGTGTGTTCGATGAATTGTTGAACTGTGCGTTAATAACAAAACTGTTGTTCGAGGCTGGTTTGTTGACTGAGTTGTGAGCTGATCGTGCTTTAAATTAGCGTCACGACGCCTGTAAACATCCGAAGCGTCGATGCCTTGTTCGGCGCCCACTTATCACATGCCTCGCCGAAAGTGAAAACGACTAGTTTTGGCAAACATTGCTCTCATTAGAACGTACAATCACATTGAGTTGAAACCGTGTCAGTTCATGGTCGACTGTGAATCCAGAGATAGGGGTAAATGTTCTCATTAATTCTCGAGATCAGGAATTCGATGAGGTAACTTTGATCTTATACACGAATGAATGAATCGCTACTAGTTCTAAGGCACCTGAGTTGAAATGAATTGAATTGTCACTGAGTTGAAATGAATTGAATTGTCACAGAGTTGAATTGTCACTGCAACTCTCAAACTTCTCATAGTGTATAAAGTTTAAAGGAATCCATCCACTAACATAGGCATAACATAGGCACTAACATAGCGTGGGCCACGAATTTGGAGGGCACACATAAGAATTAGGGTAATATGAGGCAGAAAGCATGCTACAAACCGGGACTTTTATATGTTGGTCTACTCAAACAAAAGCTCAGAAATAAGTTTGTGTGGGAATAAAAAAAATTGAGTATCAACCAGCGACCAAATTGTATTTGTATTATGTGGTCGCTGGTATCAACAGATATTTATTTTATTTCGCATACCTCAGGGTTTTTTACAAGAAAAAAAAATACCCCAGCGCGACACCTATGTCCACTATGATACAGATGTGTTAGTTAACATTGCGCAGTGGACGATTTTCTGTATACTTTGATCATCACTGAACGTAGTAATGAATATAATGAGTATAAGAATTAGGCTATATCCATTATCCATTACAACTTTTTTCCCAGTATTCAAATTTGATATAATTTCATTTGAATATTTATTAGAATATTAGTAGACTATTCATTTAGACTTCATAAGTAATATTATTTATTATTTGGATACTTATCCAATTATTAAATAATTTATACTGTAATTCATTTCCTACTCAAAGATATCTTGGCTGAATGAAACATCTCAACCCGCAGATTGATATCTAATGAAGTCAAGTTTTTGTTATTTTTATCACATTGATAAAATAATATTTTATTTTTCAGAAAAGTTAAAATTAAAACTAATAATTTTATTGTGGAAATTATTCATGATAGATATAATTTTTATAGAAATTACATATTTTTTTAATCCGATCAATAAAGCCATCAATGATACAAGATTCTCGTCACTATTAGATGAATAAGTTGTGGAAAATGTTTGTGAGATGTAATCTCTTAATTTTCTATAGCTTTTCTCAATATGGATCCTAGAAGAGGCTATTCACATAGAAGCATAGTGAAACATTGGTCGATGAGTGAACTGGGCTTATTTCCATAAATTTAATGGACAGGCTAGCAACGTTTCTCTTGGAATTCCATGTGGAGATATCAGTTTCTTCCAGGATGGAGCCATTGAGGAGAGAAATTGTGGACAGTTATGTCAACAAGTGAATAGTAATTTGACGCCTGATCACATTCAACGTTAGGGTCTACTAAACTTGATCATTCTGCTAGGTGATTTGGGACCAAACTATTCACAGCGCTCATGTCAACGGAACCAAGAGCTCCATTATGCACTTCCATCCAAGCACTCTGGCTAGGGCCTGCCAGCTGCCTGCCTGTTCCTGATCATCAAACTCCATTTACTCAACCTACATTCACTCTGATTGCAATGAGATAATTTTCTTCAGTGTCTGCAAGGTAGATACTACTGTTGCTCCCCAGATGGATTTAATCCAAGTGCTGAATAACCAAATCTATGACCGATTGAAAATAATGTATTGAAATTTCACTTTGGATATTGATGTGATTTACTCCAATAAAAACTTAATCAATTATCAATAATATTTCTCACTAACAGCCACAAATTTAAAACAATCTTATGTGACAAATATAATCACAGAATAAACCAATCCTATCTTGCTTATCTCTCTTAAGAGATCCCACCCTTGGAAATTGACAGAATCCTTTTCTCTCCAGTGTATACACTACATTTCAGAACTGCGCTGTACAGCTCTACTCAGTATTTTAAACAAGTAATACCGGGAAAGAAATAATAAATTCACGGATAAAGATACTGGAGAAACCTGTATTTGCGATAGCGATTCACCTTGCAGTCAAATAAATACATTGGAGGTTAGGTGACAATGGAAAACATGGACAAACTGTTATCAGGATTGAGGTAACTTGAAGAGAAAATTGATTGTGTAGAATGAGTGGCCTTTCACGATCATATTATAACCTTAATTATTGTTTTATCAGTGATGAAGAATGAATTATGACGTATTTAAAAAATTTTCACTTGCAAAGGTTGATTTTCTGTTGTAATGTAAAATAAACACAGTGAATAGCTGTACAAAATATAAATTATAATTATGAATTTCATTCTGATATGAGTTAGTTTTAGTTTGAGTTGTATCAATATTCTCAAAGGTGAATTAGAAACCTACGTCAAATCATAATTATTGTATCTAATAACTTATCCGAGATATAAAAACGTTATTTTGAGTATTGACCTTAGAAAACTGCAAAATCGGTCAGTGCATAGATTCTCAATTGAATTAGGCCAATATGATGAGACATGTACGCTGTAACATGATTTTAGTTTTCCACTACATTACTACGTTCCAAACTTTGTAGATGAGAATATAATAAGACCATCCGTCATTGATTTTCAAGTATCATAGTTCTTATGGATTATTACCATAGAGAAAGCATGCGCCAAGTAGATGAATCATCAGATAGGAACGGGTGTTTACATTTTCACTGTACGGCGAAAATACTTCGTGTCAGGCGAGTTCAGAGGTCTCGCCGACTGCCCAATTGATTAACACAGCAAGTGTTGAAGTATTCTGCAGTCCCCAGAGATATCGCCACCATCATGTCGTTCTTCTGTCGTTCACCATTTAACATCAGCTTCTTCACTTATCTATGTTACTGTTCGACGTGAATTAGTCCAACAGAATATATCGACAATTATACTAAAAAATGTCACTCAAATAAACCTTTCAGTTTGAGAGTGCCACCTCAGTAAATGAATCACTTTACTGTATACAATAATTAGTGCTTCAAGTTCAATATCCTACTTGGAAATAAGTATTTTACTATCAAGTATTTTATATACATTATTATTGGAACATACTGTTCCAATTGGGGTTGATAATTATTTGTCTCAGAATCTAACCACCCTGATATTTGTTTACAACCTGAGCTTATATTATACAATAATGTTTTTCAAGCAATTTCACTGGAGAAATAGCTTCAAATTCATTCAATTTATTAATTTGCAATAGCCTACCTACAGAAATTCTGAATAACCGATCGCAATAGAAACAACATTTGAAATAGGAAAACAAGAGAGAATAATATTGATCGGAATGCTATTTTCAATTAGGCTATTATTAAAAGTATTTTTGTTATTCAGTAGCGGTAGTAGGGTAACCGGTGAATAATGATAAAATTAGCATTAATAATAATAAACTAGTGAATAATCTCTATCAGAGTAACATGCAGAAGAATGTATTTTCCAGCAAATCGGATGTTGAATAAATAGTATTTGCTGTATCATGAAAAAACCCATTCCAAATCGTAAACTGTATTAATTTGTAAAACCTGTATCTACAGTGATTTTAACCAACTAAGCTTTTATCCTATGAAGCTGATTACTCGTAATTAATTTTGAAGCCACACGATTTAAAAAATATCATTTCTTCAAATACGTAATTAATAAAAGATCTTTTTTCGTTCTATGTGAGAATTCAAGCTCATTAATATATATTATATTGATTAATATACTGTATGAATAACTGTTTTTTCGAGTTGTGAGAAATCAGAAACGAACGAGTAAAGGTTATAACAGTATTCCATTATTCCTTTACAGTCAGTATTGATCTGTCAATGGGAAAGTAGTTGATTGTGTAATGTTCTCAACTATTTTGTAAAATAGTTATTACTTTGGCAATAATCAATATAAATTGTATTATGTTGTTTTTCAACTATACAGGAATGTAATATATTATAGTTTTTATTCGTGTATAATATCATAATCAAATAGCTTTACTTTATGTTTAGTTTCCAGTGAGCTGTGGCGTGTCTTCTAAATGCCATTATTGTGAGGTGAACTCATGAATGATGTATCTAATCATTCTAATGTATACCAATATGCACTGTTTTTTGCTAGGGATGATGCCCATATAAGCTCTAATCTTGTGCGTGGGTAATGGGAAGGATGATGATGAGATATAAATGGACCTACAGCTTAAGGTGGGTTCCGAACCACCGGGAAGCGATTGTGAAGCTCATGAATTTTTGTATTTATAGGAGCCGGTCACCGGTACAACGGGAGTGGTAGGCGCTGTCTCTTATCTAATCTCACCGATTAGCCTCGCCTCTGCCACTGGGACCAACCCGCTTCCCATTATGAGCTTTCTGTTACATTAATATGAGTGATAAAACTATTATATTCTATTAATTGTTTAAGTATTGTGTTTTGATTTTATTAGAATTAAGTTATTCTATGGTATTATAAGTGTTCGGGTTGAAGCATTCCAATATTACTACTATATTCAAAAGAAGCAATGTGCTTTTCATTTTTCTACTATTAAGCTTTTTACTACATTTTACTACTATTGAAGCTTGACCCCGCCCGGCTTTGCCTCAGGGGTTGTGTATCAATTTAGTTTTTTAAATTTCATTGTAACTTGAAATCGTTTTTATTTATTTGTTTCGATTAGAGGATTTATTTACTATTTCTATAGAGAGAAGATATTCTAGAGGATAATTTTCTATTTATTTACTTAATATAAAAAGTAATTTATGCATATAAAGCCACAGCTTAAAAGTTGTATTCCTGCATTTCTCTCATTTCAATTAACAATATAAAAAAATTTCTAGTTCTATAACTATGAATATAAAAGAATATATATATAATAAATAATTGCCGGATAAGCCTCTGCACCCACGCAGCCAAGTACAGTCCACGTCACAAAGATAAAAATCCACCAACACTTAACACGATATCTGAATTTGATCACTGTTAACACAAGCAGATCGAAGAGCAGAGTTCAATAAGTTCGAACGCGCACGAAAGACTGAGATCCTTATCAGTCACATGGATCACGGCACTAGATCTGCCAGCAGCCGCCGCCAATGATACTGTTGTTATCATGAGCCTCACTGCTGCCAACCAAACAAATAAACTGGTCGAGCATAGTGTTAGCAAGAACACCTTTCAGTCGGCATGGCATTGCATGCTGGCACAGCCGTCGACGCTAATGCTTGCTCTCCTTCCATTCCATCGTAACGCCTCCAGGTTGGCAATAGCATTGTGAGAAAGGACTTGGAGTGAGTGAGAAAGAAATTAGTAAGGAGTGCGAAATGTGTGGAAATTAAAGCAGAGTGAAAAAGGAATAAGAAATTATCAATGTAACTTGGTAGCTTGCTTATAACGTCATTGATTTATTGATAGAGTCCTCTTTCTTCAACAAATGCATAAGATTAGTACATTGTTGATGGAGCAACAGTGTCACATAACTTATTATACTTGTGCTCATTCGAGGACACTATATTATTATGGACGCTATTATAAACAAGTGTCAAGAAATAATCTAATCACACATCAATTAGAAATCATCTAATTGGTTGTGTGAACATAAATTCTTACACTTGGTGGTATATGGTAATAAATACTTCATATATCCAAGTCCGTGATATCAAATTTGCTCAGTAGTACGACTGTTTTAACATAGATGATAATGTTGCAGAGAATGGATTCACCTTGAATGGAAGATTTGAAAGTTTTAAAACCGATTTATGAAGTCAAAATGATGTGGATCAAAATTTCATGAACTTCCCAGAAATCAGAGAGTCGAAAAAGGTTTATATCATACAAAGTGCCTATTGAAACTTGACAGAAGCTTAATGCTGTTCAATGACTCATATTCCTGTCCAATATTCTCATTTTGTCAATCACCGTGAGATTTTAAGCCTCATTTGCCTTTACAATACTCAAACCAAAATAATTTCATCATGAAGAATCTCTTAGCTCGATTATCTAATAAATTAACGTGACTGAACACTAAAAGCATATCAGTTCACTGAAAGGAAAGGATTACCATAATAATTATTCTGACATGAATAAGGAAAACACTTGATGCTTTGAGCAGATAATGTAGGGAAGCCATTAATAGAGAATCAAATAGAGAGTCAATCCATCTATTCCCATTTCGAAATTATGAGATTTTCCAATGTAATCATGGTAACTCACAATCACCATTCGATAATGCGCGGAAGAAATATGAGTTCAGAGTGGTGATTTGAATTTGGTATACTGATGTTGAAGCTGAGGCTCTCATAATATCATCACCATATCAATGATATCGCAAAAAAAGCTTCTAAATCTATAGCGATCTTGAATCCGATGACTGAATCAGCCCAGAATTAGTGAGCTTTCGATCATTCATTACCAATTTTTTTTTTTTGAAAATTTATTCTTGTATCAAAATGCAATATCATTTAATAGGTTTTTCAGTAATGATAACATAATATTAGAGATGACGTCATGATGGGCGTCGGCGACTTGCAGAAAGAGACAGCGCGTGACATAGGAAGTAGAAGTAACCAACCAGAGAGAACGTTCAATCGATCCTCCATTATCTATTTGCTTTACTCCGCCACAGACAGGACGAGGCGAAAAGGAGAATGAAGTGTAAAAGGAGCAAGAGATCGACAAAGAGTAGAAGAAGGAGAAGGAGGAGAAGGAGAAGAAAAGGAGAAGGAGGAGGAGAAGGAGGAGAAGGAGGAGAAGGAGGAGAAGGAGGAGAAGGAGGATAAGGGGAGAAGGAGGAGAAGGAGGAGAAGGAGGAGGAGAAGGAGGGAGAAGGAGGAGAAGGAGGAGAAGGAGGAGAAGGAGGAGAAGGAGGAGAAGGAGGAGAAGGAATTTAGAAGGAAGGTATTTAAAGGGTGGTTCCAGATGAGCAAACAAGGGACCAAGGAGCTGCGTCTACTAACCTAGTGACAACCAAGCCTCGACACAAGACAATGGGTCAAAACCTACTGGGTCAAAATCAACCAGGCAAACAAAACTAACCAGCTAATTGTATACGTTTATGTTCATTCCAATGTTATTTCTCATCGACTCACATCAATTCTCGAGTAACATGCAGAAGATTTGACGGGGAATAGAATAAAATATACTGTAATAATATTGAGAAGAGGATTATTATTGTTGAGAAAATATAACGGTATTCATAGTTTTGTTTGAACAAATGATTCAAGCTGATTCTCTCGGACTAATTTCTGGCCTTCTGGCGATGCTTGCCGTTTAACCGTGCTATTCATTGATAGCTGTGATCATTAAAAGACGTTTCATAATCGAGAAGATACCACGTAAAGGAGTAATAGTAAGAGTACATGCGAGCATTACCTACTATTTGGTTGTACTGAAAAAGATTTTCTTATTGCAAATGACAATGCCCAATTACCAGCAATATTTTTGGAACATGTAACCTAGAATTGGAGAAGATAGTATAATATAATATGATACTTTATCTCATGTTTCCTCGGGCAAGCGTGATCTATTTGGACTGATATTCAAGTACAAATCCAAAAGTAAATACTTATACTGAGCTGTCAGTTAGGCATTAGTACATATTTATGTAATTCTATTAATTGATCTGTTGCTATGTCATTATAATACAGGAATCAAAATAAAACTGAATAATCATTCATTACATAATTATATCATAAATATAAAACAATTATAATAATGTGAATCTTATTAACTAGTAACATTTATTAAAAGTGATGGAAATAATATCAATATATTGTTATATTGATATAGCTCATCAGTTAAAGCTGAGGGAAGAATATCCTTCATTATGAGTTTTGCTATCGGATTATTCATTAATAATAAAGATACTGATAACATCGTGGAATACCATGTTTCACTCACTGAAACTTGCAGTTCGTTTCCTAGTAAAACAATTACCATTTAGTGTTCCATTGTAAATCATCGAAGGAATTGCAAATAACTTTTCTGGATGCCAGCATGTTTACAGGGGATAATTAGGCAATTAGTAACATCAATCCGAGGAAGAGGAAAGAATAAAATGAAGTTTTATCGTTCGCCTCTACGGATGCAAGAAGTACCTGAAGGACGTTCCCCGTTCGCTTGGCCTCACGTTCGATGTAATCGCGACTCAACTCCTTCAATTGCTACCATAATGCATTGTTCTCGCCTGCTGCCCGATGACTCACATAACAATAACAATCATTGTTGAAAAGCGTTGAGATTTTCTCAGGTTTCTAGATCAAAAACAATACAACCACAAAATCACTTCCATATTAAAAACGCAACTCGATATTAGAATGAACGATTCGAGAACTTTTGTTAATCTCTTTGTGTCTTTTTTAAGAGTACTGTTTGTTATTTTTGAAAGCAAAATAAGGAAACATTATCATGAAAATTGGATTGTTAGACCCTTAGAATTGGACAATCCATGCGAAGATTTGACTACATTCGTAGCTAAACTTTCAACAAACGTTAGAAGTAGCCTATAACAAAATTTTGAGAATTAATTTTCTTGAAGTTCTAGAAAAATTTAAAAATTATGAATTTTCGAATGAGAATGTAATTTACACTTTGCTGATGGTGCAACTGTTTGATCAAATTTCAATCCATGTCTTCAATATTTTGGGTCACAATCCATTTGCATTATTCACTTCAATAAAAATAAACTGAATGGAGAATATGAGGAAAGATTGTGATCGAGCGTAAACCCCAACATTCATTCGGATGACAACAGGAAAATGGAATGAATTGATATGAAAGGAAAGATGAAGCCAGTGATGAATGGAAATTTGAAAGCTTCCAGATGCATTTGGACTCCTTCCTCCATTCAAGCACCATCAAATTACTTCCGAGATGAGAAACGCCGTTGGATTCTCACATTTCTCCAATACTCGACGCATTTGTCATAGCAAATGTAATAAGATTTTCTCCTTGCAAATTCCGAGAAAACGACGAATAATATGAAACTCGTTATAATTGAGAAGTTGAATGAGGTTTCATCGTGATAAATCAAATGATTGGAGAATTCTCACCGAATACAAAATCAGGACGCTTTCAGAACACTTATGAACTGATTGAATTTATAGCTCGATAATATTAATTTTCAGTTATTCAGTTTATATTCATAAACTGATAAAGCGTACAATTTATATAAACTGGGAAAATGTAAAAGTCCTAAGAAAAAAGTTCTATCTCATCTAAAAAGATTACATAATTATATACATATACAAGATGAGTGGGTCAAATTCCACAATCAAATTCAAAAAGGCTTCAAACTAATAATTAAAAGCTCTGAACTATTTCAGTTCTTATTTCTTAGAGAAGTTATAGTAGGGGAAATATATGGAAATAAAGGGTGGTAGGTGGAACTAATTCCCACAATGACGAAGTTAGATTTTTTTAGTTCCTTGATGGTGTCTGTTTAACATACTGAAAGTCTAGAAAAATCTGATTATACAAAATGAGTTTTTTGGCCACCATATTGGAAAAATCTTTCAAATTGATGTTTGGTATCATATTAAAGGGGATTTAATACTGAAAAAGAATATGATTTTTATTGCATTTTTATTGATAGTCACTTAATTTCTAACACTGCTTTAACTACATTCTTTATTCACCATTTTGTTTATTATTTTTATTCTCAACCTGGAAAACCCCATTTTTGCAATAATTTGCAAAACTTCAACAATAAATATTGTGAATGGACTGAGGAAGAATAATGAATCCATAGTCTTCAAAATAATAAATAGAATTTTGAGCTCATTTTCACCGTTCATGAAGAACCATGACGCCTTTTGTGCATTATCTGATTCCTCATCACATAAAATAATAGCGTTAGATTGAACGGACGACTTGAAGCTTCCCTCACATAAGCCTTATTATGCCTGTCTAGTGTGAGATTGATTGAGAGTAATTTCAAATTAATACTAGCGGCTGGTTACAATAGAATTCAATTGAATTTAACCACCGTTGAATGATATCATCTAACGGTTATAATCGAAGCAACAAAGACCAATGAACAAGTCTGACGTCAATGCAAGGACGTAATTTTACAGTCGTTAAATCTAATTGATTTTTTTGCAACTGACCGGTATCGGAAAACCTGTTACATTTGAAAAGTTCATTACATGGAATTAATATTTGTATCGGTTACCGCATGTCTAAGTTGTTCGATTTCTATTCTTTCCATGAACATTTTCGTGATGTCTATTCAACAGATTTTTCCGACAAAATAGCCAATAATTTACCACTTCGCTGTTGTCTTTTGCTTTTCGATGTAGAACAACAGAAAACAATCATGTAAGTGGATACATTATGATATAAACCCATTATTCTCCAAATATATTCAAGCTTACATCCATGTTATACATATCAAGGCTCAAAGTACTATGTATTACGAGTCCACTTGTGAACTCACATTAAATGAGTTGTTCCATAGCCTCCTCTAATACCTCCTCTGTATTAGAGGAGGCTATGGTTGTTCATATTGAGTTCACTTGTTATGAATGAGTTTTCAGTCACTGATACAGTACTGTGCTGTTATCAGTTCTTTTTCTATGTTCCAGGGCATTAGTTGAGTGTCAAACAGTTGACACAAAAGGGAATGAAATTATTAGATAAAATATTCAGCACAGTTGATTGCTGAGAAATACAATATTTTATTTCAACACACTATGAAAGTTGCTAGTTATTACCATCCACATATCCAATTCTGGTGACAAAGAGATCACAACTTCACTGTTCCAGGGAGTGTATCTGCACACAGTTGAAATCAAGTTTGAGTGAATGAAGTCGATTCAACACAGTGACATTGGTGACAGAAATTGCTCTTGTAAGTCCTCTCTTTAACAGACAGACGAGAGACATGGAGCTTTATTACGTGGGCTGCACACTCACAAACCCTCTCTCACTTCAACTTTCTCACAAACTTCAAACTCTCACACACTCTGTTGCTCTCTCTCTCTCTTAATTTTTGTTTCTTTCACTCTTTCTCCATCTCTCTTGAATATCATTACTATCACTCATTCTCTGTTTCCTTACAATGCATCCTCTCTCTCATTCACTCACTCACTCTCTCACTCCATCTTTCTCGTTCAATTTCTCTCCATTTCGACAGAAGACAATAAATTCGCGCGCGTTCTGTGACGCTGTCAAACCGCAGAATCGCTGGTGAGGGGGTGGGGGGAGGGGGAAAATGGGTAGGATATGGAGGATGCTGCCACTGGCATTAATGTCGCCCCTATACAGTGAACAATGGAGCAGCTTCAACTCAATCCTTCGAAAGCAGTAGATCATGTGGCTGTTTCATTAATATAATAAAACCGCATCGGGTGATGACACATCATTTAATGCTACAATATCAACGTTTTGGATACTCTACCCGCCAAAATTTGCAACTCCGTATTTCCAATCGCTGATGTGCGTACAACGTTGCGCTTACAGCGTATTATAATATTGCCTGTGCTAATTAATTAGCGGCATGTAATGAGTGACATGACTAATTCGCTGCAAAAACTTAAATTTCATCCGGCTTTATAATATAAATTATCGTTATAAATTGTTTTACATATTATGGTTTACCGTCTGTAACTTTTATTAAAGGAATGGATGTTATAAAGTTTTAATTTTAATCAAATTTGAATGAAATTAACGTTGCTCTTATAAAATCAATTATAACGGGATGTGTATTTTATTAAAGAAATGGATGTGATAGTTTCAATTTTTATTAAATTTGAATGAAATTAATGTTGCTCTTATAAAAGAAATGATAACGGAATGTAATGGACTAGTCGAAGAATGAAGCAAAGCGGAATTGAAAATTATAGTCGTTGAATATTGAGCATTGAATATTACGATGGAGCTGCATGATTTAAAAATTTTACTAGTGATATACTCGTAGTAAACATAGTACACATAGCTGCACTTTCTGTTTCAACATGCTATGTTACCAAAATTAAACTATCGACTTATTCTGGAAGTATCAAAGAAAAATTGAAGCTATCACTCTTTTAGCACTTTTTCATAGTCATTCTGTTCTAAAGGTTCATTTTTTGTTGAAAAATTCAATCGCTCCCTCTTCAAGCGTACTTGGGTAAGATTTCTAGTAGGCCTACCTACAGTATTGAAATTGATAAACTTTAAACTTTATTCTTCATAATAAAAATTACAATTATAAAGCAGTATAATGTAAATGGCAGTGCCTCACAAAAGGTCAGCTTTCTTTTTGACTCCCAGAACCGAGAAAATCATTTTATTCGATGCTGTGTGTATTTGAAGGGCCAGGGAGAAAAACGATGAGTCAAAAAATAAGGTACTTGAAATATTGATGTCAAACTATAGCTTAGCTCCGTTAATAAACTACCAAGTCATTGATTTAGGGAAAAACGATGAGAGTCAAGAGATATCAATGGTTTAAGAATTCAAGCAAGTGGGAAAAACGATGAGGGTCAGTTTTTCAACTTCAAATTTCTCGGTTTACACTCAGATTGACTCTCATCGATTTTCCCCCTGACCCTTCATTTGTCATAGTTTACCAAAGATTCGTATTGTATCTCAAAAGGAATAATTTTGTGAATTTATTGTGTAACCGACCAATATTGTAGGCCTACGTAAATATTGGACCAATATTGGATATTGGACAATAATCTAAATTGTACGTAATTATTGATGAAGAATCAGTGTTTCAGAACCAGGAAGCTGTTGTGGGCAGAAAGATCGATCTGGAAAATCATCATTATCACTCTGAATGCAAATAAGTCGAACATGCTATCGAGGAGGGAATTGACCTTGAAATAGATACGATTGGAAATCCATTGAGCAGAACGCTGTCTGTCTTATGAAAAAGGTTTACGACCTTGCTGAACATTTCAGAGAGAAAGCGCGACTGATCTTTACACAGATGGAGCAGCAGTAGCAGCAGCAGTACTGCAGCAGCACAGACAAGCCGGAGATTACCCGAGCAAAAGTCAGTGGGGCCAAACTCGATATCTCCGTCGACGCACTCCACTCGCGATGAACTATTATGCCGGTTAATCGAGCAGAATAAATGGCAGCGCCTTGCAAAAGGTCGACTTGCTTTTTGACTCCCCAACACAGAGAATTATTTGATTTAACACTGTTTATTTGCACTCCAGTCACGTTTACTTTTCGATTACAGTCTATAAGCGACCTTGAAAAAATCATGCACCATAACTGATAATAGCGACAATTTTAGTATTGATTTGATTATCATGCATGCAACCGTGGAAAGGAAAGGTATGTGGTATGAGGTGTGACAGGACAAAAAAAAAAACAAAGGAAATGATAGGATTTTTCTCCTCGAATCTACAAAACAATTTTTGTATTTTTTTGTGCTTCCTGAAAGTTTTTTATAATCTTTCAAATTGTTTCTCGAATGTTGGACAACATCAAAAATGTAAGAATGAATTGAATTGTCCGCATGAGAATGGTTTTCTCTCCATTATGATGGAAAATGGTATATAAATAATGGTATATGATGGAATGATATAAAATGAGCAATATGGAAAATGGATGAAATTTGATTCCAAAACCAAAATATATTTAATTATAATATCATATTTCTCGTCGGTCAGGTGCCCCTTTCTTTCTATGTGCCCCACAGTAATACTCTCAGTCACTACTATTCTCCTTTGAGGAGGCTGTCATGTTTGTTCAACGAAATAGCTGATGAAGTGTTTTTCCATCTGTCTAAGAAATCATTTAAAAGGATGAAATTATGTAGTATGAATTTGTTGAGAGAGTGTAGTGATTTACAGTAGGAGAAAACTATTCTTTCCCTTCATTTCACTCCTTAAAAGTCCTTGTAATGATTTTGAACTAAAATCACCTCCTTATTACAGTATACTATTATGAACATAATTATCTACTCTACTCGAAGATTCATGTTGTTATTTATTCAATAGGAATTATTGATTAGGAATTTCCTCTAATTATCATTAAATCTCCCCTCTCATTTCTTTCCTGTAATGCTTGTATCTGGAGATTCATTATTTTTTCTTTTCAAGCTAGTGATTAAGTCTTGAGGTCAGAATTCTGGGTAATAACTTTATGATTTGTAGTTTATAATATGGTCAGTTATTTTAATTTGAAGCAAAATGAATAAATTATTATCTATTGCTTCCAATTATGACTTGTAACAGTGAATAAATAAATAATTGAAATGAAGCTCCAGCAGAAATCTGCTTCATTGTTATTTCGAACCTCGGAGGATAAAATATTGACAAAAAGACGTATTGCGTTTCTTGATTTTTTCATAGACTCTTATTTTAAATATACAGTACAAGAAAAATTCAGTCTTCAGTACTAAGGTATTTATTATCCATACAATTTTCCGGTAATGATTATAACTGTACCTCACTTCAAACAGATAATATAATATATATTCTTATCATCACGGTATATAGAAAAAGTATAATAATACTATAATAATATAGGAGAAGTAGTAATATCAGTGGTCACTCGGTGAGAGCGGTTGCTAAGTAATCATATGGTTAAGTAACAAACATTCAAGACTGCTCTCGGATGGGTGACCGATACAAAAAAAAAAAATAAGGCGAGGTGGAACCTACCCGTAATGGTCTCCCCACCGATAAAAAGCCATACGATGAAAAAAAATAGGAGAAGTATGGTTATAATACTGTGTGAACTAAAAAACAATTCCAGGGAATTTTATAACAGGTACTCCAAAGCATAGAGAAGCAATGCTCTCTAGTAAGTCTGTTATCTGTGTCCAAAGGTAGCTATAATAGCTACTCCAAATACAAATGCCCCAGTCGACTACTCTAATAATTCATTTTTACATTATCTTCTATGTTTAATTCATATTCCATAATGCAAATTTATGAAACAACATCAAGATAAAATTCACTAGCGGAGTAATGCTTGTAAAAACACTCTAATGAAGTAGCAAGAACGGCTCAGCGTAACGTCATGTTAAGCGTTTACGAGAGAGCTTAATTCGAGTGTAAGTTAAGCTTCTTTGCTTGAGAGAAGATCAACTCGAGCGCATACAAAAATGCTTGGTAGGCACTTAGAGATCTTCTGAATTATCAAAGATGGAGAATATTTCAAATAAAATACAGTGATATAATACCCCTGATATTTTCTAAATATTATATTTTTATAGTTGCAGTGCTTTTTATGTTTTTGAAATCCTCTCCTTCATCTCAATGATTTCATCAATGATAGAAATGAATTTCACATTTTAAAATATCTTATGTATGAAAAGAATTTTGTGTCCAACTTTGGGAAGTTCGTGGAGAATAATAATTCCGTGTAACCTGGCTGGCTCAGGTCTGGTGTCAGAGTTTTCAGGTCACTCCTGATAAGTTCAGGGTCTCTGACGTGACTCAACGACTGTTTTTAGACATCCGGGACCGACGGCTTAGCGTGTCCTCCGAAACACGAGGAGTGGCTCGAGCTAAAATCTCACGGTCTGACCTGGGTTCGAACCCGGGACCTCTAGGTTACAAAGCCAGCACTTAACCCACTCGGCTATGGCCACTCCCAGTTCGTGGAGAAGATTGAGTGGACCGATTTTGATGCGGTTTGCGCCAAAAAAGTTAAAGAATCTAAGTTTTGCAGGCTCTATTTGTTTTTCAAAAATAATCATTATAAATATGAGATATTTGATAAAAAGATAAGAAAATTTTCTGTGGCAATATCTGTTGGCATAAAATGTACCAAGTTATTAAATGTATTGAGTTCAATATTTTAAACTCGATCCACATGGATAGATCTTAGAAAGTTTCTTCTAAAAGTAGTACAGTTACCAGTAATCACTGTACAAGGTGGAATTTCATTGAGATGACTGAGCTGCTGTCAGCCGCAGACAATCAAAGTAGCAACTACAGACAGTGTATAGTGAAAGTGTGGACATTGCGTGTAACACTTTTGATTGGTTATCGGTCGAATTCAGCCATATTTTTGCCAATTCTAATAAGGTTTACATTGAAAACAAAATTCAAATCATGCGTTATATTGAGTGATACATTTCCAGCCTAAAATTCGCCTTTGTCAGTGTTAATTTTCACCATTTTGAGCTTTTATCACAATACCAAGAGTAGAGAGACAATTAAAAAAAAAAAAAAATATTTTCGATGTTGTTTCTCTGAAGAATGAGTGAATGGGTTCATGTTTGCCCGTCATTTCATATGAAATTCAAACATTGGGCAAAAGTATGGTGAAAAAATGATCTCCTGTTATGATGATATACTGTTATGGACAGCTTCACACAAACGGCCACTCTGTTACTATACACTCTCTGTAGTAGCAACTATTTAAAGCTAAGAATTTCAGAAAATTCGAGTGAGCTGCCCGAGGTGAACTCGTTTAAATCTATTGTTTCTATTGCTTGTATTCATTTTATCAGGTATCTCAATATATCTGCAAACATCAATTCAAAATTTACATACATTGAATGCTTAAGGTGGTCCGTCACAGTTCTCAACTAGCCGGCTGGAATCAGCCAATAATACGAATGATACGAATGAGCTGACCTACTAATGGAATGTTCCAGCAAAAGAGGTGGAATAACGCGACCGGAATTCATGAGCAGAATAAACAGATAAGACCAGTATGAACGACTCATGGAAATTATTATGTACCTCCTTTTCTGCCAGGAAGATAATATGAAGCGGGAGTAGGAGAACGTGGAGCAGTAGATATGGGCAAGAAGGTTCTAAAGAGAGACCCGAAATGAGTTGGAGGGAAGTGAGAGAAATGAAATGCTTCTTGTTCGTAGTTTATTGCAAGTTTTAAAACATAAGTTCAAGTTTGAAAATTCTCGTGTGAAGAAGATACTTATCTCGGGCTTTGAGTGACTATGGATTTATAATGAGTGACGTATTTTTGAATGACTACGGTGATATGGAAAGGAGAGAACGAAAAAAGATGAGAAGAGAGATTAGATTAGATTACTTTATTCATGTAGATAACAATAATTATAACTGCTAAGATTCTAGATTACAGAAGTTGTAAGTATAAGTAATATAATTTTTAGAGAGAGAGAGAGGGTTGAGAGGGAGAGAGAGAGAGTGAGAGATTATACTTTTCAAAATAATATTAATTTTTCAATGAATTCATATAGAATTTATTATTTGATATAATAATATTGTATCAAAATCATGCCCTACAATAATCTAGTTGAAGCAATACAATATTTTCAGTGGTTCGTCAGCCATTTTATAATAATGGAAAGCAAGTTAATTTAGATCTATCATAATTCCACAGAAATGGATTCTGAAATTCCTCTTTACAATAATATATATCTGAGATTCTCCAGATATGGGAACTGGGTTACTCCACACAGATTTGACCCATTTCCCACAGTCACAACATCTTCAATTTTGAATTGGTTTCGAATTGGTGCTCTACACACGGAACTGGCCATAAAAAAGCATTCGTATGAGTAAAACGCGGATGAGAGTAAAAGTGACGCATGAAAGCAATATGAGCGGAGCCCAGAAGGCAAGGCGCGCTTGCAATGACAGAAGTAAATTATCACGAGCTGTCATTGTTTGTTGGCTTACATTTCATTGCGCGGTTATACAACGAGGTGTAACGCGCACAGTGCTAGTGCCAACACAGTACAGAGGTGTCAAAACGAGATGATATTATTATTATGTGGTGTGAGACGATGGATTTTATCTTGGCGCTAACGGACCGACCGTTGTGTAGATAGACCAGTGCCAGTGCCATTCACGCTTTTCCGCATCTCTCATTACATTATTTTTATATAAGATTGCAAGCGTTCAGAAGATAACATACGAGTTGAGGATTGCTTCTTGTACAAGTCGGAAACAGACTATAAACGCGATTCTGCATCCGCCGGTATTATAAGAGATTCATTCGATGAAATGAACTGGATCCGTTTACACCTGATTTATAGCCTTTTGTGGGTAGAAGTCACTGCACTGCCATTGGGCCACATATATCTGGCTTGAATTATTTACATTTGAGCCATAGTGGAATAGATACCATTGATCTTCAGGGATTCTGTAACGCTGTAATTCTTCATTCAACACCAATGGTGTAGCAAACCTGTATGCACCATCTACATTTAAACTGAGTCTAACAAACTTAGTTTTAACTTTGTTTCAACTATAAATGCAATTAAAATGAAAATCCAATATATGTAACTAAGAGCCAGTTATATAAGAATTAACTGAAAATACGTTATATAAAAATTAACTAGAGATCCATTATATAGAAATTAACTAAAAATCCATTGTATGAAAATAATGTAATGAAAGATGCGAACAATTTGTAAAATTCATTTGTAAGTCAGATACCGTTGTATCTCACCTACGTTTGAACTTCCCCATTTTTTAGTCTAGCCTGTATCATTCTGAAACAGTTTTTTTAAATAAATATTAATTAACGTTTAATAGGATAGAAGATATAATTCATACACATAATAAGCCTACTATTCTATCGTTGAGGGGTAATATTTAAAGCGAGAGTCACAGCTCAGCTCTCGCAAAAGGAGGAAGAAATATAGGGAATTAATTGTTTAATGCTTCACCAAGTACATTTAAATCTTTTTCTCTGGATAATTTTAAGAGGCTTTGAAATGAGAAACAGAGAGCTCTTCCGTCTACTCGATTCAGCTGCTTGAAAAATATTATAAACGATAATATTTATTATCATCTGGATGGAAGATTGGAAGTTTTGACAAATCCAGATGCTTCTGGGATAGGAGGCCAGTGGATGAATCAATACGATTAATCTCTCTTGAGTATTCACTAAAAACCACCCTCCGATTAACAAAAATTCATTTGTTCATTGTCTGTAACAATGAAAATGAATGAAAAGCAATCTGAAACTCTAAAATTGCTGATCACAAAACGATACCAGTGAAACCTCACCAAAACAAAGACCTCTCGCCTCTTTTGATCCAGGCTTCGGCTTATATCAAGTATAGAGAAAATTTAAAAATGGAATTGGAATAGTCTTTAATGAAACGTCCTGATGATGAGAGTTTTGTGCTTATACAATTAAGGAGGATGAGGAACCAGAAGGAAAGGAAAATGAGATTCGTTCAAGTTAACAGAAAAACTAATTTCAGAAAAAGTAGCTATGAAGTTCAGAATTCTACTGACAAAGGAAAAGCAATGGAAGCCGTATGCTTTAAATATCAGAAGAAATATCAGAAATATCACGTCGGCGTACAAGTTTACTTTTGCCGATGTGTAGCACAAAGTTGTACAGAGAATCTTTTGTTAGAATATTCAATATTGTAAATAACATGAAGATGGAATATTGTGAATTTTATTGTGCAATAAATTATTTGATTTGAATTGTGAGCTCAGTCTTCTCAAATTCATCTCTGTGAGCTTTTGATTGATCAATGCAATTGAGAATGCATTCATAAATTCCATTTCTCAATTATCGAAAGTGGAACTCAATGATGAACACTTGATGAAAATTCGGTATACAAATTACTTACAATACACATTATAATATACTAGCAGCCGCCCGTGCTTCGCAACGGAGCTCCACAAAACAGAGCTGTATGTATATTGAATTCTCCTCTACTGATTTAATCAAAGATTCAATTGAATTCTTTTCTGGATAACCGATTAGTCCTCAGGAATGTTGTTGAAAATCAATATCAGTGTTGTATCGATTGTAATCAGGGTATAGGTAAAAATAGTGAATTAAGTTGAAAAAAGAATTTTACAAAATAAAGTAATTGGACCAAGCCAGAAATCAATTAAGGGAAGAAGAGTGAGAGACGTGAATATGGCATATTTATGCTTCAGGTTGTTCTTGATGGGTAAACAGCGCTTTATATGCTTATAGTGTGTAGCATAATATTACAGAGAACAGATTAGAACATATAAGAGTATCGCTTCTCTATGATAATATGCTTAATTAAATATACAGGGTTGATGAAAATTATGGAAGCAGCTTAATATTTCTTATACGAAGGTAATTTGACGGTAGGTGACATAGGGGATCGTACTAAAATTGAAAATACTACTTCACTGTGATTTCAACTTTATGCTTTCATCTAGTGAAGTCCGATTTTCCAAGAAATGAGTAAAACAGGCAACCGAAAAATCCTTATAGAAACGTTATGAGTTTTCCTTTGAATTTCACTCCAAGGAGTAATGAATGAATAAGTCGAGATATGGGCGGCTCAAAACTAAAAAAATTATCTTTAAATATCCTATGAAGTTTTTATTCTTGAATTTTCAAATTCTCTTTCAATTATTATGCTCATGGCTTTTATTAGCGGGGAGACCCTTTCGGGTGTTCCGCTTCGCCGAATCATCCAATTTCCGTAATAGGAAATCTTTCAATTATCAATATCAATAAACTTTAAGGCTATGTATCTCAATTTCATTGCAATGTATAGGCTAGTACTCGAATGAAAATTGGCTAGGATTGATATTCTATATCTTGAGTGAATTTTTCTTTCTTGATCGACAATGATGTAAATAATTTATTTACTTCATGGTATAGGCCTAATTCTTACAAAAAGATATAAAAAGAAAACGTACAGTGCATTCCTCATTAGGCTAAGCCTATCTGAAACGATATTTTATACATCAATTAACGAGATATTTTCATCCTCCCATCTTTCATAGAAAATACACCGGAGTTGATAAAAATGCGGACAAACACATTGGATAAAAGAGAGCGAATTAAGTCAACAAGTCTGTGGCGGAGGAAACAAGCTATTGTTTGGCTAGTCTCTTTCTATGGAGGTACTTTAGGAAATGAGATTCTGAACGAATTCAGCTGCGAACGTTAGTTGTAGACAGCATAAATATTTCGACGATAGGCCTATCCAAAAGCCCTCTCTTTTAAGCTACCTTCACTATTTCACTAGATTAGCACATAAACAATCCCGATAACTAACTCTAATCTGGAAGACTCGCAGAAAGCCTGTTGAATTATACGTTACCAAGCTAAAGGCTTCTTTAGAAAGTTACTCACTCCACTCACTTCAACTCAACGCTTCCTTCCTCAATTCAGCCGCTCCTCACTCTCAGCTCTCAGCTCTCGCTAGCAGTTCCAGGTCTTCCATTTTCATCATCGTATCTGTCCTCCACCAACAAACTTCTTCAAGAATTCATGAGATTCACTATAAAAACCTGAGCACTGTTGTTCCCCATAGTTTATTCATAATACCAATAAACCACTTCCAACCCTAATTGCTTGAGTTAAAGTGTTCAAAATGGTCTTAGCCAATTGAATTTTCAAATGTACAGAGGGCAGAATGCACACGTTTTCCATTGAACTTATGCATAGGAATGAATGATGGAATTTGAGAGACAACGAGGAAAACTGCATATAAACTCTTAAACAATGAAAAAACTGATAAAATTAAGAACTAGTAAGAGGAGTCATGGATTGGTATTATAGAATAACTGTAATATAATATTCAAATTCAAATTTTTTTATTCAAATTCAAATTCATTTATTCTCTATACATTATTCTCCATATAGTGATAATAATGCATTATGATGCTGTTGATGAAACATTATTCGATATTCTAAGAAAAAAAATTCGAATTATTCATGATTTTTGCACATTGTAAGTGATTATTATTACAATTAATTGTAAATGATTTTGATCACTAGCTCAGTGAATAATAATTATTAAAAATAAAATGATTTAGTAAAGTAATTAAGTAATGTGAATAATCTATTCGAATTCAAATAATATTGAGAGGTTCCTATCATATTGAAGATTTTTATTAGTGTTTCTGAATCTTCACTGGTTCCATAATAATTTTAGATTTTGGATATTAATGGTTTTTCAATCCATTTCCATAGCTTGGATACAAGGTCTATGAGTTTGATGTTGCTATGAGTTCATTTGAAAATGTTAAATACTAGATGAAGAAGTTAAAATTTACCGATCACATACAATAATTATAATATTATAATCATTATTCAGAGTATTTCTAAGAATTACTCAGAAAACGTCTTCTCACTTTAACTATAACCATAACTGTTATACAGTATTATACAGAGTGGCGCAAAGTTCAGTGGACAGTTGGTTTGCAACATGACTAGATTCATTTGAAATTTTTTTATTACAAACAAAATTTTACTATCATATTCTATTCTATTTTAATACTTACAATTATTTTTTATGTTCAGACAAAACTATTACAATGTTTCCAAAATATTGGAATTCAATCTCACTACTGTTAACTGGAAAGCAGTGCTGCACACCTAAAAGTGCGTCTGAAGCCTATTCTCAAGATCAAAGTCATGAAGTATCCTTTCCACTCATGGGAGAGTTCAGTCACAAAAATACAATCAGTGTGAATTTCTCATTGGAGCGCTCATAAGTTTCCGTAGTGTCGAAAGCAAAACGACCTCACCACCTGCTTTTGTTGTTTGATGCAAATTAGCAATTAACAAAGGAAGACCCTTAATATGAGTTGGTTGCGTAATTGACTGCTTTTGTTACTTGTCCTTCGGCCGTGAACAGTTAGCGGTTTGAAACGGATCAACGCAAAAATCGATAGCAGCGGAGCTGCAGCAGTAGCAGCAGCAGCTGCAATATCCGTTCTGTGCTTGAATTAACAACTCAGGGACACAAATTGCACTAGCCTTGCTTCAATTTGACGAAACTGCTCAGACGTCAACTGAGCTGTTGCTGCTACTGTGATATTTAAGTCGCTCTAATATTATTACTGGGAGGATTCCCAATTATTACGCCAGGCATTCTTGTTGTGAGGCGTGCGAGCGAGAGAGCTGAGCAGAGGACCTTGCTCCGCTGTACTAAGTAAATACTTCCTTCTCCATCATCTGGCTGCGTCATCTTCACAAGGATGAGGCAAGCCAGGTCGCTGTGCAAAGAGAATCGCGGCCAAGGACACTCTGCACTCAGATTCACCATTTTCATTGTTAACAGGAATATCGTTTGCAAACCATGACGAATCTCACTGCTGGGCTGTATGAGAAATATGAATGATATTCTACGAATAATTGGTTTGGTGAAGGATTTATTAAGAACAAAGTGTAGCAATATGAAATTAATATAGATCAATTTAAATTATTTACACTTCCAATATTTCATCTTCATCACAAAGAAGTGAGAATGATAAGAAGGGAAAAGAGAAAGTTAAGAAAATGGAATAAAAAATATTAACAAACGTGAAGGAGTTATGTATCGAAAAGAATGCAACGATGTGTTTCCTATTTTACATTACTGGAATAAGTCTCTTTCATTGATAATACAGATCTAGAATCAACTGTTTGAAGAATATTCATGGTAAAACTATTGAAAAAATCAATTGGAAATTCACTGCTTTTCAAATAATAAATTTGGTAAGTTACATTGAAATTCCACTATCTCATCTATCTGCACTCCACTTTCTCATGGTGAAGCTGTCAGGGTGTATTCTTCAGATTGTTAATATTATTACTGATTGAAATCAATTCCGAAGTAGAAATATACTTTAACAGCAATAAAAGTTCTGTGAGTGTACCACACAAGATTTTTGAAGTTTGAAAGGCGAAGATTAACATTGCAAGAATGCCTCCAGCCTTATACATAACTAGAGTGACTACAGTTAGCCGGGGTGGCTTATCATGATGTGAAAATTCCCGGTTCGATTCCTGTTGACTACAATAGATTTTCCCCACAGACGGCTACTCCCGTCTTTCGGACGAGACATTAAGCTGTCGGTCCCGGCTGCCTAAAAAATAGTCGTCATCTCCCATTATAACCCTCCCATTGCCCACGCACAAACCCCAGAGCTCATATGTGTGCATCATCCTCACAAGAAATCTTTTCACAACCACTCATCTATTTACATGACATTTTGTCTTTGTTTATTGCTTACGGCTCTTTGAAGTTGGGAAATGGAAAAATTTTTCTCTAAAGCAGAAACAGTTGAAATTTTTTCTGAACAATTTCACTCTACTATATCATATCATATTGCACTCAGTCATAGCTCTTCGGTAGATATTATAAACCCACCATAAACTCTTATTACAAGTTGTTTCAGCTCGTAATAAATTCACATCATTTTTATGCTCTTAAAATGAATATAGCATAATCTTAACATTGACTAAAGCATAGCATTTACGATTCACGTTCACTTATAGAACTCAATTAGTTAGAGATCAATAATTGATGAGACAAATATTATTTTCGTCATATAGAAGTTAACGATTGAACTGTGAAACAATTTAAGCTTAAAGTTGAGGACGCTTCATTAAAAACTTGAAGGATTTTTTCTTCTCAATTGAAAACCAATTAGAGCCGGATAGATTATGAGTTTACATGTGTTACATTATCATCACCTTAAAAAGGCTAAGCGAACACCGGTTAGTCAAAACAAGACAAGACGAGATTAGTCACGTTTAGTCATAGTACTTCACATAGTTGCTTATGAAGCAACACACACCGATTAGTCATTGCATCAGTGTGTGCTGTTTCATAAGCAACAATGTGAATTACTGTGACTAAACGTGACTAATCTTGTCTTGTCTTTCTTGACTAACCGGTGTACGCCTAGCCTAATGATTTATTTAGATAAATAATTGGTGTCTAATCACAAGGTAAGGTAGAAGACTCGCAGCTGTTACCCCCATTAGTAGCAGAATTCTGAGAATCAATTTGATAAGGATGAAAAGTATTGAATCAGTCAACAAATCATCGAAATAAGTTATACGTCAATCCACCTTTTATGAAATAAGAGTTTTTCAAACGAAGTGAGATATGATAATCGGAAGTAGATTATAATAAAATAATCAGTTACAAAACCTACGAAGGTATAGTTACTTTATTTAACAGTGCCTGCAATGAGCGTGATACTACCCGCCAAACAGTCTCTTAGCCTTGCCGGTATTATACGTACTTGAAGGCGCAACATAACTGTGCATTTTCAGATGCAACGAATTGACCAGAAAAATGATGAATGCATGTGTAAACTAATACTGGTGTTCTAGTTACAGTGCATGAATATTTTAACTTCAACGCCAGCATCAGTTTACACATGCATTTATCATTCTCTGCTCGCGGCAGCAGTCTCTGGGTCCAGCAAATCATCAATAATGTATAAAAGCAATATAGCAAAGCAAAGCATCAATATAATATAATAATTTGTGGCTTAATTTTATTACAGGAAAATTGAAATAATTTACTGATCGCTCTATAGTGAGAAACTATAAATACGTTCTTTATACATGACTTCCCCAATTATTTTATCAATTATTCTCAAATCATCGCATTGGTTGAAAAGAAACGAGCAGAGAGCCTCTTATATCTCAGATTTTATTGGAGTGTTGGAGTGTACATTAAATTTAGAATCTATAAACTGAAGAGTTTACTAATCAAATGGAAAATATTAACATTCGCATACTTCCACATTCAAGTAAAGTCACATCCTCGTATACGCATAAAAATATTGAATTTCAACCCTAATTATTTATGCATAAAGTATGCTCTGGTTCTATATTGATTTTGATTACCATCTCAAGCATGATTTGTAATTTCAATGTTTCAATTGTAGGCCTATGTAAACAGTAGTCTTCTCAACAGAAGTATAGTTTTTTTTTTATCGTATGGCTTTTATTGGTGGGGAGACCCTTACGGGTAGGTTCCACCTCGCCTCATTGCACAATTTTTTTGTGTCTTTTTGTGTCGGTCACCCATCCGAGAGCGGTCTTGAATGTTTGTTACTTAACCACATGATTACTTAGCAACCGTTCTCACCGAGTGACAAGTATAGTTATTAACAATCTATACAAATCCAATGATGTATATCATGAGCACTATTATATCTCAATGCATTTCAAATTGATTATTGATTGGAATGCATGCAGTAAGCCTTCTCCATACAATGACGTTATTTGTTAATATGAATGGTTAATCACGACGGTAGGTGAACAGATAATATGTTAATCAATGATTGTCTGAAGGGTGAGACCAGTTCTGGATTCTGGATAGGAGATATCCTGATTATCAATTGTCATACTCGCCAATAGACTGTTGAATATTGATCATATAATCATCAAACTATTTCGGTAGGCTGTAATAGTGGAGAGGACTGGTAATATTGAATGGTTGAATTCAATCACAGAGGACAGAGGAGTGCATAAAAAATACATCTAGTTTCACCTTACATAAAAAAATAGAGATCATTGGAGAGAATACAAATTGGTCTGTGATGAGAGGAGAAATCATGTCTGAATCTCGTGTACTAATCACCAATCCGAATATAAAAATAAGTATAAAAATAGAATATGATATTTTCACAGAAGTATTCATCAAGTAGTGATTGAGAATGTTTTTTTTTATTTATTTGTGAGGAGTAGAAGATTCTGTAGCATTCTGTTTTAGTAGACTGTATATGATTTTTTCCAAAGATAATTGTATTAAGGGTTGAGCTCGAGTAATGGAGTGAAGTAGTGACCAATGGGTTTAAGGCATAGAACCATAATACATGAATACCAAAACCATATTACTGTGGTTTCAGGCAGCCGAGACGGACGGAACACGGTCGTCCAAAAAGGGAGATGCTCTAAAAAAATTTCTTGTTAGAAACTGGAACTTGGTGAGTCATAGAACACAAGGACCCAGGACACATAACCCAATTACGTGAATTCGATCCTTGAAAGTACGGGGTGGGTAACTATGTAGTTCACATTACTTGCTTGGTTTCGACAAACTCATTTTGGCTGCTATGAAAAATCGAGTTGAATAAGAAACCGTAATATAACTAGTGGCGAAGCGTGGTATACTTATTTCGTCATCGCCGGGTATATTTCTCGGCGATCACCCGGCGATGACCAAATAAGTATATCACGCTTCGCCACGGAATATAACAATAACCATTGCAATGGATATAGATTGTACCAAAGACTGATTATCCTACCATCAAAATGATTAGAATCGTAATTGCATTCACAAAGCTCTGATAATTCTCATCAAGTTTTTTCATTAAATGTTTGATGAGGTGCTGAAAAAACACCCTCATAAACATCAACCGGCTATTTCATATTCCTCCAATTTTGTACGCTACTTGCTAGAATTATAGAGGTTTTTCAACATTTTTTTCTGTTGAAATTCAATCCTAATTTTGGAGTTGGAATCATTGAAATACAGAAAAGCTTGCCAATCCGGATTGAGCATTCCCTAATTATGGAAAAAACTGTTCCACTGCGAAAAGTGACTCATCCTCACAAAAACGATTAATTTTTTACAAGTGACTTCAAAAAAGCATTAGAAATGCTGTTTGTATTGTATTTACAATAGGAGATTCCTATTAAAAAATATTCCTGATAATTTTCCGAATGGTTATGAAAATGTTCAAGACTAGTGAAACAATGATAATTGGGAATTAAAAAAGAAAAACTCCAAGGACAACTGGGTGAATAGCTTTGTTTTATGAGTCACACCACTTGTCTTAGTACGGAGCAGATGAATAATGATTTTTTTTCGATTTGCATCGCGTATGATAACAAGGTCAGGTTGGCAACATTACGACGATAACATCTTTATTTATTGTTACAAGCAGGAAGCCAGTAAATCTGATGAGAATACGCAAAGATTACTTATTTGCGGTGTGAAGGGAGCATACTAGGTCGTTATTCAAGACTAGAGAAGAATATTATTTTACCTAGCATTCAACGTTTATCTCCCAATTTTTTGGCATTTTTATTCCAAAAAAGCTTATTTCTGTACAGAAAATTTTAAATTAATATATTTTCACTCAGGAAAGTATTTATTTTGAATTGGCAAAAAGCAAAATTTGTCATTAAAAGGACGAAAAATTCGTTCAAACGCAGATTCAATGGGATTCAATAGATGGATAATTCAATATTTTTTCTATTAATCATAGAAATGAAAAGGATTTATCTTCTCCACTCACTTGATCTCATTGTGCAGGAACAAAATATTCGAACAATCGATGAACAATGAGAACCAAACACAGAACTACTTTCAAAAAATGAATGAAAATTTAAGGACTCTCATCCACTTGCAGCTCTAACTTGATACTTTGATTTTAAACTGCTTTAGGATCGGCCTAGAGCGGTTCACCATTAAGGCCAAGCGGCTCTCAATCCTAAAGCAGTTTTAATCAGAGTGGAGTGGACTGCAGTCTGAACTGTTGTGAAGGATTTTCAACAGTTCACAGTACACCATTCCCAGTTCTAACTGTGAGTCGTGGACTGCAGTTATTGGATGGAAGACTTAAGCTATAGTATAGATGAAAAAACAACACAGACCATATTAATTATCATTGAATCGGTAACGCTTATGAAAGAGTACATGAATAGATACTCAGCAAATTCAGTCAACCATAATGATTTTCAATCATATAATTATGTACTAATCTACTATATTACAACTATAATCTACTATATACTTATGTACTAATATTATTTAATCTGACAGACAAAAGAAGAAGAAATGTACTTACTTAATAGCCATCTTATTTTGTGTCAGTCACCCATCCAAGAGCTGTCTTGAGTGTTCGTGATTTAACCTCATGATCAATCAACAACCGCTCTCACCAAGTGACTAAAATCAGTGCTCAATTCTCTGAATTATTGTTGGTTATTCTCATTACCCACTCTCAACCCTAGAGCTCATTATGTGTATCACCCTCACAAAAAATTTCCAGTTTAGATTCAAACAAAACTGTGTTCAACAACGATGACAATGTCAATTGCATATATTTATTCAATTAATATATTTCTATCCATCTCTATAAAGTAACTCAATATCTCAATACTGAATAACTCAATATCTATCTATCTATCTCTATATAGTAGTTGAATATATCTCTACTTCTGTAGTCAATTAATGCAAATCGAATGATGATAACGGAGAGTTATGAAGTACCTGGTGGTTTTTAGAGAGAACGATATTAATGCGTATAAAGGGAGAATTGACTACCATCATAGCCTCCTCTAATACATTAGAGGAGGCTATGCTACCATCCATGGCACACAGAATCGAGATCAATAGCCATCAAGAAAGTCTTTCACCAGGAGACCGGAAAATTTGAAGCAAATAATTTTATTCAGGCGCTTCTCCTCCACTGATCTCGCCCTCGCCGCCTCAATATTGTATTATAACTCACCCTCGTAATCAGTATAGAAACAAAGTTCAAATTTCGCAGATCGATAATTCATTGGGTGCGTTGCCTTGAGGCCATAAATCGGTCGCTTGTCACTTCCTAAAATTGCCTCTGGAGGCGTCCGTGCCGCAAAACAGCCCTGAATCAACACTACTCTGAAATAATGTGTGCTCAATGAACTCCATTCCGCTCTTAAATATGGCTCCTCTGAAATTATCACTAAAGGTCCTCACCGACTCATTCACAAATCTCTTGTTCAAATTATTGTTGCTGAGAGAGCAACTTGGGAACTGTATTGTAAATGTTGCTCGAATGTAGTGAAGCGGTATGTAGATTGATTGATTTTTTTATTATTGTATTAGGTCTAGATGATAGAAATAATTAAGAACATTATTTAGTAGTTTCAAACTACTGGTTCAGAAAACAAAATGATACTTGCATTTTTCAATATGGACTCAGGTGAAAAGTATTAGCACAGATAACAATATAGTTACAGTATAGTTACAATGTAGTTACATATAGTTATAGATACAAGTATAGTTACTCTATGGTATTAGTTGTTATAAAGTGACAGTTTACAACTGGATGATAGAGTCATCGAAAAATAACGGATACTTATAATTATTCTTGAATCACATCCTAGGCTTATATTTGATGAAAATTATAAATTCAACGAAATATTACCTCTCTGATTGAGAATTTGACTGCCTCCTTAGAGTAAATTTTCCATACAATTGGCTATCACTCATGTTGACTAAAATTTCACGTGTATAATGATAACAATATTATTACTCGAGGCTTTGCACATTTCAAGGATTTGTACATTGTAATGTTTCATAAATCAAATGATATAAATATGCTCTTTACAGTGCAATACTTAATTCCATTCTTGATTCTCTTATTTTCAAGATCTTGTGACTTGTCAACCTATGCTCCTAATCACCCTTCTAATTCTACTTCAAGCTTTCTCCAATCTTCAATTAATTGATAACTTTGTTACGGTGTCACGCACAGGTTTCCATACTCATACGACTCAGGTTACCATAACAGTACTATAATATACTAAATATCTAATATATTAAAATAGTTTCATGCCCGAGTTTTGAAAGTTCGCGGAGAACTTTGAGTGGACCGATTTTATGCGGTTTGTGCCAAAAGAAAGATATAAAATAGAGTTTTTGCAGGCTCTATTTGTTTTTCAAAAATGATAATTTTGAATCAAAGAAAATAATTGATGAAACCTGGAAATAGTTTCCTGTGGCACTATCTGTTCGCATTAAAATGTACTAAGTTATCAAATGTACTGGTGTTAGTTTGTTAAATCCCCCACAGAATAGAAAAATTTTCAAAATACAGTACAGTGCAACCTCGATATAACGGACCCCGATATAACGAATAACCCGGTATAACGTATTTTTTTCCGGTCCCTTGAAAACCCCATAAACCTTAATAGAAAATTAACCCCTATGTAGCGTACAAAATACGTATTAGAACCTCTATATAACGAATTTTTGGTGTGTTTTTTAGTAATATTTTGACCCCTGTATAACGTATATTAAAATTAAGAAACCCCTACATAACCTCTATATAACGTATTCCCACGGTTCAGACCCCTGTATAAAGTATTTTATTCTTATCTAGGCCATCACTTGAGCATGTTTGAACGTGAATGTTTTCATTTACCCCCCTTCCGCTCGCCGCCCATAATAGAGTACAGTACTGTCTGTAATGTATTGCTATTATTCAACTACTATTGAATTATAGCATTTTTTACTCAATTGCTATTTTTAATACGGTATTTCTATTATTTAATAGCAATTGAATAATTGCAATATCCTATTTCCTTCCACCTTTATAGAGTAGTTAACAAATCTGCATTCATTTTTAAGAAGCCAAGTTGGCTAGTTACAAAGGTGGAAGGAAAATGGGAATTATTAAACTGCTATTAAATAATAGCATTTATTCAATTGCTATTTTCAATACAGTATTTCTATTATATAATAGCAATTGAATAATTTCAATATCCTATTTTCTTCCACCTTCTGTAGCAGTACAGTACTGTACTGTAATATGAAACATACAGTACAGTATTTGTACAGTACTGTAAACTGTATATCTAAAAATCTACTTCAAATAGAGGTTGAACGTGTTCAATATACTTTATATGGAGGTTATAACTAACCCCTATATAACGTATTTCGCCAGACTTCAACCTCGATTTAACGAACCTCGTTTTTAAGTAAACCCCTACATAACGTACGAATTTCTTGGTCCCTTCAAATACGTTGAATCGGGGTCCCACTGTACTTAGAAAAGTTTTAGAGCTTAGAAACGTTTTTCTAAAAATAGCACAGTGACTACTAATAGTCATCTGTACATGGTAGGATTCCATTGGTATGACTGAGCTGCTATCAGCTACAGATAGTTGAAATAGCAACTATTTAAAATTAAGAATTTTGGAAATTCAAGTGAGCAGCGCTTTTGCTGCACTGGGTGAACTCGTATTATATTAAAAAAACTTATGGCGCATTTCTTTCTACTGTACTTCCACCACTGCGGGATTTGATGTGAAATCTAGAAAAAACTCACACTGATGAAAGTCTGTTGCTTGATGTAGCCTACTCTCAAACGATACAGTACTGAACAAGCGAGCGCCACTTTGTGCTGCACGGGGTTTACTTGTTTTGAATAAAAAACTTCGATTCATATCTTATCTGCACTGCCTCCATATGGAATCGCATTGCAATGATTTGCAGTGAGAAAAGGAAAATAAAATCCAAGATTCCATTTTTGACACATGCAGACTATTTCGAAGAACCAATCATACAAAATAGCATTGTAAATTGTTTTTTACATATCAGTATTGCATTCACGACATGCACATTCGGATGCACATGTGACATTCACGACACGCATGCTGTGACCACACGAAATCTTAATGCTTGTGTACTGGAACGCTGAATCTTATTAATAGCATGAAGCGACATCATTATGAATATGAAATATTTGAATACGGATGACACTTGGTTGCAGCATTTCCTTGCGTTGACAATCAATTTTGAAATACCGCAGTTGCGTAGAGAAATTGAATAGTCGACCCACAACGTCTCACTAATTGACACCAGCTTATGAAAACATTCCATGACAGTCTGTAGTCCTGACGTCAAATAGAACATATCTTGAATAAACGTTCATAATGAAATTCAGTATATAAGTTTATTAAGCTTCGATTCAAATTGGTTCAGTGTCTCCGCCTTTCTAAATGAGCGTGAATATACATTTTAACCTATCTTCACTATCTCACGAAATCTATTCATGACGAATGGATCCAACTGATGTTCTTTATACACACATAATTTACTACTATACTCGTACATCATTGCCGTTCCAATTTTTATCAATTTTCAAGAACAAGTCAGGCTATTTGGGAATCTTCTCTCTCGATTACATTGTGAAATGAGTTTAAAATTTTGATTTGAGAAGTTCGAGAGAAATTTGCAAACAAACTAATGCAGTGAGTTTCATTATGTATATTCAATTTAAATTTGAGTATGGATTTTGTATTATATTTGAATAATACTTTGATATAAATAATAATTTTGATATATTTGAATTTAATATTCCTTTTTCAATTAATATTCTACTTTTCGCTTATTTTGGGTTCGAGCTATACTTTCTCTGCAAACAAACAAAAATTATTTCTCAATTTATTTTATGATTTTAATTCATTTGGAAAAACAAATTGATGCTGAGACACATTTGACAGGTTAAAACTCATTATCAACATAATTTCCTGTAAAAAGAAATGGAAGTTTCTTTACTGTTCAGGACCAACGAATTCAAGTCTAGATTTGGTTTTTTGATCTGTACTACTTCATTACAGTTGTTAGTTACTTGATACGTTGAACGATAACAATTATCATGATTTTGTTTGTAGAACAAGTGCTTGTTCTTGTGGGATAATTTCCATATGCAAACTCACAGTGGAATCATCAAGTTTTGATTTTAAATCATCTTCAATGTGGTATACCTCATGAGATACCCATATTATATAGATACAACCATAGAGAATATTGGTTGTCGGATCAGACAATTGCCTTGCTGCACGTGCTCAAGTTACATTTTGCGGGTGCTTTTCCAGTGAAAAGCCAATTCGAAATTGGAATTACCAGCTCAGGAATCGTGGCCAATCTCCAGAAGCGATCTCTTCTCATTTCAATTACTGGCTCCTAAACGTTTTCGAATTATCCAAAGTGTTATTCCATCTTGAAAATCGCTGCTCTTTGTGATTCTTGTGTCTGTTGCAAGGATTATATTACTAGAAAATCATACTAGTAGACCTTATTCACCAAATTTATTTTTTTTTTTCAAGGAATGCAACTTTAAAAAAACCTTATAAGCTTACTGTAGTTATGAACGTGAAAGAGTTGAACAAGATCAATATGGTTCTATGCTAAGAAATGCGCAATGCATCAAATTATTATGAATAAATAAGTGAATAAAATTTTATTGTCAAAAAGCCATTACAGCATAGACAAAGTCAATACAACATTGTTGAAAGATTGAATATTACTTTTAAACTGCTCTCTATGTACATTTTTGCTGGTGTTGATCAGGACATAATATATATATATGTATATATATAAAGATTTATTATATGTAGTTGGAATTTTTTCGCTTATGAACAGTGGCCTGCAATGCTTGAGATAATACAGAGTGATCGTAAAGTCGCGCAACCCAAAATGATAACAGTCACAAAAAGCTGTAATGTGTTATTGATTTTTCTTTCAAAGTTTATGAAGAGACTTTTTGGAGAACGAATGAACGTTTCACTTATCGTCTGCAGTCTGTCGTCAGTCAAAACACTTGGTCGGCCGGTACGATTACGGTCATTCACGCTACCTGTATCCCGAAAACGATGAAACAAACGACATATATATGGTCGATTTGTTTGGTACTTTAGCATCTGGAAAGGCATTGGAGAAATGTTCTTGACACTTTGCGTAGGATTTCGATTCACAGTAACTCAAAACGATAGAAATACGTTGTTCTTGCGTAAAAGACATTGCGACTTGAACTGTACAAACAAACTGATTTCTGGCTAATTGTCGCCCGATGGCGTGATCTGGCATTGCAGCCACCTGCTGTACTACTGGACGAAAAAGTCCCATATGCAAATCATACTTTACAAATTTACCTGTCATTCCTACACGGCTTCAAACATTGGGTTGCGCGACTTTACGATCACTCTGTATAATTCAGTCATAATTCTTAGGCTAGGCGTACAACGGGTAGTCAAGAAAAGACAAGACGAGATTAGTCACAATAATTCACATAGCTGCTCATGAAGCAGCACACACCGATGCAATGACTAATCGGTGTGTGTTGCTTCATAAGCAACTATGTGAAGTACTGTGATTAAACGTAACTAATCTCGTCTTGTCTTGTCTTGACTAACCGGTGTACGCCTAGCCTTAGTTTTTTTTTTCTTTTGAAGAAGAATGTCAGCAATATGTTTGAATATGAGAGGCATTACCCCATAATACGAGGCCATAAACATAATAATATGGAAGAAAGAGAAATAATCTGCTCCTAAATACGTCTTTGTTACCAGACTAGTGAGACTTTTGAGCGAATATAAATACTCTGCTAAGCTTAGAAATAAGAACGAACATATCTGATATGTGCATTGAGTTGGGGAAAAAAATGTAGAATTTTTTATCTAGTCTACATTGATCAGTTCACAGTTTATTTTTGTTACAGTTATGAAAAGATGACTTCACTCGAATCCTATTTCATAGACTACTCTTCAAAATTTGGAAGTTCAAGCTTTTAGGCTCTATTTTTAATACCTCTTCAATTTTTTGTCAAATTTCAATAGTTGATTGATGACTTATTTGACTTGAAGTTCAATATTCAATTCTCCATTACGCTTACCCAGTCGGCCAGACCCTGTGTTGAGAGAGAGTTGTCAAGGAAAGTGTTTTAGTTTTTGTTTCAGTGAGGTAGAAAAACAAATTCAACTTTTTAGCTCAGTAAGGAAAGAAACTGTAACCTGCATTAATGTAACCTATATTCAGTTTTCGTAGACCGGAAGTTATTGTTGAAGGATTGGAGGATTAGAGGATTTGACTTCTGAAATCATTCGAGTCAGGTCGAGCTATAGAATTTTTTCAATTCATTTTTATGTAGTTGGTTGTTCAATTTAATAAGAATTTCAAAAATATGTGGAGATCATAGTTTTCAATACTGTGATAACTTACAATGCATAATGATTGTTCAGTGGAAACGTTTGTGGTTTGCGTTTGCCATATATTCCACTTTCAATCAAGGCTATTGTATAATAATGATAGTATTATAATATCATTATATTGTTCAATTTATCACTCCGTTTCAATTCTCATGATAATCAGCCTCAATCATTGTAATCATAGAGCTCACATGGTTTTCTCTCCAATCAGGCAACAAATACTTGATATTATTTAAGTACAGTAATTGTTTGAAAATGTGAATATTAGTGTTATTTCCAGGAAAACTCTTAAAGAAAATCGATGTTCAGCTCGACCTCTACACTCAGCTATGAAAAGCGACGCTGCTTGACAGGCTGACAGAAGTGGTGGATATGCGACGCGACGCGGAGGCAGTTTGAAGAAGAATGCTAACCCAAACATGCTCTGACAACAGAAAACATCTTCACTCTCTCGCTCGCGCGTTGCCCGCAGGATATGCGTTTCCTCCTAGGGGACAACAATGTAATTATTTGCCTCGGAACAATATAAGCTGGAAAGGTTATCTCAACTTGTTTGGACTAGCTCAAGTCGACATCCACACTTAACTTTGCCGTTCAAACAGCCAGATGCAAAGATGAGCATACAGATTGCAGCCAGCAGCCAACTTCTACGTTGAAATTTGTTCGATAAAATATTCTCCAGAGATTCCGAGAACTCCAGCGTTATTGTGCGGTGCGATCTTCACTTGGAGCGATGATTCATATTGGATACAGAAAATCATGAGCTCAAAATTAATAACAAGTATGCTGTCTCAACTTGAATCTTGTTCATCTACTTACTGCACCAGTTTACAATAACTAATTGAATGTGAATAGTTCTCCAACCTCTAAATTGAAATTTATTTGAGAATATTATTTGTGAAACTTATTTGATTTGAGAATGTTGGTCTTTAACTAGTGAACCAAGCTTCCTGAATACATTCCTGCTCGTAAAATAACTAATAATACGTATAATACGTACGATGGAACAAGATATGCGTTTTAGAACGGGAATGAAGTTGAGGAGATGAAAAGATCTGCACATTGGATCTGGACATTGCGTATACTTCCAATTCCAAATAGAATCCATCAGGAAAGGAATACAGTAGGCTATCAATGAGAAAAATATCAAAACAACTACGGACAAAGATCAATATTTACAGCATTCAAATTCAATTTTCCGACATCAAAATGGGGTACCTATGCCAGTTTTTCATTGTGATGGAAAGAACTATCTCAAGTATTATTCAAGCGGGATTGTTTTTCACGTCATTATCTTATTTCCAATGAATAAATTATTCCATGAGGATACTCTTTTATATAGAAATATTTTGATTATGAAAATTATTTCTCCTAGCTTTTTGATAGTTTTTATAATAATTTTTGTTCAACCTTTCGAAAAAACCTCATAATGACAAAATCTCTATAATTTCTTCAATAATTATATCAATTATATAATTAGAAATTCACCAACAATATTTAATACGTTTTAAATAAAATTTGAATAACCAAGTTCCTTAAATACTTTTTTGCTTGTAAAATTAAAACTATCACAGATGATGGAACAAGAGATACACTTCAAGAAAGGAATGCAGTTGAGAGAATGAAAAAGAGGATTGAGAAAATGAAAGATGAAAAACAATTGGTGTAAGAAAAAGAGGGAGGTAGGATTATGGCAGGTTATTAGAGTAGGATGGAAAAAAGATGAAGAATAAGCTCAGTACTTAATTCAATATCTAATTTCTATTTCAGATATCATTAGAGATTTTTTTAGGAGCTGTGCATGTTGGACTCCAAAATTTTATATTGATAATAAATTAAAGTTATGGGAAAGGATGACAATGAATGTCGTTTGCGGATACAAACAGGAATCTGATTCCAGCTACTATAATAAAGCTCTCTTAATAAGAAAACCCCAGAATATAATTATAAACCCCATTTCATGCCGGTCGTCCATCTCAGTGCAATCTCAGTATTGAGCAGATTGAGCCCCTTGGTGAGGCTGTGCATCAGAAGCATTTCGGCATGATTACTACAAATGAAAATAAAAATTGTGTATGGAAGGAAGAAAGAATGGGCATGAATTCCACGAATGAAAATAAGCAAAATAATGGGTAGAAGACGAGAGAAAAAGAAGGAAAGGATGATAGAAAAAAAGAAAATGAGAAAACCCCAGTAAAATCGAAAAGACAATGGGATGGCCAACTTGATTTATTGCTGTTGTTGTGAGTCACTACATAAGTATTTATGGGAGGAGATGGACTTGATAGCGTGGGATGTTCATTGCCGTTTTCCCGGCTCATTCGACTCCATCGAATACCAATAAATCGAGTTGCAGCTCCAATCAAAAGTCGCTTCCAGATATAATCGCATCACCGCTCATTCAAATATTCAATTAATTTGGGATAAAAGTAACTTTTCAATATTGATTCGAAAAGATCATTCCACAAATTTGAAAAGGGACGATAAAAGACATTGGAATAGATTGAATCATATAATACTACAAATTCAGATGAATATACTAGCTGCTAATTTCTATGAATAAATTAATAAGAGTAAGTAAGGTAATAATGGCAGATTACCATTAGCTTTCATACATTGATAAGAATAATTGTTGAGAAAATTTGATGATTGTTTTTCAAAATTGATGGGTTTTTCTGTTTTTCTCAGCAATGACATACGTTTATAGTAATATTGCCTAACAACTTACTTGTAGAAATCTTATTGATGTTCCATAATGAAATGAAACACTAAAAGATATTGTCAGTTCCACTGTTTTATTATAGTTATAAGTTGGACCGCGGTCCAATGCTGTGAATAATAAAACAGTGGAATTGACAATATCTTTTAGTGTTTTATATCACTTAACACCGAATGAACCGAGGTTCCACATTTTAACAACAGGATTGGAGAATGAATTCCACAACTGATAAAGTGACATTTCAGATAACCTGAATTCTTTGAAATTGAATACTGAATGAAGCTTGCCATCTCCATCCTAATTTTCTACGCTAATGAGATGGGAATTACAGATAAGGGCTTTGATTCATATAGCTTATTAGAAAGCTACTCATGATAAGAGAACATGAGACTTCATTGCCTTATGTATATGTAGCTTAATAGCTGTTTCATTCCTGATCTTCCTTTATTGAAAATTATAAGATTGGTTACAAGTTTTTCTCTAAAACAAGTTCCATTTGTATTGTACTGTAACTGGGCAATGCAAAATGTGAATTCAAGTTATCCTAGCTGGATCTCTTGGTTGTATCCAAGAATTCTACATTTGTAATGCGTGGTTTCGTTGTTTTGTTAGCATCATTCATCTCCACTGTTTGGTAGGTTGATAACGTGATTCGCATAGCTATAACAACAGGGTCAGCGTAACTTTTTCCTAGTTCTGCGGCCCAGGTCGACTCAGCTTATAAATCATATCCATTGATTCAGGTTAACTGTGAAGTGAGGGGCAGAGAGGGGTGTAACCGCGAAATTCCGAGTCCAGCCTCTTTCTGAAACAAATGATAAATTCAACAGCGAAAAAGGTGAAAACAATTCAACTGGCCAATAACAAGAGGCAGTAATGGCCCGTCCAGTCGATGAAAAATGTCCGCAGAATGCCACCACGCTCGTGCGGCTAATAATTAATTTGTGCAGCGCCTTTATTACCTTTTCAGCTCATGCAATATTCATCTACCTGCGTTCACTGACAAGCCTCCACTCCGACAGCCATGTCGCACTTCTACTAAATCTCAATTCATCCACCCTACCTGGACAAGGAAGTATTTGTTTCAACAATAACCCCGGTGAAAGTAACCCATGTGTCTGAAAACCATCAAAAAATGATCCAAATTATCTTATCTATACCCATATTGTAGAGAAGTATCAGAGTCCTAATAGAGTAAGTGTAGAAAAATGTCTACAACTTTGAAATCGGAAGAGGTTTAGGTCTGATGTCAAAAATAAAAATAATTATAATAGAACTTTTATTGGAAAGAATTCAATGAGCAGTACTACTGAATGCGCTTGTGAACTGTATGAATAATGTTCTAGTAGTCTTATTATATTTCAAACAGACCAATTGCTGCAATACTTCCACTTATCAAACTCCTGAAAATAGTAAATGATTAAGTCTTCCCTTCGTCTGTAATTATGGCATCTCGCTGTTCTTTAAGTAAAACCTTGATTAATTAAAGTTGATTCAAAATAATTGAAAACAAAAAATAGTTCTAGAAAGTATGAAATCTAATATAGAACAATTATTTCTTGAAAAAACCAAACCAACAACAATAATAATGATACTCAAATTAATATCATGTGATCGTCTATTCATCATTACTAGCGTTAGTTAACACTTCTTAAGCACTTGAAGTATCAATCCCAGAAAATAATATCTAACAAGGATTATTATAGTTCCAATACTCACAATCATGAGAAATGTCATTTATATCATGTATCAATAGTTTATGTTGTCAATAATATTATACGACGTCAATGGAAAAACTAGAACGACTGGAATAGAAATAGATTACGTACAACTACAGTAAAGTAGACGATTTTCAGTGATACATTCATTGACGAGTGTTGTTTGTTGGGTGCTGCGCCTTTGTAATGACGATTCAATTGATCTGATAAATAATATCATTATCAGCTGGAGGTTGGATTCTGTCAACTAGAATGCAAATTTGTTACGCAAATTTAACGTAGTCGCCTAAAACGGTGGTTAGCTGAATCAGCTAGGTGATTATTGATAGGAAAGAGCCAAAAACGGAGTAGGCAGCGGCGTTTCGATGTGGTCTGAGTACAGCCGATTACCGGCATTTTAACGCTTCAAACTCAATTCGACCGGCAACAGGTCAAGGATGTTTCCGTCAGACCCAAATACAACGAATCCTGAAAATTGAGTCATTAGCAGTGTCGCGGAAATCCGAGAATAACGCCGTAAGATCACTTGTTGAACACATTACTGGCTATCAGAGGAGGCAAAACGTCGTGTCCAAAAATGTCAGAGCTACGAATTTATTATTGCAACTCAGTGGGATTTGGTGGAATTCGATTGATGAACCGCTCCATGTTTAGTTCCAGATATGGTTATCCTGAAATGATTCCCTTTTAATCAAATCTATATAACTAATGAAGTTTTGATTATATTTTGATAATGACATGCATTGATTTATTGATATCCCATCTACTTGTGTCAGCTTAGAATTCTGTAGGCAAACACATGTAGGCCTACATTATTCTGTTCATTCAAAATTACAAGTAGGATAAGACTAAGATCCAATATTAAAACTTATCGTCATGCTTTCCATTGCACACGCAAAAAATCAATCTTTGCTCAGACTCCATGTGCATTTAAAAAAAAATGTCATTTGAAATGTTTATAAAATCTTGTTGCATCAAAAGTAATGCAATTCTCGCTCAGACTACTGAACGCCTACAAAATGTGATTTTTTAGAATTCATTTGAAGATTCTACCAATGGCTGAGGAGTCTTTAGAAGTGACCAAAAAGCAAGTCAGAGCATCTCCAAGACATTCCCAAATCTCTAGAGGATGAGGATTGACTTTGAGTGGATAAATGACTAATTGACTTTGAGTGGATAAATGCACAAAAATATTGGTTGACAAGTACATGGAGGACTGAATTACATGCAGAAAATACAAGAATTATATCCTAAATGAGCGAGATTTTAATTTCATAATGACGACCAAACTTAAAATAGTGGCTACAAAGTTCACTTAGCACCAGGCTAGCAACCACTAATTCGCATTCAGGGCATTCATCGGTCTTGGAATAATTCATACCTATCATTGTTTTAAAACTTTCAAACCGAAATTTCATAAAATATGACACTTATATATTAAATTAAAAATTCTCATTAATATTCTCATCTCATACAATATTATTATGTGGGATGATATGAAGTTCTACATTTCTCTTGTCTATCCCCATGAAAGAGTTGCTTTTCATCAACTTCCGGAGACTTGTAACGAATACTCCAAACGAAGAGTTTCTGAAAGTGATTGCCACGCAACATTCACATCGGTCAAGGTCACACAGACAGAGGTCTCCATCTTCATTCTGGACGTGTGTGTGTGTGATTTCCCTGCAGATGGTGTGAAGCGTGTAATAAGCAATTGCAACTATCGATTACCTGCTCATCCCATGTCACACTAGTGACGCAAATTGACGCGCTGAAAAGTCGACAGCTTTGACTGCAAATTAGTCAAGTTATCTACTTTGATGAATGGGAGCGCCAGGTCTTGAGTGAACTTGGGAATGAGAGTAGTGAATGATAGTTTTGAGTGCACTGTAGATCATTGAATGACATCTGATATATTCAGCTTAGCACGCTAAACCAAAGGAGAGACATGTCCCCTCCGAATGAATTCTGAAAAATGATTTTTAGAATAATTGAGGTTGAATGGATTTGATCATTTTAACAACATACTAATGTATGAATGATAACTTGTATACTACTCTTTGAAGAATTATTATGAAGGCGCAATTATTTTTTCCTTCCAAGGCCAGACTCAAGTTAAGGCACTGGTGGAGCAGAGCAGAGCAACAACCCAAAGCACAGTTTTTGTGTTCCATAAATATATTTTATAATTATGTGCTTGCACATGGACGAGCCGCTTCTGTTGTTTCTCTCCGGGTTACTTTGGACTACAAAAGAGCCTGATTAAAACTTGACGCGCTGAAAAGTCGACAGCTTTGACTGCAAATTAGTCAAGTTATCTACTTTGATGAATGGGAGCGCCAGGTCTTGAGTGAACTTGGGAATGAGAGTAGTGAATGATAGTTTTGAGAGCACTGTAGATCATTGAATGACATCTGATATATTCAGCTTAGCACGCTAAACCAAAGGAGAGACATGTCCCCTCCGAATGAATTCTGAAAAATGATTTTTAGAATAATTGAGGTTGAATGGATTTGATCATTTTAACAACATACTAATGTATGAATGATAACTTGTATACTACTCTTTGAAGAATTATTATGAAGGCGCAATTATTTTTTCCTTCCAAGGCCAGACTCAAGTTAAGGCACTGGTGGAGCAGAGCAGAGCAACAACCCAAAGCACAGTTTTTGTGTTCCATAAATATATTTTATAATTATGTGCTTGCACATGGACGAGCCGCTTCTGTTGTTTCTCTCCGGGTTACTTTGGACTACAAAAGAGCCTGATTAAAACGCTTCAACTACCAATAATGGAATACTTAAAAAAGAAAAAAGAAGAATGACAATTCTCTTATCATATAGCCCAGTTCTGCGAAGAAACTTTTAAAAATCACTTGATATTCACTTAAAGCCCCATTGGTTGAAAAAGTACGTTTCAAAAGCGTAGGAAACAAGCATTTCTTTGGAATAAGAAAAAAACCAGTTCAAAATTAATCTCAAACTTAGAGATAGGAAGACTCCTTCCAGAGAACAAGTTCGCAAGCTCACATTTGTATACATTAAAACTTCAAATCTCTATTATTATCATTGATATCATGTTGCTGACATTCACATAAATGAATGGAAGTGAGCAGAACATTCAATTTGAAACCTTAAAACTGCTCAAAAATCCAAGCTTCAAATGAAATTCAATAGTATTCAGCAATAACAACGATCGTCAAATATTGAACGCCAAACTTGACACGTAAAATTTGTTAATAATTTGAAGGTGGATGAGAACAAATTTCCACAAAATGGAAAGCACAATTAAATTGACTCTGATGGAGTATCCTCTCAAACATTTCACTCACCGCAATCCAATTACAAACTTCCACCTCTGGAAAGTTTATCTGTAATTATCATTGTCAAGCCTCTTCAGACATTCAACCAATTTATATTGATGAGATTACATTGGTTACTGTTGGTTAATAGAAATTCTATTCACAGGACTATTCATTTTGATTAAAAATACTGTGACTATAAGAGTTACTGTAGTTAAAACTATCCTTCTAACTCATTTGAATTTGAATCCATTAACTATTTTTCCATGTTTAATTCATGATTTTGTTCCTGATGAATCATTAAGTTGTGCTTGAATTAGATTTACGGGAGAATGCGTGAAAATCTGCTACTAGTTAAAGATGGTTACTAGGGAGTTTCTCTTGATGAACAGTGACTCATTACATAAATATAAATTCATAAAGAAATACGGTGTTGAGAAATAATAATTTAAAACAAAACTTAAAATTTTTCATAATTCCTTCAATTATGAAATGAAGTTCTCATCAAGTTGTTTCAAATTGTGAAAAATCAATCTTTTTACTTGAAGATTGGAGAATTGAATATTTTAGTTTTTTGGCAGAGAGATATTAAAGATCTCTGAGTATCATATCATGTACAGTACCATCGATACATATACAATATAAGTATCTGTATCCTACGACTATCTGTGGTACGTTACTTATACGATTGAATAAGGACATCGTAGCGTCCTCTAATATAGCAAGCATGCTGGTGTAGAAAAAAAACTCAACTTGTTGGGTGTAATTGAGAATCATCATTACAGAACATGTTTTTTACGATGTTCACTACATAAGTGGACCACTACATAAGTAAAATTATTATAATTTTATTCTGACCAATAATTGTTCTAGGGTGGATAAATTTAGGGGTTTAGGTATTTTTGTAATCCCGTCAATCCCGGAATTGGCGGTGAGAATCCCGGGATTTCCAGGTAACAAAAATACATCGGGAACCCGGCATTCGGGAACCCGGGATTGACATCCCTATTACTATATAGTCCAATGTGATTATGATATTTTAGTTTGATACTACTTTTTACAAAAGTGAGACTCTCAGTGATGATGGTTATTATCCAATAATAATTATCATACTCAATCTCTCTTAATAATAACAGGTCATCAAAATTGAATCCATCCAATGGATTTCAAAAATAACAAAGTTCATGACAATAATAATATTTGGGAGTCATGTAATATTAATATGCGTGAAAGTGTCACACTTTTGGTAAATAATTGTGCTTCATGACTGCTTCTGAGACTGTATAATTACAGAGTGGTCATTGCTGTGAATTGGTCCATAACATTGCAGTGCTGTTTTTGTAACAATAAGGTACCGGAATGTTCGGGGGTCTGCGGGGTATTTATAAGGGAGGTCCGCCCAAAGATGTTTTTTAAATGTATGCGATTTTAAATTAATACTATTATAATATAATTATAATACGATTATAAATAAATAATGGAATAATTCTGCAAGGCGGAACACCCTATTCTCACCGCAAAAAAAGTAAATAATAATAATAATCATTCAGAGTTCAGTCCTGACCGAGCATCTATTTTTTCCTGAAAAAAATATGATAATGAATTGAATTAATTATCATAACTAGGTTACTCTTATTTCGAAAATATCAGTTCAAAGATTATGTCTATTGCAATAATGCGATTGTTATTTGACAAATAATAATTTATTATTAATCATTTATTCATTTCCATTTCTTCCTTGATTGGAAGCTTGGACCAAGACCCAAGACGTAGTAGGTTAGAAATGGACGAGTGGTTGGAAAAAACTTTTCTGGTTTACAATACTCTTCAAAAAATTGCATGAGAGAACGTTATGTTCCACGTCCAATGTTTTATCATCTGAAACACTTCTCGGATACGAGAGTATTAAAGTCGTGTTTCACCATACAATAAATGTTCAATATTATGTTGATGTGATCAAATTACAGTATTGTTACTTTCATGAACTCGATTACCAGAGTGTTGCTGATTTGCATTGATGGGTTTTCAATGTTCATAGTTTCAACAGTTCCAATTTATTAGTAGATTCGATCATAATGTCGAAATCCAATTAAAAAAGTAGCCTTACCATTTAAAAAGCTTATCATTTTCCAAAATGAGAAATCTTTTCATACAACCAGTTCATTGTTGATAGAATATCGACAATAGGCTATGTCGGAGTTGATGATATTGAATGAAACTCAATGTTGTTCAGTGTAGATTGAATTTTGTCGCTCACCAAGTCTGCGAGATATCAATGAGATTGGCACAGAGAAATGATTTTCTATCTCTGATACTAATCAATTGCGTATTCTACTAACAAAGCTGCTCGCATTGGGTGCACAGCAGCTGCTGAATAACGATATTCCATCTCACATTCTCTATAATGTTCTACTTTTCACTTTTATTATGTTGTTCTCTATTAGCTTCGAACAATGACGGTGAAGAGTTGCAACATAACAAATCTCTGAATTACAAGTGATGTGGGAAGGGGAAGTGAGAGCAAGTGGAAAATAATAATGTTTTTTTTCAAAATAATTTGCTCCATCAGACCAAAGTAAGAAATATTCATAACACTTAATGTCGACAAATAACGTTTGAATGGAAGTAATTGTTTTGAAATTTGCCTTGGAGCAAGCGCTTCCGAGAATGGCTTCACAATGGAAAATTTATGTTTCTGATATAGATACACATTGAAAAAATCGATTGTGTACAGGTCCAGTTCCAAGAAGCAATGAGGAAAACGTCAAAAATTACCACCGTTCGGACAAAGATCAGCTCTGAATGATAATCAATTTATATCCATCAGCTAAATTGAATTTCTCTGATATCGCAATGGGATAGACTAGTACAAGCTTCGATAGTGTTATAAAAAACTCTACCAATTATCAATAATTTATTGATTGATGGAAGCCGAATTTTTAATGTGAAATTCATATTCCGAATGAGAAACTCACTTCATGACAGAACTGTGGGAAAGATTTTGAAAAGCAAAGGTTCCAGTATTTCTCTCCTGTCAGCACCGTCTCTTATTAGTTTCTGTTAAAGCTATTGAAATAATTTTGTGTTTGAGCTTATGATGATGAGGAAACCTCTTTAATATTTCTTTCAATCATATTATTGGAATAATCATCTTTCATATTATATGCATTTGAAATTGATATTTTAACTACAGATAATTGGTGATAATTCCTTCGATTTTTACATCGGTTCCAAAAGTTGACAAAAATTTTAAATCCTGATTTTTAAAAGATCTTGATTCAATACGAATATTGTGATACTATACTTTTAGACTGACATCTTTAGAAGCCTCCTTGGTGGGAGTCGACCTTATTCTGGTTTTGTTTCTGAAGAATGGGAATCTTCCATTAGAGATCAAGCTTGAAGGCAAGCAATCAATTCAACAGGATTGATTACTTATTTTCCCAAACTGTTCTAAGTTACTCTTAAATTAAGCACAGACAACTTTCAAGTTCAATGATAATCAACTGATCAAGTTCAACATTGAAGACGAACAATTAATTCAACTGGATTGATAACTTACTTTCTCAAGCTGTTATAAGTTTCTCTTGAGCACAAATAACTTTCAAGCCCAATGATAATCAACTGATCAAGTTCAACATTGATCTCGGTCAAGTTCCACTGGCCGACCGTTTTAAGAGTGCACATCAACCGTTATCTCATTATGATATAAGTACGTCCGTTCTCATAGTCTAATATCCTTTTGAATAACAACGTTTCCTTGATAATCAAGGTCGGATGTAATTTGCGCGAATTCGCGAGTACTGGCCGGCTATTCGTCAAACCCGGAACATGAAGTGATGGGAATTTTTTAATTGGTAACACTCTCATACCTTGCAGTAGAGATGAAGAATAATAATCCCACTGGAATGTATATCCCGCAAATGCTCTTCAATTGACGAATGACGAACGATGTCCTATATGAAAAATTAATAATGAATGAATAAAAAATTTATAGAATTTGATTTGAATATTGATTTGATTAATAATTAATACTACGAAAAGAGATTTTTCTCGTTACATGTAATTTCAGATCAATTTTGTGATTCTTACAAGATACAAAATACCATTCCAGCTCTATAGAGTAACCTATAATGTTTCACCGATATTCACTTCAAATAGCGAATGTTGTTTGAATAACATGATTTTAGTTGCGTGGATGAAAATGCAACTATAAACTATAACTATAAAACTATAAATAATTTATTTATTTTTAAACCTATAAATATTACAAATGCAAATTCAAAGTATAAAAAAACATTGTTAGTATAAAAAAACATAAGCAAAAATGTTACAGTACATGTGTTTCTGTTTGGAAAATAGACCTACTCCACTAAGGCAAGCCATGTCCTGGAGTAGGCTACTCCAGTATAACTACGTACCGTATAACTACGGTATATGAATCGAATAACAAAATCCATCACCAAGGTTAAGAGTTTTTCTATTTCTAATAGCAAATAAAATGGTTGAACGGGATTTCTTTTCTCGATCATCCTCAACTTCTCAATGAGGCGCCCACTTTCTTTCCTGCATCTCTACATAGCATGCTTCATTTTGACAGCAGAATTGTTATTCGTTGTATAAATCTAATGGAATCCATCTCTTATTATGAAATGTCGACTATATTTTCATTTTCATTCGTGTCGAATAGGACACAAAGCGGCGCTATCATTGCTCTCCATCGTTGATATTCAATATCAATGAATAATGTAAGAGCAGTGAGAGTTACAATTGAATGACATGGTCAGCGCCTAGCTTTTGTGACCTTCAGACTCGGCTTCCCAATAAGCCGTGGAAGATTTACTGATGTTTGGAACTACAATGCTAACAATATCCCACTGTTGGTTTGGACAGTGTCTAGTATTTCTAGGCAAGCAAACAGTCATCAGAGGAATAAGGGGAATGACGTTAGTTAGGAGGAATAAAATGGGATATATACGACGACAGGGAACTCAGCGGGCATTCTGGAAATTCGCGAACAACGGACCGTTGCTTTTCCTAATGCGATTCAGTCACGGACAGGTCTCTCTCAACAAATGCACTGCACCCCTTTCTGCTCCTGCCATTTGCAACATTCCTGAGGCGGGCTGTGTTCTACCGAGAATAAAATCACTTCTCAAACTGGACCAACTGTACAACTTCATTAGTGCCATGTGTGGTGGAGAAGCTGCACAATGTCTAACTCAACCACCCTGCAGGCGAAATTCAGGATTTGTGGAAAAAATGAAATTGCAATTAGTCGACAAAAATCCCAATCATAGAGTGTACGTTTTCATATGTATACTTGCGCGGTCCAATATATTTGAAGAAACGTCGATAGGATAATAATTTTAAAATATAGAAAACTTACTCTTGTTCATCAAAGTGGCTTTCGCATTTCTATCTGTTGTATTGAATAAAAATTCAATACAATTTGGAAATTTTTTTCTTAATTTGAAACGGGACAATTTTGAACATGAGCTTGTTGAACCTTCTATTGGGTATTGTAGATTACTGAATAAACAAATTACTGAATTATTACTGAGTATTTGTACATTACTGAATGATGAGTGGATACTAATTTAAAATATTCACATTAATCTTGCATTGTCCTTTTTTCATATAGTTGTAGGCCTACATATTTTGTATTTCAAAAGTAGAACTCGAATTTATCTCAATACTGTTTTGTAATATCTACATAGGCTACTTCATCGTTGAATACTACATATTAGTATACATACTACATACTATATTAGAACATACTAGTACGTTATTATCGGGTGCTAGTTAGTTGATCCAATTTTTTTATTATTAATAATATTCTTTGAAGAAATATTGAAATTTTTTAATTCGTGAAAAATGATAATAAATTTTCTCATTGTGTTTTTCTATCTACTGGTGGAAGAAAATTTCTGATTGAATTGAATCTTACGAGAGATATAGAAACTCAAGACAGTTCAAAACAGAAACTCAAGAGCTGAATTGAATTGTTCATAAATTTAAAATTTCTAAGAACTACACTACAATAATTACAAACTTCATTATGTTTTTCATGATTATTTTCCCATGCTCCTGTGAACATACAGTTCTGAACAGTTCTGTGAACACACACTGTTACTGAACATACTCTCACAAACAGTAGGAATCCTAAATACACACCCACTTAGTGAGAGAACCCCAGTAAAAACGCAAGCTTTGAAGATTTGGAGCTCGCTTGAAATAAGAAGTTCAGGATTGCACTCAGAGATTGTCAACGGTAGATTATTCATTCATCTGGGGTTCGTGTGCGGCGATTTTCAGACATGTCAAACGGAGTTGAAGGAGACGCTTTTCATTCATGTTCCCTTTTTAAATAATGTTTTCAAAATTTGTCTTGATAAGTCTGGTTTCATTTATTCATGACAAGAGGATGGAACGACGTGATTGTTGGAGTCCACTCAATACACAACCTAGGCTCATATGCACTACAGAGACTGTGTAATCACAGTGTGGCCATTGGTGCGAAAGGGTCCAGAACACTGTTTTGAAACTTTTTTCCGCCACCGTCATACTTTTTCCAATACTTTAAACTCTGATATGGAATCACAGGTGGAATTGAACCTGTGTAAAATTAAACCTGAATTGAATTCATTTATCAAACATTCTTTGAGAAATATGACATTAAAAATAGTCTCTTTACTTTTGGTATTGCTTTGAAAGCTTTTAAAACCATGAAAATTAGCACAACAAAGGCAAAAACACTCATCGTAAAATATGATGAGCTTATAATTACAAAGTAAATCTTATGGAAGTCGGTAAGAGTTTGGCGGGTTTGTCCAATCAAAAGTATGACATCAATGGTCACACTGTGATTATACATACAGCCTCTGTAATATTATATATACTCGTATATCCTCTATCTTCATCCACTTAGTTTTAAAAACCGTTGTTTAGACCAGCGACCACATAATACAATGTATTATATTGTAATATTTGTATTATGTGGTCGCTGGTTTAGACATTCAAACTCTGAATTTTCTAAGGCTCTCAGGTAATTCATACTAGAGAAATAAACAGGAGTTATGAAATTAATAGGATCTATGACTATTTCATAGTCAGAAACTCTGTCATGTACCGCTAAAACTCATGGAGTAAAAAATACCGATTTGATTCTGAGAATGAGAACTCTCCATCAAAGACTACATCTCAATGATTTCATGAAGTCTATTCCATTGTAAAAATATCGCCTCCTAGTCATTTATTCAAAAGGCGACTTATGAAGTTTTATAGATTGTTTTTGCTACGGATGATGAGCGTAAAAGTCTAGAAATTGTGCTAGGATAATGAAGCGAAAGTGACATACGGAAAACGCCAGACGGAATGGGAATCAAACCCATTAGCCAGATGTAATTGAATATTAAACTTCTACATTGTAGACTTGTGCAGCACTAAACCAAATTCTGAAATGTAAAATTCAATTTTGACCAGTTTCGAGTTCAACCCACACGGTGAAAGAGTAAAGTCATGAAAAATGCAGCTAAAGGACAAGATTCGCTTATGAGATCTCAAACTCCTTGGGAATGTTCAACGCGGTGTTTGACTTGGAAAAAGTTTGTGAAACTCTTTCAAACCACAGTGCTCCATGAATAAAGTAGTGGTTCGACTACAGTGTTTACAGTAGGCAGTAACTAATATTCATTCAAGCTACCAACTCTTATAATTGAAGACGTAATCATGGCTTTGTAGCCAGTGTTTTTGTAGCATTTCAAACTGGTGAGTTTTCTCATAAAGAGAATAATAATCACTGTTCACTTGAGTTTGAAATAGCCACTTCGGAAGTGTTTACAGCGATACAGAGTTGAATAAATCAATAGATTTCTGAAAACTGAAGTTTTTGTAACCTTGATAAACTCAATAGCTCATAGTCATACACAACAATAATCCCTATTCCATAAATTAAAGTGATATTTATTCTGATTATTCACGTATCTCAATATCATACGGAATTCAACCATAAGTTGTATTCAAAAGGGTTTTCCGTGGTTCTCGTTTTCATCATGTTTGAACACATTGTTTATTACATAGATCACCATTTCGATTGTTTCAAGAAACAAAATAACTGAAATGAATATTTGAATTGGGCTAAATACATGAAAAATAATGTATTGAATTGGGTTGAGCGAAGTCTTAATAAGTATAATATATGTGTAATAAATTTATAATTAATTCATTCAAGAATTCAAATTTGAGTAGCCTATTTACATCAACCGGTAAGCTTACATGTAGTGAACATTTTATTAGTATGAATTGATGTGAATCTGCTTTAAACATTGGAAAATGTGGCTTTTTATTGAAATCAATTATGCATTGATTCTAAGCTTCTAAACATAATTTTTTTAAGATTACGAGCAAGATTACCTAAATCCACCCCACAAACCATGATATATGAGAGAAAATTCTTGACTTACTGAATGGTATACTCCAGTAGTAGTCAGCTGAAGACAGAACAGCAAGTTGGATGAAGAGAACTAAAATCACTGGAACATATTTGGAGTTTTGAAATGGAGTGAATCGGCCAATCATAGTACTGTCCAAACGAACACGAAGAAGAGGGTTGATGATAGCTCGTTTAGTCCACTTCACACGACGCGATTTTTACCGAACAGTTGTCGATGACATGTGTAGTGTGCGCGTGTTTGTGACGGAAAGCGCGCACCTAGCACTGCAAGCAAGCGGTTGTAGGACGGACACTGTTATCAATGGTATCTGTTCGAAGGAGAGTGGCCGGTTGCCCCCCGGCCCCCTCAACATGCGCCCCCCTCTCGCAACGACAAGCACTTTTACGGACGACCTTCGGCAATCTTCCGAGACGACATTGACAACTAACAGCTCCAGTGTGCCAATTCTTCCTTAAATTGTTTTCCTCGATTCAGCATGATTTAGCGAAAACTTCGGATACTCATCGAAGCAGTAGGCTCGTTAACGCCTTGTTGAAAAGCAGATCAAAAACTGAGAGATTGTTTATTGCTATTTATTGTTGCGAGTGCCAAATGATTCGGGTAGTTGAAATTCAAGTTTCTGAACATGCAGTAGCTACTATAGTTGGGGAACTGTAATGCAGTTCTGAAAATTTTCTGAAATCTCATATTATAAATCATCATATCTCATATTTTCTGAAATCATCATATCTAAATCTCCCAGTACAAATTTCTGATGATGAGATGAACTTATTGTGATTGTTATGAACTTATTGATGTTGCTTATTGTGATTGGAAAACTGTTAGAATAGGTACTAAGTGGTTTAAAATATGACGAATTTTCAATTGAAAATGCTATCGTGAGCTAAGAAGCTTAAAAAAGAAATAAATAAGTTTAAATTGATTGATTCATGATGTGGGATGAAGAAACTTTATGTTGTTCTCAAAATAAGAGTTCCGATGTTATCGGTGTTCACGAGTATCAAAAAGGAAAGGTATTGATAGAAAAATCTATTAAAGTGCTATTATCACTGTGTATAGACTGAATTGGATAAGATTTATCCTTGTAGATTCACTTTAATGAGGATTTTATGCTAAATTATAATTGACGATAACTACTATGAACATCATAGGAGTATCTCACAGTTTCATAGGATTGAGAATCATCACAGTTCCATCATAGTAACGTCAATATTAACACCAATGAATGATTCGTAAATGGAAATTGAACATCTCAGTCAGATAGAACTTTGAAAGTTTTTGAACGTAAAAATTTTCTAGGATACACTTTTCTTTCCATTATCACTTGACTGTGAATATACAACAAAATTTCTTGTTTTTAAGCTTGTTAGTAAACACAAGTAGTGAGAAGTACGGTTGAGTAGTAATTCTACTTTAAATTCTGGCTTATAGAATATTGTTCAATAGTTCATAATACTACTGTGCCCATACGACCCACAGCAGCTATCAGGTGCCTCTTTGCAAGTTTCCCTCCATCATGTAACTTTCCTGTTTGCTTAGCGAAGCTTCTCTATAAAATAATGGATAACGAGGAATAAATAAGGTACTGATGTAGAAACTATAACAAACGTATTATGGAGAATATTTACTCTACATATACTCTAATATTCAAATACTCTAATAACTAATATACTCTAATAACATTTACTCAATATTTACTCTAATATATCAAGAGTTTCTATTTTGAAAATCCAACTTCAAAAATGGACCTATCGAACCACTTTCAGATTAAGACCTCTTTCCACTGAATGAATGCCATTAACTCATGAGAATTGAAATCACTTTCAATGATATTTCCCATTATCCACGCACAAGCCAAGAAAAGCATAAAAAAATGAATCGGAGAAAATATGTACAGAAATACTAAAAAACGAATGTTTAGAACTCCGTAAGAACATGAGCACCAGAAAGATTGGATTTCACGAATATCAAAACAGAATATTAACAGTTCAACCACATCATAATTTATGAACCTAAAAATGAATCATGAACCTTAACCCAAAAGTTCTTGAATAATAGTGAAGATGAGAAACTTGAATGGGAAGCTCTGGAGAGAAACTGAAAACATTCAATTGCGTTTAATTATTAATACCTTTAAACAGCTCAATCAACCTCAATCAAAAATGCATTTCCCTGTTGCAATACTTGGATACTGAAGTTAACAACCTGATTCAATTAGGGAAATGTTAAAAAATAGATCTGAAGTAATTATTATGTAGCGATAAAATTAGAGATGTCTCTAAGCTCTTCCCAGTGCCAAGGCTGATGATTCACTTTGACCGCTCAGCTCCAATGAACCGAGGTTGGAAATGAATAATCAATCAGGGTTGATTAAACGGAAGAAGCAAATTGAATAATGAGTTATTTTGCTTTGCTGTCCTCTCTCAAGAAGAAGTCTTAGGAGTACTCGCTTACTTGATTCAGTATTAATGAGAAGTGAATACATAAGAATGAATAATGTTACCTGAATGTATTAAAATGTTCTTTTTTCAAAGAGAGAAAAAAATCCTAAGAGAAACTTGTGAAAGGACATATTTTCACTAATCATATTCTTGTTTTTCTTCATTATATGAAAAAAGAGGACTCAAGAACTATAGTGTTGAGGACTGTATTGATTTTCTTTAATACAATACAATTATTATAGTCTGATACTTTCCTCACAGAGATTGATTTCCTCCTCTGGTTGGAAATCCAAGTGAACCTTGAAATCGATACGTATTGTTACATACAGTATCACATTCATTGAATCACAATAGCTTCGACATAATCCAACAGAAAATCCCACAATAGGTTTTCAGAGAATATTCAAGTCAATTTAATGGATATTAAAAGCAAAGAAGCAACTGAATTATTTTCACTCTTCGAATAAAGTCAGTAACGTTAAAAAATGTATCACTTTCGAGTCAGAACGAATCGATAGAGGTAAACAACAATATATTTCTGCAACTATTATTGTGATATTTCAAAATGAGAATAAGTAAGTTCAACTAAACGATATTTTGAACTTGTTTGACTGTGAAATAGTAGTACCCGTGATTTAAGCTGAAGTTCAATCGAGTGTAATAAACTTTGAGTGAGGTTTGAACTATTTATTTCTATATTGAACTTGATTAAACGATGGTATTGCATAATGGAGCTTAGGTCCGTATGCACCATCTCTGTTCAAACTAAGTTCAAGTAGATGTAGTTCAAGCTTGGTTAAAAACTGTAGTACACTTGGATCAACTGTGGATCTACAGTTCAAACCACGCTAGAACTATCGTTTAGTTAACATGGATCAAACAAAAATCCAGGCTTATGGGTCTCTTATAAATCTGGAGTTTCTGCCAATGATATTAAAAGAACCTTTCTAATTTCTTCATGACAATAATAGGCTTAAAAGCTTATGGTCTAAAATTTCGGGGAGGAGGAAAGAAAAGTGAGATAGTATTGAGAAATGGAGAAGTGAGAAAAGAATCTCATTTTGAGAGATCAGTTATTAAGAATTTGGAATATCCAAGAGCAACAAGGAGAGGACTTAATCTCTGAAGAAAAATACGGGACTGGAAAATCTGTGACATGGGGACTAAGATATTTTAATAATTGAATATTTATTATATTCAAATTTAAAGAACACTCTTATATTTATTCACAGCGGAAATTGATTCTGATGCTAGAAGCACTTTTAGCTTGTTGAGAGCGAAAGAGAATACGAACAGCTTTATTCAACTACCCAATATTTTTCATTGTGTTCACAATTAATCACAGAATGAAAATTATTGGGTGTTCACAATTGATTACAGAATATAAATTTCCAAGTAGTTTAATGGAAATGCTAATTATTGTGTAGTTAACACAAGTTAGAATAATTGTGTAAAATTGTAAAATACACAACTACAAACTACACTTCGATAAAAATGAATTATCTATTTGACTATAAAATTATTGTATAGTTTAATGAAGCAATTTATTAAAAGAGCATTATACTCAATACTCTCGCCATATACTACTTCATCTTATATTTTTACTTCCATGTAAGAATATTATAAACAACATTTTGAACAAAGATTTTTCAACGTTTTTATTCCATCAATATATATTGATACTTATCATTGAATTAGAATATTGACGTTCAATAAACTTGAGTGTTCAATAAAATAAACTTATGTTGAATCAATGAATTCATATCACATTATGATCGTTCATCTTTACAATAGACCATTTCAAGAATTAAGCGATTTTATGTGCCATGATTTACCATTTATTAAGATGAATCAGAACTGAACAGAGAATGACTGCATTTGAATACAGTTGATTTGGTCGAAGATAATTTTCCCTTTGATAATTTATTAATATCAACAATCATTACCACATTCTATCTGAAAATTTAATGAAATAGCCTACTTCTATAACCAATAAATTGAGTTTTAGAATAATAAAAATAATATTATCAATGGATTTACTAAATAATCAATTCAGATTGAGACCAGAATGTTCCACAATGGAATGAAGAGTGAATTTTTCAAACCTTCGTTCTCGTAATAAGCTCCCATTCCCAGGCATATCAATATGGGTGGTTTCCAGAGAGAAGTCTCAGTCATCCATCATCCTGTAAAACGACAATACACCATATGATAGCATGATAGTGACTCATATCACAAGCTATAAGTTTATAACAGGTCTATTGATATAAAAATATCTTCACTCTCAGCACTTTTCAAACTCAAGAGTCTTAGCAAGCGTCATCCTTTCACAGTCAGTCACATAATGTCATTGCTGTCGAAGCTATTTGTTGATATGTCAAGAATCCGATCAAAAACCTCTCTCGCGAATGTAAAAGCCACTTTTTTGTATCACTCAAGCTGATTTTGGCCCAATCATCTTATGAATGTGACTTCTGGAACTTCACTTTTCTGGAAAATGCTCTCGAAATGCCTTTTCTCAGCTTACTCTTGGAATGTAGAAGTCGATTTCTGATTTGGATTCATTTCTTGCCTTTCTAAAAAAAGTAGGATAGTAAGTAAGGCTTTTTCCTTTTGAATTTGAATGCTCAATAAAGAGCTATGCAGAGGTACCTCTGAGGAGTTAGGCAGAGGAGGTCCAGTGATATTACTATATAGTATATATGGACCTGTATGATATCAACTTAATTATACAAATGCCCGACCTTCATTGCGATTTCTTGTCACACAACTCTCTTACCCTGAAAATGGAACCTACTGCTTCTAGATGAACTTCATGAGAAGTTGTAGGATTCTCTCCAACTATGAACGATGGGTTCTTTTTTAACGCTGAAATTTTTGTCACTAGAAATCGCAGGGGAAATTGAGTCTTCCAAATAACCATTTTTAATTAATTGTTATTGGAATAACTACAATTTATCAGAAATATTCTGTTTTTCTTTCTCTTCTTTCTCAAGGGTTTCTCTTTTTTATCAGGTTGTGTCAGTAGAGTTTCAAAATTCATCTCATCACTTGAAATCCTGTCAACCTTTTTCGGGGATTAGGGTGTTTTTCTTTGACATTATGTATTTTGAGAAACTACACACTACCTCTGGACAGAGTTTCACCGCATGATCTGGATAACCTAAACCCAAGTGATTTACAAAGCCCTTGTCGAAATTACATGGAATTGCTCTTACTCTGTTAAACCCCTCCCCTTCTGGGATTATTTTTCAATGTAGGGGAGACTTCAACAGAATGAAGTCTTTGGAGATTATTTTGAAGCTACCTAACTGGTTTTGGTAGTGTCACTACTTTATAGGATGAATATTTTGTGAAGTCGAATGTTCGGAATAGTGCTAAATTAACATGATAGGATATTTAATTTTTTAAGAAACGAACAATGAACTCGATCTTACAAACCTTATTAAACCAACAAAATCACATTGATGGTATTTTGGAATTTCACTGGATTTGCTGCCTAATGCGAACTTCCAGAGCACGCGATATATTGAATTCTTAATGGCCGTTTCTGAGTATCTTGAACTCTTGAACTGATTGATTGCCTCTGTGGAGGAATTTAGTTCAGTTTGAGACGAAATTTGATCAATTTTTTAATGCTGCTTCAAAATCACTGCATTTTGAACACATTAGTTTCTTGGCAGAGGCTCAAAACATACACGCACGTTAAAGTTTTCTCCATACCAACGGTTTGTCGATGCCTTTGTGTATTTGTGTTGTCTAGCCAGCAACATTTTAACTATTGTGGGACCAGGTCATGTGATTGGCTCTGCTGCTCAGAAAGTAATTCGTATTTAACTTTATTGACAGACCCGGTAAACATGAATAAAATGAGAAACTAAACTCGCTGTGTATTTTATTTTAGTAGGACTTATCTAATAATAGGAAAAATTATGATTGAGAATTACGCAGTTTTTTGGAAAGTAGAACCCAAACCCAATTCACGTTCAACCCTTTCCCAGCTTGGAATTGTCAAAATAATTTTATTTGAGAGAGCAAACGAACGAATCCAGTTGAAAAGACTATCATGTCACCTCTAGATAACTTTCACGTTCGATTTACTCTGAATGTCGATTTTTCAAAAACTGCCAACAAGTACAAAATCAACTTGAAATGGAATCGAGGTGAAAATATTCTTCTCGAGGTGAATGACGCTAGAAACTCCGCCCAGAAAGCAATCAACAGTGCTCAATAACTCGTCGCTTTTCCAACGTTTCTTTCGCGACTGCACAGCAATGACAGCCGCCTCAGTCAGTTGACAGTTTTAACTGGATGAAGCTGAGCTGTGTGGGCGTTTCGCACGCCATAAAATTATGCAGCTACGACCACCGTTCCCATGAAATGAAGTTCGGAAGCGGTCTACGAGGAGTCACTTGAAAATATGTAGTTACGAGACACTCCTGAACCAAAGTTAATCCTCTCGATCCCTGCAGCAACAATTTGCATATTATCTAGGAATCAATTCTGAAACATTCGACCTCATTCATCTGCATACTTCATTTTGTCAGTGTACTTCTTTCTGCTTATTGTAGGAGCGGCTATGCAACCCACAATACATGAGTAAAATGCTTTTGAAATGTACATTTTAAAAATTCTAGTTTCTTCTCGTGTTTTGCTTTTTACTTCAAATCTAAAAGTCTGACAAATCATGAGAAAGATAAAGATCGAAAATTATTTCGAAGGAAATGATAATATGTCTTCTAAATTATTCACGATGGAATAGGGATAAAACTTGATGAGATTCGATTAGGAAGAACAGAATAGATATGATGAAACAGAACTGAAGTTCAAGAATTCTAGTAGTGAAGCGTTTTGCACTTGAATGAGAGCGGGGAAAAAGCGTCGTTTCCTGCAAAATTATTCTTCTTTTCCTGGTACACAGTGGAATCTCGAAGTTTTCAAATGAATCCTAACCAACAAAACTGCGCAAAGGAAATGGAAGGCGAACTACTGCTTCCAAAGTTGACTGCAAAGTCACGCTACTCTCAGAATATTACGCTTCACTGATAAAAAACAGGTACACCAACACTTTTTACGGAAAAGTAATAAAAATGTACTGGTTTTAGTCTAAAATGTGGTTTGTCTCTTTTAAAGGAGAGGAATGAGTCTTATTATACATTGTAGTCCCAATAATATTTATCTGGAAGGTATATACTTGATTTCAAAATGGATTATTATTCACTGCTTTGTATTTCTATTGTTCACTTGACAGTATACTTCTGTATCTTTTCTAAATGTTCCTATTTCAATTCAGTAGTATAATATTGTTGATGAAGACTTTCAAATTTGAGAGATTCAAATAGCCTATGTAACATTTTTTAAAGGATGAAAAACCTTTGAACTAGGCCTTCACTAGGAAACTGTGTACCGAGATATTGAAATAAGTTGAATATCAACGCATGAGTCACTCAAAATGAAATCATTATTAATAAATCGACATGTGGAGCAACAAATTTCTCGGTTCTGGCACTCAGCGAGTTGTCATCATTATTTTTTTTCTAGGGATGATGCCCACATAAGCTCTGAGCGTTTGCTGCGTGAGTAATGGGAAGGATGATCATGAGAGATGGTTGGACCTACAGCTTTGTAATGTTTTCCTCATTGAGCGATTTCTCTTTATGAATAACTAATCCAATTTCAAAATAATTAGGGCAATTCCAAAATCAGCTTAGCAATGTCAATGGCTTATAATATCGCGTATCAATCCGATAACCAATTTCGTGGCATATGTAGTTGGATGATAATAGAGTGCCTGATCTGGTCAACATTGTATGGAATCAATTGGATTGTGGTTAATGTTGGTTTCTCACTGATACAACAGAAAGAAACCGAGTCGATGATTCAACTTTCCATTCTAATAGAATATCTTTTCTCATAAATTGAAACAGTGGTCATGAGTTTCTACGGAAATTAACAAGGATAGAGTGTTGATATTCATTCAGTATTACATATCGACGAGCATAGAAATTTATTATCAAGGAATTCGTTGTGGAGACAGTTCACTCAATGTGCAAATAAACTAATTTTCATGAGTGATCTCCAATGTCACTCCAAAGGTGATAATGATTGGATAATAGATAATTATCGGATAATGATTGGATAGTCAAGTTTTTCATCTTGCTATGATGATGAGCTGTACAGTATTGTAGTGTGTGAATGGAGAATAGATTCAAACTACTGACATCACAACTTACTCGAATACAATAATTTTGATGTCTTCTCTTATTCATCGCGGATTGCCATATTTTCATGTTGAATATTTTGTAAGGATAGTTTAAAGAACTCAATTGTTTTGTGAGGGATGCTGTATTCAATGTCAGCTCGAATAATTCATTTTTCTGTGAAGCTTCCAAAAAATATATAGAAATATTTCTCGAAAACCGAATGTAGAACGTGTTTTGAAAGCTCTAGAAAGAGTATTCAATAACAATATTCTAGGATAAGGTTTTTGTATTTATTGATTCATCGGAGAAAAATGTATAGACCTATGTATAAATTCATTCACAAAAACAACCGGTGAGCTTGTGTTGGGTTCGAATCACTTTGAAGGAATTTAGTGGATACTGCTACCGTAACACATTTTTAAAGATGTATGTGATCACAATTTTATTCCAATTATCATGACAGAGAAATTTTATGTGCATTTGTAGCAAATGTGAGAGTCCCGAATGATTAAGAATGTGGTGATTAATGAGGAGGTCCTGGAACTGAAGAAAGGAGTGAGTGAGATTGATACACCGGTTCATCTTGACTAAAAGACAATTAATTACTCATTAATTCGGATATGTGGTCCGCTCATCTGTCTGACCTCTCCCAGACAGCTGAACCTCCACCCACAATCAGTCCCACCCAAGAGAGGCGAGAGACAGACGAACTTGTCCGAAAATTCACGAAAACACCCGAAGCACGGCGCGGCATCGGAAAACCGCTAGAGTCTCTCGCGCCTGCATCAAGGGAACATCGCGGAAACTCCACTCGCTCTTGACTACACTGATCACGCATCATCCAACTCAGCCTAGTCAGATTATTTGAAAAAAGCTTTCAATTAACCCCAAAGCACTTGGAACCATAATAAGAAGGAATTTAGTGAATATTAGAACCCCTTAGTCAGTTTCACCTGTAAAAAGTTGTTTAAGAAGTTGTTTCAACCTTAATTCTTAGTACTGTGAGATCAGACTTTGCTTGGAACAATCCAAATCAAAAACCTTAGTGATATCGTTGATACATTTCTATAATGGAATAAAATTCTAGATCATCAAGAACTGTTTGAATCTTCGACGTTGAGGCTGTGGAGTTATTTTCCGGTGAGTGGAAACCTTTAAAGAATGTTTAATGTATCAAAAATTGAAATTACAATTATTGAAAATGAATATTCAACATTACGAGCAATATTGATATAGGTTCAAAACCTAGGTAGTGGTTTTGTACCGGAATTCCTTACCAGGTTATATACATATCAGAATTGATAAAAGTGGTCTAGAAATCTATTCTAAATTGAATTCAAATCTAATTCTTTCACGACTTCCTTTCTTTAGGCACTAAATTATTGTCAACCTCCACGAAAATGAGTTCATGCATTCGTTTAACTGGAACGAATCCTTATTACTCAACTAATTCTCTAAATCAACAAACTGAAACAAATCGTACTTACCCAACCTTACTTCATCAATACAATTTCAAATCTATCTAGCGAAAATCTATCTTAAGTTATTGTTTCCACTTTTTCGCGTCCGTGGATGTAATTATTTTTCTGATAATAAGGGAGAATTAAATGATGGACCAAAATTATGCTAGGAATTCGCTATCAAATGAAATAAAAGAGGAATAGCGGAAGTTCGGAATCCTCGTAATAAAACTTCGGCTGATCTAAAATTATAATATTTAATTGAACGAAATTCCTAATTGAAAATGCTATAAATTAATTGATCTGATCTAAAATCATTCATCAGATGTGTTGTTGGCCTAAGTAGTGGAAAAAATCAATGACGACACAAAGAACGAAATGAACACGAATGCTTCAAGGAACGTTCACATTTGAAATTTCCTGCTGGATCGATTCCAATTCTGATGGTTCAAAGAAGAAGAATATCGATTAAATGATAAAAACGTTAAGGATAAGAAAGTTGATAGATGAAATGTATACTTTCCTGATACACAGAGAGGAGTGGAGAGAGAGAGAGAGAGAGAGAATATTATTTCATTTTGCGAATATTGATCTTCAATGCAGAATAATGTGATAACTCTCATAGTTCTAAAATAACTGCATAACTAATATAACTCTCATCAGTAGCCTAGTTTCAGTACTGTGCTGTTGGTTATTTAATTTAAAAGATTCTGTTTCTCAACGAAATTCAAAATAAATATAGTTAGTAGATGAAAGTCGATTCTAGTTTCACATTTCTATCGATACCAGAATTTTCCATTCACTCCATTTTCTATCACGTCGACATAGAATTACGATAGAAATTCTTATACATTTTCTCTCATTTTCTAAGTCTACTTTGACTCTATTTTCTAAGTAACTTTTGACTAGTTACAGTGAAAGTATTGATCTTAATAAGTTTAAAATCCATGAAAATACTAAGGAAGAGCCTTAGAATTTTTTCTGATAAATCTCCAACAAATACCCCTAAATTTGATTCCCACATTCACCATTCAAAGTGCGTTCTTTTTCATTAAAACGTTTGATTTAACATTTCTGACTTGGAATTTCTTCTTCATCTCTCCATGTACGTCTCTTCATCTCTCCATGCTCATATTTCTCAGCTTCATCAAGATTATATGAAGCATTATCGTATTACTGAATTTCATCATGAAACTGGATTTCCAAACCTAATATTTTTGATCGTTGATATTAATTTTTTAACTGATTTAGGCCTATAGCTCCAATTCATTGAGGCTTGTGAGACAAGCTGTTCTTGTTTCACATCATATCAACAACAATTTTTGGTAAGGTATCATCTATCTAATCAATATTATCATCCTATACAACTGTTGGCCATCAAGATAATTAGTTATCAAAATCGATATTATTTTAGATTACTTTATTGCTTATGAAATCCATAGATGGCAGGACCAAAATGCTTTGAACATGACAGTTCCTTCACTTTGTATGCAATTAAATGTGGACCATAGTACATGCCATAATATGTGGAATTTCATGATTCAATTCAACCGTCAACCATTCAAGGCCGAAATGGAACGTTTCTCAGAATATGATTGGCGTCAAAGGTACATAGTAGGTTTACATTTTGGTAAACTGAACTACTGTTACATGTTGCTCAATCTGATGTAACATTATGAATGACAATAATTAATTGAATTCACTGAAACGACTTTCGAATTGATTACTGGTTCCCTTATCAATTAATTCAAGTGAAATTCATTGAAATCGAGTGTAATTGAGTTCTCGGAAATAAGTAGACCGAGACCGATGTTCCTTTAACATATTCTCTTCAGTACCTACGACCTTCATTCCTCACTCGTCTTGAACTCAATTCAGTTGATATTGCACACCCACGTCATCAAACAGCTCACTTTCTTAGTTTCTCTTGAATATTCAAAGCAATTGTTAATTGCCATCCATATTTTGGCCACAGATGCTATAAGGAATTGAATCTTATTGACAAATAATAGTATAGCATAGCAAAAGGATAGCATAAGAGTTTCATATTGAACGAGCATTGCGAGTTCTTACTTTTAACTGAGGCTCGAAGCGTTGTTCAAACGTGTTTGAACGATAACTTACGATAACCTTTGATCAATCAACTTCAAATTTTTGTATCATATTCTTCGGACTTGATGCAGATCAAGTTAGTTTGTCAGTGATATTGTGCTACTCTTCCATAAGTTTTATGGTGGAAAAAAGATAAGCTCATCTGAAGGTGATGATTAGGTCATGATTATTACTGATGATTAGGTGATTAGTAGGTTTGCATGATAGATCAGCTGATCAGCTGATCAGCTGATAGGAGGCGGCAACTCTAAATATCATGAGATTCTTGGTTGACAGATAGTGAGCTTTTTCGAGCATTTAGTAAACTCAGAGAGTGACCTGTACTTTCTGACCTAGGGGATCTGAGTGGTCCTGTTAGCCCCTTTGTAATCCAGTTGACAAACTGTATTATTGGATATTTTGTGGGAAATATGGAACAGAACTCTGAAACGGTGTTCAGATTCACTCTCCTTATCCTAGGTGAACACATGCGACAGTTGCAGCAGCGACTCCGCGGCTGCACTACTGCTACAACGCGACTGCATCGCTAATCGCGGATTTTGATCAATTCAGATTGGCAGCGATAACCACTTCTGATTGCACTGCGTGGCATCTCCTGCTGCCTGCATGTGTGTACTCCCTTGTTAGAGTAGTGAAATTAACTCGAAAAAGGCTCAACATGGAACAAATTGAACAAAATTTATTGTGGTAACCTCTAAATACTACTCACATGATTTGTAATCTTTTATATAGATCATATAATATATCTTATGAAATATTATTAACGACTTGAGATCGTTCTTGTTTGTCTCTGTGGTCTACAGTAGCACGTTGGAATGTCGTTGCGGCACCGCGGCTGTGCAGTCGCTGTAAGTTACTTATGATGTGTATAAACTTTGTAAGTTCTCTGTAGTATTTTTTTGCGTTTTTGGAGTTACCAAATTCACAATATTCCCATGGTACAAATCTGCGTACGTCCAAAAAGTAATTAGAAAATCCAAAATATTTCAAAACACTGGTTCCATACACATTGATTTCTTAAATGGAATAATGTTCGATTGGAGTCGACTCAGTCATAGCAAATAATAGTATTTGGAATTCTCGTCAAATTTTCACAAAGAAGTTGAGATTACACATAAAATTTTTATATTTTTTTGTAGATTGCCAAGGATTAGAAATTTATTATGCAATTCATTCATAAATTCATATTCAATGAATATGAAATATTAATTCATGGCGCATTGGCATGCGTATTGTATAACTCTTTGTTACTTGAGAAGAGAGAATTTAGATTCTTTCCCAAACGAGCATAATCGTTGTTTATATCTTTGCCCTCGTTCTAAAATCATTAAGTTTGCCAGACAAAGAGAGCTGAAAAAGTTGAGGATTGAAATTGGAGTAGCGAAAAGTGAATTGAGATAATTTGGCAAGCTCTCTCACAGGAGAAGAATAGACTAAGAAGAAGCTGTTATGAAGCAGATAAGTGAAGGGATTGAGAGAGATAGGAGAAGCAGGAAACACATAACTTCTGATATGAAAAAGAAAAAGTGGGGTGAGTGAGAGCAAGGATAAAATTTCAGAGTCTGAGGAAAATCAGAGACACTGATTATTTTCAGCAGGTTAGAGGAAAGTATGTCATTACGACAGTTCATCATTAGGGATTATCATCGCCGCTCTGAGAGAAAAATGCCACAAATCCTCATTTAAATCTTTTTTATCCTACTCATTTTATAATCTCAAGGTCTCCAATTACCACCAACTCATGATTTCAATCTTTAAATTTCTTCTACAAAATATAAGCTTAGAGATTCTTTTATCTTCCTCGTCGTATACAAGCGGTACTTAATGATGCAAAGAAAATTCGTTAAAATATTTCTGAAGTTTAGATAGAAGATGGATAAGGTGACTGAACACCTTTTTCCTTGCTCGATGAAAAGCAATTTGATGAATACCTACAACAATGAAACACTCTGGGATGTCCCTATTCAAAATTTTAAGGTAAATGGAATGTAATCTTTCATTTTTTGCTTTATATGACGGTTTTTGTGCTATGACAAGCTTTTTACGAAGATATGCACTCGTACATCCTACCAAATCTTCTTCGAGAGAGGCGTTGGATCCTCAACCCGTTAAGAATCTCTATGAGTTGTCCCACAACTTTCAACAAAGGAATATCATATCTTCCAAAATTAGCTCTGACTTTATATGATAATGCGATTTCACTCCCCGTCTGCATCATCGAAGAATTTGAAGATGTACTCTTCACACTTCACGTACAGGATGGGAAATAACGTTAGCTCAGAGAGACAAATATCTGCTGTATGATCAGTGAAGAAGAGAGTTCGTGCTTTCTAAACGTTTCAATAATACTAATATGGATTTAAATATTCTCAAATTCACTAGTTTCGAAAGAGTTTATTGTTTCCAGAATAAATTGACGATTTTATTTTATTTAGCGTATGGTTTTTTATAGTGGGGAGACCCGAGTAGGGTTGTTCCACTTCACCAATTATCCCTTGATAGGGAACATGGTGAAATCGACGATATGTAGCACTAAATCGTGGATCACATTGGGAAATAGGGATATAAGGCCTTAAATGCCTGTTGTTGAATAGCATAGTGGCTGTTTTGGAAAATCATCAAGTGACAAGTAATCATAACAGCACATAAATAAGGATCTGTATATTGGAAAGTTGGGAAAAAGTGTTTGAATTCAATAAGTTGAGGATGAGTTGAACAACATTTCACCTCACGATTATTGCAACAGTAAAATGTACTTATCTAGAATATTGTAAATGTAAATATGAGTGAGAATGTTCTTATCTATATAAGCGCTGAGATTTCAAATTGTACAGTAGATAGAAAGATGCTTCGAAGGTAGCTCGACCGCAGAAGGAAATTGCCTGAATGTGTTTAGAAGATGTCGATTATCGATAACAATGATAACGGTTATCGATTTCCATTGAATCCAGGCTAATTCATTCCATCTTGAGAGAAGTACTCGAGCAGCAAAGATTTGAACAAGCTCCACTTCGTTTCACAACAGCAGGAAATCCTTTCGAATGCTCTCTCGATGTAGCATATTTCAACACGTAAATCCTTCCACCAATCTCAATTTCCAAGCTGGACGCATTTGAATATTTGGCACACTTCTTTCGCTATTCCGCACAAGTTTCGCTCTTCGATAGTTATGAGTTTGAGCTCTCATGAATTTTGATGATTCCTAAGTTTGAGTATAAATGTGTGCGCAATACAACATGGTCAGTTGGGGGAGGGGGGGTGGCAGTGGTGCCCACTCCCCCTAAGCTTCATGACACACACCCAACCTGAGTTTTGAAGCCTCCCCCTGAAAAATAAGGGGAAATAAGCCCCCATATTTTTTCTGAAGCTAAAAGATGATGGAATGCAAGTATACGTATTAATTTTCAGAGAGATGAGGTTGGGGGTCCTCCCCCGGGAAATTTTTGAAATATAATAATTGTCAAAACGAGCATTTTATGATCTTTCAAAGTCGGAAATCATGATGAAAATTTATTCTATTGTATTTGGAAAACATTATAGGTTTTTTTACTTATTCCAGTTGGCTGTCCTGAAGCAATGACTATGAGGGTGGGGGTCATTTCTTCTGAAAGAGCAAAAATATAATTTTACACCCTTCATGAAAAACTAGAATTTCATTCCTGAAAATTGACAGTGATATCATTCAAAATCATTTCAGCCCAAATGATTTTGCTGTTCAAAATATATTTTTCCCTTCTGTTTCCCTCAAATTATATTAATTTCCAGCTTCAACTCAATATTGACCAAGAAACAACAATAAAATGAATACTTGAGAAGATATAAGGAAATTGGGAGCATGTATCCAGGATTTTTTAAGGTGGATCTGAGGCCAAAGAACTGGAGGATTGTAGAATCTGGAAGCTGTTGGTGAAATATTTTATAGTAGTGCAGTTATTAAAGGTTTTACGCAGAAAAATTTCCCTACCGAGCAAATTTTTTGTGCAATGTTCCTGGGTCCTTGGACAACTTTAATAAAGGGTGATCAATGCAGGGTGCAACAAACATCGCTCGTTTTTCATTCAACTGCAATTTCCATCGAAACAAAGCGTCATCATACAGAATAATCATCAAAAGATACCATTGTTTTAGTAAATAAAATTTCTAAGAGAATAATTTATAATTCATCACTGTATGTCCAACGACTGACAAGTTACAATTTTTGAAAAAGTAGTAGATTCTTCGAGAAAAACAAAAATCACAGTATTTTCAGTTTATTACAGTTATTATTTGTTTTAAGATCCGTTCAATTTAACAAAAGTTAGGGGCGTCCTGACTTTATGATTTTAATCACTTGAAGGATTTTTTCGCCTTTTCATACAAAGAATACCCTCAGTTTAGTGCGGTTGGTGGGTCATCTGATACAGAATGATCTAAGGAACAATAATCATTCAGGAACTCTTTACTCATTGGACATACAGTGATGAATTATACACCAATCTCTTCGAAATATCTATTTACTAAAACAATGGTTTCCATGATTTTTCTGTATGACGCTTTGCTTTAACAAAAATCATAGTTCAATGAAAAACGTGCCGGAACTTTGCGATTTTTGGAGCACCCTGTATTAAGCATAAGGTTTACAAGGTCAGGTTTTTGTATTTAAGTTGTCCAAGGACTGAGCAATATTGCACCAAAAATTCGCTTGGTTAGGAATTTTTTCCCAATGGGAGTTTTTTTGGATTCAATGACTTTACTATAATGCATAAATGCATTTGCATTGAATTCTGAAAACAAGTACTCTGTCATGTATTTTCCATCACTTTTATTTATTCCTTCAAAACTTCACTCATTCCACTGGAGTGAATGTAAATAATAGGTTGATTACTCCATATATTCCGTGTGTGCCAATGTTACAATAATTATTTACTATTTGAGCATTACCAACAGTTTTATACTATGTGCCACCGATGAAAATCAATTTGTTATTCATCAATAGTCTAGAATTAGTATATATCATAGTATAGTCTAGAAAAAAGTATAAATCACAAGTACGTTTTAGTTATTATATGACTGTAATTCCGATAGTCTGATTGATTAACCATTCCCTTTAAACACAATGTTAGTTAGCTTGCTAAATCTACGTCTTAAAAATATTATTAGAATATGTACGATGATAGTTCCCAGAATTTATGTAGCCAAGTTCACCTTGTTACAAAAATTGTGTCATTTGAACAAAAACGAAATACTACGGAATCTAAAAAGTATCATCAGTATAATTCAAGTGAACCTTTGTATTATACAAGGTGGAATTTTAACAGGTTCACGTGAGCTATGTACATTAAGCTTAATTGCACCGAATTTCAATTCAATTCTTGGTCAGAGACAGTAGGCTATGTTTTTTCAACCATGGGATGAGCAGAATCATCTGAAGCTGATGAAAATATTATCGATTTTTGAGTTTGTTTTGTCTAAGCTTTATTTTTAATCCATACAGACCGTCCACTATGCATACGTGATATGAGATTCATAGCTTCAAAAGCTCCAGGGAAAATTACGCAAAAATCCATCGTGCAGGAAAAACGCGCCTGGAGCGTTGTCATCCTATGAGTAATGGATAAAAAACATTTAGTTGTCTACCGTCTAATCCACTTTGTGGTCAGTTTTTCTCTTATTTTACTTGTAAAATTGTAAGAGATGAACAAAATGCATTAGCTCGTCTTGTTCTTTCTGGGTCACATCTTGTGAGTTGTTCTATGTAAAAAAGGAAGAATTTCGCTTACGAGAATACTACCACGCATTTTCTACCACTGAAGACTATCTTCAATTAAGACTAAATATTATCATTCTAAAAAATTTATGTTCTTTTTATTTTCACATGACCGCTTCTATCTTGTTGATCGCTCGATTTTAACACATCTTTCATGATTTCGTCATAAACATGATCCATGATTTTATCATAAACTTAAGTGAATTTATTACTAAATGGGACTTGTTCCGATTTTAGAATCGATTTAAAAAGAAAGAAATCCAGTTCTATTATGAAATTAATTCAAATAAGATATAATTTTGTTCCTTATTGTATTGAAAACTGTGATGAATTCATTATTTCTTTGTGTACGAACCATATGGAAGAATATTATAATCTTCAAAATGTATGATGATTTATCTTTTTATAGAGTATTATTAAATAGTTTGGTGTCTTGTAGAGTAGATTCTGGAATGTTCGTGGAGAAGTTTGAGTGGATCGATTTTGATGGGGTTTGCGCTTAAAGAAAGGTTAAAAATTGAATTTTTGCAGGCTCTATTTGTTATTAGAAAATAATAATTTCAAATGGAAGAAAAATAATGAAAACCAAAAACCATCTGTTGGCATTAGAATGTACTAAATTATATTATCCACTGAACTGAGTTAGTTTGTGAAATTCCCGTAGACAGAGTTGAGAAAGGTTTTTCTAAAAATAGTACAGTGAAAATAGTCTCACTGTACAAGGTAGGATTTCATTGGTATGACTGAGCTGCTGTCAGCTACAGATAGTCAAAATAGAAACTATTTTAAACTAAGAATTTTAGAAAATTCAAGTGAGCTGCGCTATGCCTAAGGATTCACTTGATTAATAGTGGATATTTTGGAGTGTTTTCATAATTCTTGACTTTATTAGGGTGGATAAAATAATGTTTAGGTTTTGTGAGAGACCACTACTGGGTTTTTAGGTAAACTGAGGACATTTGGTATTCTCAGCAGTGGACTTTTGACATCTATAATACTCGTAAAAAATGCATAGACTAACAATACGGTTAAGCATTGTATAGACTTTAATGAAAATAAGGCTACAAGCAGTTATTGAAATATCTATCATAAATATGATGATAGTATGTATCAAAACATGAGTTGAAAAATCAATTTGCACTAAAAAGATGAATCAAACAAGTAAATCAAAATATTGCTATGAAACATGAGAAACACGTGCTTTTACAGCTAATTGTGCATAAGTTATTTCGTAACGATACGATTGTAAACTCAATTCTTAGAATACTGAGGAAAAGTAATACGTTGATGAAAAGCGAAATTTTCCGATACATAAATCTTCACAAAATATTCCAACATTTGCATTGAATAAGTCTCACATGGTGTTGGCCCGATAACGTATCCAACCTGATATTCTGACATGTTTTCCTTGAATCTCAGAGATTTATAGACGCACAGTAAACATCAAAAACAGGAAAGTGAAAGCTAAAAGTTCTACAGTTTCACCGACTGTACATATCAAGGCGGCTTAATATGCATAAATTCCAATAAAGCAGCAGAAGAATCTGGTTGAAATTGTCGGAGAAGCCGTCAGCACAAGCTGTGATCGCAAAGTTCTATATTAAATTCCCAAACTCCCAACCTCTCAGATGCTTCATCTGTCTCGAATAGTCGTGCATTGGTTCTGAAAAACATGTTTGAGAGGAATCTATAGCATTCTATCGTTAATTAATTTGTAGGAGATTGAAGAGCTGTGGGTTTCGAACAGATTACCACTTGAATAATATTATGGATGCTAGAGAAAGAAGCCTGTTATAAATAATAATTATAAATAATCACTGTAGACTGTTGAGTCCAAACTTTCTATAGTAAAATTACAGGAGCATCAAATTGGATGATATTAGGAAACTGCACAACAAAAGTGAATACTACTACTATAACTGAAGAGCTTCATAATAAAAAATACAAGTGGAATTTTAGAATCTCACATAATTTATAATAGCTCATTTGGAAAATGAAAGAAGTTTTCCCATGAATGTGGGTACTATATTTTTCAAAATTTTCAGCCGGAAAGGGGAACAAAAAAGGGGAGGAATTCCTTGCAAGAATTGAGTTTTCAAGCTCGATGAACTTTCGCTTATTATGATGGAAAAGAACCAGGAAGGTTTGCCATATAAATTTACGATTTTCTCAAAACTTAGCTCATTTCAAGAATATCGAGAACTAGGCTATTGAGGAAACTTGAATTAAGATGAGATGAATCACCTCAGATATTTTGGATAACATCCAAAAGATATTCATAATACCGTCTCATATAGGAATTAGACTGGCTTAGGGGTAATATTTTCATGGAACAAAACATACTTACAAAGCGATCATCACACTCCAACACGCTCAATTAATTGAAAATCAACTTTCTAAGTGAAAACAAACTTACACCCTGTTCCCAATCAAGGGATAATTGGTTATGTTGCTGAAGTGGAACAACCCTACTCGGGTTAAAAGCCATAGCCTACGCTAAATAAATAAATTGTAAATTTATGAAATTATCACTTTTATTAATTATGATAGAAAATATCACTGGTAATCAACTCTTATTTATTCAAATAATTATATAGATTGAATTCATAGAAAAAGTGGCATCGGTTTTATGGAACCAGAAATTATTAAATCTTGTAGTATGTGATTTATTGTCCTTGTTAAAGTAATATTGTCCTTTTTCTCAGATTTGAAGAAGTGGATAGAGTCCTTCATGAATAAAAGAGAACGAGCACATTATTTGAAAAAGAGAGCTTTTATTATTTCTGAGCGAAGTAAGCAACTGAAGGGGAGTTATAATGGAGTCATTTAGTGAGCATTATATGTTAATATACATTATATACAAAAATATTATGTATAATATTATATTTATTATAATATTATATAATGTTATTACACAGAGTGATTCAAAAAGAATACCACAACTTTAAAAACGTGTATTTAATGAACGAAACATAATAGAACCGCCTGTTATAATTCATTACAAAGAGTATTTAAAGAAGTTTTTTTCATTCATAAATGGTGGATGGATATTGATGATTTGAGACAAGAAATAACAGCAGCTTGTTGATATTAGTCGAGTGAATATATTAATAAATAATTTGATATCTATTCTTTGAATATTACTTGCATTTCGTAGCTTCTCATAAAATTAGGCCATAGAGCTACACCTGAAAAAATCATTTATCGAAAATTTAGTCTCATATACCTATAGTATACCTCTAGAATACAATTTCCAAAGGAAGAAAAACAATGCAATAGATAAAACTATGTTCGATGGAAAAATCAATTGTTAGAAACACATAATGCATTATTTAATACGAGCTGTTTCCATCGCTTAAAGCTCTCTCTGATTGCTGCAAGAGCAGTAATGTTCCCTATCAATAACATAATCGTAGCCCATTATTTCAAAGCAGTATTGATCAGTTGAAGTATAAGGTCCCCCTTCATTTTGATGATCTCAAAAACAAACAAAAGCTCAGTCAGATATTGAAAAGGAGGTCATTGCTGCTTTGAAATATTTGTTCAAAGCTCAGAAGCTGGAAAAATTCCTCCAGGGGAGTATTAGGCGAGACAAAACTTCTTTCCCCTTCACTAACTCATTACTTTGTGTGATCAACCAGAAAAACGAGTATTGGAGTTTTTCATGTTATTTTCCTCTTCATTTACACAAGCCACAACTTTGTGATACATCAGTTGAAAGAATGAAGCAGGTGTAGCTATGAATATTACTCACCATCAAAACACTGTTATTTTCTCGTTGGAACAACTTTTTCATTCGTGCATGTCATCATAGCATGGAAATGCACATGAGGAAATGTGGGAGTAATAACTCTCCAAATGGAAAAAGCGATTTTTGTATGATATGGAATTTGAATTTTTTTTCAATTAATTAAACTTAACTAGAATTTCTGTCGCCAGCTATTCCATTCGCTTTTATAGAAAAAAATAGCCTCAAGCAGCTGTAGGAATTCAGCAATTATTATTGGATAACATTGGGCTCATGATAGGCCCATGCTATAGAAAATGATATTTTTGGAAGCTCGATTTAACACAAGCCATCTTGAGAATATTGGGAATCAAATTTTAAAATACTTCATTCCAGTTATACAAACACTGAAATCACAAGGAATGAGACGCCAATCGAACATTTGATTTTTCAACAGCATATTCTTCACTTGAAGTAGTTACTTTGCAAAAATAGTTAGTATGGTTTGTGAGGATTTTTCACATTTCGAATGAGAATTCACGCATATACCGAATTCAAGAGCTTGGAGCATCAATCTCTTTCTGAAAAGAAAGACAATTTTCTCAGAGGAAAGTGCGTTCCCTTCCAGTGCAATTAAATAATTTCGACTTGATAGTATGGGCATGGGCTATGCTTGAAGCGTATCTATGGATCTATGAGCGAAAGATAGTGAAGGAAAGGCAATTTAATTTCACCAGTGATGTCTTTCAAATTGTGTTGTCATTACTTGACTGTAGAAAAAGAAAAATTGCGAGGTTGGGAATAAGAGCGATAATTTTTTGCAAGTGATTGGGGAAATAACCGTATAAGAATTCCAGTGAAGTCAACTTTATTTATTTGACAATGTGACAATGGTTTCCAGGCTTCAGCCTATTGAAACAAAATACATTGAACAACATACATAGAATGAAATAATAATAATTATAATGTTGGTAAGAAAAAAAAGAAAATAAGAAAAATGTACAAATAAATCGTACATGGATAATTTACCGCAGTTGGTAATAAGTGGATGAATAGGCGGGATTTAAGTGAATTAACAGAAGGAGCTGAAACAATGTGAAATGGCAGTGAGTTCCACAATCGAGAAGCTACAACTAGGAAAGACCTATTGAACAATTCAGTTCTACGAAGAGGTATCTGCAATGAGAATCGGTGGGATCGGGTAGCTCATGAGTGAACATCTGTCAGACGGGTGAAGCTATTTTTCGGGTACTCAGTGCCAGAATGTTTCACTGTAAGAACATAGGTGATAGAAAGGATAAAAAACTGTCTACGTTGCTTCAATTTTAAACAACCTAGATTATTGAAGAAAGGAGTGATGTGGTCGTGTCTTTGAGCATTGAAAATGAAACGAACTGAGTGCTTGAAGGCCCTTTGTAGTTTTAAATTGAGAATTTCAGGCAGGTTACCATATACAATAGAACAGTTATCTGAAACGGGCAGTATCAGAGTACGTACAAGAGTTATTCTTTAGAGCTAGTCTACAAAGAGAGATAGTTCCCAAAATGTAAATAGCTTTAAAATTTTACAATTACTTAATATGTATTTATATGTACGTTTTATGTATATGATATGTATTTATTTGTAAGTACAGTATTATAATGAACGATTACTTAGAAGTTCCTCGTAGTATATTATTATGAGTAGTATTATTGAACAAGAATAATTTTTTCTATTTTGGTCAATATGAGCTATCTTCTATATCATGATCTCATCGTTGCTATAAGTTCTTGGAAATCAAAGATGCCAAAAGTTGGTGGAAAAGCAATTGAGTAGAGAAGGGAACACTCCCTTCTATGAAGTAAGCCGGAACGTTCATGAATATTGCAGGCTACTGAATATGAAACTCGTCATAAATATTATTCTGTCAAGAACATTCTGCATAATTAATCATTCTCCAACGTATGTGTAGGTAATGCAACTTGTTTACGGACATTATACCACATAAACCTAGAAAGATTCCAGACGAGAAACTTCCAAGGTATTTTATTTTGGATTTGAAACTCAGACTCATAATTCCATCCATTTGGAAGTATTTGTTGGAATAGTTAAAGAATTCAACATTTTTTTCAGAATTACTTCCCTAATATTTTATAATACTTCTAATTATGTTTCACCATAATATTCAGAAAAATCATGATTCTACTAGTTTTCGGGATTTTCACATGCTTTCGATTACACATAACACGTCAAAAACAGAATTATTTATGTACTTCGAATAAAATAATTTTAAGTTTTCTTCTTATTATGCGAGTAGATTATGAAAGTTTAATTTAATTATTCAAAAGAATAATTGTCTTAATTATTGTATCTGTACCAACCACCTGTGCTTAAAATTTTAAGCTTACTCATTCATTTCCTACTGGATAGGGATAGTTGAGATGTAAATTCGTTCAATCTTTATTCATAGCTTCTTTACCTTGTAATATAACATGCATGAAGAATTATTCATATGATAACGTTTTCTTTAGTAAGCATAAAACAAACTTGAAAAAAAACGATGATAAAACAAGAATAAAAACTCTCCCCGCTACTTGCAGAAACTGCTTGAGAACAATTTCGTTGATGAAGAGGATTTTTTCCGTTGATGAACCCAGAAATTTCCCATTTTCTCTTTGAAATGATACTTGGATCTGATCCAGGGCATAAAAACCACCCGTTGAAGCTGCTGTATCATTTGAAATCCGGTATGGGAACATGAAAGCATGAGTTGTCGTTGATAGGTTCATGGGTATTAAAATAAGATACAATAGAATTTTGTTAACAGAGAAATTTTCTATAGAGTTTTTCCTCTAGAAAAAATACGCATGATGAATGCAACGATTAGTTTATCGTTACGGAACCAGTTCTCGCTCTGATGGATATGTCTGCCCACGCTTCATTGTAAAGTTTGTTGAATGCTTCCAAGCATTTCATGAAATTTTACTGCTATAGAAAGTATCTTCCTTCAATGAAGGGACGGATCGCAACATGGCAGTTTTCGAATACCTCGCTGATAACATAATAATCAGGAGATTCCCTTGCTTTGAGCTCACATGCTGGATTGTTCACGTCGTTGTTTGGAAACGATATTCGCAAAATGTTGCAAAGGATCTTCCATGATATTTTATGAATTGTTCGATTAGATTACAAGTTGCGAACGCTCTTACTCATTCATGTAGGTATTTTGTTGAACGGCGATAAAGTCTCACTATAGTTATTCCATACATTTGTTCAACCTGCTCGTTTCACTCGTCAGAGTAAATATGAATCTCGTGTTGTCTTTCATTAATAAAGATTCACGCTATAATGCAGAGTGAACATGAAGTATTACCCTTTTTATAAAATTTATTACAGAAAAACCGTTAGACATAATACTGTAAATAATACTGTTCTTATTGTTATTTTATTCATTCAGCGCATGGCTTTTAATAGTGGGGATGACCGCTCTCGGATGGGTGACCGACAAAAAAAATTGTGCAAGGTACAGGCGAGGTAGAACCTACCCGTAAGGGTCTCCCCACCGATAAAAAGCAATACGATAAAAAAAAAAATAGTGGGGAGACCCGAGTAGGGTTGTTTCACTTCACCAATAAATAGGAAATATTTTCCTAACACCTTGATAGGGGAAATGGTCTAAGTTTGTTTTCACTTAGAAAACAGACTGGCTTCTTGAAAAAGTATTTTTTGATTTTATAAAGTCCGGAAAATATAACACTAAAACACAGCACAGAACACTTATTGATGATCGAAAAATATTGAATTTTGAAACTTTTAACACATTACAATTTTCTTACAAAATAATAAGATGCATAATGAAAAACCTTAAGTGCGGATATTCTGATACTTTTGTGTTAGTATTTGGAGAAGTTTTGGTGAGCGGAGAATTTCTGGTGAGGTATTAGAACTTCCATATTGCAGAAATGAAATTTTTGTCTGAAAAAATGTCTCACAAACATAAATTTCAACATATTCGTGCTCTTCTAATGTAGTTACAGTACAGTATAACAAAATAGGATTTACTGTGGAAAACGAATCAGCTCATAAAACCATTACAGAAGTTACCTGGAAACTTCAAATTATGAGGTTCTTCGTTGTCGGAGCATCATTATAATGTTATAATGTCAAGCACCCCTAAAATTTTGCGAACATATTACATAGTATCCATATTGCATTCCAACCGAATTATCATGACGTAGTATTCTCGGAAAGGCTATGGAACAGGATTAGTTCGTGGGTAGATGTACGATTACAATATTGAGGATTAACGTAGTATGCATCTTGTATCAGTGTTGCAGTTTCAACTGCATTGAGCCAAGCAGAGGACTAAATACCTTTCTAAATACAGAAAGGCTGAAATATGAAATGTAATTCTGAGAAATAATTAACATGATGAATTCTGAATATCATACTGACTTTAGATATAGGGAGTTTAAATTATTAATTAAGTGTATGATGAATAAGACTGATAATTAGGATCGCAAGTGTAAACTGAGTGTTGATTCACTTGGAAACATCACTGGAGTTGGAAGGAGCCGTTCGTTCCGTTCCAAACTTTGCATCAAGGGCTAATTGTATTGAAACAGGAAGTTGGACGCGTATGCGTTCGACCAGACAAATTCAATTAGATGAACGCGGTTTGTTTTTCTCTTTGACAAAGTTCCTCATCTCAACTTGAATCAATGCTATTCTTTTACAAGAGTAGCGAGCTGTTTTCCGTATCAGCTTCATTTTTATTGATTCACACTTGACTGAACATATTCAACTTTTACAGTAAATCAAGAGTATCTAATAATTACACAAAATGATGATGCTCACATACGTTCATGTGGGCCCCTCAAATTAGACATGCACACAGTAAAAATGCAGCAAACCATTATCACATCTTGTGTACCTTGCAATTCAACGGTTATATAATTGAATGAACTTTGATGAGAAACTCTGAGTGCGAACGTCTTTACTCGCTCTTTGAATTATTAAAAGTTGAGGAAAGATTTCTAAGAGTAATATCATGCAAAAATTCGATAAAATATTACGAAAAATATTCATGGATTGGAATAATCCCTGTTGAAGGAATAATTTGAAATACAATCTTATATATACAATTGATAATAGAAATACAATAAATTAATATATAATATATATTCCTACATTGACTATGATAAGAAGACGATCAGATCCAACTATTCAACATTCAAAATATAGTACTCATCTCTATCGATATTCATATAACCTGTCAATCCTTTGTGGTAATATAAGCTATCAACTATTCATTCCATTTCTATAACACCTTGTTACTTATGTCGTAGCGTATATTACGCTCACAAACAGAAAAGCTCCAATTCGTATGTTCCATATTCCAAGTCCATGAAACCAACTCGTTGACTTTAAATTCCTCGTATATTTGAGCTTTGTACGTTCGTTTCATTTGTAGAAAAAAGGAATGCTGAAAGTCAAGATTGTTGCCTTGTTCTTTTAGTTGGAGCGAGCGAATTGAGCTCATACTGACTGTCAGACGAGCAGCCGGTGATCTCATGGCTCAGCTTCCTAGAAAATCTCTTCTATTTGGCTGGCTTCTCTTTGTGCAAGCTGAAACAGTGCGAATCAGAATCGGTATCACTTTTTGAGAACAAAGCAGTTGTGCAGTAATTGACATGTGAGCGAAATGGAGATAAAAATACTATTTTTATAAATGGTTTGTGAAACATATAATTTGAAAGAGTTTTCCAAAGATGAGAATTTCCGAATTTCTCATCAAATACCATCAAAGGAAATAACCATGAATTGAACAATCGAATCTATACACACTTTACTAGACATACATATCTTGACTTTCTTGTTTGAGACAGTAATGTCTAGACTCTAGAGTGTGGGTGATTTCTAAGTTATTCATTGGATGGAATTCGAACATGAGCATATTCGAAAACATGTTTGAACAGCTTCCAATTATTTTCCCTCAGAAATTTAACTCGATTGATGAAAAAATGAGTAAAAAAGACCTATGAAATAATTCACTGTTTGCTCGTCATAATGAGAGATTCACTTATGGAAACCATGAAATAATAATCATGTAGTTGTAGACCTGTATGGTGTAGGCTCATGATCATGAAAAATTCACATAAATTGTAGGCAAGTAATATTTCTTGAACTATTCAATCATGTTTCCAAATAAAGTTTTCTCATATATTTGAAATTGCACCTCCTCCTTTGCAAACCCAATGCCACGTGTAATAATAAAATAAGAGTGCCAAATTTTCCTTCAACTTCAAAAATTTCTCAATAAATTATTAATTTGCTTTTGTTTGATTGTCACTATTAATCCCATACGACAGCGTGGAACTTTTCTCCCACAACTTTCAGTTAAAACGTGACTATTTTGATAAGTTCGAAGTTTTCTTCGCAATTTCCTCTATATTGAGTTGGATCGGTTGGACCTGTAAATTGTTACAAACTTTTACATTTCCATCAACTCAAATCCAATTTCGAAAACAGGTCATGAGTTAAGTGGACGGCAAAATTTAGATATTTATCTAGAGGGCTGTCGTGTAGTATTTCAACTCTCATGAATCTTATTCCAATGCTGAGAAAAGATCCAATGCGAACAGTAGTTTTCAAAGAATAGAATACGGTATGCTTTTTCTCTCCTTTATAGTTATTCAAAGTTGAAAACTTACCATTAAGATGAATGTTGATTTTTATTGGTTTCGAAATTTCTGAAAGTTGCAAGACTGAAATTTTCAATTCATCAGGACACTATGAGTACGATTCTTCATCGAAAATGTTTCATAGTTTATCCAGTAATTCACCAAAGTGGGTCAAGGGAAATAGTGAGTTGTAAAATTACTACCTAAATTGAAAAAAAATTAAAGCTTTTCATTATGAATAAAATGATTTTGTAAAATCCGGTAATATATATAATTATATATAGCGTATGTCATTTTTTTTTGTATTCTACAAGTACGTGTAGTTTCGCACTTTCACAAGCGCACGTCCAAGTTTATGATATAATGTATGGCCTGAGGGCTTGCTACATCAAATTCCGTTAATTAATAACTGAGATATATTTTATAGTGATTTCACGCGATTTATCAGACGAAGAAGAAGAAAAAACAGAAGTAAAAGCATTAATGATGAACCAGTTTTCTTTTAACTTCACCAGATCAAATGTAACTTTTTAGCTCGACTGAAATCTCAACATTCTTTTTCTCCCATAATATTGTAATTTTCTATTTCCTCTTTATGAGAGAAGTGTAACGATGGTAGAGTTGAATCGTAGACCTTGATTATATAGAAAATTAATGATACAGAAAATGATAATTATGTCTCTATTCGACAAACATCATCACAATGATTGAATTTTTGATTTCCAATAGATTTCGTTAGATTCTATTATATATAATAGATTCGTTCCAATAGATTAATATTATAGGTCAATTCCATAAAAGATTAATCCTCTTCCTCTTCTCCAAGTAAGAAAAATTGGATCTGCATGAATGGATTAGAATAGATTATTAGAATAGATTAATTTCCAGCTCGGCAATGATAACTGAAAATGAAGAGATGAGAAAATTAGAGGAATACAGAACGCCATGAGATGAATTATCAAGCAAAAGTCAGATAATTTGGGGTTTCAAAAAAAGATAATCTGCCCCAATCTCCGCCGCATAATAAATTCAGAAGGATGAAGGTGATTAGGGTGATGCAGGTGGTTAGAGAGGCCTTTCGTGTTTCAAAATTCCTCAGTCGCTTGCTTTGAGCTGGTTCACCAATGGAATGTCCAATAACTTAGAAGAGCCAGAGTGTGTTGTCAAGCTCTCACAGTGAAATACTATGGAGTTACAACCCAACTCTCTCACAATTTTCAAGCCTGTATCATATATGAATATTCAGGTCGAGTGAAACCACATGTGTCACAATCGCAATTCTTACAGTACTTAGATAATGGACCCGGGATTATTGCTCACACACCACACACGTCATCCAGAATTAAATCTTCAAACAATATTTTCAGCGCTTTTGATATCAAAGGTTGAAGATAGAACTTAACAGAGTGAGTGGTGATTTTAAACTGAAATAATCTGAGGTCAGTTTCGAAACGAGAAAGCGAGAGTTAACAGAAAGTTTTTTTTTGCGGGTTACATTCACTCACACTGGAGGTGCTTGTGTTCTATCCACTTCTAACGAATATGGCAATATCAATTGCCTCAATTTATTAATACAAAAGAGCCAAAGAGACCATGGAGCGTGATAATATTAGAGAGAGATGGGGAGCTCGGTGTGCGCAAGAATCACATACTAATATAGCTATCTAGTTACAGATCCAGCTGAAAGGTTGCATGGATTTGATCTCCAAAGAAAGGAGTGGTGTGCTCTCAATCGGATTCGTGTTGGCAAAGTACGATGTGCTTACGAGTGATGGAGATGAGGTTCCTTGGAGTCAAATTTGTGTGACTGTGGCCAAACTCAAAATATGAGCCACATCACTGATGAGTGCCCTATCCATTCCTTTCAGGGAGACTTCAAGAGACTGCATGAAGCCACGGATAGAGCTATTGCTTGGTTAAACCCGTTTAGAATAGAATTGTAAAGTGTCGCTTAGAGAATTACTAAATGTTTTTACATTTCATGATAAATGAATATTATTATTTCATAGACATAAAATTTCAGGTCTGAGACCTGATTTTTGTAAAAAAAAGCAGACTGATGTAAGCATCACAAGGAAACCATACGAATGAATGAATGAGTTAATGCAATAAAATACAGTTACAGTTAGATGAAATACATGTATTCATTAGACTGTGGCACAGAAAAGGAAGAACAAAGGGACATTGTTACGCCTAAGTACAGTTGAAATTCATACTATTAGCCATGAATTGCGTCTGCAATTAATGTTGAATTCTGTCTAAGCTCTGTTACAACTACAGTAGTTGTCGTGGTAGAGGGGAGAGTCATTCCAGAATTTCCTCTCATTGTCCGAAAAACTAAGAACTTGGGACCCAATTTTCAATGCTGGGGACCCATTTAGCGTAACACTAGTTGCGTCCTCTGTTCTTCCTTCTCTGTGACTGTGGTTATGTCTTACAACTTATTTACATTGAACCGTCAGCTGTTGAATAATATATATTAATTATTGCTCACAATCAAAATTACAATTTATGTTCAAATAGTCTGATGCGTGAACCTGATGCCTGATGATATGATGGAAGAGCCTCATAACTATTATTTAGATGAATTTTTTTCTCAAAAATAATGCATGCTGAAATACATTTTCATTGCATTGTTCATAATACTTGAACTAATTCTTCTAATGTTTACCCAACCTTGATATAAGTTGTGAGTATTATTTTTGGCAAACAAGAAAAGTTTTTGAATAAGCTATCTCTCGAGCTATTTAGGCGATTTCTCCTATTATACGGAAATAATTAATATATCTGTCACAGTATTTTTATTGATCTTGTGAAGATTAGTTTATGCGTTCTCATGAGGGAGGGTTCTATAGCCTACAACACATGTAATTTGTAATCGGAATTTCCGTATCAATATTCTGATTTTGGAGGATCAGGAATTTTCTGTCTTCATTACATCAGCATCAGCCATGTAAATTCCTCAAATCTATCGAACTTTGCAGCGTAGGATGGGTACACCTGATAACTTTGAGACAAGAACTTTGTAGAACTTTGCCTTAAACAATCAGAACTTAGTCATCTAACTTCTGTTGGAACTCTCCTGTAATAGGAGCACCAGTTTTTTATAAAGATGAAAATGAAAATATCCAGATTCAGTTTGGATAAGAATTCTCAGCTAATTATCAGCAGAGCATAATATTATAGCCTGAGTAAATCCTATATCACAATATTCCATTCCATCTAATGTTATTAGATGTATGACCAAGCATTCCATCTAATGTTATTTTACGTATGAGCAAGCATTATATTATGATCTTAGCCGGCAGGTTTGCTCTGTTTGTCTTGGACGTATAGCCAGGGGCCAGTTTCAGTATGAAGGGATTCAAATGTTTGGGTATAAAATATTGTTGTTGTGGATTCTCCATTAGTTGTTGAATAGGCTACAATTTTTGTCAACTATATCCATAGACATCCCTGTAATCTATAAAATATAATGTCTCTATATAGAAATTATAGAGAGCTAGGTATAGCGAGATTTCACACAAATTTTGTGCAATCGTGTTTTGAAATCAGGATTGGTTATCAGTTTCTTGTTTTTATAATGATTAATAATTGAAAATTTAAGCTATACCGATAGATGCTCGATAAGTATAGAGATTTGAAAATCGTACTATAGTTTACCAGTTACCCACAATAATACTTCTTCGATATGAAATGAGATTATTCAAAAATATTATAGTGCGAATAATAATAATATGATATCAATAATAATAATATTATAGTGTGGTAATCATACAAGCTACCAAATGAACTGAGGAATTTTCAAGCAATAAACAATAAAATTTTCTAACCCATATTTCTATAACTTGAATTTATGGAAGATTGAACTAGAAAAGTACATCACATTCGAGGAAGAATAAACCTAAAATTTGAGAACTCTGAACTATTATTTCTGTAAATCACTCCTGATACAGTTATTGATGTTTATTTGAAAACATTGAAAAATTAAAAAATTGGAATTTCTCAAATATTTTGCTGATTATTGGGTTATATGAACTAACGAAGTGCAAAAGAATGCTACTTGACTTGGAAAAGAATACCAGGATTTTAATTTGAAATAGTAGCTGGAGGTTTTGAAAATCAACCATTCGGCAAAGAGATATTGAAAAAAGAATTCTTCCTCTGTAAATTTGAATGCAATCTGCTAATGTGTACCAACGTTCATTGTTTGCATGTTGGAATAGCTTGTTTACTTCTATAAGAGCAGAAGAAATAACTTTTAGTTGATGCGTTGGTTGTCTGGTGGGTGTAACAGCAAACTTATTGCAAAATTTGAATAAAAATTTTCCATTGTAGAAAACCGGAGATAGTCACATCCACCAGACATTAGGAATTAAAGTGGAATAATCGTTCCACTTGGAGCGTGAGTTGCACAAACTGTTCGCTCAAATGAGAATTGTACCCCAGAGAGAGAAAAGAACCAGCCAGAGGGTGAGTGTGAGAGAGAAAGTTCTGGATTTTTCTCGTCAGTTTGTTTATGAAATTACAGTTGCACGTTTTTAGCGCAAAGAGTCATTTCGACTCAGCCAGCACGTAACAGACAGTGCGACTCCGCCGACCGAATACTACAACCTACAAAATGCTTCCAGTACAACGAATTCAACTTTATTCCAAGCAGAACAACACTGAGCACACGAACAATCCACACCATTGTATAGGTCTCTGTTACAAACCAATGAATTGGGAAAGTTTATTCAAATTTAGGTACAGGTTCATTCTAAAATCTATGGTATCAAAGAAGAATTTGAAGCTCAAGCGAATTATATTGATGGATAGAGCTTGATATCTCCTTCAAAATAGAAAATTATCCTTTATTGGAAAGCAAAATGTAATAAAATATTCTATTACGAGATGACTTATCAATTATTTTTACATAACTCATTTTATAGTAATATCCAAACATAATATCCTCATCAGAATCCAGAACATGAATATCTGATATAACCTCCAGCCAACAGCAAGTTTATTTTAACAAGAACACTATCTTCAAAGAAAGTTCAAGATATCAGATATTTATGTTTTTGCTGACATATAGATTAATTATTATATTACTCAATTCCACGAATTCAGGCAAAAACAATTCACATGTATGTACTGTATTTTTTTGACAATGAAAAATGATATTCATATCAATATGATTTTCCCAAAACAGCTACGTCTCTCTTGAGACTCTTGAAAACAGAACATACCATGTACGATTAGAAGTCCACTGTAGTTACTATTTCTTCTATAACATTGAAATCCAAGAGGATAAAACTATAAAAATAAAAAATCATAACAATTTGACTTGAAATTAAGACAAAATTTCAAATTTTGGAGAGAGGCATAAATTTTCAATTGTGACAAGCTTCCTCAATGTACTGTATTTTATTATTACAGTAAAATTTTAATTGATATAAACATTGCATTGTGTAAATGCATTATAAATTTGTCTGGAAAATACTTCTCAAGAAGGAAATGATTGTTCTCATTATTCAGTTGAAATCTGAAACTCTTTTAGCTCACCAGCTTATTAAAAAGGTTTTTATTCAACACAGTAGGCTACTCAATATCGCTAACAGGGAAAATTCTCTGAAGAAGTAGCTTAATTCTCTATTGTTGATAAGGGAGAAGCCCTCGATAAGTTTTTTCAATACACTCTCTCTCCCTCTCATGGGCTTCTCCTGGTGAAAATCAATAACTACGTTACACTGCCAATATAAGGTACAGCATCATATCAATGTTACAGTATCATATTATTTGCTATTTAATGATACCATCAATAATTTGTACTCGTATTTGATATGTCATTTAATTCAATAGAACAATTCTAGTCATTTCCCTCATTGTGATAATAATAAGACTGAATGATAGCTATTACGGTAGATTCTTGTTTGTTCATGTTAATTGAAAATAGCAGGAAGATTGATATGGGCTGGAGGTAGATAGGGTGTGTGTTGCTTCATGCGACAACATTCGTATACGAGATGATCAGGCCGGCCACCCCAACAGTATTTCACAGCATTGATACCAGCACCAAGATTATTATTATGGATTGTTCTCCACGGGAGGTGCCATATCTCAATGACATTTCATCTCCGTTATCCTTGTCCTTTTGTTATCTCACGTCACACGTCAACCAATATGCCATTGTTGAAGTGTGGTCCACACAATGCTGACAGTGTGTTTTTAGTTATTGATTTCCAGATGTAATATCCATTGTGAGCGATATTTATTTCGAGGGAACAATTCAAAAACACTCGTAATATCGTGATTTATTTCGCTCTATTAATCATGGAGCACTTGTTCCGTTTCGAATTTGGCAACTTCACAAGGCCTAGCCATTGATTTATATACAGTGCACACTCGTAATTGCAGGGTCACTTTCCGTTTCTCCTCCACACAACGTCTTTCTCTCCAATAAAGGTATTTTCCTTTCACATTAACTTGCAGTTTGACTACAAATTGTCATGCCTACTCATCGAATAGAAGTCTCAGACCCTCATGCACCATCTTTATTCGAGCCAATTTTAACTAACTAAACCTACCTACTCGGGTCTCACCACTATCAAAAGCCATAAGCTAAATAAATAACTAAACGTAGTTTGAACTAGTGACTTTACCTTATGTTGACAGTTCCAAAAGGTTCATTGACAATAATGTTGTAACATGTAGTTTCATTTATTAATACTGTTTTTCAAAATTAATTATTGTCTACAATTGGTTTCATTTTAGAAATGTGTGTTCGTTTTTTTGTCAATGAAATTTAATTCAAGTTCAAACGAAGATGGTGCTTAAGTTATCTTATTTTTTCAAAGTAAAGTAAATGGCATATACCCATAACTATTTTACTTGAGTTAAATAAATAGTATCTTGAAAAATTAATATTGTTCTATTATTCCAAAAATGTAAATGTTTCTCGTGGTCAACCTATGTATATTTCTGTTTAAAAAATGAGGTAGGTTGAATATCAGTTCAAATAATATTTACATCATACGAGTAATCATCAATCTTGTTCTGTCTTTCTGTACTAAACTCCTAACCTTTCACTAAACCACTGAACTGCCAATCTTGATTTTTCTGTGTTCAAGAAAAGACTAGAGATGATTTTTCTCCTGTTCTATATATTATTTGTCTCTATCTGTCTGTTCTGTTGTTCTTATTTCCTGTTTTTTTCCTGTTCCTATGAAAAAAAAAACTTTTTTTATTTCCTTCTTTTTCAATATCCTTTTTGTGTTCTCGGCTTGACAAGTTTTATGACCCTACTTTTCTTCTTCTTCTCCCTTCTCTACTTCAGTCACCTTTAACAATTTAACAAATCTTTCTCTCTCTCCTTCACATCTTCGTATTTCACCACCTAGCGTTGTATAGAAATTCTGCCTTAAAATCTCAAACAGAGGTTTATGAAACTCTTAGAATGAGTTTTCAGAATTTTAACATCAAGTGAGGTTTTAAACTTCCAAAAATATTGTTCTAGAGAAATAACCTTTTTTATAAAATGTTGAATACATTTATTGTTCACAAATTAAACAGGGGGTTGACAGGGGTAGGTGGTATTAAAATGTCGGTATATTTCTAGCCCAATAGTTCTCAACATTCTTCTACTCCTCTTCAGAATATTATTCGAGTGCTGTTAAACTGTATTATTTTAGCGAAATACTAGTAAGGGATTGGAAACCGATGAATGTGGCAACGATACATCTCATTCTTAGAAATGAGACAGATTTGAATGTTAATCATGCATGAGTTTTCTGGCTTACCCTTAGAGATGGAAGGAAATGGAAGGATACTGGAATATGGATTCCTTTTTTCATGAGTATTTTTTAATTTAGTTTACCAATCAAAATATTGCTTCTAACCTATTAAAAGAATACCTAATACATTGTATTCATAGCTACAAAAATCTCCAATGCTAGAATATCATTTTGTAATATCAATTGAACTCACACGGAGGATGAATTCACAAACGATGGAGCTTCATTGATATAGAAATTCGTTGAGAGCCGGAAAATCCCGCAAATGAATTCCATTCGTCGACTAGCTAAACATTTCAATTTAATACCCGCTTCTGAAAAAATCTAATCGATGGATTATATTCACTTCAAAAACTTCCCTTCTGTATCTGAATCACGAGTAGGTAATATAATTATTATTTAAGTAATTTATATACATAATGATGCATATACATTAATGATAATTTATATACATGCTTGATGCATACAATATGCTTATGTTTGTATATTGCTGTGTGTGTGAAATAAATAAATTGAAAATTGAAAAAAAAATTGATTTTTTTTTAGTCTTCCAAATGTCAACATGTTTGGAATTAATATTTATACTGGATCATATTATAATAAACCGTCAGTACCTCGATCTTCTCTGAGGTTTAAAGCGTCGAATTTATGTTGCTGACTAATATTCGATCCGTCCACATTCTCCACCCAACACCAATGTAAGGCCATACCGTTGACGGGTGTTATTAGTCAAAAAGGCCAATCAATATCCGCAGGATATGGCAACCAGGTGTGATCATCACAACATATTATCACTTCACAGCCACAGCAGGTACTCGAAAAGCAAATCTATTGTACCCCTAATACCGTCCCAACCAATTAACATTGTGGTTATTGGCAAACACAAAAGATCTGAATTTGATGATGATGGGGTTTGAATCATCGTTCAACACTCAGCGCTCTAATTAAGCTCTTATACTTCAGATTGTAATGAGAGCATTTTCTCTGGAGAGGAGCTCAACTTTCGAGATTTTATGGAACAAGTGCTTCTTCAACGATGCGAGTTTTCCTGATCTTTTTTCGCACCAGAGCTCTCGAATTCATCTTAAAAGAGTAAGCTTACTTACTGTACCGTATAGTTATAATTAATAATATATGATAATTATAATATATTCATGATATAATATTTATAATATAATTATAGGTTGTAATAATAATTATATGATTTCGGATTAATAATAACATAGTAACAGTATTTTGTCTGTACATATCGTGAAAATAATGTAAGAATCTTTATTGTGGACCACAGTATCCATCATGAGGGTTATCTTATCCATTCAAAAATATGTTTTGTTATTGAATAACATATAAATAAATATTTCCCAATCGCTGATTTTTTTTATGATCGTTTTAGGGTTCTCAAGTTATCACAAAATAATATATTTATCATTTTGATTATATTATACCTTTGCAAAAACTTATGACCGTTATATTGGGACAATTTGGATGCGGTTTCCGCCAAAAGAAAGGTTATTGGTCCTAGATATGCAGGTTTTATTTGAATTTTGGAAGAGAATTCGTTCAAGAGCTTAAAAATGCAATTAAGCTCAGCGTTTGGAGGAACTACGACCACACCTCAGTACTGAACTATACATGTTGGTTAGTCTAGTTATCGATTAATACTTTTTTGGAAATTACATTCAAACCTGTAGAATGTAGAACATTCTCTATCATTCTTATGAGTCATCGCTCATACGCATGCCTGAAACTCCTTTGCGAGTCATAAAAGTGAGTAAGGACAAATGAGAGTATGGCACTTCAGCAATGGCAAGAAATTATCAAATATGAAACAGTTTGATTAGTATTATGTGATACATGTTGGTTAGAAGTGGCGAAGCCTCGAATATGAATAGTTTCAAACAGTATGGATAGGTACGGAAAACTGTGGGAAAGGTGTCTATGAAAAGGGTTTTTGTTGGCGAGCCACCGAACTAGCTCGCTTCAATAAGTGCACTTGGCTCAGATAGGATCGTTAGTTGGTGGAGGGGGGGTATGGGCGAGAGGGGGAGCCGTGTACTGGTAATTGCATTAGAGAGCGAGCCATCAGGCATCAACCATCAGCCATCAGAGCATCAGCTCGACTCGCTTCAAACGCAGAACTAATAAAAGGAGAGAGAGTGCGAGTGCGAGTGAGGGGAGGCTGGTGGCATCACATACTTCTTCGCAGATTGATTGCCTCGGCTAACCGCCCATCAGACATCAGATGACGCTGTTGTCTTGGCAACCAATACTGCCGAGATTATCTTCCACTGCTTCTTTCGCAATTTTTTCTCTTCACTCTAGTAATCCTCCACTCGTTACCGGCCACGAAGCTGCACTAGAATGACCACCAAAACCTCTCCGGCTCTTCTCAAGTGAAAGATTGCTGCCTCATACTGCCTCTCTTCCTCGAATGAAATTCCTTCTGGTAACAACTGACAAGTGACTAGAATCTATTACTACGTCAGTCGAGATCTGGAGAAGAATTATCTGGAACAATTTCCTGTTTTAAGATTCTAATCTGTAACAATTGTGCATAACCCAATTGTATTTTAATAATCATGCCAACTTAATAAACTTTTTCATCCTAATATTTGAAATAAGAAGCTCATGAGTATTTCACTGTAAAATTATCCGGACTTTTCACAATATTGTTGTTCCACGTTTATCTGAGAACAAGGACGTTAACATGAACAATGAAACGTTTTTGTTCGACTATCAAAATAATATCACTTTCACTAACATATAACATTCTCGAGAATAACAGAGAAATGGAGGGAATTGAGAAGAAGAAAATGAGATCAACTAGATGTTGGAGATAAAACAAGAAGGAAACTGGGAGAAAGAGAAGATGAACGAGAAAATAGAAGAAGAACGAGATAAATAGAAGGAGAAGTAGGAGCAGAAGCAAGAAATGGGAGAGAAGTAGAGGAAGATGATGATACGAAGGAAAAATATAACTAGGAAGAAAAAGAAGAAGAAGACGTTGAAGAAGAAGAGGAAGGAGAAGAAGATAAAAAAGAAGGAAATGAAGGAGAAAGAGGAGAAGGAAGAAGAGAAAGGAAGAATAAAAAAAAGTAAAAAGAGAAAGAAGAAGAAGTAGAAAGAGGAAGAAACAGAAGGAAGAAGAAGACAAAGTATAAAAATTGAATAACATCAAAAAGAATAAAAAGAAGAAGATCACGAGGAAGGAAAAGTAAATTAAGAAGAAAACTGGGAACTATGGGATGAACAGCAGGAGGAGGAGGAGCTGGAGGAGAAGGAGGAGAAGGCGGAGAAGGAGGAGAAGGTGGAGAAGGAGGCGAAGGAGGAGCAGGAGGAGAAGGAGGAGAAGGTGGAGAATGAGGAGAAGGAGTAGTAGGCGGAGAAGGAGGAGAAGGAGGAGAAGGAGGAGAAGGAGGAGAAGGAGAAGGAGGAGAAGGAGGAGAAGGAGGAGAAGGAGGAGAAGGAGGAGAGGAGGAGAAGGAGGAGAAGGAGGAGTAGGAGGAGAAGGTGGAGTAGGAGGATTAGGAGGAGAAGGAGGAGAAGGAGGAGAAGGAGGAGTTGAAGGACAAGAAAGAAAGTGAACTATTAATCCAGAAATGTTTTCCCAATTCGTGGAGAGAGGGAGAGAGAGTGAGCATTGAGATGTGGAAACTGTTTGAGATTCTCAACAGTATCTGACTTCTGACAGCTTATTATTGCCAGCACACACTTGAGGGTGTGCTATGGGCGTGCGTGCGTGAAAAAATTCGCACTTCCATTCGCAGTGTTGGAAGGAAGCATTGAGAGTGGTACCTGTTCCAGCTTCCTGCTGTAACCAGCTGGACAGGATTTTATCCGTCTGCAAACCCGATTCTTCGTCTCCTTGATTTATCGCCTGGACTGCTGCATGCAGCCGGCAGTGGGCTGTTCGTCTCTAAAAACGGAACGGAGAGCGGACGGAGCGGAACTGAGAGGAGGCGGCAGGCGGCCTAACTGAGCCACGTACATCTCAGGCCATTTGAGCAATATCCCCGAGGGGATCTTTGCCAGGCGCTTTTAAAAGCAGCGTCCTTACAAAAAAGCGCCGCGCCGCCGGCTATTGTTCGCACCCGCTCACATGACTGGCCAGCTGACTAACTCACTCCATTTACAAATGTACTTACTGGGCAACATCATCTGAATCACTGGAAAAATGCCGTCTCCAACAAACTTTCGAAAACATTTTTCCATCTGACGATACTTTCACTTAGCTGACGCTGAATTTCGTGTAGTATAATTTGGATGTTGTGAAGAAGGATGATTTAAATAGTATGAAAAATCTTGGATAGAATTATAAAAGTGATTGAATAAAGATTCCATAAATTATAAAAAAAATCTATTAACTTTGGTAAAACCTCCACTGAATAATGCAATCATGATTTGATGATTTGACATTTAAAATACATTGGTATTTGTATTTTCAAATACATTTCAGAAATACATTAGTGTTTCTAATAAAAGTTGAAAAGCACATTCATAAAGGTGCTAGGAAGATATCATTCGAGTACATTGTCAAGAAAGGTATAAACTATTATCTACAACTGGAATTTTTTGCAATTTGTTATGGTTCAAAAATGAACATTTTTTGAGCCTACTCTTCTCAAGTTCCACGCATGCATCATGTGGAAGTTTCCATGAGCATTCGAGTTTGGGATGCAGTGACGTCATTATCACGACTTTCCAAGCAAGCCGTTTCAGTCCGACCCACCTCTTTTATTTTATACACTTTGGTATCGAGGTAGTCGGAAATAATCGGGGATTCAGTGTACACAATTGAGTGTTAAGCTACGTTTAAACCGGAGTTTTTCTAGTTGCTCCTCTAGTTTCGAAAACTTATTGCCATTTTCTACCAAACAGAGCAACGTTTTCCGTTAACTAGTGGAGTAACTAGTTGAGAAATGAGTTGAGCAACAAAATCTGAGTTTCCATTGAGATTTGAAAAATGTTGACAACAGAAAGTGGAGATTTTATCTGCTGCCTATTTTGCGCAATCTAAATCGCGAAAAATAGAGAGATAGAGGAATAATATTGTTATTTCAGGTTTGTAATCAGCGCCCTCAAATTAGTAAAAGTCCTCGCGAGTACTTAATAATAAACAAAGTAAAAGAAGTTCATTTTTATCTAATCTACCTTGACAATATCTAATAATTAGATATACTTCTCTTCTCCCTCTCTCTCACGGAAAAATTAACATGGCCAGTGTTGTTGATAGGTTTTTAAGGTGTTGATAATAATCTTTTCCAGGAATGTTCATTTTGCGTGGTCATTGCGTGTAAAGGTTTATAAGTACGTTCCAAGGTTATTTGAAATGAATATGTAAAACTTTGGAATTCTTTAAATCGGAGATAGTACTGTTGTATAGCATTCTTAAATCCTAGTTTACACATAATCGTTCAGGAATAAGAATATCTCTCGAAGAAATATTTTTTTATAGTTATTCTTATATTCTAATTAAACATGGAGAACTCTTAAAAGGCTACTTGTAAGGAGATTCAATTGAATTTAACCGCCGTGAAACAATGTTATGTAACGGAAACGTTAAGGAATCTGATGTAAATACGATGACATCATTTACGGTGGTTAAATTTAATTCCAGCTAACAAAGTCAATACAGTGCTGCCATTGTATGAGTTACAATTGAATATTATAAACTTAATGCTCATCAAAATGTAATGGAATGATGGGTTTATTTTCAGACTTATTATTCCCACAGTATTTGAATGGTTATCGTTAGGAAAACTAATTAACAAATCAGTATTCTCTCTTTTGCTGTAAAGGATCATAATTTCCACTTGAAAAAGAATCTGTGGAGAATCTAGTACAGATTGAAGTAATCATGAGATATTGAAATTATTTTGAGAATATATTAGCCAATGAAAAATGTGTAAGAGTTGTTACATCAGAAGAACTTTGAATGAGATCCACCAATCTTCCTCATACTCCAGCTATGAACAAGTTTGAGTCATTGTTCACGCTTACCTGACGTGAATAACATCGTCATAATCAAATACGAAAGTTTGGAGGTGCTTTGAAGGGACACCAAAACACACATCGCATGAAGCGCTTCAAGTGGTGCATACCATCTTCAATATTGTCACTTTGTCACGACCAGTGGTTACAACCCAAGGTTGCCATATTAGTCATGTGGGACTCCCCCCACAATTGGAGTTGAACTTTGTGTTGAATGTAATTATTCCACTTGATAGCGGCTTCATCCTCTACTGTAACTTGAATCGATCAACTATGAAATAACTTCTGCAATTTCAATAAACTCGATTTAATGACATGTATTCTTATATAAGCTCTCAACGCTTATACAATAAATCAAGATCGTTTACCATTATTAATGGATAATTTGATTGAATCAATATCAAATGAATAGAGTTCAATAAATATTTTGAAGTGAATCATTCAATTATAATTATTATAAATGATTCAATGAATTATTACAGTATTAGATTCATAGAAAATAATAAACCCGTACAACGGAGTATCCAAGGACCGGATATTGTAGTGTACAGATTAACAGAAAAACAGGACAGTACTTTCAAGAATTGCTCAAGTAGTAAACATTGTAGCTATTTTCTGCGATTGAGAGAAACGTTTCAACATCTGGATTACTTTCAAAAAATTATAATAAGCTATTGTAACAAATAATGAACATAATGAATAATTTCAAATCATCAATAATGAATTTATCTCAATAAAAAATGTATGGATAATTGATTAAAACTTGAAGTTTGATTGCAAAAAATACTGCCCCGGATGGGACTCGAAGCATCTCGGAATTTAATCTGGCTTCAAAGACGAGAACGAAGCCTTACCAACTGCGCCATCGAAGCATTGGGATGTGAGGCTGAAATTTTAGTAGTTCAATGTCATTATACTTCTCTGTAACTTTTATTTGAAATGCAGTACCTATTTTTGCTTGTAACTTTTTTTTAAATCCAACCCACAATATTCAAAATCAATAGGCTTCTTACTGCATCTATGAAGATATTATATTCCAAATCTCAAAAGTGTACGTTAGTTCGTTCGTTAGGACGGACAGACAGACGGACACCAGTACCATCGCATTAAGAACCCTATCGGGTCCTTAATAAATAATTATTACCTGACTAATAATTATTGGTTTGTAGTGTGTCTCACAAGAAAGTTCAAGTGTGCAATATTTTATGTAATAAATGCATATACTCCACTGTTTTCTGATACTGAAGAGAATCCATTTCTTATACTAATGTATCTTTTTACCTTTCAAGAGATGTCAAACTATATTTCGCATAATGATAATAATAATATTAATTTCTGTTAGCCATCAATTCCATAGATAATACTAAGAGAATGCTTCCCATATCATGTACTCATCTCTGTTCACTTCTTACTTATTTACTTCATAACTCTCCTATGAAGAGTATATTGTTGTGAAGGTGTATGGGAATGGCCATTCTCCTCCTACAAGCCAATAATGAATCTGATTTTTATTCGGTGGATTACAAATCTATCCAATAATAATATGTTTCAATTGAACGATAAATGAATTCAATGTAGAAAAATATTACCCTGAATTGAACCACTAATTCGTCTGCATAATTCTTCCAGTACAGAAAATAATAATACATGTTGTATATCGTTCACCGTATGGGGATCTAAATAATTATGTTCTTTGGTAGCCTTGACAAACTATTGACGTCAACTGTTACAAATCGTCCTGGTTATAAATTCGTGGTGGGTGAAGATTTTAAAATTAATGTAATTGAAAAAAATTTCAGAGAAACTATTGAGTTAATTAAAACATTGAGATCAAATGACTTACATGTAAAATGCTTTGAACCAACCCGAGGCGCAGCCTGTTTGGATAATGTGGCGACCAATTTATGCTTACGCCATAGAAGTGAAGTGGCCATAAACAAAGTAGTTTTTGAGTAAATTCTCACTTATCAAGTTATTTTTAGTGTCTATATTATTTTGTCCTAATTTTAAGTACCGTATATGCTATATTATTGAAATTCATATTTGTTGAATTCAATGACAAGGCCTAATGTACTGATTAGAAATATTTCTATTTCTTCTCCTATTTCATACAACGCATGTTTATAAATTGTATGTTCCACAAACATAAAGACTACCCAGTTCCATTGTATTTGACATTATTTCACTATAACCGCTTCAATCTAATCACAATTTGAGGGAATTCATTTTCATTCTGTATGAATAATGGATTAATTTCATGAAATTAAAAATTCTTTCTTAATGAGATAACTTTCAATCAAATCAATATTGTAAACACGAACATGCCATAATTTATTCAAGCTAATCAATTCCTCTTCATAAAAACTTATCATCTTCAATCAATATATGAGTCAATCTATATAATCAATTTAGTCTATAATCAATATAGTGTATCAATCAATATATTGATGCCTAATGCTAGATATCAACACCATACATAATTGATGAATAAATTGATGTAATAAAGTATTTGAGACCTCATGCTAGATCCCAGGTACCAATCCACAACTGAACAACACAGCTTCAGAATGGCAGCGCGTGCAAATTAAGTACTTTTCCGATAGAGCTGTACCGGTAGCTCCTCATCAAAGAGTGTGTGCTTTGCAAGCAGCTACCCTGTCCTGTGGGTAAGTCCGATTGGGAAGACCCAAATTGGCTTAGTCATCGATATCTGGTCCTCGCTCACCTCCTCAATGCTCAGCTCATACCTCAGACCACCTCACTCCATCAATCCTATTTGCATTATTGATTAACGACTCCATTTCACAGACAATCGACTGTAAACGGCTGTGCATGCTCCACCCTCTCAACTACCATCAATATTCTATCCAACCATTAATTGAACCTCCCATGAATGATAGCAATATTTTATTTGTCAATAAATGATGAATAGGAAGTGTGCAGATTTTAGGTGGTGAGTCACATATAACTTGATTTTTCTCACTCTTTTTATAAATGCGGAGATTCAATTTCACATCATAGAGTTGGTTTCTTACTGTACTTCTATTCTGTACTTCGATCCGTGGCGAAGCTTGGTATACTTATTTGGTCATCGCCAGGTATATTTCCTATAGGAAATATACCTGGCAATGACCAAATAAGTATACCACGCTTGAATCCAAGTTTCATTATTCATATCATTATTACATGAATGATATTTGATATTATGATTTATGAAGTAGTGATATTTGATGATATGATATGTTGATTATTGTTCATTCAATGAGCAATACTTGATTTGTCAATAAATGAAAGTCTGGAGATTGTAGATGTAGGTAATGAGCAACACACAAACTCGATCTTTTTTCTCACTCATATTTATTCATCAATGCAGAAATTCAATAACAGATCACAGTTGCTTTCTGTACCTTGTGTCACAATAGTGACAGAGCAATATACCAGTTTTCCACTACTACATCAATCCGATATCATATGCATTGAAAGCCATTCAAGTGCTAGATTTAAGAAAACTCACAAACTTATGGACTCCTCAAACGAATAGGCAACTCAATAATATTCATTGGCACTTATCGTATTTGAAGTATTCATAAAAACTACTGTATCAGGATAGAAGTGGTTTGCATTTCCTTCTATTCTGAAACCGTAGAAAAATGGTGAAATCTTTTATTTTCATCTGAGACATGATATTCCATCTGAGTATCATGATATATTTATCTAATAATGAATATTTTGAATATTTCAAATAGTATTCTATATATTTTGAATGAATATTTTTGAATATATTCGACTGTATTGAATCAGAAGCTGTAGGCAGCTTTCAAATAACATCAATGGGAGATAAGTAGAGTGGAGTTTCGAAACTTCATCTCCAAATATCGTTTTCTATTCGAAAGAGAGTGGAGACTTTCTTCTCTGTGTGAGAAACCTCATTGAAAATGCTGGATAAAAGGTGACTTTATCCTGGTGTGGGAGTGGGTTTATTAATGTCTGGTTTTGTCTTTGGAGTTCAAAACGAAGATAAAACTCAGAAGCGTTGGTAGAAAGTGAAACGATACTTCTGAGGGATAATCTCCTCGCGTACAAACATTGCATGAGATGAAATATATTTTTCGTGGAACTGTGATCTGAAACAATATTGGTTCATGAATGTAGAGGGAGAAAAACGTTCATATCACTCCACAATGGTCAAAATCCCGTATTGAACTGGATGAAAACAGGTTAATATTTTCGGAAAATTCTGAATAGGTGGATCCAAATAGAATAGATGGCAAGATAAATACGAGATGAAAATTCGGTAATTGAACTCACAACTACTGAACAAAACTCACATACTGGACAAATGTGATATCTAGCTTCCAGCCATGTAATATTGCGACATACAAACCGCCGAGAAAGGCTGCAACCTTTACTAAACAATACTATGACGATCGAAATGTTAATCAAATAAACAAAATTGAATATACACTGAAATGAGAAATATAGAAGATTTTTTTTATTTCCAAGTACCTTTCAGTCGCTCAGTAGACAGTTTATGGATCCAATAGCACTATTGAATCAATAACCATGTGTTTTCAAATGCAAAAAAGTTTTTGATTCAATAAGTTTATTGAACGACTGAAAAACCGGTGTTTATTATTTGAGGAATTAATAGTAACTCAAATATCAATAATTATAAAGCTAGAAATCTGAGAAATGTTCCGATGTTCTGGCATGAATGTCTTTCATGTCGCTATTTTGATATAAATATAACTACTTCTCAATAATATCTGATAATTGTGATAATTATATGAGTTGTTATTGATAAAAATATCACTTCTCAAGAATAATTTGATAATAAATTGATTCATTATATGAGGTGTTTTTGATGAAGATATTATGAAATACTCGGGAAATCATTTAAACGATGGACAAAATATTCATAATAACAAATTATGAGAAATTCCGTTGAAAACCGTTATGATATCCACTACTTTTCCTTGTAAACAATAATATTTTTATCAACGAGCTGGAAAGCAGCTAATTCGAATCGCAGAGTTTGAGGTTAAAGTCTAATTAAAAATTATTATTCCAAGAGTTACTCTTGTAGAGGGTCAGAAATATTTTCTCCCCCTCACGTTTAATGTGGTGGAATAATTTTGCTTTGGAATTAGGCAGTCAATGTAATTAATTTATTCTGATAATACCTTACAGGCAAAGCCTTGAAAAGTTATCACAATGTTCGTCGGAATGGATCTGATAAAAACAACTCGCCGTGAAAAATTTCATTTGGATAATCTGTGGTTGTTAATGAAAATTAGAATCCAGTCCACATCATTACCGCTTCATTTTTTCAAAACAAAAAAATGAAATAACAGGGAATGAATACTATCCAATATATCACAGTATACTCTATAATGAGTGATACTTTTGTAAAATATATTTCATCCAACTCAAATCGATTATTTGAATCTTAACAAAGTACGAGTCTTCAATACAAAAAACTTCTACAAAAATTCTTTATCGTCTTCAATAATATTTCTAAATTCACTGTAGCGATGAAATTTAATTGGTTTTCCTCTACAATGTACTTAGTATTGAATTAGCTCATGAGTTCAGGCTTGTGAAATCAAGTTCCTACACAATGAACCCTTTCGGTTAATATTCCACCTAGCCTGGAGAAATTCTCTGTAGTGTAGTTGATACGATACTGATAGTCGAGAAATGATAAACAGGCTTCAATCAAATACAGTAAATCACTACAAGTTCCCAATAAACAGAGTAGGCTACTCTAAATAGAACTATTTCAACAACACTAATACAGTTATTATTTGATATATTGTCTGTGAATATAGTAATAATTCTCTAAGTCAATAACAAAGCTTGGTATATTTAGGACTGTAAACAGTGGAATTCCAAGAATCCTATTGTTATTTCAAATAGCATGCATGTAACAACCATCGTTTACCATCTCACACTTGAAATGAGCATTCCACAATAATCTCAAACATACCTACAAGCATCAAACTATATTGAATTATTTCACGTTCTCCGTTATTTAAAACGTTACTTGAAGCGAAAACGATCGAACGTCCAAAATGCTAATACTGAATCAAGTAGCTAGCGGATACAGGATTGAGCTTTTGGGGGGGGTTTTTTTCTGAAATTCCTGGTTCATAGTGTATGGTTGGGGGGGGGTTATGGAAGGCCCATAGTGGAATAATTAACTAAAACCTCCCCGTTATTCATTAATTTTATCTATTTATTATCCATTTGAAAGAATGCTACTCAAAAAGATCCCCAATGTCACCTACCGTCAAATTACCTTCGTTTAAGAAATATTTAGCCGTTTCCATAATTTTCACCAACCCTGTATATATATATACCAGACGCACTTACGATTTTTAGGGAGAGTTATGACCCCCCCCCCTCTGTATCCTCCATTGTTGAAAAGTAGAGTCCATTAAGATTGACTCTATCGACAATGATAATACAATAACAAAAAAGTAATAGGAATTGGTATCCATATTATTTCGTCTGTTTGGAAGGGCTTTTAAGATGTTCTGAAACAGGCCTCAGGTCTTGCATCTTCCTAACATGTTATCAGTAAAAGGAATACGCGAGAATTTTATAGTTTATGGAAACGAAATTTCAACTATATTTTTTTGGCTCTGGTGAGGTTTGAACATTTTATAGAAGCACTTATGATTTTTGGGGGGTCATGACCCCCACGAACCCCTATGGCTACTGTTCAGACGTTGGACGTTTTCGGACGAGGCTTGGGCATACACATTACACAGACTTATAGGAAAATCATCAAGAGAAAGTCTAAATGTGAGTTTTAGTGGCGAAGCGTGGTATACTTATTTGGTCATCGCCGGGTATATTTTCATCGTCACGGCCTTTTTTCGAGGTTGGTGCCAACATGAGCTCTACCCCTGTCCGTGGGTTACGGGAGGAGTGATTATAAAATACGAATTAATCAACTACTTTTCGGGCAGCCAAGGCCGACAGCTTAACGTGTCATCTGGAACACGGGAGTAGCCCGAGAAAAAAATCTTTCAGTCAACTGGGATCGGACCTTTTGTCGAATAACCGCTGAATCACACATACTTCGCATAGTATGATACTTGTTTTGCAGGATTAGTATGTGCTCAGCTGTCACATGAGCTTTCACGACCTTTTCAAATTGAAGCTGCATTCGATTCAGCAATCTCCCAGCAATCAACTAGTCGCATCTGGTGTTGTCGGCACCAGATAATTCAGAGCTGTGATGTATTCTGTTACTGCAAAAGCTTCTACAGATTCATTGCGGTTCAGCAACTCATGACTTATGATAAGTGACTTTTATCACTTGTGATAAAAAAATTATGTATTGTACTGAGAACGAACCTGAAAGCAAGAATCATCAAGAGCTCCTTTTCGGAAGCATGCCTCTTGAAGAGCTCATTAAGTCAGCATTTGCATTGTTATCAAATAAATATTTAGAAAAAGTTTGTGGGATCAGGAAGAGTTTGATGAAATGTTTTTGAATGGTTTCAGAATAGAGGCCAGGTGGCCAATTCCATTTATGTTATTATTTTAACAATAAAAAATGTCAAATTATCATTGCTTGCCCTCCTGACTAAATGACCAAGGTGATGGTGATAGTCCTTACTATTAATCTCGTATCTTATTGATTCCTTTCTAGGTCTTTCAATATAATGCTGTATCATCATTCAATATCGATGTGAGAAAACCATAGTCGAATGTATGAAGGACTCTTCCAAGTTTACAAAAATTATAATGAATTTTGGTATATCTATAGATTCTCGAAATAATAATGAGCCAAGAGTAACAAAAAAAAACATAATAAGGAAGACCGAGAACAGTTTATATTTTTCAGCGAACAATTTTTGAAGCTGATTAATTTTTATTGAGGTAAACGCTGTTATAATAGAA